>OW964838.1:6847144-7465099 GCA_943142095.1 Ophonus ardosiacus | reverse complement strand
CGGGAGTGGTGGAGTCGAACCGGTCACTCTTCGTCGTAAAATTACGTAATAACGCCTATATCGAGCTATATACAGGTTTCTAGTAAATTTTTGCTGGCTGGCCAGCCACCAGGATCCGTACAGCTGGACCGCAGGCCAGCTGTACGGTCTGGTGGTTGGGCGGGTTGCTCGTGGATCGCTAGGGTGCTGGGCGGGTTGCTCGTGGATCGCTAGGGTGCTTGGCGGGTTGCAGGATGCTGGTAGCTAGTAGGCGGGAATCGAACCTGGATCTTTAGTTTGCAAGATCTTGTAGCTCGTCGTTCTGGTTTCAGATTGACGGGCTACAGGATCATTGCTAGCTAGCGGGATATGAATCTGGATATTTGGAATGCGATTTTTGAGATTTGTATTGTAATGAAAGAATTTGTTATATTGATATGGATTTATTAGTCAGACATGTGTTACACAATAATAATATGTAGTACATAAAATGCATTATTTTACATAATTATAATATATGGATGAAGAATGTCTTAATTATGGCGATCTGTATGTTTGTGATGTAATTACAATACGTTAAATTTGACTCTGAAAATGTAACTATATAACACTGCGTATGATGATATATACATACTAAAGGTGATGATTGTATTTTTTTTAGAAAGGAAATAAGTCTAATTTTTAATTAGAATAAGTTTATTTTTACATGACAAAGATAATGTAAAGTATATCATATATTTCTGATGTGTAACTAAAGCTAAATACATATAAATAAGAATATAAACACATATATGCCTCTTTGATGAAGATTTTGTTATATTATTTTAAATAAGCGTAACAGCGGAAAACTATATAATTTTTTTTTTTTTTTTCGAGTGTATGTATGAATATATGAATGATTTTCTTTAGTGTGAATCCTATAAGGTATAAAAGTGTAAGAGTATGTAGTATGTAACAATACATGATTTTCCTCTAAATGCAACAAAATATAAATTGCTAAGTGTGTATATTTTACAAAGTGTTTAGTGAGTATTAGTGTTTTAAAAAGGAATTGGCGGGAAGTCATTGTAACTTTGTGTATTACGAAGAAAATATTCTACTGTAAAAGAAAATATTTATTTTGCATAAATAAACTGTAAATATAAATTTTGTTATTGACAAAAATATGTGATCTTATCTTTCAATTAAATATTCGTATATGACGATAACTTAATGATATATTTTTAATAGGAATTTCCTTCATGATTGCACAGTGTCGCAGAAAATTAATTTTGAAAGTATTTTAAGAAAACAAGTTTGGAAAAACACTGGTTTATTTGAATACAGAAAAAAGAAAAAAACATGATATTTTTCTTGGAAGTATGTTTTCTATGATATTTTTGTTTTATTGAAAATCAGAAATGAGAGAATGTAAAGATGTTTTTTAATGCATTAGATTACATATTCGTCTGTATGTTACAGTATGAAAATAAAGGTATGTAAATGAAAAAATTGAGCTAAGTCATTAGTTGATTCAAAAATCCTTGTTCAACAATTATTCAGAAACTTTCAAAATGATTATCTCGGATACTAAATTAGATACAGAGTTATGGCATTCAAATTTGAGTTCAGCATGGATTTTTTTATAAGGGAACACATTATGAAAGTATTTGAAGCGGTGAAAATATTTTCAGACTTGCTTGTTTCTAAATAAGTATATTTGTATAAAATTTCCACTTATAAAATGAGTATCGTGAAAACTAAGTTAGATACAGAGTTATAGTATTCAAATTTGAATTCAACATGAATTTTTTTTTTTATAAGGAAATACATTTTCAAATTTTCAAGCAGTGAAAATATTTTAAAATTTGCTTATTTCGAGACGAGTACGTTTGTATAAGAAATTTCAATTTTCTAGATGAATTACGCCGAAACTAATAGCGTTTTCTATTAATTACGAACTTTTTTGCAGTGAGTAAATAACTAGTTTTCCATTTATATAATCAGTGCGCACTAGCTAAGTTTTACGAGTTTCATTTTCATTTATTCTTTTCGTGTGAATTTAACTTTACTGAGTACGCACTTTCTTACACTTATTATATACGATCGTCAGTTCTTGCCAGTGCAGTCTTACAAATTCATATATTTTGAGTTGTAAAAAATATATAAGTAGGTACAATGTGGGTGTAAAAAAAAATTAGTCTTCACAGCCCGAATCTTTTATAGTAACTCTCTATTTGACATTAACAGCTAACAAATTTGCACTGGAATTTTGAACATATTTCATTTAAAATGCACTACACTCGGCACTATGCATGTGTTGTAACAACTAGTGTCGGGTATGACGTCACTACACTAAGTGCAAAACTAAATATATAAATGGAAAACACTAGAAGCTATGTATACACGGAGTTACAGTATTCAAATTTGAATTCAGTGTGGAATTTTGTATGACAAAACAAATTTTCAATGTTTTTGAAATTTTATTAAATAACCATCAGTAACGTTTTGGCTTTAGCTTTCTTTTACTGTATCACACAGATAATATGTACTCGAATGTTTATGAATTTGTGATGAAATGTATATGAACCTATATGTAATACGCTTTAAAAGAAATATCAACTTAAAACATATATGTGTTGTACATTGTACCTACAACTTTTATGTAGTACCATGTTCGAGTATACTTATTCTTTGTATGTGCTTTTGTATATGCGTCATTTTTAATTTTTTTATTGTCGGAACAGATAATTTTTCATGTTATTTCATATATACAAGAGAAAGTTTTATTTATATACATATATTTTAAATACAATATCTTGAGGAATACAATTACATATAGGGGATGTTTTGGGGGAGAGCCAGGACGCATTCTCTTCCGGCGAGTAGTTCTTCTGTTTTGGGAACTCCTTACTGCAGTATGGTATGGGCACCCATGCTTAAATCA
Source organism: Ophonus ardosiacus (assembly GCA_943142095.1). Classification (NCBI taxonomy): domain Eukaryota; kingdom Metazoa; phylum Arthropoda; class Insecta; order Coleoptera; family Carabidae; genus Ophonus; species Ophonus ardosiacus. The sequence goes on along the minus strand of OW964838.1, from coordinate 7,462,194 downwards.
GGATTCATGTCCATCTCTCCGATCTTTCTGCTGCTGGGCGAAGTCCACAGCTCATACTTTCACTAAAAGATTCTGAAACATTTAAAAAAAAAAATCATGAAATTAGTAAATTAAAGGTCATAGAAAATACTCAATATTAATTTAAGTGCAAAGTATAAAGAAATGTTTCAATTCAGTTGTTCTTACTTATTAAAACCAATTTTGAAAGTAACAAGAAATTTAATTTTAATTCTGAATTATTAATTGTATTGTTTATTAATGAGGCATGAGTTTCGACGTATAAATTATAATAAAACAAGGAATAGGAATATTGTCATTTAATTTTGATCATATTCATAAATAGGTGATTATGTAGGTATAAAACGATTAAACGCCCTGGACTACGAAACCTCTTAATACTTTTATCACATATTGCTAAGTTTGTAAAATTTGTATTAAATCCTAGGGTTCAATTGTATGAAAGTTCTTTTTCTGACAACGAAATACAGCTTTAAGAATACTTATTATTTACATACAAATATTAAGTTACTACTTTTAAACTCATCCTATGAATGCTTTCTATTGAATATAAATATATTATCATTACGTATGTTAGGACTTAAATAATATACACCGCCTAACAGCGAATGGAATCGTACAGCCTATGCAAACCTTATGGAACCAGTGACCATGTTTCCATTTTTGTTTATTGCGAATAATAATTAGCTTTTTTTGTAATTTGCAAGTGTTTAATCGTTTTATAACGAACCTCTGAGTTGAGAAAAAAGTATGGGAATAACTCTCTAAATATTCTCAATTAATATAAACTATTTATATATGTACTCTTGAAATAGTCTTGGGTGATAATGGTTGATATACTAAAAATGGATACAATTGCAAACTAATACAAAAATATTAAACTCTGTACTTACTATGAATAAATGATGCAGCTAGACACAACCCCAAGTCTTGCAGATGTCCAAAAGTCCTCACTGGACACCAGGAAGTCGTCCTCGAAGTCACACTATACACGAACACACCACACACGTCTGTTCACTAGCACTGAAATAATAAATATGACTAAATTAAACAATGAAACCGTTAGATATTAGCTAACAATCAAAAAACCGCTAGTCAATAATTAAAATAATGAGTATTAAATTATAATTGACATCTATGTATTATATAACTAGTATTTGTGAACTAAGATATACCACCCGCGGAACAGAAATGGAGGGTTGATAATAAGGGTGATATACATTTTCTAAATAAAATGAAATATGAGAAATGTATTTTGAAAATAGCTACAGCCAATTTCGGTTTTTTCGACTTGATTTAACGGGCGTTGCGCCATTCAATTTTATGGACTTTTGTACATATGTTTACCAATTTTGAACAATCATGTCCAGCTAGTATAGTTAGAATAAGCAAAAATAAAAAAAATGGTAACTTGAAACATTCAGTTTCCCACTAGAAATACGACCACGCTGTATTTAAATGAAAAGTATCATTTTCCCTTAATTCGAACGCGCTCATTACGGGAAAAATAATAAAAAAAATCTCTAGGCCTTAGTTTCTAAAATAAAATTTTTAAATTTTAATGAAAATTGGCAATATTTTTTGACTTTGGCGGTCAATAACTAATGAATGATGAAAGATACAGTAACGGGCGTTGCGCCATTAGATTTTATGGACTTTTGTACATATGTTTACCAATTTTGAACAATCGTGTCCAGCTAGTATAGTTAATGTAAGCAAAAATAAAAAAAAATGGTAACTTGAAACATTCAGTTTCCCACTAGAAATACGACCACACTGTATTTAAATGAAAAGTATCATTTTCCCTTAATTCGGACGCGCTCATTACGGGAAAAATAATAAAAAAATTCTCTAGGCCTTAGTTTCTAAAATATTTTTTTTTAATTTTAATGAAAATTGGCAACATTTTTTGACATTGATGGTCAAGAACTAATGAATGATGAAAGATACAGTAACGGGCGCTGCGTCATTCGATTTTATGGACTTTTGTACATATGTTTACCAATTTTGAATATTCATGTCCAGCTAGTATAGTAAGAGTAAGCAAAAATAAAAAAATGATAACTTGAAACATTCAGTATCCCACTAAAAATCCGACCGCCCTGTATTTAAATAAAAAGTACCAATTACCCTTAATTCGGACACGCTCATTACGGGAAAAATAATTCTTTAGGCCTTAGTTTCCAAAATAATTTTTTTTATTTTTAATGAAAAGGGGGGTTGTTTCAAATATGTATACATAGCTTCAGAAATTTGAATCGCCGGATACGGAGTTAAATTTCAGTAGGAAATATGTGAACTTAACTTGTATTTATGTATGGTATGCGAATTACTTATGTATATAATGAACTGTAAAATATATGAAAATTAATATGTATGTGTTTCACAATGACATGAATTGTTTATATGTCAATTTTTCTTGCCATATATTTGTTAAACGAGTACTTAATGTTTAGGAGAATAACTTTTATTTATCTATTTACATAAATCATATAAATAAGTCTTGGGGGGCATCAATTCATGTTGGGATGTCTCCATTGTAATGCTCTGCAACAATATTATCATCTCCAACGTGAAATCAGGATAGCTATCCTTCTGCAACTCACTCACATCCTTCTACGGCTTGGGCAGGACTGTAATTCATCTCTGTTTCATGTTTCTGAAACAATAAAAATATAAACGAAATAATATTTGGATTAGTGGTTACAGATAATAATATGGATGGACTTAGAAATGTTTCTATCGTTTGTAATTATTAAAAATAAAATACTTAATATGAAAACTTACACTTACGTGAGAAATTCATATTGAAAAGAATATTTAAATTTTTTATTATTTAAATATAAAATATTTGTAGTAAAATATTTAATACGCCCAATATATGTTATTTGTGTACAGAAGTAGGTAACTATAAATAATTCTAAATTAATTCAAATTCTTTTCCAACACAACACCAACAATTATAATTCAAATATAAAGTATATATACAGGCTGTCCCATTCACGGTACGAATGCATTGGTATCTCGAGAACCGTAAGAGCTACGAGGTTGGTTAAGTTAGACAAAAGATGCCCCATTAGGAGGCTATTTTAATGGTGTTTTGTTATTTGCCAAAAAAGGCATAGGTCACTAGATACAGGTGAAAATGTAAATTTAGCGATTTTCTTTTTTTGCTTATAACTTTGTTATATGAAATAATACGAGATTCTGGTTCGCACTTTCTTAAGGCACTTTTGTATGGTGAATTTGCAGCAGTTATCAAATTTTTTTTATATCTAATCATTTACGAGTTCCTGATAGCAACTTTTATTTTTCATATGGAGGTCATATTAAGCTATGGCATTTTTAAATAGAGATTTTTTTTAGCTTTACAATGATATAAAACAATAATAATTTATTTTTATAATTAACAGAAAAATTAATAAAAATTGTTATTTATACTAAAATTAAATTGAAAAAAGTAAATCGAAGACTGCTATGGAAACAACAAACAACAAAAAAGTGCAACAATTGAATTTCTGAATTTTACTTGACAATAGTAGATTATTACGAGTAATAAACGAACTTTGACAATGAATGTAACAACTCAACATATCATATTTTTCCCAACGAGAAAAATTCATTTTTATTACTCGTAATAATCTACTATTGTCAAGTAAAATTCAGAAATTCAATTGTTGCACTTTTTTGTTGTTTGTTGTTTCCATAGCAGTCTTCGATTTACTTTTTTCAATTTAATTTTAGTATAAATAACAATTTTTATTAATTCTTACCTTAAATGGGACACCCTGTATATACCGTGAGTATTTTTTAACGTGAAACATTGAGTTTATCATATCGTTGGTTACGACTTGATATTTGATTGACAGCAATGTATTTGCCCGTTCCATTTAAAATGAAACATAAGGAACGAATCTGACAGAAGTATTATATTCAAATATTGTAAGAAATTTAGCGGAGTCAGAAAACCACTCGAGAGCACTGAACATATTTCGGGCACAAGGTGCACACAGTATTTTTCCTACATCTAAATTTAATTTTTAGAAAACAGGTATAATTATTTAAACAAAATTAACCTCTAATGACATCTTGCCAATATGACAGATAACCGTTTAATTTTCCTATAAGTTATGATTTGACATTTGATTGACTGCAATGTATTTGTCTGTCTCATTCAAAATGACACATGGGGAATGAATTTGACAGAAGTATTAAATTTAAATATTGTAAGAAATTTAGCCGAGTAAGAAAACCACTCGGGCATAAGGTGCACACTATCTTTTTTCTACAAATAATTTTAATTGAGAATGCAGGTATAATTATTTAAACAAAATTAACCTCTATTGACATCTTATCAAATGTCAAATTCGTTCCCTATGTTTCATTTTAAATGGAACGGGCAAATACATTGCTGTCAATCAAATGTCAAGTCGTAACCATGGATATGACAAACCCAAAGTTTCACGTTAAAAATACTCACGGTGTATATATATATATATATTTAACGTGAAACATTGGGTTTGTATATCCATGGTTACGACTTGATATTTGATTGACAGCAATGTATTTGCCCGTTCCATTTAAAATGAAACATAGGGAACGAATCTGACAGAACTACCAATTATATTTAAATATTGTAAGAAATGTAGCGGGATCAGAAAACCACTCGAGAACACTAAACATATTTCGGGTACAAGGTGCACACAGTATTTTCTCTACATCCAAATTTAATTTTTAGAAAATAAGTACCTATAATTATTTAAACAAAATTAACCTCTAATGACATCTTGTCAAAATGACAGATAACCGTTGAATTTTCCTATAAGTTATAATTTGACATTTGATTGACAGCAATATATTTGTCTGTCTCATTTAAAATGACACATGGGAAATGAATTTGACAGAAGTATTATGTTTTAATATTAAAAGAAATTTAGCCGAGTCAGAAAACCAGTCGGGTACAAGGTGCACACTAATATTTTTCTACAACTAATTTTAATTTAGAATTACTTTAAATGGAACGGGCAAATACATTGCTGTCAATCAAATATCAAGTCGTAACTATGGATATGACAAACGTTAAAAAATACTCACGGTATATATATATGAAATAGTCTTCAGAAATAATGGCTGATATACCCAATAATGGTTACTAAAAGTAGTTTAAAAATGAAAAAAACTTACTATGAATAAATGGTTTCCCTAAGAATAAGTCCAAGTCTTAAAGATGTCCAAAAGTCCTCTGCAGGCACTAGGAAGTCATCCCCGAAGGCACAATACACGAGCACACCACACGTCTGTTCACTACCACTATAACAATGAAACTGACAAAATTGATCTATGTAACAGTTAGGCATTAGATAACAATAATAAAAAAAAATAGTAGTCAACAATCAAATTGAGTATAACTTATAATTCATGTCTAAGTATTACATAATTTTATAGTCGCTCGTACGACTTTTTTAAATTAATATTTGTAAACAACGTCTATGGATTACACGCGAAATATAATTTTTGAACTTTATCGTTGATAGGGTGCTATTCATTGCTGAAAAAAGGTAGAAAGGAACTTGCAGTTTTCAAATTTGAATACAGGAGTTTGTTTTCTGTATACCACAATAAAAATGAAATAATTTAAAAACTAAGTGAGACTAGATTTCAGGGGGTTGTTTTCTCTATGTATACTAAGTTTCAGAAATTCAAATTGCTGAAAAAAATAATTCAGTTATACTTGTTTTAAGCTAGGTAAATGTCTTTTGAGTATACCATGATAAAAATAAAGTAAATTAAAAACTAAGTGAGATAGGAACTTGCAGTTTTCAAATTTGAATTCAGGGGGTTGTTTTTTGTATGTATACTAAGTTTCAGGAATTCGAATTGCTGAAAAAATAATTTAGTTATATTTATTTCAATATAGCTAAATGTATTTTGTGTATACAATAATAAAAACAAAATAATTTAAAAACTAAGTGAGATAGGGACTTGCAGTTTTCAAATTTGAATTCAGGGGTTGTTTTTTGTATGTATACTAAGTTTCAGAAATTCGAATTGCTGAAAAAAATAATTCAGTTATATTTGTTTTAAGCTAGGTAAATGTCTTTTGAGTATACCATGATAAAAATAAAGTAAGTTAAAAACTAAGTGAGATAGGAACTTGCAGTTTTCAAATTTGAATTCAGGGGTTGTTTTTTGTATGTATACTAAGTTTCAGGAATTCGAATTGCTGAAAAAATAATTTAGTTATATTTATTTCAACATAAGTAAATGTATTTTGTGTATACATTAATAAAAATAAAATAATGTAAAAACTAAGTGAGATAGGGACTTGCAGTTTTCAAATTTGAATTCAGGGGTTGTTTTTTGTATGTATACTAAGTTTCAGGAATTCGAATTGCTGAAAAAATTATTCAGTTATATTTGTTTTAAGCTAGGTAAATGTCTTTTGAGTATAACATGATAAAAATAAAGTAAGTTAAAAACTAAGTGAGATAGGAACTTGCAGTTTTCAAATTTGAATTCAGGGGGTTGTTTTTTGTATGTATACTAAGTTTCAGGAATTCGAATTGTTGAAAAAATAATTTAGTTTTATTTATTTCAATATAGGTAAATGTATTTTGTGTACACAATAATAAAAACAAAATAATTTAAAAACTAAGTGAGATAGGGACTTGCAGTTTTCAAATTTGAATTCAGGGGTTGTTTTTTGTATGTATACTAAGTTTCAGGAATACGAATTGCTGAAAAAATAATTTAGTTATATTTATTTCAAGATAGGTAAATGTATTTTGTGTATACAATAATAAAAATAAAATAATTTAAAAACTAAGTGAGATAGGGACTTGCAGTTTTCAAATTTGAATTCAGGAGGTTGTTTTCTGTATGTATAGTAAGTTTCAGGAATTCGAATTGCTGAAAAAATAATTTAGTTATATTTATTTCAAGATAGGTAAATGTATTTTGTGTATACAATAATAAAAATAAAATAATTTAAAAACTAAGTGAGATAGGGACTTACAGTTTTCAAATTTGAATTCAGGGGGTTGCTTTTTGTATGTATACTAAGTTTTACGAATTCAAATTGCTGAAAAAATGAATTCAGTTATATTTGTTTCAAGATAGGTAAATATATTTTGTGTATACCATGATAAAAATAAAATAAGTTAAAAACTAAGTGAGATAGGAACTTGCAGTTTTCAAATTTGAATTCGGGGGGTTGTTTTTTTGTATGTATGCCAAGTTTCAGGAATTCGAATTACTGAAAAAATGAATTCAGTTATATTTGTTTCAAGATAGGTAAATATCTTTCGTGTATACCATGATTAAAAATAAAATAAGTTAAAAACTAAGTGAGATAGGAACTTGTACGTTTCAAATATGATTTGCGCATGCATCTTTGTATAATATATAAGTAAAGTTTTAAAATTGTTGGAATGTTGACAAATACTTTTCTATAGGAAATTTTTAATTTTAGATATTAATATAAAAAAGCGGTGTTAATAACACAGATAAAACAAATTGCAGATACAATAAATAAGTTATTACATTTATAATTTAATAACAAATCATTTCTTTTGCAGATGAGCATGTTTTGACGTTCCAGTGGGAAGAGATGCAGACATCGCGACTTGGAGAACCCGTTCGTGTGTCTACAGTATCCTGGGACTTCTCTCCGGACATGCTTTCTTTGTCTGGATCAGGAAACCATCTCCTGCGGTATCGCGAAGTCGTGAACCGGTTCGCCGATCTCCAGACTTCAAATTCTATGAAATAAAATGTGAGTTAAACTGTATATTCCACTAAACTTTGTCATGCGTTGTTATTTCACATCTTTATTTATTACTCCTACATGGTTAAAGATAGCAACTTGCACAATGAAAATTTGGAATCTACATAAAATTCTCTGTAAGATACGTCTGATTATAACTTTTAATTTGGACTGGTTTAAGAGTTACAGGGCGTTAAAATAAATGTATTTTCGTCATATTTTCTCTGTACACTTGTTTCATATTATTCATTTATTACTACTACAGGAATAATGATAGTAAATAGGGAAGTAAAAATTTAAATTTTACATAAAATTCACTATTGGCAGACACATTTATTTCGTGTTCAACATTTTAGAAGAAATTTAAATGTAATATCAAAGGTTTATACTTACCTATGGCGAATTTTCTTAATATATCATCCGTAGTCATATCATCACTGCGATATATCATCGGCGATTTTCACATATAAGAATATACTTTGTAGTAAATATTACGTAACACTCATACCACTTAGAATAACTTGTATAACACTTGGTATTAGTGAAACAATACACAACACTTTTACGGACAATTATACATATTTTAGTAATAGGAAAGACGGTTTTTTTAAAATATACAGCAATTGTATAGTAAACCAACTCACGACACAATATAATTTTGACTAAGGATTAAATAATAAACACTAGCGGGAGGACAGAGACTTATGCAACATTTTAAATAATATCTAAAATTATAATAAGTAGAAATATGTTGTTTACGTTAAAATGAATTTTGAATATTTAGATTTTATTGTAAATAATAATGTACATATGAACATTTAAATTTAGTGCACTATTAACTTATTAAATTTAGATTTCTTTTACAAAATTTAAATAAATTGAAAATTTTTTAAAGTTATTTAAATATTTTTAAGAAAGTTATAGGGTAAATCTAACATTTTTAAAATATATAGCGAACTAAACGATGTTAATAGAGAACGATTGCAATAAAAATTTGAAAGTTTTTTGTTTGCTGTATACACTACACAATTATTCACAAGCACACCATGTTCACTTCACCAAAGACCGAATGGAACTGAAGTCTTTATTCTAAAAACATAATATTAATATTATCACGTAATACCCCCTCTCTAATTAAGTGTTTATTTATTATATCTTTTGTACTTTGCCGCTCAAAATATACAATGTTTATGTTTGTTTACAGGTTTTGCAAAGGGCCTACTACACCCAGCAGTAGGATACGGTAACTACAACACTGGATGAAGATAATAAATGACTTTATGTAAAGAATAAATAAATAAAAATTAGTTTCTTTTACCTTTCCTATGTAATAACAAAAGGGACAGGGAAATATCCTAATATTTAGGGATTTTTCCGAATTTTCCTATGCTTTCTTTTAGTATTAAGTTCTCTAGGTACGAAAATAACCATCCCATAGGAGTCCGACCTTTTATAAAAGGCTAAGGGCTTATTTGAGCCCTTGGGGAAAATCTGACCACGGATTTCATTTCTACAGATCCCAGTAAGTTTAACAACACTTGTCCGGCCTTTCTAGCTTTTTTAGTTCAGGAATTAGCGCAGGCCCTTCGCCACAAACTTGAAGGGCAAATATATTGTAAACCAAAGGGTTTTCATCAATTCTGTGCAATCTAATGGAAAGCGCGGGTTCGAATCCCCCCGATTCGCTATTTTCCGGCCCTTTAGCCCTTTAAATTAACGAATTTAGGCGTTAGACCCTTCGGAAAACTTTAAGGGCTCGTATCTCGGAAACGGCTGGGAATTCAGCGATTTCCTTGAAATTTCGCGTTCCCTTAGCATCCTTTGAAGAACAGGGGTCGTAGAATAACATATATGAGTTTCAAGGGCGTAGGGCTAAGGGTTACTAATTAAAATTTGACAGCCTGTTTTTTAAAAAAGTTGAAAAAATTTTCACTTTTTTTTTACTGTCGGTCGTATTTACCTATTGTACATTATAGGTGTTTTCCGTGATATTTCTAACAAATTTAACAATGTTTTAAGGGTAGTTTTATTAGAATAGCTTACTGAGTAAATTTATAATGTTTCTGTGTAATTTTTTGATTAATTCTATATGTTACATATAATTAATTAGTGTCGGCCTTCGATATGAACTTTAAGAATAAATATATAGTAAACCAAAGAGTTTTTGTCAATTCTGTGCAAGCCAATGGAAAGCGCGGGTTAAATTCTTCACTATATGTTATTTTCCGGCCCTTTAGTCCTACAAATTAACGAATTTAAGCCTTAGACCCTTCGGAAAACTTTGAGGGCTTGTATCTCGGACCCGGCTAGGATTTCAGCGATTTCCTTGAAATTTCGCGTTCCCTTACCATCCTTTGAAAAACAGGGGTCGTAGATTAACATATATAACTTTGAAGGGTGTAGGGCTAAGGGTTTAAAAATAGCCTAATTGAAATTTGACAGCCTGTTTTTAAAAAAAATTAACAAATTCTCATTTTTTTGAAGTCACATTTTTTTGTACAGATTTATAAATGTTACATAGCTACAAACCTCCTTGTCTCTTTGTTGTGGTATTTCCCCCTGAAATAAATGACGGGTTGTTAAATAAAAATTGTATTGGTTTAAAAAATATTTATTGTTTATTTGTAACACATTGTTCTTATTATGTTCATAGCTCAAATTGTATGTATTCTTATTGGTATTTTATAAATAAATATGCTTAGGGATGTTTAAATAGTCTGTATATATTTTACTTGTATTTGTAATTCACATTGTTGTATTTCATGTAACTACCCTTAACGTATTTTGTAAATAGATGATATACTTACCCTTGTCCTGAAAAATAAGAAATAGTGTTGTTTACAATAATAGTTTGTATAAATTTTACTTGTATTTATTGTTTATTTGTGTGTTACATTGTTGTATTTCATGTAATTACCCTTAATGTATTTTATAAATAAATAATATACTTACCCTTGTCCTGAAAGATTAGAAATAGGGATATTTAAATAATAGTTTGTTTAAATTTCACTTGTATTTATTGTTTAATTGTATTTTACATTGTTGTATTTCATGTAACTAACCTTAATGTACAATATATTACACAATAAAATATAAATGAAGATATAAATTGTCTTTTACATCTATACTATCCTACTCGTACATAGTTTTTTAAAAAGCCGCAACACCTGTTAGTAAAAGTGTTGCGCCTAAAATATATACAACAAGAAATACTACTCCACTTTGAACATACATACTTACACAATAATATTATAGTTTATTAACAATAAATATGTACAATTTTGTCGTAAAAGAAAAGACGAATTATTATATTATATCTTGAAAAAGTTTCTACAGATATATCCTGGGATGTCCTTAAGTGGTCCTTGACCCTTTGTTGACCCTGCAATCATAAAGAAAAACATTATTAAACATAGTTCATTGAATTACAATAATATTATAAGTTTCTAACAAATATCCCGAAAAAGAAAAGTCGGAGAAGAAAATGTGTCAAGTATAAGTTGTTTAGAATTTAATTTGTAACAAAAAATCCTAGTAAAACTTTCCCCTAAAGTCTATAGTTTTCCCATTACTTCCAATAAACCACTTTAGACTTGAATAACTCCCCTAATATCAACCCCTATGGGCTCAGATTTGGCTATTCGTTAGACCTTTGCCCCTAGTATACGTATACCAAATTTGAACCAAATCGGAGTCAAAAAGTTTTTTTTGCCAAAAAAACGCCAAGGCTTTAGTCCATGGTTTTTAGTTTCGATTGGGGGATAAAAAAATTGAGTTAGACATGGCATCCCCTTAATTCGACCCCAGGGATTACGAATCCGGTGTCCAAATTGTGATGTAACGGTTAGATCTTACGTAATTCAAAGACATAATATTATACGTTTCTAACAATTATCTCGAAAAAGAAAAGTCGGAGAAGAAAATGTGTCAAGTATAAGTTGTTTAGAATTTAATTTGTAACAAAAAATCCTAATAAAACTTTCCCCTAAAGTCTATAGTTTTCCCATTACTTCCAATAAACCACTTTAGACTTGAATAACTCCCCTAATATCAACCCCTATGGGCTCAGATTTGGCTATTCGTTAGACCTTTGCCCCTAGTATACGTATACCAAATTTGAACCAAATCGGAGTCAAAAAGTTTTTTTTGCCAAAAAAACGCCAAGGCTTTTAGTCCATGGTTTTTAGTTTCGATTGGGGGATAAAAAAATTGAGTTAGACATGGCATCCCCTTAATTCGACCCCAGGGATTACGAATCCGGTGTCCAAATTGTGATGTAACGGTTAGATCTTACGTAATTCAAAGACATAATATTATACGTTTCTAACAATTATCTCGAAAAAGAAAAGTCGGAGAAGAAAATGTGTCAAGTATAAGTTGTTTAGAATTTAATTTGTAACAAAAAATCCTAATAAAACTTTCCCCTAAAGTCTATAGTTTTCCCATTACTTCCAATAAACCACTTTAGACTTGAATAACTCCCCTAATATCAACCCCTATGGGCTCAGATTTGGCTATTCGTTAGACCTTTGCCCCTAGTATACGTATACCAAATTTGAACCAAATCGGAGTCAAAAAGTTTTTTTTGCCAAAAAAACGCCAAGGCTTTAGTCCATGGTTTTTAGTTTCGATTGGGGGATAAAAAAATTGAGTTAGACATGGCATCCCCTTAATTCGACCCCAGGGATTACGAATCCGGTGTCCAAATTGTGATGTAACGGTTAGATCTTACGTAATTCAAAGACATAATATTATACGTTTCTAACAATTATCTCGAAAAAGAAAAGTCGGAGAAGAAAATGTGTCAAGTATAAGTTGTTTAGAATTTAATTTGTAACAAAAAATCCTAATAAAACTTTCCCCTAAAGTCTATAGTTTTCCCATTACTTCCAATAAACCACTTTAGACTTGAATAACTCCCCTAATATCAACCCCTATGGGCTCAGATTTGGCTATTCGTTAGACCTTTGCCCCTAGTATACGTATACCAAATTTGAACCAAATCGGAGTCAAAAAGTTTTTTTTGCCAAAAAAACGCCAAGGCTTTAGTCCATGGTTTTTAGTTTCGATTGGGGGATAAAAAAATTGAGTTAGACATGGCATCCCCTTAATTCGACCCCAGGGATTACGAATCCGGTGTCCAAATTGTGATGTAACGGTTAGATCTTACGTAATTCAAAGACATAATATTATACGTTTCTAACAATTATCTCGAAAAAGAAAAGTCGGAGAAGAAAATGTGTCAAGTATAAGTTGTTTAGAATTTAATTTGTAACAAAAAATCCTAATAAAACTTTCCCCTAAAGTCTATAGTTTTCCCATTACTTCCAATAAACCACTTTAGACTTGAATAACTCCCCTAATATCAACCCCTATGGGCTCAGATTTGGCTATTCGTTAGACCTTTGCCCCTAGTATACGTATACCAAATTTGAACCAAATCGGAGTCAAAAAGTTTTTTTTGCCAAAAAAACGCCAAGGCTTTAGTCCATGGTTTTTAGTTTCGATTGGGGGATAAAAAAATTGAGTTAGACATGGCATCCCCTTAATTCGACCCCAGGGATTACGAATCCGGTGTCCAAATTGTGATGTAACGGTTAGATCTTACGTAATTCAAAGACATAATATTATACGTTTCTAACAATTATCTCGAAAAAGAAAAGTCGGAGAAGAAAATGTGTCAAGTATAAGTTGTTTAGAATTTAATTTGTAACAAAAAATCCTAATAAAACTTTCCCCTAAAGTCTATAGTTTTCCTATTACTTCCAATAAACCACTTTAGACTTGAATAACTCCCCTAATATCAACCCCTATGGGCTCAGATTTGGCTATTCGTTAGACCTTTGCCCCTAGTATACGTATACCAAATTTGAACCAAATCGGAGTCAAAAAGTTTTTTTTGCCAAAAAAACGCCAAGGCTTTAGTCCATGGTTTTTAGTTTCGATTGGGGGATAAAAAAATTGAGTTAGACATGGCATCCCCTTAATTCGACCCCAGGGATTACGAATCCGGTGTCCAAATTGTGATGTAACGGTTAGATCTTACGTAATTCAAAGACATAATATTATACGTTTCTAACAATTATCTCGAAAAAGAAAAGTCGGAGAAGAAAATGTGTCAAGTATAAGTTGTTTAGAATTTAATTTGTAACAAAAAATCCTAATAAAACTTTCCCCTAAAGTCTATAGTTTTCCCATTACTTCCAATAAACCACTTTAGACTTGAATAACTCCCCTAATATCAACCCCTATGGGCTCAGATTTGGCTATTCGTTAGACCTTTGCCCCTAGTATACGTATACCAAATTTGAACCAAATCGGAGTCAAAAAGTTTTTTTTGCCAAAAAAACGCCAAGGCTTTAGTCCATGGTTTTTAGTTTCGATTGGGGGATAAAAAAATTGAGTTAGACATGGCATCCCCTTAATTCGACCCCAGGGATTACGAATCCGGTGTCCAAATTGTGATGTAACGGTTAGATCTTACGTAATTCAAAGACATAATATTATACGTTTCTAACAATTATCTCGAAAAAGAAAAGTCGGAGAAGAAAATGTGTCAAGTATAAGTTGTTTAGAATTTAATTTGTAACAAAAAATCCTAATAAAACTTTCCCCTAAAGTCTATAGTTTTCCCATTACTTCCAATAAACCACTTTAGACTTGAATAACTCCCCTAATATCAACCCCTATGGGCTCAGATTTGGCTATTCGTTAGACCTTTGCCCCTAGTATACGTATACCAAATTTGAACCAAATCGGAGTCAAAAAGTTTTTTTTGCCAAAAAAACGCCAAGGCTTTAGTCCATGGTTTTTAGTTTCGATTGGGGGATAAAAAAATTGAGTTAGACATGGCATCCCCTTAATTCGACCCCAGGGATTACGAATCCGGTGTCCAAATTGTGATGTAACGGTTAGATCTTACGTAATTAGCGAATGATATTTAAAAATTTCAACAATTCATAGCGCTCTTAAAAAGAGAACTTTCACAACCAAAATTTGGGTATATACATTAATTAAAACCGTAGATTTTAAATATGGATGTTTCAGATTTTTATCCCTACCCACTTTTGGAATGGAATATGTGGAATGTATTAATTTTCTGAATAGATTGCTATCTGTACTATACATGAGTCGTTGAGTATTCTATGGCAGTATTTAAATCCCATTTCTAATAAATGTAAGTACTAAAGGCATTGAAAATTATGTATGTACGTACGTATGTACAAAAATGAAATTATTTTGATTGATTTAGACTTAAAGTTGAAAAGTGTATCGACAGGTGCTGCCACCTGGTGGTCATTTTAAAAACTACATACGTGTAGGGTTAGAAAAAAAATCAAATTTTTCATTTAAAAAAATATATTTGTATTGTATCAAATTACAAAACTTTTTCTTATAAAAATTAAAGTTTATTGACATTACAAAAGACTTTGACATTATAATAAATTATTAATAGAAAAAACAAATTTTTCATTAAGAAAAATATATTCGTATTGTATCAAATTACAAAACTTTTTCTTATAAAAATTAAAGTTTATTGACATTACAAAAGACTGTTTGACATTATAATAAATTGTTATTAGATTTGTTGACAAATTTAGTAACCATGGTGTACAAAATTATAACAAAAGAAACGTAAAAGACATTTGTGTTTAAAAATTCTGTTCATAATTATTTCTCACTTAGTTTGTTAACAAATTTGGTGACAATTTTTTAACGCTGCCAAACAGGCTTTAATTATAAAATTGAAATGTTTGTTACCAAGTAAAATTATCATTATTTTGGTTGCAGATATTATAAACTATTTTGTAATAAAAGTAACTTCTATTACAAAATAATTGATATTTACAATCAAAATAATAAGTTTACTCGGTAACAAACATTTCAATATTACAACTAAAGCCTGTTTGACACGTTAAAAAATTGTCACCAAATTTGTTAACAAACTTAGAAATAATTACGAACAGAATTTTTAAACACTAATGTCTTTTACGTTTCTTTTGTTATAATTCTGTTCACAATTGTTACTAAATTTGTCAACAAATCTAATAACAATTTATTATAATGTTAAACATGGTTTAGTTATAAAACTAAAACGTTTGTCACCGAATAAAATTATCATTTTAATAGTTGTATTATTTGTTGTTAATTATTTTGCATCTTTATTCTGTGACTGAATAAAGATGCAGTAGAATTGAACACAAATAATATAACCATAATTTTATTTGGTAACAAACATTTCAGTTTTATAACTAATACGAAACTCTACATTTATGTATAAGTTTTAAGGGAAAATAATACTATATTAAGTAGAGTTTCGTTTACAATACTAATTTAACAAATTAAATCTTGGTGGTCCCTAAATAAGATCCCTTGTTCCCATTGTTAAAGGCACAAAGATTTCTTATTCAGTTTAAGACCGTTTGCGAAACTTTATATTATATTATATATTTTGTTACCACCCAAACCTCCCATTTACCAAAATATATAATATTTATTAATACAAAGCTTCGTTTACAATACTTAAAATCTAACTTTGCCCTGACCACGTCTTAATATATTACATCAGAAATTTAGGCGAACGCCAGTAATTTCTCAAAGCAACACTTTGTCCTGAATACATCTGAATCCACCCAGTCCAATTACACCATCCCTAATTCCCATCCTGAATCTAAAGAACAACACGTGTTGTCCGCAAATCTAAGTGACTCTAATATAAAAAACGGTGGAATCTGTGCCGATGATCCCCGCCCATTCGGGTTGGTTTCGCCTATACACGAGCAGGAGTCAGAGATTTCACGCCTAGCCGAGGCGCCATGATACTATATACCTACCATCTAGGTAATAGATATACGGCTCTCATGACGTCGACTTAAAGCCTACGTCCCCAAACGAACTCCGCATTCCCGACAACACCGGCATAGGCACATGGGTTCAGTCTGCCACGTACGAGGACGTGGGGGGGTGCCCATGGCGGCCTATGGTTGTGTACCGTGTTCCAACGTTGGCCCCAATGCAAAGGACATGCTAATTCATAAACAATATCTAATAACCCACAGTATAACTGCAAAAGATGAATTCAGACGCAACAGAAACAAAGTATTCACTTGTATTGAAGTCACTAACGTTCTATCCTAAATATCTGTAGTAATTACAATTTTTACTAAAACTACCTACTTTAAAACTAATGGGACATTGGGTTCAAATTAAAATAATATATTGTTTTATTGTTGTACAACATTTTAAACAAATGAAGAAGCCATGGTCTGCGTCTCCAATCGGCACTGCAATCTTGATGATAGTGGCGGTGGGGAGATCTTTTTAACCTGAAAACTATCTTAAAACTATAAACGAAACCCTTTCTTTAATAAATAGTATATATAAGGGAAACACCGCCCTCAAATACCAAACCCACGTTCCTTTATATATACCGTTTATTAAATACAGTTCCGTGTACAATAATACTTATAATCTAACTTAAATTATTGTAGTTCCCCCCCCAAATTAAGTTAGTGAAGTGCGCAAAAAAGCCTATCTTACGTTAAGATATATTTCAAAGAAAAACAAATCTAAAAAAGCCTATCTTACGTTAATAACGATTTCAAAGAAAAGCAAATCTAAAAATGTGAAGTTACGTTAATTTTTCTCTCTCTCTCGAAAAGCAAAAACAACCCCACCTACTTATATCTAAGCTATCTTATGTCTACGCGAACTATCTTATATCTAGATTAAACTAAGCTAAAGGCGAAGTGTGTGAGAGAGAGACAGTACGAGCTAAGCAAATGGTGAGCACGCCGTGGCGTCGAACGCCGTTGTTGGTACTCACCGGAAGTTTACGAGGGGGTTAAGCCGACCCCACGCGATGCAGAGCATTTACGGCCTAAAAACCGAACTAGATAGAGACCTGGACAGCAGTCACACGTAACTGGCTAGGCAGGACGCCACCTATCTAGCTACTCCCGGAGACATTCGCCCGCGCCTCTCGCGGATACCCTACACCGAACGCGGTTATTAACCCGTGTGCTCAACAAAGTTAATTCAAACAAAAACTTTAATTATTCGTTGCCATTACCATTAAATGATGATTACGTTGCCTCCGGATGAGGAGAGCACATAAGGCCATAAGAAAGCTTCCTGTGTAATTATTCTTCTTAATCTCCCTTGATCCCTTGATCCCATCACATGAGAGTGAAGCGATAACAACAGGGTTTACAAGGTTTTACGCTGGTACATATCAGTCCACTCAATTATGGCTATCGCGCACGAAACCTACCTACCCAGCCCCTCTGACCGTGTGAAGTTAATTGAAAAAAGGAACCCGAACACCCCCAACAAGTTTCGCACTGTTACCTCCTTCCTGACTCATTCTATTAGTATTAATAAAGCTAATTCTACATCAAAAATTAAAAAAATTACTGCAATTTAAAAAAAATGCAAACCCTTCCACTCACTGATCCATGCCCCGATACGTCCGTATTTTCTTTTCCCAAGCACTCTCCCTAGCTACCGACTGGGTAAGCCGCGTGTACGGTTACCGCTGCAACCGTAGACGCACGATTTTAGGATGATCGCCACGGGATGCACTTCAAATTAATCAATTTATTTTTAATTTTTAAAGAAAACGCGTGTTTGCTCGACGGCGCGATGAGCCAAAGTTTAATTAAAACCTGAAAATACATTTCCAAGAACTTAAAACTATAGTATTCCTCACGTACGAATAGCATTGCACAAGTTCAATTCGCTTTATAATCTGTGCTGACATCTAATAAGAAACTATCTTTTCCCGCATCAAGAAACGCACTTGAATTGATAAATCAACACTAAACACAAAAATGTTTCAACACCCGTCAATGTATATGAACTATGTTGACAGTTTCAAATTGTTTCCTAAACAGAGTTACATATGTTGTCTCATGAACAGATTGTATAACCTGTGTGCCAAAAAAACTACTTCAATTGCGTGTCTTTAACAAGTATACACTTTATTGCGCGCAATGCCATTCTTACGTAAATAATACAAAAACTTATAAAACTACTATTATTTTAATCTTCTAGATGTCCGATTCCTGAAAAACATATGCTAATCATTTGTTCACAGATATTGATTTTATTGATAAATAGTCGATATTTCAATTTCAAATTGTTTGAATTTTATAAGGACATTTATGAAAGTTATATTTAGTTTACCATAGTACTCAAAACTGAATTTGAGATCAAGATAATATTTAGGCACAGTCATATTCCTTTGACTATAAGTTCCCATGGTTGACTATGAGAACGATACAATAATTAGGCATATAGTCATATTCCTTTGACTACAAGTTCTCATGGTTGAACATAAGAACAAGATAATATTTTAAACATTACAATTATGAAAAAAATAAAGTTTCTTACCAGTTCATCCATCGATGGCCGCTTACGTCGAAGATCTGTAGTGTTGAAATCCAAAGCTTGTAAGCTATATCCAAATTCTCCAAGTTTTTTGACGCATCAAACCAACCAAAGGTCCACCTATTAAATATTAAGTATTAGGTTGTGGTATTCTTTAAACCATTTAAAAAACTGTTGGATAAAATTTCGCATGGCAAATGAGTATTCATTACGGGAGACAAGTATCGCTTTTTACCTCTCGTTAAGAGAAATATTGGATTTATGCTAAAAATCGCATCCAGATTTTATTGAATAATCTAATTAAAACATTTTTACGACGATGATGTGTCTGTCTGTCTCTCTCTCTCTCTCTCTCTCTCTCTCTCTCTCTCTCTCTCTCTGTGTGTGTGTGTGTGTGTGTGTGTGTGTGTGTGTGTGTGTGTGTGTGTGTGTGTGTGTGTATGTGTGTGTATGTATGTGTATATGGGTATATATGTGTGTGTGTGTGTGTGTATGTATGTGTGTGTGTATGTATGTGTGTATGTGTCTGTGTGTATGTGTCTGTATCCATGTGTGTGTGGCTGTGTGTGTCTGTGTCCATGTGTGTGTGGCTGTGTGTGTCTGTGTCCATGTGTGTGTGGCTGTGTGTGTCTGTGTCCATGTGTGTGTGGCTGTGTGTGTCTATGTGTGTGTGGCTGTGTGTCTGTCTGTGTATATGTGTGTCTGTGTATATGTATATATAGAATAATCTATTGCAATAAATCACACAGTCCAGACTACACTATTTGTCAAATTCATATGTTTGTAATTAACAAATAAATGTCAGTGTCAAAAATCAACAGTTTGACTAATATTACTGAAAGCTAACAAAATAAAAATTGCGAGAGGTATTGTGCTGACCACAACAGATTTATGTAATGTACAATGCGATATTATATCCTACAGTTTTTAAATGGTTTCAAAAGTATTTGATATTTACTTTAATTTGATATTTTCGAAAGCACATTTGATAAAAAAATAGTGCAAAGAAGGCAACCCAGTTATGTACTATGATGTTAAAATATGAATGTTTATCTCAAGCAACGTAAGATAAATATTCATATATTAACATTACAGTAACTGTGCCCGACTTACTCTGCAATATGTTTTATCAAATTTCCTTTTGAAACATCAAATTAAAACGAATGCATTTAAATAAATCTATTTTAAACAACAGTTTCTAGTATATTTCGAATGATTTTAATGTAAAAATTATTGACTTAGTGATCTGTCTAAATGTTTTATAATACGACGAATAATTTACGGCCATATTGTAATACGAATATTTAGACATTTTCATCTGCAATTATTCTAAATACGAGCCCAAACTCATAATAGTTCGGCAAGATTTGTTTTCAACAAACAAGTTATAAAACCTAAGCAAATGGTGAGAAATTGCTATAAATTTCTTTCAGCTAGTTTAAAATAGATTTTAAACTTACAAAAACTAAATAATGTGTCAAAAATATGGGCTCAATTCTTTCAGATTTGAACTCAGCCATGTTTCTTTGATATGTATACAGTTTTATTAATTCAAGTTGATTGGTTTAAAAATTATTAACAAATTTGTAATTTTGAACGATATCTTTTGTCTTTGTTAATAACCTGTAAACCACTCAACAGTTGTAAATGAAACTTGGTATATACATGCACTATACCTCCCTTAATAATAATTTATATACAATATATTTACACCGGAAGTAATTTTTAAATTATTGAATAATTATAGTTGAAGATATCAAAACAACTTTCCGCGGTGGTCCTGTACCTTTTGTTCAATAACTCTTGAACCAACCAATACTAATTAATAAAATTTTGTTTGTGTATCAAAGAAACAAGGCTTGAGTTCAAATTTGAAAGAATTTTGGTCGTATCTTTTGCGGATACTATTTTAAATTCATTTCAACTATCTAAAATTTGTTCAGAATTGCCAGAAATAATTTGAAATTGTTCTTAACTCTCTAAAATTTATTCAGAATTGCTAGAAACTATTTCAAATTGTTCTCAACTGTCTAAAATGTATTCAGAACTGCCGGAAACTGTTTTAAATGCTTCTCAACTGTTTAAAATTATTTCGGTCGGTTAACATTTTCAACAAACAAATTATAAAACCTATCTTAACCCACTTCTCATTTAAAATAAATTTAATTAATTCTACTTTATGTGATGATGAGAGTTGCTCAGTATAGTCGCCGTCAAATGAGTATGGACTGATGTTCTTTTTCCCTTCTCCGCACCCTGTCCCTTGCCTTGCGGTGTTGCCGCTTCTTCATAACTTAGCATTTTCAACATTGCCCCTGAATTGGCAACAGTGTAGAAAACTCCAGTCCATACTTATTTGACGGCAATTAAAACATTTAGTTATAATTTTAAGTTAATATATTTCTGATTTTTTTTATTAATTTATTCATTGAACAACTTTGTTCCTTTACAAAACAAACAACTGGGCTGCGCTCCAAAACCGTACTCTAAAGTACGAAATTACTTTAAGTTGTTCCAAAACTAATAACGTTACTCTTAATCTGTTACAAAACTGTCAGAGTTTACTCCAAAGTGATAATCTACATACTCTACTATCGAGGATGATACAGAAATTACAAGACAATAACACGGATGCTCACGATTCTCAAAATATGAAAGTAATTTGCCTTCTTGAGGAAGAAAACATACTTTTGGTTGAAAATAAACATAAGTAAATTCATTGGCCTGTATCACTACCACACTTATATAAAAAAAAGCACTTTTATGGTGCATCCTTTCACATTCCACAAAAGCGCTTTTATTATAAAAATGCACTTGTACGAGCCCTAACAACATAAGGTTCAGACGATACCAATTTTTGCAATTAATAGTCTCTATATGTACTAAAAATCGTTAATGATTAATTTTTATTGAATGGTTTGTATTTTCAGGCTACATACGGCAATCAATTTTTAAAACATATAATTTTTACAAAGGGAAAATGAAAAACCCACCAAAAAACACTGGCTACTTAATGTTCGGACGACTGTAATTTGTTAATTTATTGTAATCAAAGTTGCCATGATTATATGACAAATTTGATGTTTATCACTCTTGTAAGTGTTGATTTATGATTACACGCGATTTCTGCTGTTAACAATGAGCCGTGGCAAGGCTACTTCAAAGAACATTCGTAAACTTGTAGAGAAACACTACCATGAAGGGAACAGCATGAGTATAATTGGAAAAGATTAGCAGTTGGCAAAATCCACTGTAGCAGATATTATTAAATGTTATGGCGAAACAGTTGGCTACGAAATTCGAGGAAAAAGTACCGGACAACTAAAGAAACGGACTCCTAGATTGAGGCGGCAACTTGTGAAAATTTGTAAGAGTCACTGAAGAGCCACTGTAAGGGAGAAACGGTTCTCTTTACTACACAAACCGGTGTACGAATTTCACGAGAGTGTTGTAGGCAGTGGATTCACAAGTCAGGACTCGGTTTTTATAAGGTTATTGTCTATCTGAGTTTACTTTAATTTTGTATTATGTTCTTATAGGCGAAAGAAAAACCGCTGTTAACGAAAGTTCAGATGAAAAACAGTCTACGTTGGGCTAAGTCTAAATTGCACTGGACAGTAGACGACTAGTCCAAAGTCGTATTTAGCGACGAATCCAAATTCGATATCTCTGTAGGTGACTGTAGAAAACGAATTATACGGGATAAAACGGAAGCTTTTCATACTGTTACAAAAGAACTGTGAAATTTGCAAAGGGGGTGATGAATTTGGGGGTGTTGTCTGGAAATGGCATAGGAAAGATGGAAATAATAGATGGACTAATTAATACCATTAAATATCAACAAATTCTGACGAATAGCCTTATTTCTAGTTGTAAAAGAGTTCTATCTGGACGAGAACTTCATCTTTCAGCAGGATGGAGCATCATGCCACACGGCAAAATCAACAAAAAAATGGTTTGAAGACCACGACATGAGAGTTCTAGAATGGCCTTCAAGCAGTCCAGATCTCAATATTATTGAAACTTTGTGGCACCGAATGAAACGTTACTTAAGAAATAATCTTCAAAGAACGATAAATGATTTAAAGACAAAACTCCAAGAAATTTGGGGTTCTTTTACACCAGATTATTGCAGATCCCTGCTGGCATCCATGCCAGCCAGAATACAAGCTGTTATAAAGGCGAAAGATGATGCGACGTCGTTCTAACTAACTCTTGTACAATCAGTACTCGTCCAAACATTAAGTTTTCACTATAATTTCTTTATTTTTTTAATTTGTTAGGTTCTAAGCATTTTGCGTTAAAATAAAATCCATATTTTTGGCAAAATATGGTCTTTCATTGTGTAACAAAACTAAATATTTCAATATTGAATCTAATTCGTCAATCTCAAATGAAACATCAATAAATATTTGCGAAAACTGGTATCGTCCGAACCTCATGTTGTTAAGAGGTCGTAATACGAGCTAGACATTAATATTGTAATAATAAGCAGTTTTGTTAATTTTTTAAAATTATTTTCAATTTATTTCTCCAAAACACACTACAGTCTTAAATTATGTCATCTTACTCTAATTCCTACTCCAATACTAGGTACTCTTGATTTTGGAACGCAGCCCTCATGTTGAATACAACAAATTATTGAAAAACGCAAACTCACAATGATAACTTGCTGCTATTCTAACAAAGAGATAAAATGGCTGCTGCCGGGTCGAGGCTTAATCCTAAGCGTTCCCTTCGTACGTAAGCATACGTTCGCTAACATCTGGTAAATGGCAAGTTTTTTTATTCATTGATGTATAATGCGCATTTATACTAATCCTTTTTTTTTATTCAGCGCTTTACTCATCAGACTTTCATCGTTTCCCTCGTACTTAAGAGCCGATGAATCCTATGCAAGAACAGTGGGAGAAATCAAAAGTTTTCTTGTCATTGTTGTTTAGATTCAATTATGTTGCAATTTGACATTATCATTATAAATGGAATTTAAAAATATAAAGGTACAATATGGAATTTACTACTGAAGTGGATAATATAAAGTATTTATATTTGTCAATTAATGCAAATAATTCTATATCAAAATTGGTTGAATTTAATTTTCGTCATCTAAGAAGGAAGAATCCGAAGAGTTTAACAAATTTCAGAACATAAACAAACTAGCTTTCGTATTTAAACTAAGCAGCTTTTAATCGGAACCGTTTCTGTAATCATACTCCATCATTCATCAGTGAAATCATTTTAAAATACGCTGAAATTTAGCCCTAATTTTTGTGATGAATAAAAAAACTTGCCTAAAATATCACCACTGTAAAGTTAACGAATTTGTACAAAATTCTAAGCCACAGCAGATATGTCAAATTAAGGGCCTTGACAAAGTAAAATAATTATAATTACTAGCCAAAATTTTCTGAAATTCTAAATGAGACATATCTGCTTTTGCCTTAAAGCCACAGAATTCTAAAGCAAATAGTATGAAATCCAGTAAGATTCCTACCTTGTAGACAGCAAGCTTGAATAATTGAATTGTGAGGGCCCCATTTCAATAACTCCGTTGTTTCCCATTATTTTTAAGGGTGCTCGGCCCTTTTTCGTTCTAAACTCCATTTTTCAGAAATACTCATGCTCATGCACGCAATCTGAAATAGAACGAGAAATGTGTTACTTCAGTCATCTTTTTGCGACTTTCATTTACCAATATGTATTTATTTATATGAATATAAAAAAATAGCCACAAATCGTACCAAAACTGCAAACAAATTATGTTAAACATGTTTTTATCGTAATGGCAATTACTTGCAAACCGATACTTAAATGAAACGTATCTGCTTTTGCCTTAAAGCCACAGAATTGTAAAGGAAACAATATAAAATCCAGTAAGATCCTACCTTACATAATGTAAACAGCAAGCTTGAATAAGTAGATTGTGAGGGCCCCATTTCAGTAACTCCGTTGTCCCCCGTTCTTTTTAAAGATACTCGGCCCTTTTTCGCTCCTAACTCCGTGTTTCTGAAGCACTCAGGCTCATACACTTAAAATCCAGTAAGATTCCTACCTGGTACACAGCAAGCTTGAATATTTGGATTGTAAGGGCCCCATTTCAATAACTCTGTTGTTTCCTGTTCTTTTTAAAAGGGCTCGGCCCTTTTTCGCTTTTAACTCTGTCCCTGAAGCACTCATGCTCATGCAAGCAATCTGAAACAGAAAGAAAAAATTGTTACTTCATTCATCTTTTGTGCGACTTTCACGTACCAAAATGTATTTATTTATATGAATTAATATAAAGAAGTTCATAAATCGAACCAAAACTACAGACAAATTATGTTAAACATGTTTTCATTGTAATGGCAATTATTTGCAAACCGAAACTTTAATGAGACATATCTGCTTTTGCCTTAAAGCCACAGAATTGTAAACAAAATAGTACGAAATCCAGTAATATTCTTACCTTATACATGTAGACAGCAAACTTGAATATTTGGAGTGTGAGGGCCCCATTTCAATAACTCCGTTGCTTCCCGTTCTTTTTAAAAGTGCTCGGCCCTTTTTCGCTTCTAACTCTATAGACAGCAAACTTGAATATTTGGAGTGTGAGGGCCCCATTTCAATAACTCCGTTGCTTCCCGTTCTTTTTAAAAGTGCTCGGCCCTTTTTCGCTTCTAACTCTATGTTCCTGAAGCACTCATGCTCATGCAAGCAATCTGAAACAGAAAGAAAAATTTGTTACTTCGGTCATCTTTTTGCGACTTTCATGTACCAATATGTATTTATTTATATGAATTAATATAAAGAAGTCCATAAATCGAAACAAAACTACAAACACATTATGTTAAATATGTTTTCATTGTAATGGCAATTACTTGCAAACCGAAACTTTAATGAGACATATCTGTTTTGCTTTAAAGCCACAGAATTATAAAGAAAATAGTATGAAATTCAATAAGATTTCTACCTTGTACATGTAGACAGCAAGCTTGAATATTTGGATTGTGAAGGCCCCATTTCAATAACTCCGTTATTTCTCGTTCTTTTTAAAAGTGCTCGGCCCTTTTCCGCTCCTAACTCTATGTTCCTGAAGCACTCATGCTCGTGCAAGCAATCTGAAATAGGAAGAAAAATTTGTTACTTCAATCATCTTTTTGCGACTTTCATTTACCAATATGTATTTATTTATATGAAGTAATATAAAAAAAAAAAGTCCATAAACCGTACCAAAACTACAAACAAATTATGTTAAACATGTTTTCATTGTAATGGCGATTATTTGCAAATGAGACATATCTACTTTTGCCTTAAAGCCAAAGAATTAAAGAAAATAATACGAGATCCAGTAAGATTCCTACCTTATACATGTAGAGAGCAAGCTTGAATATTTGGATTCTGAAGGCCCCATTTCAGTAACTCCGTTGTACCCCGTTCTTTTTAAAGATGCTCGGCCCTTTTTTGCTCCTAACTCCATTTTTCTGAAGCACTCATGCTCATGCACGCAATCTGAAATAGAAAGAGAAATGTGTTACTTCAGTCATCTTTTTGCGACTTTCATTTACTAATATGAATTTATTTATAAGAAATAATACAAAAAAGTCCATAAATCGAACCAAAACTACAAACAAATTATGTAAAACAAGTTTTCATTGTAATTGCGATTACATGAAAACCAGACAAAACAAGTGGCAGACTTTATATACACGAATTACATTATTATTATCGTAGACACATCTTTAAAAATCATTACAAATAAAGCAAAAGTTGTTAAAAACTACAAATTTGTAACAAAACTAATGTTTGACTTACTTTTTCCGCACGATTTCAGTTGAGAAAAACCACTGCAAAATGGACACGTTCTCACCGTTACGTTGTTTTTTAGTATACCCACGCCGCCGCAATCGTTTTCGTAGATGGAGCAGCACTGTGGCGACAACGTGGAACGAAGTACCACGAGGTCTGCCGAAGATAAGCGAGGATTTTCAAATTTGAATTTTCGGTAATTCTGTTGAAGTTGTAGTAACAGAAAATGTTCCTTGATTGATTTGAATTCCACGTTAAGTACTGCTTCTATATTTGTTATATTTTTAAAATAACTGATTTAATTATGCAGATATCAGTGAGAAAAACTTTAAATTCGATGTCTACAATTCTAATTCCATAAATCAAATTTCTTTGAAACTTTTTTGCGGTGGACGTTTGCTGTTCATTTAGCGTTACCCAGGGAGCACGTGTGGTATTCTACCACGGACGCGAACAGCACTACCCCCCATTATTATTAGAAAAAATAAAGATCAAATTTTAAAACATGAAAATTGTCATAGTTATAATACTAGTAGAGGTAAAGAGAATTTATTGCTTCCAAAACATAAATTAGATTTTAGATTTAACTCTAAATGATCCATTTGAACCATTTACCAGAACATATAAAGAACATTGATTCGTTTAATTTATTTAACAGGAAACTAAAATATTTATTAATTGATAAATGTTATTTTTGTTATTATTATTGTTATTATTATTGTTGTTAATATTATTATATTAGTATTATTGTAATTATTATTGTTATTATTGTTGTTGTTATTATTATTGTTGTTGTTATTATTATTGTAATTATTATTAGTATTGTTATTATTATTGATATTATTATTATTGTTATTAATAATAATAATTATTATTATTATTATTATTATTATTAAAATGTTTATGACTTACATTGGTTGTATTCTTGCACTACCAATTTTGATTTTAAGTTTTCTATATATAAAATATTCATTTCTCAAATACAATCATAAATTATCGGTTTCAGGATATTAAAACCTTTGTTTACCGGGCAGAGTGGTTACCAATATGTTTGCAATGAAATATTTAATAAAAATAATTTATAAAATTGAACTGATTTTTAATAAAAAGTTTGGTAGAGCAATTAATTACATGGGTTCTAAATTTTTCTAAATGCAAAATTTCAAATAAAATTTAATTGGTGTCAGAAAAGCTAATTCGAGATATGCAAAAGTTTTAGTTTGGTAGGGTGATAAATGGTCACTAGTTAAGAATTAAATGAAAAATTTGAAATATAGATCCTTGTAAAATATTTTTGGAGCGTTCGCCAGCCGGCCCAGCGTGGTTTTTCCAGAACGGGGACTGCACCACTATTTCTAATTAACAATGCTCTATATATTTTGT
This sequence comes from Ophonus ardosiacus, assembly GCA_943142095.1. NCBI lineage: Eukaryota > Metazoa > Arthropoda > Insecta > Coleoptera > Carabidae > Ophonus > Ophonus ardosiacus. Next base: position 7,433,852 of record OW964838.1, on the reverse strand, counting down.
AGTACTTTTACTATTTTACTTAGAGTTTATAAAAATATAAAATAAGTTAACTTGTATGCCTTTGTTCAATAAAGCTTACCAAAAAATAGGTACCAGATATAGGACTGAATAATTGACCACTAAATTGTTAGTACTTTAAGTCATAATGTGTATTAAGTTTTATTAAAATTATTGTAAGGGTAAATAATTTATGAATTAATATCTATCTAAAATTGATAAAAAAAATTATACAGATCACGTAACTCCGCCCACTAAGTTCTTAACAAATCATGAAAACATCAAGGATATTTTAAATTTGAATTAATATCAAGAAATACATTTAAAAAGAATTCGCGGACCAGCTGCATAAGCTTATTTTATGTGCAACCCACAATATTCTCAAAAGAAATAGTATACTGACATACATATATTTTTCAAATTTTACACAACTAATCCAAGAAGTAGAATTTTTAGGACTAGGCGGGTAAAGTGATAGTGTCGATTAATAAGTACAGTTTCTTGTGGAGACGTTGGTTCCCATTTTTCGAGAATGGTTAAGCCCTGCCACCACGTCAAGGTCTCTCCACATGGGCAGGGAACCCTGTCTAAGTCTGTCCGCGACCCAAAGGCAGTCAAAGACAGAGCCACCTCGCGTCACTACTTGAAACGAGGTGTCTAACGATTTCCGCGATCTAAACTAAGTTTCCTACCTAAAACTTTTCAGCTAATGGGTCGCAACTACAAGAGAAAAAAAAGAAGACTTACCGAAGAGTTGTATTGATGTGTGTTATCCTGAAAAAGAACACACAAGGAAAATACAGCCGGGCCCCATCCCACCCAACATGCTCATGCAACAACGAAACGCGAAATAAAATAATTTTAAAAAATTAACCATATCAAACCCCAAAATAATACTTATTATTCGCGACTTTAAAATGTGAAGTACTTCTTGAGTGAGCCTCGAGACTTAACAAAGCCATCAAGGCCTTGCTTTAATTCCTTGGGCCTCGAGACTTCCCAAAGCCCTCAAGGCCTTGCGTAGATTCCTTGGGCCTTGAGACTTAACAAAGCCCTCAGGGCCTTGCGTTGATTCCTCGGGCCTCGAGACTTAACAAAGCCCTCAAGGCCTTGTATTGTTTCCTGGTCCCTCGAAGACGAAAGACAATAAAGCGACACAAACACAAAACGACAACGAAAATTACAAAAATACCTATTTCGAAACGCGCCCCTACTATTCTACTTATATCACAGCAAATGGTACTTATATATTATATTACTGTTTGTTAATTACGTAACATATGAATATAAATTGCTAATTACGTAATAGTTTTCTAAAAACAAATATATTTACTGAAATACAAAATTATTATTAAGTGAATCAGCGGCTCAAAAATATAACACAGTATCATGATTTATTTTGTTTTTTGTATTCTGTTATCTTCGAAGTTCCAAATATAAAGATGGTATGTTTGTTCCCCAATTCAATAATCAATAGAATTTTGTACAGAATTTGTAGTACAAAGTTAAATCAAAACTGATGAATAATAGTTGCGTCCATTTCTTCAAGTTGTAAAAAGTTAAGTTGTAAAAAGTATGACATTACTTAAAATTTAAAATTGGAAACTCCATGGTGATTTATGTTGCAAAGACGATATATTAGTGCAGTCCAATCCATGAAATAGGGAATTATTGTTTTCATTGGATTTTGTTGTAAATGAATATTGAAACAGTTGTTTGTTATGTATTAACAGCCTTACAGTCACACAACTCAGTTTGTGCTAAGTATCTTTGACCTGCCTCAGTCCTTTCAGATTAACTATAATGTGGCTAGGCGCTGATAAAAGTACATATAGATTTATTTTATTCCAAATTTTATTTGTACAGGATTCATAAGAAATTGCTTCAATATGTCGTTGAAAAGATGAAATACAAACTGTTGTACTTTATAAAAATGGTCCTGTATTCTGTTGTTTAAGGTATACGAAGCAGTTGTTTATATATGTACTAACGGCTTTACAGTCCTTTGAGTGCCTTTGACCTGCCTCAGTCTATTCTAGATGACTATAATGAGACTAGGCGCTTTACAAAAGTACATATATTTTCTTCAATTTTTATTTTATCGAAGACGTACGTCTTTGGGATTCCTGCATGGAAGAGTTTAAAAGGAATTGTCTGAAATGTTGTAAAGTTCTCGTTCCTATTCCAATTTATTAAAATTTCCGTACTCTCCAGTTTGTTTATTTGTTGCTGTACTCAGTTGTAGGTTCTTCCATTCATTTTCTAATTTAAAAAAATAATTATTTCAAGTCATCTCAGACTATTTCATTATTTATTTCTGTAGAGTCCACTGCAGAATTTTTCTGCAGTGCTCAAAAATATTTCATTCCAAATTGTAGGATAACACCTTTTTGCACTTTATCACCAACACTTCACTTAAAATATAACCAAAAGAAAAAAAAAAATAATCCGACCAAAAAGCTGGCCTTAATGCTTTTGGTCTTGCACAGAGTGCTTAGCGACCATTACCCTATACTACCCTACCTAAATTTGTTTTGTAACTAACAACACATCACTGTACTATTTCTAACACTGCGGTCTTGCACAGGGTGCTTAGCGACCTAACCTGTACTACCCTACTACTTTTAATTTCGCCAAGAAATGTTGTCCCAGGAATTTAGAAAACTATGGGAATTGAACCCAATCTAACTAACATTTTTTTCGCATTTCTTTTTTCGCGCACTCACTACTTTTTCTCACTCCAATTAGGTCTTACACAAAGTGTTTAGCGACCTTTACATTTACTCCTTTTACTGCTTTTTACTACATTGGTCGCACAGGGTGCTTAATGACCAATGTTTTCTAGATCCAAAATTGTGTGTACCTAAAAAGCATAGCTAAAAGAAATGGATTAGTGTTCATATATCCTTCAACTATTTCCAAGGGTGAGCCCCTTTGGAATAGCTTGGGCAGAACCGTGAGCTTGTTTTTAGTTTCCAATCCAATATTTATTAATTCAAATAGTCGTATGAAAACTCTTCTTTAAGTCTCCTTTGATTCAAATTTGACAACGATTGTTGTCCCCAATTCAATTCTCATTCTTCATCCAATGCAGCTTTGTCTGTGTTCAAAGAATGTGATGAAATTAATTATTTCCTTTATTCGATTTTGTTGTTAAGGGATATGAACCAGTTGGTTGTATATGTACTAACGGCTTAAAAGTCGCACTACTCAGCAATGCTGAGTACCTTTGACCTGCCTCAGTCAATTCCGAGTGACTATAATAAGGCTAGGCGCCTATGAAAGTACATATATATTATTTTCCTCTAGCTTCCAGATGCTGATGATATATTGTTGCTTAAATTCCTCTCGAGTTGTACAAAATGTGTGTAATATATTATTTTATAGTTGAAAGAATTTCATATATTGAATTGTTGTCTCCAATCCAATATGTACTAATTCAAATTGTCATATAACTTAATATATGACAACTCTTCTTTTATGTCTTTAATTTAATTTGAGAAAGATTGTTGGCTCCAACTCAATTTTCAAATTTAATAAAATTTGTTAACCCTCTATCCAATGTGTCTTTCTAATCCAGTATGAATTGTCAGATAAAATAGAAAATAGTAGATCCAAAATTATGCAAATATGTTGTTTCCTATCCATTTTATGAATGTCCGAAGTAATTTGAAGAAAAAGAACAAGCTGATTATGCTATAACAATTATATGCTTCAAGTTCCAAGGTTTCCATTGTGCAGTAAACATAATAGCTCCAAATTGAAAAAAGATTTTTCTGCTTTTTATGTTGTAAGCAAATTATATATTGCCCTAATGATTTTTGATACATCGTAATATAAGCCCGATGGTCCTTGGCGTAAGATGAATCACAGTAGATGTAGAATGAATGTTAATGAATGACGTAAAAAAGCGAAAAGTAGAATTTATCGCTCGGCGAATTTTGTTTAAAGGCGGAAAGTGCATTTCATCCACGTTAAATGTTTTTAACGACGCGAAGTATAGTTTGTCCAATGTTGAATTTTGTAAAAAGGCAAAAAGTAGTTTGTCCAAATTTAAATGTTGTAAAAAGACGAAAATTAAAGTTTGTCCCATGTTGAATGTTGTTAAAATCCGCAAAGTAGAATTTGTCCCATGTTGAATATTATTAAAGTCTTAGAGCTGAGCATGTTCCACGTTGAATGTTGTTAAATCCGCGAAGTTCAGTTTGTCCTTCGTTGAATGTTAAAAGGCGCAAAGTAGAGTTTGTCCCTCGTTACCGCAGAGTTTATCCAACGTTGTATGTTGTTAAAAAGCCCAAGGTTTAGTTTGTTCCTGATAGAATGTTATAAAAGCCACAAGTTAGAATCCCACGTTAAAGGTTTTCAAAAAGCGTAAAGTCTGCACGATTATTATCATTAAGTAGCAAAAAGTAGAATTGTCCTACGTTGAATGTTATAAGTCGCAATGTAGCGTCTGTCCAACGTTGAATGCTGTTACAAAGTGCAAAGCATAATTTGTCCCAGGATGATTGTTGTTAAAAGGAGAACAGTAGAGTTTATCCCAAGTTGAATGTTGTTAAAAGGCGAAAAGTAGAGTTTATTCCACGTTGAATATTGTTAAAATGCGCAAAATAGTATTTGTCCCACGTTGAATGTTGTTATAAGTCGCAAGGAAAAATTTGTGTAACGAAAAATTGACTGTCCCACGTCGAATATTGTTAATAAGCGCGAAGTATAGTTTTTCTGACGTTAATTGTTGTTAAAAACGTAGAGGTCAGTCCATGTTGAATGGTGTAAAAAAGTGCATAGTAGAAACTGTTATTTCCATTTTATTTAATAGTTCAAGAAACTCCAAGCATATGTACGTTGTAAATGTAGACTGAATCCTGATGTGCAGTCTCCGTTGTCTAAATTGTCATACAATTTAATGTATCACAACTCTCTTCTTTACTGACATTTGAGAACGTTTGTTGTCTCCAATTCAATTCTCAAATACCATAATGCCTGCTTTCTCCGCACAATGTGATTGTGTTAGTAACTCGCATTTTATTGCAGTCAACGTTGTCTAAGTTGTCATACAACTTAATGTATCACAACTCTCTTCTTTGCTGACATTTGAGAACGATTGTTGTCTCCAATTCAATTCCCAAATATCATAGTGAATGTTTTATCCGCACAATGTGATTTTGGTGGTAGATAGTATCTTATTGCAGTCAAAGCTGATGAAATATGTTGCTCCTGTTTCATTAAAGATTAAGCTGTACAAGAAATAATAAGACCCTCCTTATTATTATTTGCCTTGAGTAGAAGTTCGGTCCAGGCTAAAATGTAGTTGTTTTCAGTCATGTTGTCAAAAGCCGCAAAGTAAAGTTTGTCCCGTGTCGAATGCTGTTAAAAACCGCAAAATAGAGTTTGTTCCATGTTAAATGTTGCTAAAATTCGCAAGGTATAATTTGTCCCACATTGAATGTTATTGAAAGTCGCAAAGTAGTTTATCCCAACGTTGAATGTTGTAAAAGCCGCAAAGCAGAGTTTGTCCCAAGTTGAATGTTGTTATAAGTAGCAAAGTACAGTTTGTCCAATGTTGAATGTTGTTGAAAGACGCAAAGTAGTTTGTCCCACGTTGAACGTTGTTAAAAGCCGCAAAGTAGAGTGTGGCCCATGTTGAATGTTGTTAAAAGCCACAAAGTAGAGTTTATCCCAAGTTGAATGTTGTTAAAAACCGCAGAGTTTATACAATGTTGTAAGATGTTCCTGGTTGAATTTTATAAAAGCTACAAGTTAGAATCTGTCCCACGTTGACGGTTTTCAAAAAGCGAAAAGTCTCTACGATTAATATTGTTAAAAAGCTCAAAGTAGAATTATCCTACGTTTTTCTAACGTTAATTGTTAAAAAAGTAGAGTTTATTCCATGTTGAATGATGTAAAAAGGCGCAGAGTAGAAACTTCTATTTCCATTTTATTTAATAGTTCAAGAAACTCCAAGCAGATGAACGTTGTAAATGTAGACTGAATCCTGACGTGCAGTCAACGTTGTCTAAATTGTCATACAATTTAATGTATCACAACTCTCTTCTTTACTGACACTTGAGAACGATTGTTGTCTCCAATTCAATTCTCAAATACCATAATGCCTGCTTTCTCTGCACAATGTGATTGTGTTAGTAACTCGCATTTTATTGCAGTCCATGCTGACGAAATATGTTGCTTCTGTTTAATTAAGATTAAGCTGTACAAGAAATAAATAATAAGACACTGCTTATTATTATTTGCCTTGAGTAGATTTCCAGACCATGCTGAAATGTAATTGTTTCCAGTCCATTTCAGTTGTACTAAAAAAATGAAAGTTATAGTTGTCCAGTTCAATTGAAATAACACAATCCTTAAGATAAAATAAAATAGTATCTTCAAATTAATGAAAGATGTTATTTAATATCAAGCAGCAAGCATCCTCAAACATATTCTGTTTGCAGTAATATCTCCAACACCATCCTGATCGTCGTCCACAAGTCTAAAGATTCCGAGTAAATGTACTCTTTCTTCCTTTCATGAACGGTCCTCCTCATTTTCGCATCCATCCCATGGCAGATTTCAAATGGCGCTAACATTAAAATCGAAGGATATTCCAACTAGTCGCGTATTTATGACAACTTCAATCTCACATTTTATTGTTAATGCCCCGGGTTCCAATCCAGTAACATACAAACTGTATCTTCAATCCTAAAAAGCCGATATGGGTCGAAGTGAATATAGTAATACTATCTGTTAGTATTTCTCTGATCTGGACTGCTTTACGTTCGCAGTACCCTCTCGTGTAATTTTGACCAGCCTCAGTCAATCTGGAAGACCATAACGAGGCTAAGCGCAGATATTGCGTCCCAGATAATTCAAAAATTTGATAAAGACAATAAAATATTGTTTTCGTCAATTTGATGACTGTTGATGGAAGTGCAAATAAAAATTTACGCCAATCCAATAAGATTCTGATTCAAATTTATGAAATACGTGAAAATGATAAATTAGTTATTGAAATTTCATTAATTTTCATAAATTCCTTTAATATCAATAATGCTTTTTTGATGATTCTGAATAGTAGATTATGAAAGTGTAATGGCTCCTTGAAATTTGAACTGTCAAATGGTGATGAGACGATTTGAAGAGGAGAAAATACCATGCCTTATATTCGGCACAAGAACCCAGGAACCATTGCTGAACAGATGATTTTCTTTTCTCGATTTCTCCATAATGTAATAATAAAAATGAAGCTTATTTTCCGAAATTTAAATCGTGATTTATTTTATATTTCCTAATTTAATCTTTTATCTCTGATCTCCAATATGAATTCCGATTTTCATCCATAAAATAAAAGAGATTTGTTTACTTTTGAGCCGTCTATCATTTCACTTATAAATTTAGTAACACTGATTTTTAATAAATTTTAAATTAATAAACAAAAAAAAGCTATAACTTTTCAAATGCAACCTAAATTTGCAAGTACTAAAAACTCTTTAAAAAATAAATAAATTTGACAAGTATAGTAATTATAAATTAAATCTTTTCCAAATTTAAAAAGATTATTAAATACTAGTTTTAAACAAATTAGGGCAAATAAATTTTCTTTAAAAATTAATCATTTTAAACTAAAAAGTTTCCATTGTTTATAATTTTTAATCAAACTATTTTCAATGTTACGTAATTAGCTATTTCGTAGAGCCCTAATTACACGCACAATACAAAAAAAAGCTGATTACAACTATTGTATCATGAATTAAATTTTTGAGCAAATAAAATAAAAACATAAATTTCTTTAAAAATTACTTCGAATACATTTAGCTGTCTCTATATCAAAATTGTCATTTTTAAGTAATTGTTTTATAAAGTTTCATAGCAAAGATTTTCATATGAATTACTCCTTCAATTTTCTATTTCCTAACAAAATGTTCAAGAAATTTATTTGCCATTGTTACGAACTTAATTGCTTTCTGAAACCCTAACTGTACCATTTGCTGCGAAATAATGACAAAAAAAATAAAAAGAACATTCCTACCATTTCGTAGACACCACGCCACTCACGTACGGTTCAGATCTGATTTCCCGGCAGCTCCAAGTTCATGTCAGCACAGGTTCGATTCAGCTGTAATCGTTCGACAGCTCCAGGAGCAGAACAACAATTAACTTTTATCATCTCCAAATATCCGACGCAACATACAGGATACCAGCTTATCCCTACAATAACAGATAATTAGTATTGCGAACATACAAACCGTATTATAAAAAAAAAAACTAAACATTCTAATTAAATTATCCAATTTTGTTATTAAATTATTTGCAGTTCTAATGAAACTTAGCAAGATATGTTTTAATTTTAGATAATAGTTTTTAATAATAAAAGTACAATGAAGTACAATAACACTTGACATGATCCACAAGATATAAGTCTATGAAACAACTTCTCGGTCATTTATCAGAGACTGGCCCACACAACCAGAACCACAGACGCTCTTATTGGAGCTCTTCAGTGTGGTATACCGACGCCTCTAGGAGGCACTGAATATGGTTGAGCGGACGGATGATAAACATCCCAAAACGATACTACAGTCATCATATCTTTTTGGGATTTTATCATTTTATTGAAATTTGGTTGAAACATACGAAAAACTTTTATAGAATTATAATTTCATAATATACAAAACATGAGTGACGAAAATGACAATTTTAAAATTAAAGACAAAAATTTATACGGTTTAGACCTGGTATTTTCATCTCTAGTTAAACTTTCGGTAAAAAAATTGCGTTACGCTTATTATTATTGTTTTCCCATATAAAATTTTGTCGCGAGTTTTTTTACAGAATTGGTATGGACAGTAGCGGCATCTACTTGTGCTTATTTCAATTAGGATGTTAGTATCGGTGTCCCTGATCCTCCTTGGTCCCTGTCAATGAAGTTTAGTTGTGCAAAATGTGTTGTCAGTTTATTAAAAGTAAATATAATACTTCAAAATTTAAGTGTAGCGCAATTCATTTTTATTATTATGGTTAATTAACAGACAGTTTAACTAGGAATGAAAATACAGGACCTTAAAATAAAATACGAAAAAACAAGAACTTACATTTGGTGAAGATTCCTGTCGATATCTTCCTGATGTGTATTTTGATATGGTAACATAAGACCGTTTCCGGCATTCAATTCAATTTGTTTTCTATGTAGATATAACAAACTTGTTTGTCGTCACAACTTTTATTTGAAATCTGAAAAATATTAGAAAATACCAATAATATATTTTATATACAACCGGTAAATAATGTACTCCCTAGGGAAATAAAGTACTCTCTCAGGTAATAAAAAGATTCAAGTCTTTTGTTAATCGAAAGTAACAAATAAGGAATATTAGCAATTATATTTATTTTGGAAAAAAATATGATTTTTGTAAAATTAAATTTAAAATAAATAGTTTTTCTTCGTTTATAGAAATGTGCTTAATTCTTACTAATTTCGCATTCTCTTTTGTTAAATAACGAATATTTCGTTTATATATAAAATATTGTATATAACACGGGAATAAAGTGTCATTATTTACCATAGGTAATTGCATCCCTCGGGCTACGCCCTCAGTATTCAATCTTTGCCCTCAACAAATAATGACGAACTTTACTCCCTTGATATATAAACTTCTATTATAATATACCGTAATTTAAATAAATAAATAAATAATAAAGAACTTACTTCAATGCACATCTGAGTGCACCCAAGCTTCATATTTCTTTAATTTTAACTTTCTTCAGTATCTTCAATTTCAAAATACCCATTGAGGACTTTTAGGCCATTGATAGCGCTGTTATCAGTATTTTCGTCCACTCATTATTTATACTCTTATATCTAATGCCTCGATCAAAAATACGAAATCGTCTGTGGACTTTTTGGCAATTTATTGTTGTACTTGGCATTTTCGCAGCCCCATCAATCATACACTTATATCTACTGTCACTTCATACTCTTATATCTAATGCCACGTTCGAAAATTGAATTCGTTGTGGACTTTTTGGCAATTTATTATGGCCCTGTTGTCCATGGCATTACCGCCGACTTATCAATCATACACTTATATCTACTGTCATTTCATACTCATATCTAATGCCACGTTCGAAAATTGAATTCGTTGTGGACTTTTTGGTAATTTATTATGGCCCTGTTGTCCTTGGCATTTCCGCCGACTCATCAATCATACACTTATATCTAATGTCACTTCATACTCTTCTATCTAATGCCACGTTCGAAAATTGAATTCGTTGTGGACTTTTTGGCAATTTATTATGGCCCTGTTGTCCTTGGCATTTCCGCCGACTCATCAATCATACACTTATATCTAATGTCACTTCATACTCTTCTATCTAATGCCACGTTCGAAAATTGAATTCGTTGTGGACTTTTTGGCAATTTATTATGGCCCTGTTGTCCTTGGCATTTCCGCCGACTCATCAATCATACACTTATATCTAATGTCACTTCATACTCTTCTATCTAATGCCACGTTCGAAAATTGAATTCGTTGTGGACTTTTTGGCAATTTATTATGGCCCTGTTGTCCTTGGCATTTCCGCCGACTCATCAATCATACACTTATATCTAATGTCACTTCATACTCTTCTATCTAATGCCACGTTCGAAAATTGAATTCGTTGTGGACTTTTTGGCAATTTATTATGGCCCTGTTGTCCTTGGCATTTCCGCCGACTCATCAATCATACACTTATATCTAATGTCACTTCATACTCTTCTATCTAATGCCACGTTCGAAAATTGAATTCGTTGTGGACTTTTTGGCAATTTATTATGGCCCTGTTGTCCTTGGCACTTCCGCCGACTCATCAATCATACACTTATATCTAATGTCACTTCATACTCTTCTATCTAATGTCACGTTCGAAAATTGAATTCGTTGTGGACTTTTTGGCAATTTATTATGGCCCTGTTGTCCTTGGCACTTCCGCCGACTCATCAATCATACACTTATATCTAATGTCACTTCATACTCTTCTATCTAATGCCACGTTCGAAAATTGAATTCGTTGTGGACTTTTTGGCAATTTATTATGGCCCTGTTGTCCTTGGCATTTCCGCCGACTCATCAATCATACACTTATATCTAATGTCACTTCATACTCTTCTATCTAATGCCACGTTCGAAAATTGAATTCGTTGTGGACTTTTTGGCAATTTATTATGGCCCTGTTGTCCTTGGCATTTCCGCCGACTCATCAATCATACACTTATATCTAATGTCACTTCATACTCTTCTATCTAATGCCACGTTCGAAAATTGAATTCGTTGTGGACTTTTTAGCAATTTATTATGGCCCTGTTGTCCTTGGCATTTCCGCCGACTCATCAATCATACACTTATATCTAATGTCACTTCATACTCTTCTATCTAATGCCACGTTCGAAAATTGAATTCGTTGTGGACTTTTTGGCAATTTATTATGGCCCTGTTGTCCTTGGCATTTCCGCCGACTCATCAATCATACACTTATATCTACTGTCACTTCATACTCTTTTATCTAATGCCACGTTCGAAAATTGAATTCGTTGTGGACTTTTTGGCAAATTTATTATGGCCCTGTTGTCCTTGGCATTTCCGCCGACTCATCAATCATACACTTATATCTACTGTCACTTCATACTCTTTTATCTAATGCCACGTTCGAAAATTGAATTCGTTGTGGACTTTTTGGCAAATTTATTATGGCCCTGTTGTACTTGGCATTTACGCCGACTCATCAATCATACCCTTATATTTACTGCCAGTAGAGTGAATGCCAGATTGAATGATATATGCTGTCGATGTAGAATGATTCGTGGTATCCGTTAGTTTTCTTTTTTAGTAAATCTCTAGTCAAATTTCTTGAAATATCGCATTTTAAAAACCCTGCACTTCACTTAAGATAATCAACGTTTCTTTAATCCAAAATTATTTGTACCTAAAAAGCATAGCTGAAAGAAATGGATTAGTGTTCATATATCCTTCAACTACATCCAAGGGTAAGCCCCTTTGGAATAGCTTGGACAGAACTGAAAGTTTGTTTTTAAGTTGAAAGAATTTGATTTATTGAATTGTTGTCTCCAATCCAATATGTATTAATTCAAATTGTCATATAACTTAATATATGACAACTCTTCTTTTATGTCCTTGATTCAATTTCACCTGCCTCAGTCAATTCCGAGTGAATATAATAAGGGTAGGCGCCGATGAAAGTACATATACATTATTTTCCTCTAAATTTATTCCTCCAATAATTTTAAATGTAAAAGGAATATTGATGAACCAAATTGTGAAAATATCATGTCAGCCACCGGGATTCGAACTCGGGACCACTACCTTGAGGGGATCCTGTTGATATCCAGTCCAGAGTACAACAAAATGTGTGTAAGATATTATTGCTTACAAAAGTTTAATTATAAGACTTTGCTTATAATATGAAAAAAGAAATGCAAACCGTTCTAATTAAAGATGACCCTATGGATTGAAACAAATTGTGAAAAGATCATGTCAGTCACTGGGATTCGAACCCGGGACCACTACCTTGCCAGGATCCTGTTGAAATCCAGTCCAGAGTAGATTTGCTTACAAAAGTCTATAAGACTTTGCTTATAATATGAAAAAAGAATTGCAAATCGTTGTAATTAAAGATGATCCTGTTCATATTCAGTCCAGATACTTCCTCTATCTTCAAATTATGTGATGTAGTTAATTATTTCATTTATTCGATTTTGTTGTTAAGGGATATGAACCAGTTGACGTATATGTACTAATGGCTTAACAATCGCACTACTCAGCAATGCCGAGTACCTTTGACCTGCCTTAGTCAAATTCCGAGTGACTATAAAAAGGCTAGGCGCCGATGAAAGTACATATACATTATTTTTCTCTATATTTATTCCTCCAATAAATTTAAATGTACGCAAACCATTATAACTAAAGATGGCCATATTGATGAACCAAATTGTGAAAAGATCACCGGGATTCGAACCCGGGACCACTACCTTACCGGGATCCTGTTGATATCCAGTCCAGAGTACAACAAAATGTGTGTAAGATATTATTGCTTACAAAAGTTTAATTATAAGACTTTGCTTATAATATGAAAAAAGAAATGCAAACCGTTCTAATTAAAGATGGCCCTATTAATGAAACAAATTGTGAACAGATCATGTCAGTCACCGGGATTCGAACCCAGGACCACTATTTGCCGAGATCCTGTTGATATCTACTCCAGAGTTATTTGCTTACAAAAGTTTATAAGACTTTGTTTAAAATATGAAAGAAGAAAACGCAAACCATTGTAATTAAAGACGACCCTGTTGATGAAACAAATTGTGAAAAGATCATGTCAGCCACCGGGATTCGAACCCGGGACCACTACCTTGCCGGGATCCTGTTGAAATCCAGTCCAGAGTAGATTTGCTTACAAAATTTATAGGACTTTGCTTATAATATGAAAAAAGAATTGCAAATCGTTGTAATTAAAGATGATCCTATTTATATTCAGTCCAGATACTTCCTCTATGTTCAAATTATGTGATGTAGTTAATTATTCCATTTATTCGATTTTGTTGTTAAGGGATATGAACCAGTTGACGTATATGTACTAATGGCTTAACAATCGCACTACTCAGCAATGCTGAGTACCTTTGACCTGCCTTAGTCAATTCCGAGTGACTATAAAAAGGCTAGGCGCCGATGGAAGTACATATACATTATTTTTCTCTATATTTATTCCTCCAATAAATTTTAATGTAGAATGAATCCTTATGTCCGGTCCACATGCTTAAAATATATTGTTTCTTCCATTACTTTTAATTTGTACAGGATTGGTAAGAAATTGGTTATAAAAGTTGGATTATAAGACTTTGCTTAAAATATAAAAGAATCCAACGCTGAGTGCTGATAAAAGATGTTAAATAGAATGAATCCAACGCTGAATTATGTTGACAATTAACAAAAAACAAAGTAGAATGAGTCCCACGTTAAATGATGATAAAAGATGTTAAGTACAGTGAATCCAACTCTGAGTGATGATAAGATGTTAAGTAGAATAAATCCAACGTTGAGTGATGATAGATGTTAAGTAGAATAAATCCAACGCTGAATAGTAAGAATGTGTAAAATTCAGTGAATCCCACGTTGAATGGCGATAAAAATTGTAAATGATGCGAAGTAGAGTTCGCACTTTAAAATCACTGCACTTCACTAAAAAAAGATCAATGTTTCTTAAATTCAAAATTGATTTCTTAATGTAATCATAAAAATGAAGCATATTTTCCGAAATTTAAATCGTGATTTATTTTGTATTTCCAAATGTAATGTTTTATCTCTGATCTCCAATATGAATTAAAATTTTCATCCATAAAATAAAAGAGAATTGTTTACTTTTTCACTTATAAATTTAGTAACACTGATTTTTAATAAATTTTAAATTAATAAACAAAAAAAAGCTATTACTTTTCAAATGCAACCTAAATTTGCAAGTAATAAAAACTCTTTAAAAAATAAATAAATTTGACAAGTACAGTAATTATAAATTAAATCTTTCACAAAATTAAAAAGCTAATAAAGTAATAACAATTATTAAATACTAGTTTTAAACAAAATACGGCAAATAAATTATCGTTCATTTTAAACTTAAAATTTTCCATTGTTTATAATTTTTAATCTAACGATTTTCATTGTTACGTAATTAGCTAATTATACGCATAATGCAAAAAAAAAACTGGTTACAACTATTGTATCATAAATTAAATTTTTGAGCAAATAAAATGAAACCATAATTTTCTTTAAAAATTACTTTGAATACATTTAGCTGTCTCTATATCAAAATTGTCATTTTTAAGTAATTGTTTTATAAAGTTTTATAGCAAAGATTTCAACAAATTACTGAAATAAACTACCATTTTCATATGAATTACTTCCATCAATTTTCTATTTCCTAACAAAACTTTGAAGAAATTTATTTGCCATTGTTACGAACTTAATTGCTTTATGAAACCCTAACTGTACCAAAATAAAAAGAACATTCCTACCATTTCGTAGACACCACGCCACTCACGTACGGTTCAGCTATAAGTCCATGTCCGCACAGGTTCGGTTCTGCTGTAATCGCTCGACAGCTCCAGGTGCAGATCAACAATTAACTTTTATCATCTTCAAATATCCAACGCAACATACAGGATACCAGCTTATCCCTACAATAATACAAACCGTATTATAAAAGAAAACTAAACATTCTAATTAAATTATCCAATTTTGTTATTAAATTATTTGTAGTTCTAATGAAACTTAGCAAGATATGTTTTAATTTTAGATAATAGTTTTTAATAATAAAAGTACAATGAAGTACAATAACACTTGACATGATCCACAAGATATAAGTCTATGAAACAACCTCTCGGTCATTTATCAGAGACTGGCCCAGTCAACCAGAACCACAGACGCTCTTATTGGAGCTCTTCAGTGTGGTATACCGACGCCTCTAGGAGGCACTGAATATGGTTGAGCGGACGGATGATAAACATCCCAAAACGATACTACAGTCATCATATCTTTTTGGGATTTTATCATTTTATTGCAAAAAGAAATAATACATTATTTCTACCAGTAATAAAAGAAAAATTGAAAAAAAAAGTTAGAAAAAATATCTGATTTCTTTAATTATTATGAATTATATTAGTTAACTGAATATTTTGAACACAAACTGATTTGGGTCCGGGCTCAGATAGTAAATTGATTTTGGTTGAAACATACGAAAAACTTTTATAGAATTATAATTTCATAATATACAAAATATGAGTGACGAAAATGACAATTTTAAAATTAAAGACAAAAATTTATACGGTTTAGACCTGGTATTTTCATCTCTAGTTAAACTTTCGGTAAAAAAAATTGCGTTACGCTTATTATTATTGTTTTCCCATATAAAATTTTGTCGCGAGTTTTTTTACAGAATTGGTATGGACAGTAGCGGCATCTACTTGTGTTTATTTCAATTAGGATGTTAGTATCGGTGTCCCTGAGCCTCCTTGGTCCCTGTCAATGAAGTTTAGTTGTGCAAAATGTGTTGTCAGTTTATTAAAAGTAAATATAATACTTCAAAATTTAAGTGTAGCGCAATTCATTTTTATTATTATGGTTAATTAACAGACAGTTTAACTAGGAATGAAAATACAGGACCTTAAAATAAAATACGAAAAAACAAGAACTTACATTTGGTGAAGATTCCTGTCGATATCTTCCTGATGTGTATTTTGATATGGTAACATAAGACCGTTTCCGGCATTCAATTCAATTTGTTTTCTATGTAGATATAACAAACTTGTTTGTCGTCACAACTTTTATTTGAAATCTGAAAAATATTAGAAAATACCAATAATATATTTTATATACAACCGGTAAATAATGTACTCCCTAGGGAAATAAAGTACTCTCTCAGGTAATAAAAAGATTCAAGTCTTTTGTTAATCGAAAGTAAAAAATAAGGAATATTATCAATTATATTTATTTTGGAAAAAAATATGATTTTTGTAAAATTAAATTTAAAATAAATAGTTTTTCTTCGTTTATAGACATGTGCTTAATTCTTACTAATTTCGCATTCTCTTTTGTTAAATAACGAATTTTTTCGTTTATATATAAAATATTGTATATAACACGGGAATAAAGAGTCATTATTTACCTTAGGTAATTGCATCCCTCGGGCTACGCCCTCAGTATTCAATCTTTGCCCTCAACAAATAATGACGAACTTTACTCCCTTGATATATAAACTTCTATTATAATATACCGTAATTTAAATAAATAAATAATAAAAAACTTACTTCAATGCACATCTGAGTGCACCCAAGCTTCATATTTCTTTAATTTTAACTTTCTTCAATATCTTCAATTTCAAAATACCCATTGAGGACTTTTAGGCCATTGATAGCCCTGTTATTAGTATTTTCGTCCACTCATTATTTATACTCTTATATCTAATGCCTCGATCAAAAATACGAAATCGTCTGTGGACTTTTTGGCAATTTATTGTTGTACTTGGCATTTTCGCAGCCCCATCAATCATACACTTATATCTACTGTCACTTCATACTCTTATATCTAATGCCACGTTCGAAAATTGAATTCGTTGTGGACTTTTTGGCAATTTATTATGGCCCTGTTGTCCTTGGCACTTCCGCCGACTCATCAATCATACACTTATATCTAATGTCACTTCATACTCTTCTATCTAATGCCACGTTCGAAAATTGAATTCGTTGTGGACTGTTTGGCAATTTATTATGGCCCTGTTGTCCTTGGCATTTCCGCCGACTCATCAATCATACACTTATATCTAATGTCACTTCATACTCTTCTATCTAATGCCACGTTCGAAAATTGAATTCGTTGTGGACTTTTTGGCAATTTATTATGGCCCTGTTGTCCTTGGCATTTCCGCCGACTCATCAATCATACACTTATATCTAATGTCACTTCATACTCTTCTATCTAATGCCACGTTCGAAAATTGAATTCGTTGTGGACTTTTTGGCAATTTATTATGGCCCTGTTGTCCTTGGCATTTCCGCCGACTCATCAATCATACACTTATATCTAATGTCACTTCATACTCTTCTATCTAATGCCACGTTCGAAAATTGAATTCGTTGTGGACTTTTTGGCAATTTATTATGGCCCTGTTGTCCTTGGCATTTCCGCCGACTCATCAATCATACACTTATATCTAATGTCACTTCATACTCTTCTATCTAATGCCACGTTCGAAAATTGAATTCGTTGTGGACTTTTTGGCAATTTATTATGGCCCTGTTGTCCTTGGCATTTCCGCCGACTCATCAATCATACACTTATATCTAATGTCACTTCATACTCTTCTATCTAATGCCACGTTCGAAAATTGAATTCGTTGTGGACTTTTTGGCAATTTATTATGGCCCTGTTGTCCTTGGCATTTCCGCCGACTCATCAATCATACACTTATATCTAATGTCACTTCATACTCTTCTATCTAATGCCACGTTCGAAAATTGAATTCGTTGTGGACTTTTTGGCAATTTATTATGGCCCTGTTGTCCTTGGCATTTCCGCCGACTCATCAATCATACACTTATATCTAATGTCACTTCATACTCTTCTATCTAATGCCACGTTCGAAAATTGAATTCGTTGTGGACTTTTTGGCAATTTATTATGGCCCTGTTGTCCTTGGCATTTCCGCCGACTCATCAATCATACACTTATATCTAATGTCACTTCATACTCTTCTATCTAATGCCACGTTCGAAAATTGAATTCGTTGTGGACTTTTTGGCAATTTATTATGGCCCTGTTGTCCTTGGCATTTCCGCCGACTCATCAATCATACACTTATATCTAATGTCACTTCATACTCTTCTATCTAATGCCACGTTCGAAAATTGAATTCGTTGTGGACTTTTTGGCAATTTATTATGGCCCTGTTGTCCTTGGCATTTCCGCCGACTCATCAATCATACACTTATATCTAATGTCACTTCATACTCTTCTATCTAATGCCACGTTCGAAAATTGAATTCGTTGTGGACTTTTTGGCAATTTATTATGGCCCTGTTGTCCTTGGCATTTCCGCCGACTCATCAATCATACACTTATATCTAATGTCACTTCATACTCTTCTATCTAATGCCACGTTCGAAAATTGAATTCGTTGTGGCCTTTTTGGCAATTTATTATGGCCCTGTTGTCCTTGGCATTTCCGCCGACTCATCAATCATACACTTATATCTAATGTCACTTCATACTCTTCTATCTAATGCCACGTTCGAAAATTGAATTCGTTGTGGACTTTTTGGCAATTTATTATGGCCCTGTTGTCCTTGGCATTTCCGCCGACTCATCAATCATACACTTATATCTAATGTCACTTCATACTCTTCTATCTAATGCCACGTTCGAAAATTGAATTCGTTGTGGACTTTTTGGCAATTTATTATGGCCCTGTTGTCCTTGGCATTTCCGCCGACTCATCAATCATACACTTATATCTAATGTCACTTCATACTCTTCTATCTAATGCCACGTTCGAAAATTGAATTCGTTGTGGACTTTTTGGCAATTTATTATGGCCCTGTTGTCCTTGGCATTTCCGCCGACTCATCAATCATACACTTATATCTAATGTCACTTCATACTCTTCTATCTAATGCCACGTTCGAAAATTGAATTCGTTGTGGACTTTTTGCCAATTTATTATGGCCCTGTTGTCCTTGGCATTTCCGCCGACTCATCAATCATACACATATCTAATGTCACTTCATACTCTTCTATCTAATGCCACGTTCGAAAATTGAATTCGTTGTGGACTTTTTGGCAATTTATTATGGCCCTGTTGTCCTTGGCATTTCCGCCGACTCATCAATCATACACTTATATCTAATGTCACTTCATACTCTTCTATCTAATGCCACGTTCGAAAATTGAATTCGTTGTGGACTTTTTGGCAATTTATTATGGCCCTGTTGTCCTTGGCATTTCCGCCGACTCATCAATCATACACTTATATCTAATGTCACTTCATACTCTTCTATCTAATGCCACGTTCGAAAATTGAATTCGTTGTGGACTTTTTGGCAATTTATTATGGCCCTGTTGTCCTTGGCACTTCCGCCGACTCATCAATCATACACTTATATCTAATGTCACTTCATACTCTTCTATCTAATGCCACGTTCGAAAATTGAATTCGTTGTGGACTTTTTGGCAATTTATTATGGCCCTGTTGTCCTTGGCATTTCCGCCGACTCATCAATCATACACTTATATCTAATGTCACTTCATACTCTTCTATCTAATGCCACGTTCGAAAATTGAATTCGTTGTGGACTTTTTGGCAATTTATTATGGCCCTGTTGTCCTTGGCATTTCCGCCGACTCATCAATCATACACTTATATCTACTGTCACTTCATACTCTTATATCTAATGCCACGTTCGAAAATTGAATTCGTTGTGGACTTTTTGGCAATTTATTATGGCCCTGTTGTCCTTGGCATTTCCGCCGACTCATCAATCATACACTTATATCTACTGTCACTTCATACTCATATCTAATGCCACGATCGAAAATCGAATTCGTTGTGGACTTTTTGGCAATTTATTATGGCCCTGTTGTCCTTGGCATTTCCGCCGACTCATCAATCATACACTTATATCTACTGTCACTTCATACTCTTTTATCTAATGCCACGTTCGAAAATTGAATTCGTTGTGGACTTTTTGGCAAATTTATTATGGCCCTGTTGTACTTGGCATTTACGCCGACTCATCAATCATACCCTTATATTTACTGCCAGTAGAGTGAATGCCAGATTGAATGATATATGCTGTCGATGTAGAATGATTCGTGGTATCCGTTAGTTTTCTTTTTTAGTAAATCTCTAGTCAAATTTCTTGAAATATCGCATTTTAAAAACCCTGCACTTCACTTAAGATAATCAACGTTTCTTTAATCCAAAATTATTTGTACCTAAAAAGCATAGCTGAAAGAAATGGATTAGTGTTCATATATCCTTCAACTACATCCAAGGGTAAGCCCCTTTGGAATAGCTTGGACAGAACTGAAAGTTTGTTTTTAAGTTGAAAGAATTTGATTTATTGAATTGTTGTCTCCAATCCAATATGTATTAATTCAAATTGTCATATAACTTAATATATGACAACTCTTCTTTTATGTCCTTGATTCAATTTCACCTGCCTCAGTCAATTCCGAGTGAATATAATAAGGGTAGGCGCCGATGAAAGTACATATACATTATTTTCCTCTAAATTTATTCCTCCAATAATTTTAAATGTAGAAGGAATATTGATGAACCAAATTGTGAAAATATCATGTCAGCCACCGGGATTCGAACTCGGGACCACTACCTTGAGGGGATCCTGTTGATATCCAGTCCAGAGTACAACAAAATGTGTGTAAGATATTATTGCTTACAAAAGTTTAATTATAAGACTTTGCTTATAATATGAAAAAAGAAATGCAAACCGTTCTAATTAAAGATGACCCTATGGATTGAAACAAATTGTGAAAAGATCATGTCAGTCACTGGGATTCGAACCCGGGACCACTACCTTGCCAGGATCCTGTTGAAATCCAGTCCAGAGTAGATTTGCTTACAAAAGTCTATAAGACTTTGCTTATAATATGAAAAAAGATTTGGAAATCGTTGTAATTAAAGATGATCCTGTTCATATTCAGTCCAGATACTTCCTCTATCTTCAAATTATGTGATGTAGTTAATTATTTCATTTATTCGATTTTGTTGTTAAGGGATATGAACCAGTTGACGTATATGTACTAATGGCTTAACAATCGCACTACTCAGCAATGCCGAGTACCTTTGACCTGCCTTAGTCAAATTCCGAGTGACTATAAAAAGGCTAGGCGCCGATGAAAGTACATATACATTATTTTTCTCTATATTTATTCCTCCAATAAATTTAAATGTACGCAAACCATTATAACTAAAGATGGCCATATTGATGAACCAAATTGTGAAAAGATCACCGGGATTCGAACCCGGGACCACTACCTTACCGGGATCCTGTTGATATCCAGTCCAGAGTACAACAAAATGTGTGTAAGATATTATTGCTTACAAAAGTTTAATTATAAGACTTTGCTTATAATATGAAAAAAGAAATGCAAACCGTTCTAATTAAAGATGGCCCTATTAATGAAACAAATTGTGAACAGATCATGTCAGTCACCGGGATTCGAACCCAGGACCACTATTTGCCGAGATCCTGTTGATATCTACTCCAGAGTTATTTGCTTACAAAAGTTTATAAGACTTTGTTTAAAATATGAAAGAAGAAAACGCAAACCATTGTAATTAAAGACGACCCTGTTGATGAAACAAATTGTGAAAAGATCATGTCAGCCACCGGGATTCGAACCCGGGACCACTACCTTGCCGGGATCCTGTTGAAATCCAGTCCAGAGTAGATTTGCTTACAAAATTTATAGGACTTTGCTTATAATATGAAAAAAGAATTGCAAATCGTTGTAATTAAAGATGATCCTATTTATATTCAGTCCAGATACTTCCTCTATGTTCAAATTATGTGATGTAGTTAATTATTCCATTTATTCGATTTTGTTGTTAAGGGATATGAACCAGTTGACGTATATGTACTAATGGCTTAACAATCGCACTACTCAGCAATGCTGAGTACCTTTGACCTGCCTTAGTCAATTCCGAGTGACTATAAAAAGGCTAGGCGCCGATGGAAGTACATATACATTATTTTTCTCTATATTTATTCCTCCAATAAATTTTAATGTAGAATGAATCCTTATGTCCGGTCCACATGCTTAAAATATATTGTTTCTTCCATTACTTTTAATTTGTACAGGATTGGTAAGAAATTGGTTATAAAAGTTGGATTATAAGACTTTGCTTAAAATATAAAAGAATCCAACGCTGAGTGCTGATAAAAGATGTTAAATAGAATGAATCCAACGCTGAATTATGTTGACAATTAACAAAAAACAAAGTAGAATGAGTCCCACGTTAAATGATGATAAAAGATGTTAAGTACAGTGAATCCAACTCTGAGTGATGATAAGATGTTAAGTAGAATAAATCCAACGTTGAGTGATGATAGATGTTAAGTAGAATAAATCCAACGCTGAATAGTAAGAATGTGTAAAATTCAGTGAATCCCACGTTGAATGGCGATAAAAATTGTAAATGATGCGAAGTAGAGTTCGCACTTTAAAATCACTGCACTTCACTAAAAAAAGATCAATGTTTCTTAAATTCAAAATTGATTTCTTAATGTAATCATAAAAATGAAGCATATTTTCCGAAATTTAAATCGTGATTTATTTTGTATTTCCAAATGTAATGTTTTATCTCTGATCTCCAATATGAATTAAAATTTTCATCCATAAAATAAAAGAGAATTGTTTACTTTTTCACTTATAAATTTAGTAACACTGATTTTTAATAAATTTTAAATTAATAAACAAAAAAAAGCTATTACTTTTCAAATGCAACCTAAATTTGCAAGTAATAAAAACTCTTTAAAAAATAAATAAATTTGACAAGTACAGTAATTATAAATTAAATCTTTCACAAAATTAAAAAGCTAATAAAGTAATATCAATTATTAAATACTAGTTTTAAACAAAATACGGCAAATAAATTATCGTTCATTTTAAACTTAAAATTTTCCATTGTTTATAATTTTTAATCTAACGATTTTCATTGTTACGTAATTAGCTAATTATACGCATAATGCAAAAAAAAAACTGGTTACAACTATTGTATCATAAATTAAATTTTTGAGCAAATAAAATGAAACCATAATTTTCTTTAAAAATTACTTTGAATACATTTAGCTGTCTCTATATCAAAATTGTCATTTTTAAGTAATTGTTTTATAAAGTTTTATAGCAAAGATTTCAACAAATTACTGAAATAAACTACCATTTTCATATGAATTACTTCCATCAATTTTCTATTTCCTAACAAAACTTTGAAGAAATTTATTTGCCATTGTTACGAACTTAATTGCTTTTTGAAACCCTAACTGTACCAAAATAAAAAGAACATTCCTACCATTTCGTAGACACCACGCCACTCACGTACGGTTCAGCTATAAGTCCATGTCCGCACAGGTTCGGTTCTGCTGTAATCGCTCGACAGCTCCAGGTGCAGATCAACAATTAACTTTTATCATCTTCAAATATCCAACGCAACATACAGGATACCAGCTTATCCCTACAATAATACAAACCGTATTATAAAAGAAAACTAAACATTCTAATTAAATTATCCAATTTTGTTATTAAATTATTTGTAGTTCTAATGAAACTTAGCAAGATATGTTTTAATTTTAGATAATAGTTTTTAATAATAAAAGTACAATGAAGTACAATAACACTTGACATGATCCACAAGATATAAGTCTATGAAACAACCTCTCGGTCATTTATCAGAGACTGGCCCACTCAACCAGAACCACAGACGCTCTTATTGGAGCTCTTCAGTGTGGTATACCGACGCCCCTAGGAGGCACTGAATATGGTTGAGCGGACGGATGATAAACATCCCAAAACGATACTACAGTCATCATATCTTTTTGGGATTTTATCATTTTATTGCAAAAAGAAATAATACATTATTTCTACCAGTAATAAAAGAAAAATTGAAAAAAAAAAGTTAGAAAAAATATCTGATTTCTTTAATTATTATGAATTATATTAGTTAACTGAATATTTTGAACACAAACTGATTTGGGTCCGGGCTCAGATAGTAAATTGATTTTGGTTGAAACATACGAAAAACTTTTATAGGATTATAATTTCATAATATACAAAATATGAGTGACGAAAATGACAATTTTAAAATTAAAGACAAAAATTTATACGGTTTAGACCTGGTATTTTCATCTCTAGTTAAACTTTCGGTAAAAAAATTGCGTTACGCTTATTATTATTGTTTTCCCATATAAAATTTTGTCGCGAGTTTTTTTACAGAATTGGTATGGACAGTAGCGGCATCTACTTGTGTTTATTTCAATTAGGATGTTAGTATCGGTGTCCCTGATCCTCCTTGGTCCCTGTCAATGAAGTTTAGTTGTGCAAAATGTGTTGTCAGTTTATTAAAAGTAAATATAATACTTCAAAATTTAAGTGTAGCGCAATTCATTTTTATTATTATGGTTAATTAACAGACAGTTTAACTAGGAATGAAAATACAGGACCTTAAAATAAAATACGAAAAAACAAGAACTTACATTTGGTGAAGATTCCTGTCGATATCTTCCTGATGTGTATTTTGATATGGTAACATAAGACCGTTTCCGGCATTCAATTCAATTTGTTTTCTATGTAGATATAACAAACTTGTTTGTCGTCACAACTTTTATTTGAAATCTGAAAAATATTAGAAAATACCAATAATATATTTTATATACAACCGGTAAATAATGTACTCCCTAGGGAAATAAAGTACTCTCTCAGGTAATAAAAAGATTCAAGTCTTTTGTTAATCGAAAGTAAAAAATAAGGAATATTATCAATTATATTTATTTTGGACAAAAATATGATTTTTGTAAAATTAAATTTAAAATAAATAGTTTTTCTTCGTTTATAGACATGTGCTTAATTCTTACTAATTTCGCATTCTCTTTTGTTAAATAACGAATTTTTTCGTTTATATATAAAATATTGTATATAACACGGGAATAAAGAGTCATTATTTACCTTAGGTAATTGCATCCCTCGGGCTACGCCCTCAGTATTCAATCTTTGCCCTCAACAAATAATGACGAACTTTACTCCCTTGATATATAAACTTCTATTATAATATACCGTAATTTAAATAAATAAATAATAAAAAACTTACTTCAATGCACATCTGAGTGCACCCAAGCTTCATATTTCTTTAATTTTAACTTTCTTCAATATCTTCAATTTCAAAATACCCATTGAGGACTTTTAGGCCATTGATAGCCCTGTTATCAGTATTTTCGTCCACTCATTATTTATACTCTTATATCTAATGCCTCGATCAAAAATACGAAATCGTCTGTGGACTTTTTGGCAATTTATTGTTGTACTTGGCATTTTCGCAGCCCCATCAATCATACACTTATATCTACTGTCACTTCATACTCTTATATCTAATGCCACGTTCGAAAATTGAATTCGTTGTGGACTTTTTGGCAATTTATTATGGCCCTGTTGTCCTTGGCATTACCGCCGACTTATCAATCATACACTTATATCTACTGTCATTTCATACTCATATCTAATGCCACGTTCGAAAATTGAATTCGTTGTGGACTTTTTGGCAATTTATTATGGCCCTGTTGTCCTTGGCATTTCCGCCGACTCATCAATCATACACTTATATCTAATGTCACTTCATACTCTTCTATCTAATGCCACGTTCGAAAATTGAATTCGTTGTGGACTTTTTGGCAATTTATTATGGCCCTGTTGTCCTTGGCATTTCCGCCGACTCATCAATCATACACTTATATCTAATGTCACTTCATACTCTTCTATCTAATGCCACGTTCGAAAATTGAATTCGTTGTGGACTTTTTGGCAATTTATTATGGCCCTGTTGTCCTTGGCATTTCCGCCGACTCATCAATCATACACTTATATCTAATGTCACTTCATACTCTTCTATCTAATGCCACGTTCGAAAATTGAATTCGTTGTGGACTTTTTGGCAATTTATTATGGCCCTGTTGTCCTTGGCATTTCCGCCGACTCATCAATCATACACTTATATCTAATGTCACTTCATACTCTTCTATCTAATGCCACGTTCGAAAATTGAATTCGTTGTGGACTTTTTGGCAATTTATTATGGCCCTGTTGTCCTTGGCATTTCCGCCGACTCATCAATCATACACTTATATCTAATGTCACTTCATACTCTTCTATCTAATGCCACGTTCGAAAATTGAATTCGTTGTGGACTTTTTGGCAATTTATTATGGCCCTGTTGTCCTTGGCATTTCCGCCGACTCATCAATCATACACTTATATCTAATGTCACTTCATACTCTTCTATCTAATGCCACGTTCGAAAATTGAATTCGTTGTGGACTTTTTGGCAATTTATTATGGCCCTGTTGTCCTTGGCATTTCCGCCGACTCATCAATCATACACTTATATCTAATGTCACTTCATACTCTTCTATCTAATGCCACGTTCGAAAATTGAATTCGTTGTGGACTTTTTGGCAATTTATTATGGCCCTGTTGTCCTTGGCATTTCCGCCGACTCATCAATCATACACTTATATCTAATGTCACTTCATACTCTTCTATCTAATGCCACGTTCGAAAATTGAATTCGTTGTGGACTTTTTGGCAATTTATTATGGCCCTGTTGTCCTTGGCACTTCCGCCGACTCATCAATCATACACTTATATCTAATGTCACTTCATACTCTTCTATTTAATGCCACGTTCGAAAATTGAATTCGTTGTGGACTTTTTGGCAATTTATTATGGCCCTGTTGTCCTTGGCACTTCCGCCGACTCATCAATCATACACTTATATCTAATGTCACTTCATACTCTTCTATCTAATGCCACGTTCGAAAATTGAATTCGTTGTGGACTTTTTGGCAATTTATTATGGCCCTGTTGTCCTTGGCACTTCCGCCGACTCATCAATCATACACTTATATCTAATGTCACTTCATACTCTTCTATCTAATGCCACGTTCGAAAATTGAATTCGTTGTGGACTTTTTGGCAATTTATTATGGCCCTGTTGTCCTTGGCACTTCCGCCGACTCATCAATCATACACTTATATCTAATGTCACTTCATACTCTTCTATCTAATGCCACGTTCGAAAATTGAATTCGTTGTGGACTTTTTGGCAATTTATTATGGCCCTGTTGTCCTTGGCACTTCCGCCGACTCATCAATCATACACTTATATCTAATGTCACTTCATACTCTTCTATCTAATGCCACGTTCGAAAATTGAATTCGTTGTGGACTTTTTGGCAATTTATTATGGCCCTGTTGTCCTTGGCACTTCCGCCGACTCATCAATCATACACTTATATCTAATGTCACTTCATACTCTTCTATCCAATGCCACGTTCGAAAATTGAATTCGTTGTGGACTTTTTGGCAATTTATTATGGCCCTGTTGTCCTTGGCATTTCCGCCGACTCATCAATCATACACTTATATCTAATGTCACTTCATACTCTTCTATCTAATGCCACGTTCGAAAATTGAATTCGTTGTGGACTTTTTGGCAATTTATTATGGCCCTGTTGTCCTTGGCACTTCCGCCGACTCATCAATCATACACTTATATCTAATGTCACTTCATACTCTTCTATCTAATGCCACGTTCGAAAATTGAATTCGTTGTGGACTTTTTGGCAATTTATTATGGCCCTGTTGTCCTTGGCACTTCCGCCGACTCATCAATCATACACTTATATCTAATGTCACTTCATACTCTTCTATCTAATGCCACGTTCGAAAATTGAATTCGTTGTGGACTTTTTGGCAATTTATTATGGCCCTGTTGTCCTTGGCATTTCCGCCGACTCATCAATCATACACTTATATCTAATGTCACTTCATACTCTTCTATCTAATGCCACGTTCGAAAATTGAATTCGTTGTGGACTTTTTGGCAATTTATTATGGCCCTGTTGTCCTTGGCATTTCCGCCGACTCATCAATCATACACTTATATCTAATGTCACTTCATACTCTTCTATCTAATGCCACGTTCGAAAATTGAATTCGTTGTGGACTTTTTGGCAATTTATTATGGCCCTGTTGTCCTTGGCATTTCCGCCGACTCATCAATCATACACTTATATCTAATGTCACTTCATACTCTTCTATCTAATGCCACGTTCGAAAATTGAATTCGTTGTGGACTTTTTGGCAATTTATTATGGCCCTGTTGTCCTTGGCATTTCCGCCGACTCATCAATCATACACTTATATCTAATGTCACTTCATACTCTTCTATCTAATGCCACGTTCGAAAATTGAATTCGTTGTGGACTTTTTGGCAATTTATTATGGCCCTGTTGTCCTTGGCATTTCCGCCGACTCATCAATCATACACTTATATCTAATGTCACTTCATACTCTTCTATCTAATGCCACGTTCGAAAATTGAATTCGTTGTGGACTTTTTGGCAATTTATTATGGCCCTGTTGTCCTTGGCATTTCCGCCGACTCATCAATCATACACTTATATCTAATGTCACTTCATACTCTTCTATCTAATGCCACGTTCGAAAATTGAATTCGTTGTGGACTTTTTGGCAATTTATTATGGCCCTGTTGTCCTTGGCATTTCCGCCGACTCATCAATCATACACTTATATCTAATGTCACTTCATACTCTTCTATCTAATGCCACGTTCGAAAATTGAATTCGTTGTGGACTTTTTGGCAATTTATTATGGCCCTGTTGTCCTTGGCATTTCCGCCGACTCATCAATCATACACTTATATCTAATGTCACTTCATACTCTTCTATCTAATGCCACGTTCGAAAATTGAATTCGTTGTGGACTTTTTGGCAATTTATTATGGCCCTGTTGTCCTTGGCATTTCCGCCGACTCATCAATCATACACTTATATCTAATGTCACTTCATACTCTTCTATCTAATGCCACGTTCGAAAATTGAATTCGTTGTGGACTTTTTGGCAATTTATTATGGCCCTGTTGTCCTTGGCACTTCCGCCGACTCATCAATCATACACTTATATCTAATGTCACTTCATACTCTTCTATTTAATGCCACGTTCGAAAATTGAATTCGTTGTGGACTTTTTGGCAATTTATTATGGCCCTGTTGTCCTTGGCACTTCCGCCGACTCATCAATCATACACTTATATCTAATGTCACTTCATACTCTTCTATCTAATGCCACGTTCGAAAATTGAATTCGTTGTGGACTTTTTGGCAATTTATTATGGCCCTGTTGTCCTTGGCACTTCCGCCGACTCATCAATCATACACTTATATCTAATGTCACTTCATACTCTTCTATCTAATGCCACGTTCGAAAATTGAATTCGTTGTGGACTTTTTGGCAATTTATTATGGCCCTGTTGTCCTTGGCACTTCCGCCGACTCATCAATCATACACTTATATCTAATGTCACTTCATACTCTTCTATCTAATGCCACGTTCGAAAATTGAATTCGTTGTGGACTTTTTGGCAATTTATTATGGCCCTGTTGTCCTTGGCACTTCCGCCGACTCATCAATCATACACTTATATCTAATGTCACTTCATACTCTTCTATCTAATGCCACGTTCGAAAATTGAATTCGTTGTGGACTTTTTGGCAATTTATTATGGCCCTGTTGTCCTTGGCACTTCCGCCGACTCATCAATCATACACTTATATCTAATGTCACTTCATACTCTTCTATCTAATGCCACGTTCGAAAATTGAATTCGTTGTGGACTTTTTGGCAATTTATTATGGCCCTGTTGTCCTTGGCACTTCCGCCGACTCATCAATCATACACTTATATCTAATGTCACTTCATACTCTTCTATCTAATGCCACGTTCGAAAATTGAATTCGTTGTGGACTTTTTGGCAATTTATTATGGCCCTGTTGTCCTTGGCATTTCCGCCGACTCATCAATCATACACTTATATCTAATGTCACTTCATACTCTTCTATCTAATGCCACGTTCGAAAATTGAATTCGTTGTGGACTTTTTGGCAATTTATTATGGCCCTGTTGTCCTTGGCACTTCCGCCGACTCATCAATCATACACTTATATCTAATGTCACTTCATACTCTTCTATCTAATGCCACGTTCGAAAATTGAATTCGTTGTGGACTTTTTGGCAATTTATTATGGCCCTGTTGTCCTTGGCATTTCCGCCGACTCATCAATCATACACTTATATCTAATGTCACTTCATACTCTTCTATCTAATGCCACGTTCGAAAATTGAATTCGTTGTGGACTTTTTGGCAATTTATTATGGCCCTGTTGTCCTTGGCATTTCCGCCGACTCATCAATCATACACTTATATCTAATGTCACTTCATACTCTTCTATCTAATGCCACGTTCGAAAATTGAATTCGTTGTGGACTTTTTGGCAATTTATTATGGCCCTGTTGTCCTTGGCATTTCCGCCGACTCATCAATCATACACTTATATCTAATGTCACTTCATACTCTTCTATCTAATGCCACGTTCGAAAATTGAATTCGTTGTGGACTTTTTGGCAATTTATTATGGCCCTGTTGTCCTTGGCATTTCCGCCGACTCATCAATCATACACTTATATCTAATGTCACTTCATACTCTTCTATCTAATGCCACGTTCGAAAATTGAATTCGTTGTGGACTTTTTGGCAATTTATTATGGCCCTGTTGTCCTTGGCATTTCCGCCGACTCATCAATCATACACTTATATCTAATGTCACTTCATACTCTTCTATCTAATGCCACGTTCGAAAATTGAATTCGTTGTGGACTTTTTGGCAATTTATTATGGCCCTGTTGTCCTTGGCATTTCCGCCGACTCATCAATCATACACTTATATCTAATGTCACTTCATACTCTTCTATCTAATGCCACGTTCGAAAATTGAATTCGTTGTGGACTTTTTGGCAATTTATTATGGCCCTGTTGTCCTTGGCATTTCCGCCGACTCATCAATCATACACTTATATCTAATGTCACTTCATACTCTTCTATCTAATGCCACGTTCGAAAATTGAATTCGTTGTGGACTTTTTGGCAATTTATTATGGCCCTGTTGTCCTTGGCACTTCCGCCGACTCATCAATCATACACTTATATCTAATGTCACTTCATACTCTTCTATCTAATGCCACGTTCGAAAATTGAATTCGTTGTGGACTTTTTGGCAATTTATTATGGCCCTGTTGTCCTTGGCACTTCCGCCGACTCATCAATCATACACTTATATCTAATGTCACTTCATACTCTTCTATCTAATGCCACGTTCGAAAATTGAATTCGTTGTGGACTTTTTGGCAATTTATTATGGCCCTGTTGTCCTTGGCACTTCCGCCGACTCATCAATCATACACTTATATCTAATGTCACTTCATACTCTTCTATCTAATGCCACGTTCGAAAATTGAATTCGTTGTGGACTTTTTGGCAATTTATTATGGCCCTGTTGTCCTTGGCACTTCCGCCGACTCATCAATCATACACTTATAACTAATGTCACTTCATACTCTTTTATCTAATGCCACGTTCGAAAATTGAATTCGTTGTGGACTTTTTGGCAATTTATTATGGCCCTGTTGTCCTTGGCATTTCCGCCGACTCATCAATCATACACTTATATCTACTGTCACTTCATACTCTTTTATCTAATGCCACGTTCGAAAATTGAATTCGTTGTGGACTTTTTGGCAAATTTATTATGGCCCTGTTGTACTTGGCATTTACGCCGACTCATCAATCATACCCTTATATTTACTGCCAGTAGAGTGAATGCCAGATTGAATGATATATGCTGTCGATGTAGAATGATTCGTGGTATCCGTTAGTTTTCTTTTTTAGTAAATCTCTAGTCAAATTTCTTGAAATATCGCATTTTAAAAACCCTGCACTTCACTTAAGATAATCAACGTTTCTTTAATCCAAAATTATTTGTACCTAAAAAGCATAGCTGAAAGAAATGGATTAGTGTTCATATATCCTTCAACTACATCCAAGGGTAAGCCCCTTTGGAATAGCTTGGACAGAACTGAAAGTTTGTTTTTAAGTTGAAAGAATTTGATTTATTGAATTGTTGTCTCCAATCCAATATGTATTAATTCAAATTGTCATATAACTTAATATATGACAACTCTTCTTTTATGTCCTTGAGTCAATTTCACCTGCCTCAGTCAATTCCGAGTGAATATAATAAGGGTAGGCGCCGATGAAAGTACATATACATTATTTTCCTCTAAATTTATTCCTCCAATAATTTTAAATGTAGAAGGAATATTGATGAACCAAATTGTGAAAATATCATGTCAGCCACCGGGATTCGAACTCGGGACCACTACCTTGAGGGGATCCTGTTGATATCCAGTCCAGAGTACAACAAAATGTGTGTAAGATATTATTGCTTACAAAAGTTTAATTATAAGACTTTGCTTATAATATGAAAAAAGAAATGCAAACCGTTCTAATTAAAGATGACCCTATGGATTGAAACAAATTGTGAAAAGATCATGTCAGTCACTGGGATTCGAACCCGGGACCACTACCTTGCCAGGATCCTGTTGAAATCCAGTCCAGAGTAGATTTGCTTACAAAAGTCTATAAGACTTTGCTTATAATATGAAAAAAGATTTGGAAATCGTTGTAATTAAAGATGATCCTGTTCATATTCAGTCCAGATACTTCCTCTATCTTCAAATTATGTGATGTAGTTAATTATTTCATTTATTCGATTTTGTTGTTAAGGGATATGAACCAGTTAACGTATATGTACTAATGGCTTAACAATCGCACTACTCAGCAATGCCGAGTACCTTTGACCTGCCTTAGTCAAATTCCGAGTGACTATAAAAAGGCTAGGCGCCGATGAAAGTACATATACATTATTTTTCTCTATATTTATTCCTCCAATAAATTTAAATGTACGCAAACCATTATAACTAAAGATGGCCATATTGATGAACCAAATTGTGAAAAGATCACCGGGATTCGAACCCGGGACCACTACCTTACCGGGATCCTGTTGATATCCAGTCCAGAGTACAACAAAATGTGTGTAAGATATTATTGCTTACAAAAGTTTAATTATAAGACTTTGCTTATAATATGAAAAAAGAAATGCAAACCGTTCTAATTAAAGATGGCCCTATTAATGAAACAAATTGTGAACAGATCATGTCAGTCACCGGGATTCGAACCCAGGACCACTATTTGCCGAGATCCTGTTGATATCTACTCCAGAGTTATTTGCTTACAAAAGTTTATAAGACTTTGTTTAAAATATGAAAGAAGAAAACGCAAACCATTGTAATTAAAAACGACCCTGTTGATGAAACAAATTGTGAAAAGATCATGTCAGCCACCGGGATTCGAACCCGGGACCACTACCTTGCCGGGATCCTGTTGAAATCCAGTCCAGAGTAGATTTGCTTACAAAATTTATAGGACTTTGCTTATAATATGAAAAAAGAATTGCAAATCGTTGTAATTAAAGATGATCCTATTTATATTCAGTCCAGATACTTCCTCTATGTTCAAATTATGTGATGTAGTTAATTATTCCATTTATTCGATTTTGTTGTTAAGGGATATGAACCAGTTGACGTATATGTACTAATGGCTTAACAATCGCACTACTCAGCAATGCTGAGTACCTTTGACCTGCCTTAGTCAATTCCGAGTGACTATAAAAAGGCTAGGCGCCGATGGAAGTACATATACATTATTTTTCTCTATATTTATTCCTCCAATAAATTTTAATGTAGAATGAATCCTTATGTCCGGTCCACATGCTTAAAATATATTGTTTCTTCCATTACTTTTAATTTGTACAGGATTGGTAAGAAATTGGTTATAAAAGTTGGATTATAAGACTTTGCTTAAAATATAAAAGAATCCAACGCTGAGTGCTGATAAAAGATGTTAAATAGAATGAATCCAACGCTGAATTATGTTGACAATTAACAAAAAACAAAGTAGAATGAGTCCCACGTTAAATGATGATAAAAGATGTTAAGTACAGTGAATCCAACTCTGAGTGATGATAAGATGTTAAGTAGAATAAATCCAACGTTGAGTGATGATAGATGTTAAGTAGAATAAATCCAACGCTGAATAGTAAGAATGTGTAAAATTCAGTGAATCCCACGTTGAATGGCGATAAAAATTGTAAATGATGCGAAGTAGAGTTCGCACTTTAAAATCACTGCACTTCACTAAAAAAAGATCAATGTTTCTTAAATTCAAAATTGATTTCTTAATGTAATCATAAAAATGAAGCATATTTTCCGAAATTTAAATCGTGATTTATTTTGTATTTCCAAATGTAATGTTTTATCTCTGATCTCCAATATGAATTAAAATTTTCATCCATAAAATAAAAGAGAATTGTTTACTTTTTCACTTATAAATTTAGTAACACTGATTTTTAATAAATTTTAAATTAATAAACAAAAAAAAGCTATTACTTTTCAAATGCAACCTAAATTTGCAAGTAATAAAAACTCTTTAAAAAATAAATAAATTTGACAAGTACAGTAATTATAAATTAAATCTTTCACAAAATTAAAAAGCTAATAAAGTAATATCAATTATTAAATACTAGTTTTAAACAAAATACGGCAAATAAATTATCGTTCATTTTAAACTTAAAATTTTCCATTGTTTATAATTTTTAATCTAACGATTTTCAGTGTTACGTAATTAGCTATTTATACGCATAATGCAAAAAAAAAACTGGTTACAACTATTGTATCATAAATTAAATTTTTGAGCAAATAAAATGAAACCATAATTTTCTTTAAAAATTACTTTGAATACATTTAGCTGTCTCTATATCAAAATTGTCATTTTTAAGTAATTGTTTTATAAAGTTTTATAGCAAAGATTTCAACAAATTACTGAAATAAACTACCATTTTCTTATGAATTACTTCCATCAATTTTCTATTTCCTAACAAAACTTTGAAGAAATTTATTTGCCATTGTTACGAACTTAATTGCTTTATGAAACCCTAACTGTACCAAAATAAAAAGAACATTCCTACCATTTCGTAGACACCACGCCACTCACGTACGGTTCAGCTATAAGTCCATGTCCGCACAGGTTCGGTTCTGCTGTAATCGCTCGACAGCTCCAGGTGCAGATCAACAATTAACTTTTATCATCTTCAAATATCCAACGCAACATACAGGATACCAGCTTATCCCTACAATAATACAAACCGTATTATAAAAGAAAACTAAACATTCTAATTAAATTATCCAATTTTGTTATTAAATTATTTGTAGTTCTAATGAAACTTAGCAAGATATGTTTTAATTTTAGATAATAGTTTTTAATAATAAAAGTACAATGAAGTACAATAACACTTGACATGATCCACAAGATATAAGTCTATGAAACAACCTCTCGGTCATTTATCAGAGACTGGCCCACTCAACCAGAACCACAGACGCTCTTATTGGAGCTCTTCAGTGTGGTATACCGACGCCCCTAGGAGGCACTGAATATGGTTGAGCGGACGGATGATAAACATCCCAAAACGATACTACAGTCATCATATCTTTTTGGGATTTTATCATTTTATTGCAAAAAGAAATAATACATTATTTCTACCAGTAATAAAAGAAAAATTGAAAAAAAAAAGTTAGAAAAAATATCTGATTTCTTTAATTATTATGAATTATATTAGTTAACTGAATATTTTGAACACAAACTGATTTGGGTCCGGGCTCAGATAGTAAATTGATTTTGGTTGAAACATACGAAAAACTTTTATAGGATTATAATTTCATAATATACAAAATATGAGTGACGAAAATGACAATTTTAAAATTAAAGACAAAAATTTATACGGTTTAGACCTGGTATTTTCATCTCTAGTTAAACTTTCGGTAAAAAAATTGCGTTACGCTTATTATTATTGTTTTCCCATATAAAATTTTGTCGCGAGTTTTTTTACAGAATTGGTATGGACAGTAGCGGCATCTACTTGTGTTTATTTCAATTAGGATGTTAGTATCGGTGTCCCTGATCCTCCTTGGTCCCTGTCAATGAAGTTTAGTTGTGCAAAATGTGTTGTCAGTTTATTAAAAGTAAATATAATACTTCAAAATTTAAGTGTAGCGCAATTCATTTTTATTATTATGGTTAATTAACAGACAGTTTAACTAGGAATGAAAATACAGGACCTTAAAATAAAATACGAAAAAACAAGAACTTACATTTGGTGAAGATTCCTGTCGATATCTTCCTGATGTGTATTTTGATATGGTAACATAAGACCGTTTCCGGCATTCAATTCAATTTGTTTTCTATGTAGATATAACAAACTTGTTTGTCGTCACAACTTTTATTTGAAATCTGAAAAATATTAGAAAATACCAATAATATATTTTATATACAACCGGTAAATAATGTACTCCCTAGGGAAATAAAGTACTCTCTCAGGTAATAAAAAGATTCAAGTCTTTTGTTAATCGAAAGTAAAAAATAAGGAATATTATCAATTATATTTATTTTGGACAAAAATATGATTTTTGTAAAATTAAATTTAAAATAAATAGTTTTTCTTCGTTTATAGACATGTGCTTAATTCTTACTAATTTCGCATTCTCTTTTGTTAAATAACGAATTTTTTCGTTTATATATAAAATATTGTATATAACACGGGAATAAAGAGTCATTATTTACCTTAGGTAATTGCATCCCTCGGGCTACGCCCTCAGTATTCAATCTTTGCCCTCAACAAATAATGACGAACTTTACTCCCTTGATATATAAACTTCTATTATAATATACCGTAATTTAAATAAATAAATAATAAAAAACTTACTTCAATGCACATCTGAGTGCACCCAAGCTTCATATTTCTTTAATTTTAACTTTCTTCAATATCTTCAATTTCAAAATACCCATTGAGGACTTTTAGGCCATTGATAGCCCTGTTATTAGTATTTTCGTCCACTCATTATTTATACTCTTATATCTAATGCCTCGATCAAAAATACGAAATCGTCTGTGGACTTTTTGGCAATTTATTGTTGTACTTGGCATTTTCGCAGCCCCATCAATCATACACTTATATCTACTGTCACTTCATACTCTTATATCTAATGCCACGTTCGAAAATTGAATTCGTTGTGGACTTTTTGGCAATTTATTATGGCCCTGTTGTCCTTGGCACTTCCGCCGACTCATCAATCATACACTTATATCTAATGTCACTTCATACTCTTCTATCTAATGCCACGTTCGAAAATTGAATTCGTTGTGGACTTTTTGGCAATTTATTATGACCCTGTTGTCCTTGGCATTTCCGCCGACTCATCAATCATACACTTATATCTAATGTCACTTCATACTCTTCTATCTAATGCCACGTTCGAAAATTGAATTCGTTGTGGACTTTTTGGCAATTTATTATGGCCCTGTTGTCCTTGGCATTTCCGCCGACTCATCAATCATACACTTATATCTAATGTCACTTCATACTCTTCTATCTAATGCCACGTTCGAAAATTGAATTCGTTGTGGACTTTTTGGCAATTTATTATGGCCCTGTTGTCCTTGGCACTTCCGCCGACTCATCAATCATACACTTATAACTAATGTCACTTCATACTCTTTTATCTAATGCCACGTTCGAAAATTGAATTCGTTGTGGACTTTTTGGCAATTTATTATGGCCCTGTTGTCCTTGGCATTTCCGCCGACTCATCAATCATACACTTATATCTAATGTCACTTCATACTCTTCTATCTAATGCCACGTTCGAAAATTGAATTCGTTGTGGACTTTTTGGCAATTTATTATGGCCCTGTTGTCCTTGGCATTTCCGCCGACTCATCAATCATACACTTATATCTAATGTCACTTCATACTCTTCTATCTAATGCCACGTTCGAAAATTGAATTCGTTGTGGACTTTTTGGCAATTTATTATGGCCCTGTTGTGCTTGGCATTTCCGCCGACTCATCAATCATACACTTATATCTAATGTCACTTCATACTCTTCTATCTAATGCCACGTTCGAAAATTGAATTCGTTGTGGACTTTTTGGCAATTTATTATGGCCCTGTTGTCCTTGGCATTTCCGCCGACTCATCAATCATACACTTATATCTAATGTCACTTCATACTCTTCTATCTAATGCCACGTTCGAAAATTGAATTCGTTGTGGACTTTTTGGCAATTTATTATGGCCCTGTTGTCCTTGGCACTTCCGCCGACTCATCAATCATACACTTATATCTAATGTCACTTCATACTCTTCTATTTAATGCCACGTTCGAAAATTGAATTCGTTGTGGACTTTTTTGGCAATTTATTATGGCCCTGTTGTCCTTGGCACTTCCGCCGACTCATCAATCATACACTTATATCTAATGTCACTTCATACTCTTCTATCTAATGCCACGTTCGAAAATTGAATTCGTTGTGGACTTTTTGGCAATTTATTATGGCCCTGTTGTCCTTGGCACTTCCGCCGACTCATCAATCATACACTTATATCTAATGTCACTTCATACTCTTCTATCTAATGCCACGTTCGAAAATTGAATTCGTTGTGGACTTTTTGGCAATTTATTATGGCCCTGTTGTCCTTGCACTTCCGCCGACTCATCAATCATACACTTATATCTAATGTCACTTCATACTCTTCTATCTAATGCCACGTTCGAAAATTGAATTCGTTGTGGACTTTTTTGGCAATTTATTATGGCCCTGTTGTCCTTGGCACTTCCGCCGACTCATCAATCATACACTTATATCTAATGTCACTTCATACTCTTTTATCTAATGCCACGTTCGAAAATTGAATTCGTTGTGGACTTTTTGGCAATTTATTATGGCCCTGTTGTCCTTGGCATTTCCGCCGACTCATCAATCATACACTTATATCTACTGTCACTTCATACTCTTTTATCTAATGCCACGTTCGAAAATTGAATTCGTTGTGGACTTTTTGGCAAATTTATTATGGCCCCTGTTGTACTTGGCATTTACGCCGACTCATCAATCATACCCTTATATTTACTGCCAGTAGAGTGAATGCCAGATTGAATGATATATGCTGTCGATGTAGAATGATTCGTGGTATCCGTTAGTTTTCTTTTTTAGTAAATCTCTAGTCAAATTTCTTGAAATATCGCATTTTAAAAACCCTGCACTTCACTTAAGATAATCAACGTTTCTTTAATCCAAAATTATTTGTACCTAAAAAGCATAGCTGAAAGAAATGGATTAGTGTTCATATATCCTTCAACTACATCCAAGGGTAAGCCCCTTTGGAATAGCTTGGACAGAACTGAAAGTTTGTTTTTTAAGTTGAAAGAATTTGATTTATTGAATTGTTGTCTCCAATCCAATATGTATTAATTCAAATTGTCATATAACTTAATATATGACAACTCTTCTTTTATGTCCTTGAGTCAATTTCACCTGCCTCAGTCAATTCCGAGTGAATATAATAAGGGTAGGCGCCGATGAAAGTACATATACATTATTTTCCTCTAAATTTATTCCTCCAATAATTTTAAATGTAGAAGGAATATTGATGAACCAAATTGTGAAAATATCATGTCAGCCACCGGGATTCGAACTCGGGACCACTACCTTGAGGGGATCCTGTTGATATCCAGTCCAGAGTACAACAAAATGTGTGTAAGATATTATTGCTTACAAAAGTTTAATTATAAGACTTTGCTTATAATATGAAAAAAGAAATGCAAACCGTTCTAATTAAAGATGACCCTATGGATTGAAACAAATTGTGAAAAGATCATGTCAGTCACTGGGATTCGAACCCGGGACCACTACCTTGCCAGGATCCTGTTGAAATCCAGTCCAGAGTAGATTTGCTTACAAAAGTCTATAAGACTTTGCTTATAATATGAAAAAAGAATTGCAAATCGTTGTAATTAAAGATGATCCTGTTCATATTCAGTCCAGATACTTCCTCTATCTTCAAATTATGTGATGTAGTTAATTATTTCATTTATTCGATTTTGTTGTTAAGGGATATGAACCAGTTGACGTATATGTACTAATGGCTTAACAATCGCACTACTCAGCAATGCCGAGTACCTTTGACCTGCCTTAGTCAAATTCCGAGTGACTATAAAAAGGCTAGGCGCCGATGAAAGTACATATACATTATTTTTCTCTATATTTATTCCTCCAATAAATTTAAATGTACGCAAACCATTATAACTAAAGATGGCCATATTGATGAACCAAATTGTGAAAAGATCACCGGGATTCGAACCCGGGACCACTACCTTACCGGGATCCTGTTGATATCCAGTCCAGAGTACAACAAAATGTGTGTAAGATATTATTGCTTACAAAAGTTTAATTATAAGACTTTGCTTATAATATGAAAAAAGAAATGCAAACCGTTCTAATTAAAGATGGCCCTATTAATGAAACAAATTGTGAACAGATCATGTCAGTCACCGGGATTCGAACCCAGGACCACTATTTGCCGAGATCCTGTTGATATCTACTCCAGAGTTATTTGCTTACAAAAGTTTATAAGACTTTGTTTAAAATATGAAAGAAGAAAACGCAAACCATTGTAATTAAAGACGACCCTGTTGATGAAACAAATTGTGAAAAGATCATGTCAGCCACCGGGATTCGAACCCGGGACCACTACCTTGCCGGGATCCTGTTGAAATCCAGTCCAGAGTAGATTTGCTTACAAAATTTATAGGACTTTGCTTATAATATGAAAAAAGAATTGCAAATCGTTGTAATTAAAGATGATCCTATTTATATTCAGTCCAGATACTTCCTCTATGTTCAAATTATGTGATGTAGTTAATTATTCCATTTATTCGATTTTGTTGTTAAGGGATATGAACCAGTTGACGTATATGTACTAATGGCTTAACAATCGCACTACTCAGCAATGCTGAGTACCTTTGACCTGCCTTAGTCAATTCCGAGTGACTATAAAAAGGCTAGGCGCCGATGGAAGTACATATACATTATTTTTCTCTATATTTATTCCTCCAATAAATTTTAATGTAGAATGAATCCTTATGTCCGGTCCACATGCTTAAAATATATTGTTTCTTCCATTACTTTTAATTTGTACAGGATTGGTAAGAAATTGGTTATAAAAGTTGGATTATAAGACTTTGCTTAAAATATAAAAGAATCCAACGCTGAGTGCTGATAAAAGATGTTAAATAGAATGAATCCAACGCTGAATTATGTTGACAATTAACAAAAAACAAAGTAGAATGAGTCCCACGTTAAATGATGATAAAAGATGTTAAGTACAGTGAATCCAACTCTGAGTGATGATAAGATGTTAAGTAGAATAAATCCAACGTTGAGTGATGATAGATGTTAAGTAGAATAAATCCAACGCTGAATAGTAAGAATGTGTAAAATTCAGTGAATCCCACGTTGAATGGCGATAAAAATTGTAAATGATGCGAAGTAGAGTTCGCACTTTAAAATCACTGCACTTCACTAAAAAAAGATCAATGTTTCTTAAATTCAAAATTGATTTCTTAATGTAATCATAAAAATGAAGCATATTTTCCGAAATTTAAATCGTGATTTATTTTGTATTTCCAAATGTAATGTTTTATCTCTGATCTCCAATATGAATTAAAATTTTCATCCATAAAATAAAAGAGAATTGTTTACTTTTTCACTTATAAATTTAGTAACACTGATTTTTAATAAATTTTAAATTAATAAACAAAAAAAAGCTATTACTTTTCAAATGCAACCTAAATTTGCAAGTAATAAAAACTCTTTAAAAAATAAATAAATTTGACAAGTACAGTAATTATAAATTAAATCTTTCACAAAATTAAAAAGCTAATAAAGTAATATCAATTATTAAATACTAGTTTTAAACAAAATACGGCAAATAAATTATCGTTCATTTTAAACTTAAAATTTTCCATTGTTTATAATTTTTAATCTAACGATTTTCATTGTTACGTAATTAGCTAATTATACGCATAATGCAAAAAAAAAACTGGTTACAACTATTGTATCATAAATTAAATTTTTGAGCAAATAAAATGAAACCATAATTTTCTTTAAAAATTACTTTGAATACATTTAGCTGTCTCTATATCAAAATTGTCATTTTTAAGTAATTGTTTTATAAAGTTTTATAGCAAAGATTTCAACAAATTACTGAAATAAACTACCATTTTCATATGAATTACTTCCATCAATTTTCTATTTCCTAACAAAACTTTGAAGAAATTTATTTGCCATTGTTACGAACTTAATTGCTTTTTGAAACCCTAACTGTACCAAAATAAAAAGAACATTCCTACCATTTCGTAGACACCACGCCACTCACGTACGGTTCAGCTATAAGTCCATGTCCGCACAGGTTCGGTTCTGCTGTAATCGCTCGACAGCTCCAGGTGCAGATCAACAATTAACTTTTATCATCTTCAAATATCCAACGCAACATACAGGATACCAGCTTATCCCTACAATAATACAAACCGTATTATAAAAGAAAACTAAACATTCTAATTAAATTATCCAATTTTGTTATTAAATTATTTGTAGTTCTAATGAAACTTAGCAAGATATGTTTTAATTTTAGATAATAGTTTTTAATAATAAAAGTACAATGAAGTACAATAACACTTGACATGATCCACAAGATATAAGTCTATGAAACAACCTCTCGGTCATTTATCAGAGACTGGCCCACTCAACCAGAACCACAGACGCTCTTATTGGAGCTCTTCAGTGTGGTATACCGACGCCCCTAGGAGGCACTGAATATGGTTGAGCGGACGGATGATAAACATCCCAAAACGATACTACAGTCATCATATCTTTTTGGGATTTTATCATTTTATTGCAAAAAGAAATAATACATTATTTCTACCAGTAATAAAAGAAAAATTGAAAAAAAAAAGTTAGAAAAAATATCTGATTTCTTTAATTATTATGAATTATATTAGTTAACTGAATATTTTGAACACAAACTGATTTGGGTCCGGGCTCAGATAGTAAATTGATTTTGGTTGAAACATACGAAAAACTTTTATAGGATTATAATTTCATAATATACAAAATATGAGTGACGAAAATGACAATTTTAAAATTAAAGACAAAAATTTATACGGTTTAGACCTGGTATTTTCATCTCTAGTTAAACTTTCGGTAAAAAAATTGCGTTACGCTTATTATTATTGTTTTCCCATATAAAATTTTGTCGCGAGTTTTTTTACAGAATTGGTATGGACAGTAGCGGCATCTACTTGTGTTTATTTCAATTAGGATGTTAGTATCGGTGTCCCTGATCCTCCTTGGTCCCTGTCA
Source organism: Ophonus ardosiacus (assembly GCA_943142095.1). Classification (NCBI taxonomy): domain Eukaryota; kingdom Metazoa; phylum Arthropoda; class Insecta; order Coleoptera; family Carabidae; genus Ophonus; species Ophonus ardosiacus. The sequence goes on along the minus strand of OW964838.1, from coordinate 7,390,240 downwards.
ATGAAGTTTAGTTGTGCAAAATGTGTTGTCAGTTTATTAAAAGTAAATATAATACTTCAAAATTTAAGTGTAGCGCAATTCATTTTTATTATTATGGTTAATTAACAGACAGTTTAACTAGGAATGAAAATACAGGACCTTAAAATAAAATACGAAAAAACAAGAACTTACATTTGGTGAAGATTCCTGTCGATATCTTCCTGATGTGTATTTTGATATGGTAACATAAGACCGTTTCCGGCATTCAATTCAATTTGTTTTCTATGTAGATATAACAAACTTGTTTGTCGTCACAACTTTTATTTGAAATCTGAAAAATATTAGAAAATACCAATAATATATTTTATATACAACCGGTAAATAATGTACTCCCTAGGGAAATAAAGTACTCTCTCAGGTAATAAAAAGATTCAAGTCTTTTGTTAATCGAAAGTAAAAAATAAGGAATATTATCAATTATATTTATTTTGGACAAAAATATGATTTTTGTAAAATTAAATTTAAAATAAATAGTTTTTCTTCGTTTATAGACATGTGCTTAATTCTTACTAATTTCGCATTCTCTTTTGTTAAATAACGAATTTTTTCGTTTATATATAAAATATTGTATATAACACGGGAATAAAGAGTCATTATTTACCTTAGGTAATTGCATCCCTCGGGCTACGCCCTCAGTATTCAATCTTTGCCCTCAACAAATAATGACGAACTTTACTCCCTTGATATATAAACTTCTATTATAATATACCGTAATTTAAATAAATAAATAATAAAAAACTTACTTCAATGCACATCTGAGTGCACCCAAGCTTCATATTTCTTTAATTTTAACTTTCTTCAATATCTTCAATTTCAAAATACCCATTGAGGACTTTTAGGCCATTGATAGCCCTGTTATCAGTATTTTCGTCCACTCATTATTTATACTCTTATATCTAATGCCTCGATCAAAAATACGAAATCGTCTGTGGACTTTTTGGCAATTTATTGTTGTACTTGGCATTTTCGCAGCCCCATCAATCATACACTTATATCTACTGTCACTTCATACTCTTATATCTAATGCCACGTTCGAAAATTGAATTCGTTGTGGACTTTTTGGCAATTTATTATGGCCCTGTTGTCCTTGGCATTACCGCCGACTTATCAATCATACACTTATATCTACTGTCATTTCATACTCATATCTAATGCCACGTTCGAAAATTGAATTCGTTGTGGACTTTTTGGCAATTTATTATGGCCCTGTTGTCCTTGGCATTTCCGCCGACTCATCAATCATACACTTATATCTAATGTCACTTCATACTCTTCTATCTAATGCCACGTTCGAAAATTGAATTCGTTGTGGACTTTTTGGCAATTTATTATGGCCCTGTTGTCCTTGGCATTTCCGCCGACTCATCAATCATACACTTATATCTAATGTCACTTCATACTCATATCTAATGCCACGTTCGAAAATTGAATTCGTTGTGGACTTTTTGGCAATTTATTATGGCCCTGTTGTCCTTGGCATTTCCGCCGACTCATCAATCATACACTTATATCTAATGTCACTTCATACTCTTCTATCTAATGCCACGTTCGAAAATTGAATTCGTTGTGGACTTTTTGGCAATTTATTATGGCCCTGTTGTCCTTGGCATTTCCGCCGACTCATCAATCATACACTTATATCTAATGTCACTTCATACTCTTCTATCTAATGCCACGTTCGAAAATTGAATTCGTTGTGGACTTTTTGGCAATTTATTATGGCCCTGTTGTCCTTGGCATTTCCGCCGACTCATCAATCATACACTTATATCTAATGTCACTTCATACTCTTCTATCTAATGCCACGTTCGAAAATTGAATTCGTTGTGGACTTTTTGGCAATTTATTATGGCCCTGTTGTCCTTGGCATTTCCGCCGACTCATCAATCATACACTTATATCTAATGTCACTTCATACTCTTCTATCTAATGCCACGTTCGAAAATTGAATTCGTTGTGGACTTTTTGGCAATTTATTATGGCCCTGTTGTCCTTGGCACTTCCGCCGACTCATCAATCATACACTTATATCTAATGTCACTTCATACTCTTCTATCTAATGCCACGTTCGAAAATTGAATTCGTTGTGGACTTTTTGGCAATTTATTATGGCCCTGTTGTCCTTGGCACTTCCGCCGACTCATCAATCATACACTTATATCTAATGTCACTTCATACTCTTCTATCTAATGCCACGTTCGAAAATTGAATTCGTTGTGGACTTTTTGGCAATTTATTATGGCCCTGTTGTCCTTGGCACTTCCGCCGACTCATCAATCATACACTTATATCTAATGTCACTTCATACTCTTCTATCTAATGCCACGTTCGAAAATTGAATTCGTTGTGGACTTTTTGGCAATTTATTATGGCCCTGTTGTCCTTGGCATTTCCGCCGACTCATCAATCATACACTTATATCTAATGTCACTTCATACTCTTCTATCTAATGCCACGTTCGAAAATTGAATTCGTTGTGGACTTTTTGGCAATTTATTATGGCCCTGTTGTCCTTGGCACTTCCGCCGACTCATCAATCATACACTTATATCTAATGTCACTTCATACTCTTCTATCTAATGCCACGTTCGAAAATTGAATTCGTTGTGGACTTTTTGGCAATTTATTATGGCCCTGTTGTCCTTGGCACTTCCGCCGACTCATCAATCATACACTTATATCTAATGTCACTTCATACTCTTCTATCTAATGCCACGTTCGAAAATTGAATTCGTTGTGGACTTTTTGGCAATTTATTATGGCCCTGTTGTCCTTGGCATTTCCGCCGACTCATCAATCATACACTTATATCTAATGTCACTTCATACTCTTCTATCTAATGCCACGTTCGAAAATTGAATTCGTTGTGGACTTTTTGGCAATTTATTATGGCCCTGTTGTCCTTGGCACTTCCGCCGACTCATCAATCATACACTTATATCTAATGTCACTTCATACTCTTCTATCTAATGCCACGTTCGAAAATTGAATTCGTTGTGGACTTTTTGGCAATTTATTATGGCCCTGTTGTCCTTGGCATTTCCGCCGACTCATCAATCATACACTTATATCTAATGTCACTTCATACTCTTCTATCTAATGCCACGTTCGAAAATTGAATTCGTTGTGGACTTTTTGGCAATTTATTATGGCCCTGTTGTCCTTGGCATTTCCGCCGACTCATCAATCATACACTTATATCTAATGTCACTTCATACTCTTCTATCTAATGCCACGTTCGAAAATTGAATTCGTTGTGGACTTTTTGGCAATTTATTATGGCCCTGTTGTCCTTGGCATTTCCGCCGACTCATCAATCATACACTTATATCTAATGTCACTTCATACTCTTCTATCTAATGCCACGTTCGAAAATTGAATTCGTTGTGGACTTTTTGGCAATTTATTATGGCCCTGTTGTCCTTGGCATTTCCGCCGACTCATCAATCATACACTTATATCTAATGTCACTTCATACTCTTCTATCTAATGCCACGTTCGAAAATTGAATTCGTTGTGGACTTTTTGGCAATTTATTATGGCCCTGTTGTCCTTGGCATTTCCGCCGACTCATCAATCATACACTTATATCTAATGTCACTTCATACTCTTCTATCTAATGCCACGTTCGAAAATTGAATTCGTTGTGGACTTTTTGGCAATTTATTATGGCCCTGTTGTCCTTGGCATTTCCGCCGACTCATCAATCATACACTTATATCTAATGTCACTTCATACTCTTCTATCTAATGCCACGTTCGAAAATTGAATTCGTTGTGGACTTTTTGGCAATTTATTATGGCCCTGTTGTCCTTGGCATTTCCGCCGACTCATCAATCATACACTTATATCTAATGTCACTTCATACTCTTCTATCTAATGCCACGTTCGAAAATTGAATTCGTTGTGGACTTTTTGGCAATTTATTATGGCCCTGTTGTCCTTGGCACTTCCGCCGACTCATCAATCATACACTTATATCTAATGTCACTTCATACTCTTCTATTTAATGCCACGTTCGAAAATTGAATTCGTTGTGGACTTTTTGGCAATTTATTATGGCCCTGTTGTCCTTGGCACTTCCGCCGACTCATCAATCATACACTTATATCTAATGTCACTTCATACTCTTCTATCTAATGCCACGTTCGAAAATTGAATTCGTTGTGGACTTTTTGGCAATTTATTATGGCCCTGTTGTCCTTGGCACTTCCGCCGACTCATCAATCATACACTTATATCTAATGTCACTTCATACTCTTCTATCTAATGCCACGTTCGAAAATTGAATTCGTTGTGGACTTTTTGGCAATTTATTATGGCCCTGTTGTCCTTGGCACTTCCGCCGACTCATCAATCATACACTTATATCTAATGTCACTTCATACTCTTCTATCTAATGCCACGTTCGAAAATTGAATTCGTTGTGGACTTTTTGGCAATTTATTATGGCCCTGTTGTCCTTGGCACTTCCGCCGACTCATCAATCATACACTTATATCTAATGTCACTTCATACTCTTCTATCTAATGCCACGTTCGAAAATTGAATTCGTTGTGGACTTTTTGGCAATTTATTATGGCCCTGTTGTCCTTGGCACTTCCGCCGACTCATCAATCATACACTTATATCTAATGTCACTTCATACTCTTCTATCTAATGCCACGTTCGAAAATTGAATTCGTTGTGGACTTTTTGGCAATTTATTATGGCCCTGTTGTCCTTGGCACTTCCGCCGACTCATCAATCATACACTTATAACTAATGTCACTTCATACTCTTTTATCTAATGCCACGTTCGAAAATTGAATTCGTTGTGGACTTTTTGGCAATTTATTATGGCCCTGTTGTCCTTGGCATTTCCGCCGACTCATCAATCATACACTTATATCTACTGTCACTTCATACTCTTTTATCTAATGCCACGTTCGAAAATTGAATTCGTTGTGGACTTTTTGGCAAATTTATTATGGCCCTGTTGTACTTGGCATTTACGCCGACTCATCAATCATACCCTTATATTTACTGCCAGTAGAGTGAATGCCAGATTGAATGATATATGCTGTCGATGTAGAATGATTCGTGGTATCCGTTAGTTTTCTTTTTTAGTAAATCTCTAGTCAAATTTCTTGAAATATCGCATTTTAAAAACCCTGCACTTCACTTAAGATAATCAACGTTTCTTTAATCCAAAATTATTTGTACCTAAAAAGCATAGCTGAAAGAAATGGATTAGTGTTCATATATCCTTCAACTACATCCAAGGGTAAGCCCCTTTGGAATAGCTTGGACAGAACTGAAAGTTTGTTTTTAAGTTGAAAGAATTTGATTTATTGAATTGTTGTCTCCAATCCAATATGTATTAATTCAAATTGTCATATAACTTAATATATGACAACTCTTCTTTTATGTCCTTGAGTCAATTTCACCTGCCTCAGTCAATTCCGAGTGAATATAATAAGGGTAGGCGCCGATGAAAGTACATATACATTATTTTCCTCTAAATTTATTCCTCCAATAATTTTAAATGTAGAAGGAATATTGATGAACCAAATTGTGAAAATATCATGTCAGCCACCGGGATTCGAACTCGGGACCACTACCTTGAGGGGATCCTGTTGATATCCAGTCCAGAGTACAACAAAATGTGTGTAAGATATTATTGCTTACAAAAGTTTAATTATAAGACTTTGCTTATAATATGAAAAAAGAAATGCAAACCGTTCTAATTAAAGATGACCCTATGGATTGAAACAAATTGTGAAAAGATCATGTCAGTCACTGGGATTCGAACCCGGGACCACTACCTTGCCAGGATCCTGTTGAAATCCAGTCCAGAGTAGATTTGCTTACAAAAGTCTATAAGACTTTGCTTATAATATGAAAAAAGATTTGGAAATCGTTGTAATTAAAGATGATCCTGTTCATATTCAGTCCAGATACTTCCTCTATCTTCAAATTATGTGATGTAGTTAATTATTTCATTTATTCGATTTTGTTGTTAAGGGATATGAACCAGTTGACGTATATGTACTAATGGCTTAACAATCGCACTACTCAGCAATGCCGAGTACCTTTGACCTGCCTTAGTCAAATTCCGAGTGACTATAAAAAGGCTAGGCGCCGATGAAAGTACATATACATTATTTTTCTCTATATTTATTCCTCCAATAAATTTAAATGTACGCAAACCATTATAACTAAAGATGGCCATATTGATGAACCAAATTGTGAAAAGATCACCGGGATTCGAACCCGGGACCACTACCTTACCGGGATCCTGTTGATATCCAGTCCAGAGTACAACAAAATGTGTGTAAGATATTATTGCTTACAAAAGTTTAATTATAAGACTTTGCTTATAATATGAAAAAAGAAATGCAAACCGTTCTAATTAAAGATGGCCCTATTAATGAAACAAATTGTGAACAGATCATGTCAGTCACCGGGATTCGAACCCAGGACCACTATTTGCCGAGATCCTGTTGATATCTACTCCAGAGTTATTTGCTTACAAAAGTTTATAAGACTTTGTTTAAAATATGAAAGAAGAAAACGCAAACCATTGTAATTAAAAACGACCCTGTTGATGAAACAAATTGTGAAAAGATCATGTCAGCCACCGGGATTCGAACCCGGGACCACTACCTTGCCGGGATCCTGTTGAAATCCAGTCCAGAGTAGATTTGCTTACAAAATTTATAGGACTTTGCTTATAATATGAAAAAAGAATTGCAAATCGTTGTAATTAAAGATGATCCTATTTATATTCAGTCCAGATACTTCCTCTATGTTCAAATTATGTGATGTAGTTAATTATTCCATTTATTCGATTTTGTTGTTAAGGGATATGAACCAGTTGACGTATATGTACTAATGGCTTAACAATCGCACTACTCAGCAATGCTGAGTACCTTTGACCTGCCTTAGTCAATTCCGAGTGACTATAAAAAGGCTAGGCGCCGATGGAAGTACATATACATTATTTTTCTCTATATTTATTCCTCCAATAAATTTTAATGTAGAATGAATCCTTATGTCCGGTCCACATGCTTAAAATATATTGTTTCTTCCATTACTTTTAATTTGTACAGGATTGGTAAGAAATTGGTTATAAAAGTTGGATTATAAGACTTTGCTTAAAATATAAAAGAATCCAACGCTGAGTGCTGATAAAAGATGTTAAATAGAATGAATCCAACGCTGAATTATGTTGACAATTAACAAAAAACAAAGTAGAATGAGTCCCACGTTAAATGATGATAAAAGATGTTAAGTACAGTGAATCCAACTCTGAGTGATGATAAGATGTTAAGTAGAATAAATCCAACGTTGAGTGATGATAGATGTTAAGTAGAATAAATCCAACGCTGAATAGTAAGAATGTGTAAAATTCAGTGAATCCCACGTTGAATGGCGATAAAAATTGTAAATGATGCGAAGTAGAGTTCGCACTTTAAAATCACTGCACTTCACTAAAAAAAGATCAATGTTTCTTAAATTCAAAATTGATTTCTTAATGTAATCATAAAAATGAAGCATATTTTCCGAAATTTAAATCGTGATTTATTTTGTATTTCCAAATGTAATGTTTTATCTCTGATCTCCAATATGAATTAAAATTTTCATCCATAAAATAAAAGAGAATTGTTTACTTTTTCACTTATAAATTTAGTAACACTGATTTTTAATAAATTTTAAATTAATAAACAAAAAAAAGCTATTACTTTTCAAATGCAACCTAAATTTGCAAGTAATAAAAACTCTTTAAAAAATAAATAAATTTGACAAGTACAGTAATTATAAATTAAATCTTTCACAAAATTAAAAAGCTAATAAAGTAATATCAATTATTAAATACTAGTTTTAAACAAAATACGGCAAATAAATTATCGTTCATTTTAAACTTAAAATTTTCCATTGTTTATAATTTTTAATCTAACGATTTTCAGTGTTACGTAATTAGCTATTTATACGCATAATGCAAAAAAAAAACTGGTTACAACTATTGTATCATAAATTAAATTTTTGAGCAAATAAAATGAAACCATAATTTTCTTTAAAAATTACTTTGAATACATTTAGCTGTCTCTATATCAAAATTGTCATTTTTAAGTAATTGTTTTATAAAGTTTTATAGCAAAGATTTCAACAAATTACTGAAATAAACTACCATTTTCTTATGAATTACTTCCATCAATTTTCTATTTCCTAACAAAACTTTGAAGAAATTTATTTGCCATTGTTACGAACTTAATTGCTTTATGAAACCCTAACTGTACCAAAATAAAAAGAACATTCCTACCATTTCGTAGACACCACGCCACTCACGTACGGTTCAGCTATAAGTCCATGTCCGCACAGGTTCGGTTCTGCTGTAATCGCTCGACAGCTCCAGGTGCAGATCAACAATTAACTTTTATCATCTTCAAATATCCAACGCAACATACAGGATACCAGCTTATCCCTACAATAATACAAACCGTATTATAAAAGAAAACTAAACATTCTAATTAAATTATCCAATTTTGTTATTAAATTATTTGTAGTTCTAATGAAACTTAGCAAGATATGTTTTAATTTTAGATAATAGTTTTTAATAATAAAAGTACAATGAAGTACAATAACACTTGACATGATCCACAAGATATAAGTCTATGAAACAACCTCTCGGTCATTTATCAGAGACTGGCCCACTCAACCAGAACCACAGACGCTCTTATTGGAGCTCTTCAGTGTGGTATACCGACGCCCCTAGGAGGCACTGAATATGGTTGAGCGGACGGATGATAAACATCCCAAAACGATACTACAGTCATCATATCTTTTTGGGATTTTATCATTTTATTGCAAAAAGAAATAATACATTATTTCTACCAGTAATAAAAGAAAAATTGAAAAAAAAAAGTTAGAAAAAATATCTGATTTCTTTAATTATTATGAATTATATTAGTTAACTGAATATTTTGAACACAAACTGATTTGGGTCCGGGCTCAGATAGTAAATTGATTTTGGTTGAAACATACGAAAAACTTTTATAGGATTATAATTTCATAATATACAAAATATGAGTGACGAAAATGACAATTTTAAAATTAAAGACAAAAATTTATACGGTTTAGACCTGGTATTTTCATCTCTAGTTAAACTTTCGGTAAAAAAATTGCGTTACGCTTATTATTATTGTTTTCCCATATAAAATTTTGTCGCGAGTTTTTTTACAGAATTGGTATGGACAGTAGCGGCATCTACTTGTGTTTATTTCAATTAGGATGTTAGTATCGGTGTCCCTGATCCTCCTTGGTCCCTGTCAATGAAGTTTAGTTGTGCAAAATGTGTTGTCAGTTTATTAAAAGTAAATATAATACTTCAAAATTTAAGTGTAGCGCAATTCATTTTTATTATTATGGTTAATTAACAGACAGTTTAACTAGGAATGAAAATACAGGACCTTAAAATAAAATACGAAAAAACAAGAACTTACATTTGGTGAAGATTCCTGTCGATATCTTCCTGATGTGTATTTTGATATGGTAACATAAGACCGTTTCCGGCATTCAATTCAATTTGTTTTCTATGTAGATATAACAAACTTGTTTGTCGTCACAACTTTTATTTGAAATCTGAAAAATATTAGAAAATACCAATAATATATTTTATATACAACCGGTAAATAATGTACTCCCTAGGGAAATAAAGTACTCTCTCAGGTAATAAAAAGATTCAAGTCTTTTGTTAATCGAAAGTAAAAAATAAGGAATATTATCAATTATATTTATTTTGGACAAAAATATGATTTTTGTAAAATTAAATTTAAAATAAATAGTTTTTCTTCGTTTATAGACATGTGCTTAATTCTTACTAATTTCGCATTCTCTTTTGTTAAATAACGAATTTTTTCGTTTATATATAAAATATTGTATATAACACGGGAATAAAGAGTCATTATTTACCTTAGGTAATTGCATCCCTCGGGCTACGCCCTCAGTATTCAATCTTTGCCCTCAACAAATAATGACGAACTTTACTCCCTTGATATATAAACTTCTATTATAATATACCGTAATTTAAATAAATAAATAATAAAAAACTTACTTCAATGCACATCTGAGTGCACCCAAGCTTCATATTTCTTTAATTTTAACTTTCTTCAATATCTTCAATTTCAAAATACCCATTGAGGACTTTTAGGCCATTGATAGCCCTGTTATCAGTATTTTCGTCCACTTATTATTTATACTCTTATATCTAATGCCTCGATCAAAAATACGAAATCGTCTGTGGACTTTTTGGCAATTTATTGTTGTACTTGGCATTTTCGCAGCCCCATCAATCATACACTTATATCTACTGTCACTTCATACTCTTATATCTAATGCCACGTTCGAAAATTGAATTCGTTGTGGACTTTTTGGCAATTTATTATGGCCCTGTTGTCCTTGGCATTTCCGCCGACTCATCAATCATACACTTATATCTAATGTCACTTCATACTCTTCTATCTAATGCCACGTTCGAAAATTGAATTCGTTGTGGACTTTTTGGCAATTTATTATGGCCCTGTTGTCCTTGGCACTTCCGCCGACTCATCAATCATACACTTATATCTAATGTCACTTCATACTCTTCTATCTAATGCCACGTTCGAAAATTGAATTCGTTGTGGACTTTTTGGCAATTTATTATGACCCTGTTGTCCTTGGCATTTCCGCCGACTCATCAATCATACACTTATATCTAATGTCACTTCATACTCTTCTATCTAATGCCACGTTCGAAAATTGAATTCGTTGTGGACTTTTTGGCAATTTATTATGGCCCTGTTGTCCTTGGCACTTCCGCCGACTCATCAATCATACACTTATATCTAATGTCACTTCATACTCTTCTATCTAATGCCACGTTCGAAAATTGAATTCGTTGTGGACTTTTTGGCAATTTATTATGGCCCTGTTGTCCTTGGCATTTCCGCCGACTCATCAATCATACACTTATATCTAATGTCACTTCATACTCTTCTATCTAATGCCACGTTCGAAAATTGAATTCGTTGTGGACTTTTTGGCAATTTATTATGGCCCTGTTGTCCTTGGCATTTCCGCCGACTCATCAATCATACACTTATATCTAATGTCACTTCATACTCTTCTATCTAATGCCACGTTCGAAAATTGAATTCGTTGTGGACTTTTTGGCAATTTATTATGGCCCTGTTGTCCTTGGCACTTCCGCCGACTCATCAATCATACACTTATATCTAATGTCACTTCATACTCTTCTATCTAATGCCACGTTCGAAAATTGAATTCGTTGTGGACTTTTTGGCAATTTATTATGGCCCTGTTGTCCTTGGCATTTCCGCCGACTCATCAATCATACACTTATATCTAATGTCACTTCATACTCTTCTATCTAATGCCACGTTCGAAAATTGAATTCGTTCTGGACTTTTTGGCAATTTATTATGGCCCTGTTGTCCTTGGCACTTCCGCCGACTCATCAATCATACACTTATATCTAATGTCACTTCATACTCTTCTATCTAATGCCACGTTCGAAAATTGAATTCGTTGTGGACTTTTTGGCAATTTATTATGGCCCTGTTGTCCTTGGCATTTCCGCCGACTCATCAATCATACACTTATATCTAATGTCACTTCATACTCTTCTATCTAATGCCACGTTCGAAAATTGAATTCGTTGTGGACTTTTTGGCAATTTATTATGGCCCTGTTGTCCTTGGCACTTCCGCCGACTCATCAATCATACACTTATATCTAATGTCACTTCATACTCTTCTATCTAATGCCACGTTCGAAAATTGAATTCGTTGTGGACTTTTTGGCAATTTATTATGGCCCTGTTGTCCTTGGCATTTCCGCCGACTCATCAATCATACACTTATATCTAATGTCACTTCATACTCTTCTATCTAATGCCACGTTCGAAAATTGAATTCGTTGTGGACTTTTTGGCAATTTATTATGGCCCTGTTGTCCTTGGCATTTCCGCCGACTCATCAATCATACACTTATATCTAATGTCACTTCATACTCTTCTATCTAATGCCACGTTCGAAAATTGAATTCGTTGTGGACTTTTTGGCAATTTATTATGGCCCTGTTGTCCTTGGCACTTCCGCCGACTCATCAATCATACACTTATATCTAATGTCACTTCATACTCTTCTATCTAATGCCACGTTCGAAAATTGAATTCGTTGTGGACTTTTTGGCAATTTATTATGGCCCTGTTGTCCTTGGCATTTCCGCCGACTCATCAATCATACACTTATATCTAATGTCACTTCATACTCTTCTATCTAATGCCACGTTCGAAAATTGAATTCGTTCTGGACTTTTTGGCAATTTATTATGGCCCTGTTGTCCTTGGCACTTCCGCCGACTCATCAATCATACACTTATATCTAATGTCACTTCATACTCTTCTATCTAATGCCACGTTCGAAAATTGAATTCGTTGTGGACTTTTTGGCAATTTATTATGGCCCTGTTGTCCTTGGCATTTCCGCCGACTCATCAATCATACACTTATATCTAATGTCACTTCATACTCTTCTATCTAATGCCACGTTCGAAAATTGAATTCGTTGTGGACTTTTTGGCAATTTATTATGGCCCTGTTGTCCTTGGCATTTCCGCCGACTCATCAATCATACACTTATATCTAATGTCACTTCATACTCTTCTATCTAATGCCACGTTCGAAAATTGAATTCGTTGTGGACTTTTTGGCAATTTATTATGGCCCTGTTGTCCTTGGCATTTCCGCCGACTCATCAATCATACACTTATATCTAATGTCACTTCATACTCTTCTATCTAATGCCACGTTCGAAAATTGAATTCGTTGTGGACTTTTTGGCAATTTATTATGGCCCCGTTGTCCTTGGCATTTCCGCCGACTCATCAATCATACACTTATATCTAATGTCACTTCATACTCTTCTATCTAATGCCACGTTCGAAAATTGAATTCGTTGTGGACTTTTTGGCAATTTATTATGGCCCTGTTGTCCTTGGCATTTCCGCCGACTCATCAATCATACACTTATATCTAATGTCACTTCATACTCTTCTATCTAATGCCACGTTCGAAAATTGAATTCGTTGTGGACTTTTTGGCAATTTATTATGGCCCTGTTGTCCTTGGCATTTCCGCCGACTCATCAATCATACACTTATATCTAATGTCACTTCATACTCTTCTATCTAATGCCACGTTCGAAAATTGAATTCGTTGTGGACTTTTTGGCAATTTATTATGGCCCTGTTGTCCTTGGCACTTCCGCCGACTCATCAATCATACACTTATATCTAATGTCACTTCATACTCTTCTATCTAATGCCACGTTCGAAAATTGAATTCGTTGTGGACTTTTTGGCAATTTATTATGGCCCTGTTGTCCTTGGCACTTCCGCCGACTCATCAATCATACACTTATATCTAATGTCACTTCATACTCTTCTATTTAATGCCACGTTCGAAAATTGAATTCGTTGTGGACTTTTTGGCAATTTATTATGGCCCTGTTGTCCTTGGCACTTCCGCCGACTCATCAATCATACACTTATATCTAATGTCACTTCATACTCTTCTATCTAATGCCACGTTCGAAAATTGAATTCGTTGTGGACTTTTTGGCAATTTATTATGGCCCTGTTGTCCTTGGCACTTCCGCCGACTCATCAATCATACACTTATATCTAATGTCACTTCATACTCTTCTATCTAATGCCACGTTCGAAAATTGAATTCGTTGTGGACTTTTTGGCAATTTATTATGGCCCTGTTGTCCTTGGCACTTCCGCCGACTCATCAATCATACACTTATATCTAATGTCACTTCATACTCTTCTATCTAATGCCACGTTCGAAAATTGAATTCGTTGTGGACTTTTTGGCAATTTATTATGGCCCTGTTGTCCTTGGCACTTCCGCCGACTCATCAATCATACACTTATATCTAATGTCACTTCATACTCTTTTATCTAATGCCACGTTCGAAAATTGAATTCGTTGTGGACTTTTTGGCAATTTATTATGGCCCTGTTGTCCTTGGCATTTCCGCCGACTCATCAATCATACACTTATATCTACTGTCACTTCATACTCTTTTATCTAATGCCACGTTCGAAAATTGAATTCGTTGTGGACTTTTTGGCAAATTTATTATGGCCCTGTTGTACTTGGCATTTACGCCGACTCATCAATCATACCCTTATATTTACTGCCAGTAGAGTGAATGCCAGATTGAATGATATATGCTGTCGATGTAGAATGATTCGTGGTATCCGTTAGTTTTCTTTTTTAGTAAATCTCTAGTCAAATTTCTTGAAATATCGCATTTTAAAAACCCTGCACTTCACTTAAGATAATCAACGTTTCTTTAATCCAAAATTATTTGTACCTAAAAAGCATAGCTGAAAGAAATGGATTAGTGTTCATATATCCTTCAACTACATCCAAGGGTAAGCCCCTTTGGAATAGCTTGGACAGAACTGAAAGTTTGTTTTTAAGTTGAAAGAATTTGATTTATTGAATTGTTGTCTCCAATCCAATATGTATTAATTCAAATTGTCATATAACTTAATATATGACAACTCTTCTTTTATGTCCTTGATTCAATTTCACCTGCCTCAGTCAATTCCGAGTGAATATAATAAGGGTAGGCGCCGATGAAAGTACATATACATTATTTTCCTCTAAATTTATTCCTCCAATAATTTTAAATGTAGAAGGAATATTGATGAACCAAATTGTGAAAATATCATGTCAGCCACCGGGATTCGAACTCGGGACCACTACCTTGAGGGGATCCTGTTGATATCCAGTCCAGAGTACAACAAAATGTGTGTAAGATATTATTGCTTACAAAAGTTTAATTATAAGACTTTGCTTATAATATGAAAAAAGAAATGCAAACCGTTCTAATTAAAGATGACCCTATGGATTGAAACAAATTGTGAAAAGATCATGTCAGTCACTGGGATTCGAACCCGGGACCACTACCTTGCCAGGATCCTGTTGAAATCCAGTCCAGAGTAGATTTGCTTACAAAAGTCTATAAGACTTTGCTTATAATATGAAAAAAGAATTGCAAATCGTTGTAATTAAAGATGATCCTGTTCATATTCAGTCCAGATACTTCCTCTATCTTCAAATTATGTGATGTAGTTAATTATTTCATTTATTCGATTTTGTTGTTAAGGGATATGAACCAGTTGACGTATATGTACTAATGGCTTAACAATCGCACTACTCAGCAATGCCGAGTACCTTTGACCTGCCTTAGTCAAATTCCGAGTGACTATAAAAAGGCTAGGCGCCGATGAAAGTACATATACATTATTTTTCTCTATATTTATTCCTCCAATAAATTTAAATGTACGCAAACCATTATAACTAAAGATGGCCATATTGATGAACCAAATTGTGAAAAGATCACCGGGATTCGAACCCGGGACCACTACCTTACCGGGATCCTGTTGATATCCAGTCCAGAGTACAACAAAATGTGTGTAAGATATTATTGCTTACAAAAGTTTAATTATAAGACTTTGCTTATAATATGAAAAAAGAAATGCAAACCGTTCTAATTAAAGATGGCCCTATTAATGAAACAAATTGTGAACAGATCATGTCAGTCACCGGGATTCGAACCCAGGACCACTATTTGCCGAGATCCTGTTGATATCTACTCCAGAGTTATTTGCTTACAAAAGTTTATAAGACTTTGTTTAAAATATGAAAGAAGAAAACGCAAACCATTGTAATTAAAGACGACCCTGTTGATGAAACAAATTGTGAAAAGATCATGTCAGCCACCGGGATTCGAACCCGGGACCACTACCTTGCCGGGATCCTGTTGAAATCCAGTCCAGAGTAGATTTGCTTACAAAATTTATAGGACTTTGCTTATAATATGAAAAAAGAATTGCAAATCGTTGTAATTAAAGATGATCCTATTTATATTCAGTCCAGATACTTCCTCTATGTTCAAATTATGTGATGTAGTTAATTATTCCATTTATTCGATTTTGTTGTTAAGGGATATGAACCAGTTGACGTATATGTACTAATGGCTTAACAATCGCACTACTCAGCAATGCTGAGTACCTTTGACCTGCCTTAGTCAATTCCGAGTGACTATAAAAAGGCTAGGCGCCGATGGAAGTACATATACATTATTTTTCTCTATATTTATTCCTCCAATAAATTTTAATGTAGAATGAATCCTTATGTCCGGTCCACATGCTTAAAATATATTGTTTCTTCCATTACTTTTAATTTGTACAGGATTGGTAAGAAATTGGTTATAAAAGTTGGATTATAAGACTTTGCTTAAAATATAAAAGAATCCAACGCTGAGTGCTGATAAAAGATGTTAAATAGAATGAATCCAACGCTGAATTATGTTGACAAT
The DNA here is from genome assembly GCA_943142095.1 of Ophonus ardosiacus. Lineage (NCBI taxonomy): Eukaryota > Metazoa > Arthropoda > Insecta > Coleoptera > Carabidae > Ophonus > Ophonus ardosiacus. The sequence continues at coordinate 7,373,753 of OW964838.1, read as the reverse complement.
TAACAAAAAACAAAGTAGAATGAGTCCCACGTTAAATGATGATAAAAGATGTTAAGTACAGTGAATCCAACTCTGAGTGATGATAAGATGTTAAGTAGAATAAATCCAACGTTGAGTGATGATAGATGTTAAGTAGAATAAATCCAACGCTGAATAGTAAGAATGTGTAAAATTCAGTGAATCCCACGTTGAATGGCGATAAAAATTGTAAATGATGCGAAGTAGAGTTCGCACTTTAAAATCACTGCACTTCACTAAAAAAAGATCAATGTTTCTTAAATTCAAAATTGATTTCTTAATGTAATCATAAAAATGAAGCATATTTTCCGAAATTTAAATCGTGATTTATTTTGTATTTCCAAATGTAATGTTTTATCTCTGATCTCCAATATGAATTAAAATTTTCATCCATAAAATAAAAGAGAATTGTTTACTTTTTCACTTATAAATTTAGTAACACTGATTTTTAATAAATTTTAAATTAATAAACAAAAAAAAGCTATTACTTTTCAAATGCAACCTAAATTTGCAAGTAATAAAAACTCTTTAAAAAATAAATAAATTTGACAAGTACAGTAATTATAAATTAAATCTTTCACAAAATTAAAAAGCTAATAAAGTAATATCAATTATTAAATACTAGTTTTAAACAAAATACGGCAAATAAATTATCGTTCATTTTAAACTTAAAATTTTCCATTGTTTATAATTTTTAATCTAACGATTTTCATTGTTACGTAATTAGCTAATTATACGCATAATGCAAAAAAAAAACTGGTTACAACTATTGTATCATAAATTAAATTTTTGAGCAAATAAAATGAAACCATAATTTTCTTTAAAAATTACTTTGAATACATTTAGCTGTCTCTATATCAAAATTGTCATTTTTAAGTAATTGTTTTATAAAGTTTTATAGCAAAGATTTCAACAAATTACTGAAATAAACTACCATTTTCATATGAATTACTTCCATCAATTTTCTATTTCCTAACAAAACTTTGAAGAAATTTATTTGCCATTGTTACGAACTTAATTGCTTTTTGAAACCCTAACTGTACCAAAATAAAAAGAACATTCCTACCATTTCGTAGACACCACGCCACTCACGTACGGTTCAGCTATAAGTCCATGTCCGCACAGGTTCGGTTCTGCTGTAATCGCTCGACAGCTCCAGGTGCAGATCAACAATTAACTTTTATCATCTTCAAATATCCAACGCAACATACAGGATACCAGCTTATCCCTACAATAATACAAACCGTATTATAAAAGAAAACTAAACATTCTAATTAAATTATCCAATTTTGTTATTAAATTATTTGTAGTTCTAATGAAACTTAGCAAGATATGTTTTAATTTTAGATAATAGTTTTTAATAATAAAAGTACAATGAAGTACAATAACACTTGACATGATCCACAAGATATAAGTCTATGAAACAACCTCTCGGTCATTTATCAGAGACTGGCCCACTCAACCAGAACCACAGACGCTCTTATTGGAGCTCTTCAGTGTGGTATACCGACGCCTCTAGGAGGCACTGAATATGGTTGAGCGGACGGATGATAAACATCCCAAAACGATACTACAGTCATCATATCTTTTTGGGATTTTATCATTTTATTGCAAAAAGAAATAATACATTATTTCTACCAGTAATAAAAGAAAAATTGAAAAAAAAAGTTAGAAAAAATATCTGATTTCTTTAATTATTATGAATTATATTAGTTAACTGAATATTTTGAACACAAACTGATTTGGGTCCGGGCTCAGATAGTAAATTGATTTTGGTTGAAACATACGAAAAACTTTTATAGAATTATAATTTCATAATATACAAAATATGAGTGACGAAAATGACAATTTTAAAATTAAAGACAAAAATTTATACGGTTTAGACCTGGTATTTTCATCTCTAGTTAAACTTTCGGTAAAAAAAATTGCGTTACGCTTATTATTATTGTTTTCCCATATAAAATTTTGTCGCGAGTTTTTTTACAGAATTGGTATGGACAGTAGCGGCATCTACTTGTGTTTATTTCAATTAGGATGTTAGTATCGGTGTCCCTGAGCCTCCTTGGTCCCTGTCAATGAAGTTTAGTTGTGCAAAATGTGTTGTCAGTTTATTAAAAGTAAATATAATACTTCAAAATTTAAGTGTAGCGCAATTCATTTTTATTATTATGGTTAATTAACAGACAGTTTAACTAGGAATGAAAATACAGGACCTTAAAATAAAATACGAAAAAACAAGAACTTACATTTGGTGAAGATTCCTGTCGATATCTTCCTGATGTGTATTTTGATATGGTAACATAAGACCGTTTCCGGCATTCAATTCAATTTGTTTTCTATGTAGATATAACAAACTTGTTTGTCGTCACAACTTTTATTTGAAATCTGAAAAATATTAGAAAATACCAATAATATATTTTATATACAACCGGTAAATAATGTACTCCCTAGGGAAATAAAGTACTCTCTCAGGTAATAAAAAGATTCAAGTCTTTTGTTAATCGAAAGTAAAAAATAAGGAATATTATCAATTATATTTATTTTGGAAAAAAATATGATTTTTGTAAAATTAAATTTAAAATAAATAGTTTTTCTTCGTTTATAGACATGTGCTTAACTCTTACTAATTTCGCATTCTCTTTTGTTAAATAACGAATTTTTTCGTTTATATATAAAAAATTGTATATAACACGGGAATAAAGAGTCATTATTTACCTTAGGTAATTGCATCCCTCGGGCTACGCCCTCAGTATTCAATCTTTGCCCTCAACAAATAATGACGAACTTTACTCCCTTGATATATAAACTTCTATTATAATATACCGTAATTTAAATAAATAAATAATAAAAAACTTACTTCAATGCACATCTGAGTGCACCCAAGCTTCATATTTCTTTAATTTTAACTTTCTTCAATATCTTCAATTTCAAAATACCCATTGAGGACTTTTAGGCCATTGATAGCCCTGTTATCAGTATTTTCGTCCACTCATTATTTATACTCTTATATCTAATGCCTCGATCAAAAATACGAAATCGTCTGTGGACTTTTTGGCAATTTATTGTTGTACTTGGCATTTTCGCAGCCCCATCAATCATACACTTATATCTACTGTCACTTCATACTCTTATATCTAATGCCACGTTCGAAAATTGAATTCGTTGTGGACTTTTTGGCAATTTATTATGGCCCTGTTGTCCTTGGCATTACCGCCGACTTATCAATCATACACTTATATCTACTGTCATTTCATACTCATATCTAATGCCACGTTCGAAAATTGAATTCGTTGTGGACTTTTTGGCAATTTATTATGGCCCTGTTGTCCTTGGCATTTCCGCCGACTCATCAATCATACACTTATATCTAATGTCACTTCATACTCTTCTATCTAATGCCACGTTCGAAAATTGAATTCGTTGTGGACTTTTTGGCAATTTATTATGGCCCTGTTGTCCTTGGCACTTCCGCCGACTCATCAATCATACACTTATATCTAATGTCACTTCATACTCTTCTATCTAATGCCACGTTCGAAAATTGAATTCGTTGTGGACTTTTTGGCAATTTATTATGGCCCTGTTGTCCTTGGCATTTCCGCCGACTCATCAATCATACACTTATATCTAATGTCACTTCATACTCTTCTATCTAATGCCACGTTCGAAAATTGAATTCGTTGTGGACTTTTTGGCAATTTATTATGGCCCTGTTGTCCTTGGCATTTCCGCCGACTCATCAATCATACACTTATATCTAATGTCACTTCATACTCTTCTATCTAATGCCACGTTCGAAAATTGAATTCGTTGTGGACTTTTTGGCAATTTATTATGGCCCTGTTGTCCTTGGCATTTCCGCCGACTCATCAATCATACACTTATATCTAATGTCACTTCATACTCTTCTATCTAATGCCACGTTCGAAAATTGAATTCGTTGTGGACTTTTTGGCAATTTATTATGGCCCTGTTGTCCTTGGCATTTCCGCCGACTCATCAATCATACACTTATATCTAATGTCACTTCATACTCTTCTATCTAATGCCACGTTCGAAAATTGAATTCGTTGTGGACTTTTTGGCAATTTATTATGGCCCTGTTGTCCTTGGCATTTCCGCCGACTCATCAATCATACACTTATATCTAATGTCACTTCATACTCTTCTATCTAATGCCACGTTCGAAAATTGAATTCGTTGTGGACTTTTTGGCAATTTATTATGGCCCTGTTGTCCTTGGCATTTCCGCCGACTCATCAATCATACACTTATATCTAATGTCACTTCATACTCTTCTATCTAATGCCACGTTCGAAAATTGAATTCGTTGTGGACTTTTTGGCAATTTATTATGGCCCTGTTGTCCTTGGCATTTCCGCCGACTCATCAATCATACACTTATATCTAATGTCACTTCATACTCTTCTATCTAATGCCACGTTCGAAAATTGAATTCGTTGTGGACTTTTTGGCAATTTATTATGGCCCTGTTGTCCTTGGCATTTCCGCCGACTCATCAATCATACACTTATATCTAATGTCACTTCATACTCTTCTATCTAATGCCACGTTCGAAAATTGAATTCGTTGTGGACTTTTTGGCAATTTATTATGGCCCTGTTGTCCTTGGCATTTCCGCCGACTCATCAATCATACACTTATATCTAATGTCACTTCATACTCTTCTATCTAATGCCACGTTCGAAAATTGAATTCGTTGTGGACTTTTTGGCAATTTATTATGGCCCTGTTGTCCTTGGCACTTCCGCCGACTCATCAATCATACACTTATATCTAATGTCACTTCATACTCTTCTATCTAATGCCACGTTCGAAAATTGAATTCGTTGTGGACTTTTTGGCAATTTATTATGGCCCTGTTGTCCTTGGCACTTCCGCCGACTCATCAATCATACACTTATATCTAATGTCACTTCATACTCTTCTATCTAATGCCACGTTCGAAAATTGAATTCGTTGTGGACTTTTTGGCAATTTATTATGGCCCTGTTGTCCTTGGCACTTCCGCCGACTCATCAATCATACACTTATATCTAATGTCACTTCATACTCTTCTATCTAATGCCACGTTCGAAAATTGAATTCGTTGTGGACTTTTTGGCAATTTATTATGGCCCTGTTGTCCTTGGCACTTCCGCCGACTCATCAATCATACACTTATATCTAATGTCACTTCATACTCTTCTATCTAATGCCACGTTCGAAAATTGAATTCGTTGTGGACTTTTTGGCAATTTATTATGGCCCTGTTGTCCTTGGCATTTCCGCCGACTCATCAATCATACACTTATATCTAATGTCACTTCATACTCTTCTATCTAATGCCACGTTCGAAAATTGAATTCGTTGTGGACTTTTTGGCAATTTATTATGGCCCTGTTGTCCTTGGCACTTCCGCCGACTCATCAATCATACACTTATATCTAATGTCACTTCATACTCTTCTATCTAATGCCACGTTCGAAAATTGAATTCGTTGTGGACTTTTTGGCAATTTATTATGGCCCTGTTGTCCTTGGCATTTCCGCCGACTCATCAATCATACACTTATATCTAATGTCACTTCATACTCTTCTATCTAATGCCACGTTCGAAAATTGAATTCGTTGTGGACTTTTTGGCAATTTATTATGGCCCTGTTGTCCTTGGCATTTCCGCCGACTCATCAATCATACACTTATATCTAATGTCACTTCATACTCTTCTATCTAATGCCACGTTCGAAAATTGAATTCGTTGTGGACTTTTTGGCAATTTATTATGGCCCTGTTGTCCTTGGCATTTCCGCCGACTCATCAATCATACACTTATATCTAATGTCACTTCATACTCTTCTATCTAATGCCACGTTCGAAAATTGAATTCGTTGTGGACTTTTTGGCAATTTATTATGGCCCTGTTGTCCTTGGCATTTCCGCCGACTCATCAATCATACACTTATATCTAATGTCACTTCATACTCTTCTATCTAATGCCACGTTCGAAAATTGAATTCGTTGTGGACTTTTTGGCAATTTATTATGGCCCTGTTGTCCTTGGCATTTCCGCCGACTCATCAATCATACACTTATATCTAATGTCACTTCATACTCTTCTATCTAATGCCACGTTCGAAAATTGAATTCGTTGTGGACTTTTTGGCAATTTATTATGGCCCTGTTGTCCTTGGCATTTCCGCCGACTCATCAATCATACACTTATATCTAATGTCACTTCATACTCTTCTATCTAATGCCACGTTCGAAAATTGAATTCGTTGTGGACTTTTTGGCAATTTATTATGGCCCTGTTGTCCTTGGCATTTCCGCCGACTCATCAATCATACACTTATATCTAATGTCACTTCATACTCTTCTATCTAATGCCACGTTCGAAAATTGAATTCGTTGTGGACTTTTTGGCAATTTATTATGGCCCTGTTGTCCTTGGCACTTCCGCCGACTCATCAATCATACACTTATATCTAATGTCACTTCATACTCTTCTATTTAATGCCACGTTCGAAAATTGAATTCGTTGTGGACTTTTTGGCAATTTATTATGGCCCTGTTGTCCTTGGCACTTCCGCCGACTCATCAATCATACACTTATATCTAATGTCACTTCATACTCTTCTATCTAATGCCACGTTCGAAAATTGAATTCGTTGTGGACTTTTTGGCAATTTATTATGGCCCTGTTGTCCTTGGCACTTCCGCCGACTCATCAATCATACACTTATATCTAATGTCACTTCATACTCTTCTATCTAATGCCACGTTCGAAAATTGAATTCGTTGTGGACTTTTTGGCAATTTATTATGGCCCTGTTGTCCTTGGCACTTCCGCCGACTCATCAATCATACACTTATATCTAATGTCACTTCATACTCTTCTATCTAATGCCACGTTCGAAAATTGAATTCGTTGTGGACTTTTTGGCAATTTATTATGGCCCTGTTGTCCTTGGCACTTCCGCCGACTCATCAATCATACACTTATATCTAATGTCACTTCATACTCTTCTATCTAATGCCACGTTCGAAAATTGAATTCGTTGTGGACTTTTTGGCAATTTATTATGGCCCTGTTGTCCTTGGCACTTCCGCCGACTCATCAATCATACACTTATATCTAATGTCACTTCATACTCTTCTATCTAATGCCACGTTCGAAAATTGAATTCGTTGTGGACTTTTTGGCAATTTATTATGGCCCTGTTGTCCTTGGCACTTCCGCCGACTCATCAATCATACACTTATAACTAATGTCACTTCATACTCTTTTATCTAATGCCACGTTCGAAAATTGAATTCGTTGTGGACTTTTTGGCAATTTATTATGGCCCTGTTGTCCTTGGCATTTCCGCCGACTCATCAATCATACACTTATATCTACTGTCACTTCATACTCTTTTATCTAATGCCACGTTCGAAAATTGAATTCGTTGTGGACTTTTTGGCAAATTTATTATGGCCCTGTTGTACTTGGCATTTACGCCGACTCATCAATCATACCCTTATATTTACTGCCAGTAGAGTGAATGCCAGATTGAATGATATATGCTGTCGATGTAGAATGATTCGTGGTATCCGTTAGTTTTCTTTTTTAGTAAATCTCTAGTCAAATTTCTTGAAATATCGCATTTTAAAAACCCTGCACTTCACTTAAGATAATCAACGTTTCTTTAATCCAAAATTATTTGTACCTAAAAAGCATAGCTGAAAGAAATGGATTAGTGTTCATATATCCTTCAACTACATCCAAGGGTAAGCCCCTTTGGAATAGCTTGGACAGAACTGAAAGTTTGTTTTTAAGTTGAAAGAATTTGATTTATTGAATTGTTGTCTCCAATCCAATATGTATTAATTCAAATTGTCATATAACTTAATATATGACAACTCTTCTTTTATGTCCTTGAGTCAATTTCACCTGCCTCAGTCAATTCCGAGTGAATATAATAAGGGTAGGCGCCGATGAAAGTACATATACATTATTTTCCTCTAAATTTATTCCTCCAATAATTTTAAATGTAGAAGGAATATTGATGAACCAAATTGTGAAAATATCATGTCAGCCACCGGGATTCGAACTCGGGACCACTACCTTGAGGGGATCCTGTTGATATCCAGTCCAGAGTACAACAAAATGTGTGTAAGATATTATTGCTTACAAAAGTTTAATTATAAGACTTTGCTTATAATATGAAAAAAGAAATGCAAACCGTTCTAATTAAAGATGACCCTATGGATTGAAACAAATTGTGAAAAGATCATGTCAGTCACTGGGATTCGAACCCGGGACCACTACCTTGCCAGGATCCTGTTGAAATCCAGTCCAGAGTAGATTTGCTTACAAAAGTCTATAAGACTTTGCTTATAATATGAAAAAAGATTTGGAAATCGTTGTAATTAAAGATGATCCTGTTCATATTCAGTCCAGATACTTCCTCTATCTTCAAATTATGTGATGTAGTTAATTATTTCATTTATTCGATTTTGTTGTTAAGGGATATGAACCAGTTGACGTATATGTACTAATGGCTTAACAATCGCACTACTCAGCAATGCCGAGTACCTTTGACCTGCCTTAGTCAAATTCCGAGTGACTATAAAAAGGCTAGGCGCCGATGAAAGTACATATACATTATTTTTCTCTATATTTATTCCTCCAATAAATTTAAATGTACGCAAACCATTATAACTAAAGATGGCCATATTGATGAACCAAATTGTGAAAAGATCACCGGGATTCGAACCCGGGACCACTACCTTACCGGGATCCTGTTGATATCCAGTCCAGAGTACAACAAAATGTGTGTAAGATATTATTGCTTACAAAAGTTTAATTATAAGACTTTGCTTATAATATGAAAAAAGAAATGCAAACCGTTCTAATTAAAGATGGCCCTATTAATGAAACAAATTGTGAACAGATCATGTCAGTCACCGGGATTCGAACCCAGGACCACTATTTGCCGAGATCCTGTTGATATCTACTCCAGAGTTATTTGCTTACAAAAGTTTATAAGACTTTGTTTAAAATATGAAAGAAGAAAACGCAAACCATTGTAATTAAAAACGACCCTGTTGATGAAACAAATTGTGAAAAGATCATGTCAGCCACCGGGATTCGAACCCGGGACCACTACCTTGCCGGGATCCTGTTGAAATCCAGTCCAGAGTAGATTTGCTTACAAAATTTATAGGACTTTGCTTATAATATGAAAAAAGAATTGCAAATCGTTGTAATTAAAGATGATCCTATTTATATTCAGTCCAGATACTTCCTCTATGTTCAAATTATGTGATGTAGTTAATTATTCCATTTATTCGATTTTGTTGTTAAGGGATATGAACCAGTTGACGTATATGTACTAATGGCTTAACAATCGCACTACTCAGCAATGCTGAGTACCTTTGACCTGCCTTAGTCAATTCCGAGTGACTATAAAAAGGCTAGGCGCCGATGGAAGTACATATACATTATTTTTCTCTATATTTATTCCTCCAATAAATTTTAATGTAGAATGAATCCTTATGTCCGGTCCACATGCTTAAAATATATTGTTTCTTCCATTACTTTTAATTTGTACAGGATTGGTAAGAAATTGGTTATAAAAGTTGGATTATAAGACTTTGCTTAAAATATAAAAGAATCCAACGCTGAGTGCTGATAAAAGATGTTAAATAGAATGAATCCAACGCTGAATTATGTTGACAATTAACAAAAAACAAAGTAGAATGAGTCCCACGTTAAATGATGATAAAAGATGTTAAGTACAGTGAATCCAACTCTGAGTGATGATAAGATGTTAAGTAGAATAAATCCAACGTTGAGTGATGATAGATGTTAAGTAGAATAAATCCAACGCTGAATAGTAAGAATGTGTAAAATTCAGTGAATCCCACGTTGAATGGCGATAAAAATTGTAAATGATGCGAAGTAGAGTTCGCACTTTAAAATCACTGCACTTCACTAAAAAAAGATCAATGTTTCTTAAATTCAAAATTGATTTCTTAATGTAATCATAAAAATGAAGCATATTTTCCGAAATTTAAATCGTGATTTATTTTGTATTTCCAAATGTAATGTTTTATCTCTGATCTCCAATATGAATTAAAATTTTCATCCATAAAATAAAAGAGAATTGTTTACTTTTTCACTTATAAATTTAGTAACACTGATTTTTAATAAATTTTAAATTAATAAACAAAAAAAAGCTATTACTTTTCAAATGCAACCTAAATTTGCAAGTAATAAAAACTCTTTAAAAAATAAATAAATTTGACAAGTACAGTAATTATAAATTAAATCTTTCACAAAATTAAAAAGCTAATAAAGTAATATCAATTATTAAATACTAGTTTTAAACAAAATACGGCAAATAAATTATCGTTCATTTTAAACTTAAAATTTTCCATTGTTTATAATTTTTAATCTAACGATTTTCAGTGTTACGTAATTAGCTATTTATACGCATAATGCAAAAAAAAAACTGGTTACAACTATTGTATCATAAATTAAATTTTTGAGCAAATAAAATGAAACCATAATTTTCTTTAAAAATTACTTTGAATACATTTAGCTGTCTCTATATCAAAATTGTCATTTTTAAGTAATTGTTTTATAAAGTTTTATAGCAAAGATTTCAACAAATTACTGAAATAAACTACCATTTTCTTATGAATTACTTCCATCAATTTTCTATTTCCTAACAAAACTTTGAAGAAATTTATTTGCCATTGTTACGAACTTAATTGCTTTATGAAACCCTAACTGTACCAAAATAAAAAGAACATTCCTACCATTTCGTAGACACCACGCCACTCACGTACGGTTCAGCTATAAGTCCATGTCCGCACAGGTTCGGTTCTGCTGTAATCGCTCGACAGCTCCAGGTGCAGATCAACAATTAACTTTTATCATCTTCAAATATCCAACGCAACATACAGGATACCAGCTTATCCCTACAATAATACAAACCGTATTATAAAAGAAAACTAAACATTCTAATTAAATTATCCAATTTTGTTATTAAATTATTTGTAGTTCTAATGAAACTTAGCAAGATATGTTTTAATTTTAGATAATAGTTTTTAATAATAAAAGTACAATGAAGTACAATAACACTTGACATGATCCACAAGATATAAGTCTATGAAACAACCTCTCGGTCATTTATCAGAGACTGGCCCACTCAACCAGAACCACAGACGCTCTTATTGGAGCTCTTCAGTGTGGTATACCGACGCCCCTAGGAGGCACTGAATATGGTTGAGCGGACGGATGATAAACATCCCAAAACGATACTACAGTCATCATATCTTTTTGGGATTTTATCATTTTATTGCAAAAAGAAATAATACATTATTTCTACCAGTAATAAAAGAAAAATTGAAAAAAAAAAGTTAGAAAAAATATCTGATTTCTTTAATTATTATGAATTATATTAGTTAACTGAATATTTTGAACACAAACTGATTTGGGTCCGGGCTCAGATAGTAAATTGATTTTGGTTGAAACATACGAAAAACTTTTATAGGATTATAATTTCATAATATACAAAATATGAGTGACGAAAATGACAATTTTAAAATTAAAGACAAAAATTTATACGGTTTAGACCTGGTATTTTCATCTCTAGTTAAACTTTCGGTAAAAAAATTGCGTTACGCTTATTATTATTGTTTTCCCATATAAAATTTTGTCGCGAGTTTTTTTACAGAATTGGTATGGACAGTAGCGGCATCTACTTGTGTTTATTTCAATTAGGATGTTAGTATCGGTGTCCCTGATCCTCCTTGGTCCCTGTCAATGAAGTTTAGTTGTGCAAAATGTGTTGTCAGTTTATTAAAAGTAAATATAATACTTCAAAATTTAAGTGTAGCGCAATTCATTTTTATTATTATGGTTAATTAACAGACAGTTTAACTAGGAATGAAAATACAGGACCTTAAAATAAAATACGAAAAAACAAGAACTTACATTTGGTGAAGATTCCTGTCGATATCTTCCTGATGTGTATTTTGATATGGTAACATAAGACCGTTTCCGGCATTCAATTCAATTTGTTTTCTATGTAGATATAACAAACTTGTTTGTCGTCACAACTTTTATTTGAAATCTGAAAAATATTAGAAAATACCAATAATATATTTTATATACAACCGGTAAATAATGTACTCCCTAGGGAAATAAAGTACTCTCTCAGGTAATAAAAAGATTCAAGTCTTTTGTTAATCGAAAGTAAAAAATAAGGAATATTATCAATTATATTTATTTTGGACAAAAATATGATTTTTGTAAAATTAAATTTAAAATAAATAGTTTTTCTTCGTTTATAGACATGTGCTTAATTCTTACTAATTTCGCATTCTCTTTTGTTAAATAACGAATTTTTTCGTTTATATATAAAATATTGTATATAACACGGGAATAAAGAGTCATTATTTACCTTAGGTAATTGCATCCCTCGGGCTACGCCCTCAGTATTCAATCTTTGCCCTCAACAAATAATGACGAACTTTACTCCCTTGATATATAAACTTCTATTATAATATACCGTAATTTAAATAAATAAATAATAAAAAACTTACTTCAATGCACATCTGAGTGCACCCAAGCTTCATATTTCTTTAATTTTAACTTTCTTCAATATCTTCAATTTCAAAATACCCATTGAGGACTTTTAGGCCATTGATAGCCCTGTTATCAGTATTTTCGTCCACTTATTATTTATACTCTTATATCTAATGCCTCGATCAAAAATACGAAATCGTCTGTGGACTTTTTGGCAATTTATTGTTGTACTTGGCATTTTCGCAGCCCCATCAATCATACACTTATATCTACTGTCACTTCATACTCTTATATCTAATGCCACGTTCGAAAATTGAATTCGTTGTGGACTTTTTGGCAATTTATTATGGCCCTGTTGTCCTTGGCATTTCCGCCGACTCATCAATCATACACTTATATCTAATGTCACTTCATACTCTTCTATCTAATGCCACGTTCGAAAATTGAATTCGTTGTGGACTTTTTGGCAATTTATTATGGCCCTGTTGTCCTTGGCACTTCCGCCGACTCATCAATCATACACTTATAACTAATGTCACTTCATACTCTTTTATCTAATGCCACGTTCGAAAATTGAATTCGTTGTGGACTTTTTGGCAATTTATTATGGCCCTGTTGTCCTTGGCATTTCCGCCGACTCATCAATCATACACTTATATCTAATGTCACTTCATACTCTTCTATCTAATGCCACGTTCGAAAATTGAATTCGTTGTGGACTTTTTGGCAATTTATTATGGCCCTGTTGTCCTTGGCATTTCCGCCGACTCATCAATCATACACTTATATCTAATGTCACTTCATACTCTTCTATCTAATGCCACGTTCGAAAATTGAATTCGTTGTGGACTTTTTGGCAATTTATTATGGCCCTGTTGTGCTTGGCATTTCCGCCGACTCATCAATCATACACTTATATCTAATGTCACTTCATACTCTTCTATCTAATGCCACGTTCGAAAATTGAATTCGTTGTGGACTTTTTGGCAATTTATTATGGCCCTGTTGTCCTTGGCACTTCCGCCGACTCATCAATCATACACTTATATCTAATGTCACTTCATACTCTTCTATCTAATGCCACGTTCGAAAATTGAATTCGTTGTGGACTTTTTGGCAATTTATTATGGCCCTGTTGTCCTTGGCACTTCCGCCGACTCATCAATCATACACTTATATCTAATGTCACTTCATACTCTTCTATCTAATGCCACGTTCGAAAATTGAATTCGTTGTGGACTTTTTGGCAATTTATTATGGCCCTGTTGTCCTTGGCACTTCCGCCGACTCATCAATCATACACTTATATCTAATGTCACTTCATACTCTTCTATCTAATGCCACGTTCGAAAATTGAATTCGTTGTGGACTTTTTGGCAATTTATTATGGCCCTGTTGTCCTTGGCACTTCCGCCGACTCATCAATCATACACTTATATCTAATGTCACTTCATACTCTTCTATCTAATGCCACGTTCGAAAATTGAATTCGTTGTGGACTTTTTGGCAATTTATTATGGCCCTGTTGTCCTTGGCACTTCCGCCGACTCATCAATCATACACTTATATCTAATGTCACTTCATACTCTTTTATCTAATGCCACGTTCGAAAATTGAATTCGTTGTGGACTTTTTGGCAATTTATTATGGCCCTGTTGTCCTTGGCATTTCCGCCGACTCATCAATCATACACTTATATCTACTGTCACTTCATACTCTTTTATCTAATGCCACGTTCGAAAATTGAATTCGTTGTGGACTTTTTGGCAAATTTATTATGGCCCTGTTGTACTTGGCATTTACGCCGACTCATCAATCATACCCTTATATTTACTGCCAGTAGAGTGAATGCCAGATTGAATGATATATGCTGTCGATGTAGAATGATTCGTGGTATCCGTTAGTTTTCTTTTTTAGTAAATCTCTAGTCAAATTTCTTGAAATATCGCATTTTAAAAACCCTGCACTTCACTTAAGATAATCAACGTTTCTTTAATCCAAAATTATTTGTACCTAAAAAGCATAGCTGAAAGAAATGGATTAGTGTTCATATATCCTTCAACTACATCCAAGGGTAAGCCCCTTTGGAATAGCTTGGACAGAACTGAAAGTTTGTTTTTAAGTTGAAAGAATTTGATTTATTGAATTGTTGTCTCCAATCCAATATGTATTAATTCAAATTGTCATATAACTTAATATATGACAACTCTTCTTTTATGTCCTTGATTCAATTTCACCTGCCTCAGTCAATTCCGAGTGAATATAATAAGGGTAGGCGCCGATGAAAGTACATATACATTATTTTCCTCTAAATTTATTCCTCCAATAATTTTAAATGTAGAAGGAATATTGATGAACCAAATTGTGAAAATATCATGTCAGCCACCGGGATTCGAACTCGGGACCACTACCTTGAGGGGATCCTGTTGATATCCAGTCCAGAGTACAACAAAATGTGTGTAAGATATTATTGCTTACAAAAGTTTAATTATAAGACTTTGCTTATAATATGAAAAAAGAAATGCAAACCGTTCTAATTAAAGATGACCCTATGGATTGAAACAAATTGTGAAAAGATCATGTCAGTCACTGGGATTCGAACCCGGGACCACTACCTTGCCAGGATCCTGTTGAAATCCAGTCCAGAGTAGATTTGCTTACAAAAGTCTATAAGACTTTGCTTATAATATGAAAAAAGAATTGCAAATCGTTGTAATTAAAGATGATCCTGTTCATATTCAGTCCAGATACTTCCTCTATCTTCAAATTATGTGATGTAGTTAATTATTTCATTTATTCGATTTTGTTGTTAAGGGATATGAACCAGTTGACGTATATGTACTAATGGCTTAACAATCGCACTACTCAGCAATGCCGAGTACCTTTGACCTGCCTTAGTCAAATTCCGAGTGACTATAAAAAGGCTAGGCGCCGATGAAAGTACATATACATTATTTTTCTCTATATTTATTCCTCCAATAAATTTAAATGTACGCAAACCATTATAACTAAAGATGGCCATATTGATGAACCAAATTGTGAAAAGATCACCGGGATTCGAACCCGGGACCACTACCTTACCGGGATCCTGTTGATATCCAGTCCAGAGTACAACAAAATGTGTGTAAGATATTATTGCTTACAAAAGTTTAATTATAAGACTTTGCTTATAATATGAAAAAAGAAATGCAAACCGTTCTAATTAAAGATGGCCCTATTAATGAAACAAATTGTGAACAGATCATGTCAGTCACCGGGATTCGAACCCAGGACCACTATTTGCCGAGATCCTGTTGATATCTACTCCAGAGTTATTTGCTTACAAAAGTTTATAAGACTTTGTTTAAAATATGAAAGAAGAAAACGCAAACCATTGTAATTAAAGACGACCCTGTTGATGAAACAAATTGTGAAAAGATCATGTCAGCCACCGGGATTCGAACCCGGGACCACTACCTTGCCGGGATCCTGTTGAAATCCAGTCCAGAGTAGATTTGCTTACAAAATTTATAGGACTTTGCTTATAATATGAAAAAAGAATTGCAAATCGTTGTAATTAAAGATGATCCTATTTATATTCAGTCCAGATACTTCCTCTATGTTCAAATTATGTGATGTAGTTAATTATTCCATTTATTCGATTTTGTTGTTAAGGGATATGAACCAGTTGACGTATATGTACTAATGGCTTAACAATCGCACTACTCAGCAATGCTGAGTACCTTTGACCTGCCTTAGTCAATTCCGAGTGACTATAAAAAGGCTAGGCGCCGATGGAAGTACATATACATTATTTTTCTCTATATTTATTCCTCCAATAAATTTTAATGTAGAATGAATCCTTATGTCCGGTCCACATGCTTAAAATATATTGTTTCTTCCATTACTTTTAATTTGTACAGGATTGGTAAGAAATTGGTTATAAAAGTTGGATTATAAGACTT
This sequence comes from Ophonus ardosiacus, assembly GCA_943142095.1. Lineage (NCBI taxonomy): Eukaryota > Metazoa > Arthropoda > Insecta > Coleoptera > Carabidae > Ophonus > Ophonus ardosiacus. The sequence continues at coordinate 7,357,206 of OW964838.1, read as the reverse complement.
TGCTTAAAATATAAAAGAATCCAACGCTGAGTGCTGATAAAAGATGTTAAATAGAATGAATCCAACGCTGAATTATGTTGACAATTAACAAAAAACAAAGTAGAATGAGTCCCACGTTAAATGATGATAAAAGATGTTAAGTACAGTGAATCCAACTCTGAGTGATGATAAGATGTTAAGTAGAATAAATCCAACGTTGAGTGATGATAGATGTTAAGTAGAATAAATCCAACGCTGAATAGTAAGAATGTGTAAAATTCAGTGAATCCCACGTTGAATGGCGATAAAAATTGTAAATGATGCGAAGTAGAGTTCGCACTTTAAAATCACTGCACTTCACTAAAAAAAGATCAATGTTTCTTAAATTCAAAATTGATTTCTTAATGTAATCATAAAAATGAAGCATATTTTCCGAAATTTAAATCGTGATTTATTTTGTATTTCCAAATGTAATGTTTTATCTCTGATCTCCAATATGAATTAAAATTTTCATCCATAAAATAAAAGAGAATTGTTTACTTTTTCACTTATAAATTTAGTAACACTGATTTTTAATAAATTTTAAATTAATAAACAAAAAAAAGCTATTACTTTTCAAATGCAACCTAAATTTGCAAGTAATAAAAACTCTTTAAAAAATAAATAAATTTGACAAGTACAGTAATTATAAATTAAATCTTTCACAAAATTAAAAAGCTAATAAAGTAATATCAATTATTAAATACTAGTTTTAAACAAAATACGGCAAATAAATTATCGTTCATTTTAAACTTAAAATTTTCCATTGTTTATAATTTTTAATCTAACGATTTTCATTGTTACGTAATTAGCTAATTATACGCATAATGCAAAAAAAAAACTGGTTACAACTATTGTATCATAAATTAAATTTTTGAGCAAATAAAATGAAACCATAATTTTCTTTAAAAATTACTTTGAATACATTTAGCTGTCTCTATATCAAAATTGTCATTTTTAAGTAATTGTTTTATAAAGTTTTATAGCAAAGATTTCAACAAATTACTGAAATAAACTACCATTTTCATATGAATTACTTCCATCAATTTTCTATTTCCTAACAAAACTTTGAAGAAATTTATTTGCCATTGTTACGAACTTAATTGCTTTTTGAAACCCTAACTGTACCAAAATAAAAAGAACATTCCTACCATTTCGTAGACACCACGCCACTCACGTACGGTTCAGCTATAAGTCCATGTCCGCACAGGTTCGGTTCTGCTGTAATCGCTCGACAGCTCCAGGTGCAGATCAACAATTAACTTTTATCATCTTCAAATATCCAACGCAACATACAGGATACCAGCTTATCCCTACAATAATACAAACCGTATTATAAAAGAAAACTAAACATTCTAATTAAATTATCCAATTTTGTTATTAAATTATTTGTAGTTCTAATGAAACTTAGCAAGATATGTTTTAATTTTAGATAATAGTTTTTAATAATAAAAGTACAATGAAGTACAATAACACTTGACATGATCCACAAGATATAAGTCTATGAAACAACCTCTCGGTCATTTATCAGAGACTGGCCCACTCAACCAGAACCACAGACGCTCTTATTGGAGCTCTTCAGTGTGGTATACCGACGCCTCTAGGAGGCACTGAATATGGTTGAGCGGACGGATGATAAACATCCCAAAACGATACTACAGTCATCATATCTTTTTGGGATTTTATCATTTTATTGCAAAAAGAAATAATACATTATTTCTACCAGTAATAAAAGAAAAATTGAAAAAAAAAGTTAGAAAAAATATCTGATTTCTTTAATTATTATGAATTATATTAGTTAACTGAATATTTTGAACACAAACTGATTTGGGTCCGGGCTCAGATAGTAAATTGATTTTGGTTGAAACATACGAAAAACTTTTATAGAATTATAATTTCATAATATACAAAATATGAGTGACGAAAATGACAATTTTAAAATTAAAGACAAAAATTTATACGGTTTAGACCTGGTATTTTCATCTCTAGTTAAACTTTCGGTAAAAAAATTGCGTTACGCTTATTATTATTGTTTTCCCATATAAAATTTTGTCGCGAGTTTTTTTACAGAATTGGTATGGACAGTAGCGGCATCTACTTGTGTTTATTTCAATTAGGATGTTAGTATCGGTGTCCCTGATCCTCCTTGGTCCCTGTCAATGAAGTTTAGTTGTGCAAAATGTGTTGTCAGTTTATTAAAAGTAAATATAATACTTCAAAATTTAAGTGTAGCGCAATTCATTTTTATTATTATGGTTAATTAACAGACAGTTTAACTAGGAATGAAAATACAGGACCTTAAAATAAAATACGAAAAAACAAGAACTTACATTTGGTGAAGATTCCTGTCGATATCTTCCTGATGTGTATTTTGATATGGTAACATAAGACCGTTTCCGGCATTCAATTCAATTTGTTTTCTATGTAGATATAACAAACTTGTTTGTCGTCACAACTTTTATTTGAAATCTGAAAAATATTAGAAAATACCAATAATATATTTTATATACAACCGGTAAATAATGTACTCCCTAGGGAAATAAAGTACTCTCTCAGGTAATAAAAAGATTCAAGTCTTTTGTTAATCGAAAGTAAAAAATAAGGAATATTATCAATTATATTTATTTTGGAAAAAAATATGATTTTTGTAAAATTAAATTTAAAATAAATAGTTTTTCTTCGTTTATAGACATGTGCTTAACTCTTACTAATTTCGCATTCTCTTTTGTTAAATAACGAATTTTTTCGTTTATATATAAAAAATTGTATATAACACGGGAATAAAGAGTCATTATTTACCTTAGGTAATTGCATCCCTCGGGCTACGCCCTCAGTATTCAATCTTTGCCCTCAACAAATAATGACGAACTTTACTCCCTTGATATATAAACTTCTATTATAATATACCGTAATTTAAATAAATAAATAATAAAAAACTTACTTCAATGCACATCTGAGTGCACCCAAGCTTCATATTTCTTTAATTTTAACTTTCTTCAATATCTTCAATTTCAAAATACCCATTGAGGACTTTTAGGCCATTGATAGCCCTGTTATCAGTATTTTCGTCCACTCATTATTTATACTCTTATATCTAATGCCTCGATCAAAAATACGAAATCGTCTGTGGACTTTTTGGCAATTTATTGTTGTACTTGGCATTTTCGCAGCCCCATCAATCATACACTTATATCTACTGTCACTTCATACTCTTATATCTAATGCCACGTTCGAAAATTGAATTCGTTGTGGACTTTTTGGCAATTTATTATGGCCCTGTTGTCCTTGGCATTACCGCCGACTTATCAATCATACACTTATATCTACTGTCATTTCATACTCATATCTAATGCCACGTTCGAAAATTGAATTCGTTGTGGACTTTTTGGCAATTTATTATGGCCCTGTTGTCCTTGGCATTTCCGCCGACTCATCAATCATACACTTATATCTAATGTCACTTCATACTCTTCTATCTAATGCCACGTTCGAAAATTGAATTCGTTGTGGACTTTTTGGCAATTTATTATGGCCCTGTTGTCCTTGGCACTTCCGCCGACTCATCAATCATACACTTATATCTAATGTCACTTCATACTCTTCTATCTAATGCCACGTTCGAAAATTGAATTCGTTGTGGACTTTTTGGCAATTTATTATGGCCCTGTTGTCCTTGGCATTTCCGCCGACTCATCAATCATACACTTATATCTAATGTCACTTCATACTCTTCTATCTAATGCCACGTTCGAAAATTGAATTCGTTGTGGACTTTTTGGCAATTTATTATGGCCCTGTTGTCCTTGGCATTTCCGCCGACTCATCAATCATACACTTATATCTAATGTCACTTCATACTCTTCTATCTAATGCCACGTTCGAAAATTGAATTCGTTGTGGACTTTTTGGCAATTTATTATGGCCCTGTTGTCCTTGGCATTTCCGCCGACTCATCAATCATACACTTATATCTAATGTCACTTCATACTCTTCTATCTAATGCCACGTTCGAAAATTGAATTCGTTGTGGACTTTTTGGCAATTTATTATGGCCCTGTTGTCCTTGGCATTTCCGCCGACTCATCAATCATACACTTATATCTAATGTCACTTCATACTCTTCTATCTAATGCCACGTTCGAAAATTGAATTCGTTGTGGACTTTTTGGCAATTTATTATGGCCCTGTTGTCCTTGGCATTTCCGCCGACTCATCAATCATACACTTATATCTAATGTCACTTCATACTCTTCTATCTAATGCCACGTTCGAAAATTGAATTCGTTGTGGACTTTTTGGCAATTTATTATGGCCCTGTTGTCCTTGGCATTTCCGCCGACTCATCAATCATACACTTATATCTAATGTCACTTCATACTCTTCTATCTAATGCCACGTTCGAAAATTGAATTCGTTGTGGACTTTTTGGCAATTTATTATGGCCCTGTTGTCCTTGGCATTTCCGCCGACTCATCAATCATACACTTATATCTAATGTCACTTCATACTCTTCTATCTAATGCCACGTTCGAAAATTGAATTCGTTGTGGACTTTTTGGCAATTTATTATGGCCCTGTTGTCCTTGGCATTTCCGCCGACTCATCAATCATACACTTATATCTAATGTCACTTCATACTCTTCTATCTAATGCCACGTTCGAAAATTGAATTCGTTGTGGACTTTTTGGCAATTTATTATGGCCCTGTTGTCCTTGGCATTTCCGCCGACTCATCAATCATACACTTATATCTAATGTCACTTCATACTCTTCTATCTAATGCCACGTTCGAAAATTGAATTCGTTGTGGACTTTTTGGCAATTTATTATGGCCCTGTTGTCCTTGGCATTTCCGCCGACTCATCAATCATACACTTATATCTAATGTCACTTCATACTCTTCTATCTAATGCCACGTTCGAAAATTGAATTCGTTGTGGACTTTTTGGCAATTTATTATGGCCCTGTTGTCCTTGGCATTTCCGCCGACTCATCAATCATACACTTATATCTAATGTCACTTCATACTCTTCTATCTAATGCCACGTTCGAAAATTGAATTCGTTGTGGACTTTTTGGCAATTTATTATGGCCCTGTTGTCCTTGGCATTTCCGCCGACTCATCAATCATACACTTATATCTAATGTCACTTCATACTCTTCTATCTAATGCCACGTTCGAAAATTGAATTCGTTGTGGACTTTTTGGCAATTTATTATGGCCCTGTTGTCCTTGGCACTTCCGCCGACTCATCAATCATACACTTATATCTAATGTCACTTCATACTCTTCTATCTAATGCCACGTTCGAAAATTGAATTCGTTGTGGACTTTTTGGCAATTTATTATGGCCCTGTTGTCCTTGGCATTTCCGCCGACTCATCAATCATACACTTATATCTAATGTCACTTCATACTCTTCTATCTAATGCCACGTTCGAAAATTGAATTCGTTGTGGACTTTTTGGCAATTTATTATGGCCCTGTTGTCCTTGGCATTTCCGCCGACTCATCAATCATACACTTATATCTAATGTCACTTCATACTCTTCTATCTAATGCCACGTTCGAAAATTGAATTCGTTGTGGACTTTTTGCCAATTTATTATGGCCCTGTTGTCCTTGGCATTTCCGCCGACTCATCAATCATACACTTATATCTAATGTCACTTCATACTCTTCTATCTAATGCCACGTTCGAAAATTGAATTCGTTGTAGACTTTTTGGCAATTTATTATGGCCCTGTTGTCCTTGGCATTTCCGCCGACTCATCAATCATACACTTATATCTAATGTCACTTCATACTCTTCTATCTAATGCCACGTTCGAAAATTGAATTCGTTGTGGACTTTTTGGCAATTTATTATGGCCCTGTTGTCCTTGGCATTTCCGCCGACTCATCAATCATACACTTATATCTAATGTCACTTCATACTCTTCTATCTAATGCCACGTTCGAAAATTGAATTCGTTGTGGACTTTTTGGCAATTTATTATGGCCCTGTTGTCCTTGGCATTTCCGCCGACTCATCAATCATACACTTATATCTAATGTCACTTCATACTCTTCTATCTAATGCCACGTTCGAAAACTGAATTCGTTGTGGACTTTTTGGCAATTTATTATGGCCCTGTTGTCCTTGGCACTTCCGCCGACTCATCAATCATACACTTATATCTAATGTCACTTCATACTCTTCTATCTAATGCCACGTTCGAAAATTGAATTCGTTGTAGACTTTTTGGCAATTTATTATGGCCCTGTTGTCCTTGGCATTTCCGCCGACTCATCAATCATACACTTATATCTAATGTCACTTCATACTCTTCTATCTAATGCCACGTTCGAAAATTGAATTCGTTGTGGACTTTTTGGCAATTTATTATGGCCCTGTTGTCCTTAGCACTTCCGCCGACTCATCAATCATACACTTATATCTAATGTCACTTCATACTCTTCTATCTAATGCCACGTTCGAAAATTGAATTCGTTGTGGACTTTTTGGCAATTTATTATGGCCCTGTTGTCCTTGGCACTTCCGCCGACTCATCAATCATACACTTATATCTAATGTCACTTCATACTCTTCTATCTAATGCCACGTTCGAAAATTGAATTCGTTGTGGACTTTTTGGCAATTTATTATGGCCCTGTTGTCCTTGGCACTTCCGCCGACTCATCAATCATACACTTATATCTAATGTCACTTCATACTCTTCTATCTAATGCCACGTTCGAAAATTGAATTCGTTGTGGACTTTTTGGCAATTTATTATGGCCCTGTTGTCCTTGGCATTTCCGCCGACTCATCAATCATACACTTATATCTAATGTCACTTCATACTCTTCTATCTAATGCCACGTTCGAAAATTGAATTCGTTGTGGACTTTTTGGCAATTTATTATGGCCCTGTTGTCCTTGGCATTTCCGCCGACTCATCAATCATACACTTATATCTAATGTCACTTCATACTCTTCTATCTAATGCCACGTTCGAAAATTGAATTCGTTGTGGACTTTTTGGCAATTTATTATGGCCCTGTTGTCCTTGGCACTTCCGCCGACTCATCAATCATACACTTATATCTAATGTCACTTCATACTCTTCTATCTAATGCCACGTTCGAAAATTGAATTCGTTGTGGACTTTTTGGCAATTTATTATGGCCCTGTTGTCATTGGCATTTCCGCCGACTCATCAATCATACACTTATATCTACTGTCACTTCATACTCATATCTAATGCCACGATCGAAAATCGAATTCGTTGTGGACTTTTTGGCAATTTATTATGGCCCTGTTGTCCTTGGCATTTCCGCCGACTCATCAATCATACACTTATATCTACTGTCACTTCATACTCTTATATCTAATGCCACGTTCGAAAATTGAATTCGTTGTGGACTTTTTGGCAAATTTATTATGGCCCTGTTGTACTTGGCATTTACGCCGACTCATCAATCATACCCTTATATTTACTGCCAGTAGAGTGAATGCCAGATTGAATGATATATGCTGTCGATGTAGAATGATTCGTGGTATCCGTTAGTTTTCTTTTTTAGTAAATCTCTAGTCAAATTTCTTGAAATATCGCATTTTAAAAACCCTGCACTTCACTTAAGATAATCAACGTTTCTTTAATCCAAAATTATTTGTACCTAAAAAGCATAGCTGAAAGAAATGGATTAGTGTTCATATATCCTTCAACTACATCCAAGGGTAAGCCCCTTTGGAATAGCTTGGACAGAACTGAAAGTTTGTTTTTAAGTTGAAAGAATTTGATTTATTGAATTGTTGTCTCCAATCCAATATGTATTAATTCAAATTGTCATATAACTTAATATATGACAACTCTTCTTTTATGTCCTTGATTCAATTTCACCTGCCTCAGTCAATTCCGAGTGAATATAATAAGGGTAGGCGCCGATGAAAGTACATATACATTATTTTCCTCTAAATTTATTCCTCCAATAATTTTAAATGTAGAAGGAATATTGATGAACCAAATTGTGAAAATATCATGTCAGCCACCGGGATTCGAACTCGGGACCACTACCTTGAGGGGATCCTGTTGATATCCAGTCCAGAGTACAACAAAATGTGTGTAAGATATTATTGCTTACAAAAGTTTAATTATAAGACTTTGCTTATAATATGAAAAAAGAAATGCAAACCGTTCTAATTAAAGATGACCCTATGGATTGAAACAAATTGTGAAAAGATCATGTCAGTCACTGGGATTCGAACCCGGGACCACTACCTTGCCAGGATCCTGTTGAAATCCAGTCCAGAGTAGATTTGCTTACAAAAGTCTATAAGACTTTGCTTATAATATGAAAAAAGAATTGCAAATCGTTGTAATTAAAGATGATCCTGTTCATATTCAGTCCAGATACTTCCTCTATCTTCAAATTATGTGATGTAGTTAATTATTTCATTTATTCGATTTTGTTGTTAAGGGATATGAACCAGTTGACGTATATGTACTAATGGCTTAACAATCGCACTACTCAGCAATGCCGAGTACCTTTGACCTGCCTTAGTCAAATTCCGAGTGACTATAAAAAGGCTAGGCGCCGATGAAAGTACATATACATTATTTTTCTCTATATTTATTCCTCCAATAAATTTAAATGTACGCAAACCATTATAACTAAAGATGGCCATATTGATGAACCAAATTGTGAAAAGATCACCGGGATTCGAACCCGGGACCACTACCTTACCGGGATCCTGTTGATATCCAGTCCAGAGTACAACAAAATGTGTGTAAGATATTATTGCTTACAAAAGTTTAATTATAAGACTTTGCTTATAATATGAAAAAAGAAATGCAAACCGTTCTAATTAAAGATGGCCCTATTAATGAAACAAATTGTGAACAGATCATGTCAGTCACCGGGATTCGAACCCAGGACCACTATTTGCCGAGATCCTGTTGATATCTACTCCAGAGTTATTTGCTTACAAAAGTTTATAAGACTTTGTTTAAAATATGAAAGAAGAAAACGCAAACCATTGTAATTAAAGACGACCCTGTTGATGAAACAAATTGTGAAAAGATCATGTCAGCCACCGGGATTCGAACCCGGGACCACTACCTTGCCGGGATCCTGTTGAAATCCAGTCCAGAGTAGATTTGCTTACAAAATTTATAGGACTTTGCTTATAATATGAAAAAAGAATTGCAAATCGTTGTAATTAAAGATGATCCTATTTATATTCAGTCCAGATACTTCCTCTATGTTCAAATTATGTGATGTAGTTAATTATTCCATTTATTCGATTTTGTTGTTAAGGGATATGAACCAGTTGACGTATATGTACTAATGGCTTAACAATCGCACTACTCAGCAATGCTGAGTACCTTTGACCTGCCTTAGTCAATTCCGAGTGACTATAAAAAGGCTAGGCGCCGATGGAAGTACATATACATTATTTTTCTCTATATTTATTCCTCCAATAAATTTTAATGTAGAATGAATCCTTATGTCCGGTCCACATGCTTAACATATATTGTTTCTTCCATTACTTTTAATTTGTACAGGATTGGTAAGAAATTGGTTATAAAAGTTTGATTATAAGACTTTGCTTAAAATATGAAAGAATCCAACGCTGAGTGCTGATAAAAGATGTTAAATAGAATGAATCCAACGCTGAATTATGTTGACAATTAACAAAAGTAGAATGAGTCCCACGTTAAATGATGATAAAAGATGTTAAGTACAGTGAATCCAACTCTGAGTGATGATACGATGTTAAGTAGAATAAATCCAACGCTGAGTGATGATAGATGTTAAGTAGAATAAATCCAACGCTGAATAGTAAGAATGTGTAAAATTCAGTGAATCCCACGTTGAATGGCGATAAAAATCGTAAATGATGCGAAGTAGAGTTCGCACTTTAAAAACACTGCACTTCACTAAAAAAGATCAATGTTTCTTAAATTCAAAATTGATTTCTTCATAATGTAATTATAAAAATGAAGCATATTTTCCGAAATTTAAATCGTGATTTATTTTGTATTTCCAAATGTAATGTTTTATCTCTGATCTCCAATATGAATTAAGATTTTCATCCATAAAATAAAAGAGAATTGTTTACTTTTTCACTTATAAATTTAGTAACACTGATTTTTAATAAATTTTAAATTAATAAACAAAAAAAAAGCTATTACTTTTCAAATGCAACCTAAATTTGCAAGTAATAAAAACTCTTTAAAAAATAAATAAATTTGACAAGTACAGTAATTATAAATTAAATCTTTCACAAAATTAAAAAGCTAATAAAGTAATATCAATTATTAAATACTAGTTTTAAACAAAATACGGCAAATAAATTATCGTTCATTTTAAACTTAAAATTTTCCATTGTTTATAATTTTTAATCTAACGATTTTCATTGTTACGTAATTAGCTAATTATACGCATAATGCAAAAAAAAAACTGGTTACAACTATTGTATCATAAATTAAATTTTTGAGCAAATAAAATGAAACCATAATTTTCTTTAAAAATTACTTTGAATACATTTAGCTGTCTCTATATCAAAATTGTCATTTTTAAGTAATTGTTTTATAAAGTTTTATAGCAAAGATTTCAACAAATTACTGAAATAAACTACCATTTTCATATGAATTACTTCCATCAATTTTCTATTTCCTAACAAAACTTTGAAGAAATTTATTTGCCATTGTTACGAACTTAATTGCTTTATGAAACCCTAACTGTACCAAAATAAAAAGAACATTCCTACCATTTCGTAGACACCACGCCACTCACGTACGGTTCAGCTATAAGTCCATGTCCGCACAGGTTCGGTTCTGCTGTAATCGCTCGACAGCTCCAGGTGCAGATCAACAATTAACTTTTATCATCTTCAAATATCCAACGCAACATACAGGATACCAGCTTATCCCTACAATAACAGATAATTAGTATTGCGAACATACAAACCGTATTATAAAAAAAAAACTAAACATTCTAATTAAATTATATAATTTTGTTATTAAATTATTTGTAGTTCTAATGAAACTTAGCACCTGTACTCGTATATTCCACCAAAAATAAATAGTATAACAATATCAACAACAAATACGGATGACCGTCCGTCGCCTAGCCGAACCCGCTGACGCCAAATCCTCTTACGCCGCGATTACTTCTGAAAAGAATCAGCACATGAGAAACACTCAGTGAGGGGGCAATCACACTCACAAAAAAGGGGTACACGCATCCACCACGCCCACAACATCACAAGGAAAATCATTGAGAAATCACACGAGAAATAACACACGTATGCAACAGCATACCCCTCTTGAGAGTCGCCTTACAAGAGGCAACACCAATCAGAGTACAAGAACTAAGCTAAACACTCTCCCTGCGATTGCACACCTGGGGCTCTCGGGAGCATGGATTGAAAGCCAAGCTGAAACCCACACTCCGCCCGCAATCGTGGAGTGTTAGCGAAACGTTGGGCAACTCCTGAGCAACACACTAAAGATGGCAGGCAGTGCACCGTTGGCATGAGGGCTAGCGGGTCGTGCTTCGTTGGCTGCGTGCTTGGCTGTCTCTCCAATCCGTACCTAACGGCACTTACTGGGAAAGACTACGGCATACACAGATGGACAACACATTTGTCAACCAAACACACTAGGTATAGGGAAAAGGATCTGTGGACGCAGTAAGAGACAACAATTGGCTCAACTCACTGTTAAAGAACTCCGACTCCTCACAACTCTACACAAACAAAATCACTACGATGCCGACTCACTGAAATCTAACGATAAACTGAAATAAAATACATGAATAACAGTCTCATTAAATGTAGCTCTTATCCAACAGCATCGGTTACGTCCCTAAATAGCTAAATGGAAACAAAACACAATAGATTTAATAAAAAAATAATCTTACGTAAAATATTTACTTTAACAATATGTTTTAATTTTAGATAATAGTTTGTAATAATAAAAGTACAATGAAGTACAATAACACTTGACATGATCCACAAGATATAAGTCTATGAAACAACCTCTCGGTCATTTATCAGAGACTGGCCCACTCAACCAGAACCACAGACGCTCTTATTGGAGCTCTTCAGTGTGGTATACCGACGCTTCTAGGAGGCACTGAATATGGTTGAGCGGACGGATGATAAACATCCCATCTACAGTCATCATATCTTTTTGCGATGTTTATTATACGTCCGCCCAACCATATTCAGTGCCTCCTTTTTGATGATGTGCGGATACTAGCCGCATCGTACGAAATGTCCAATGTATAAATAACAACATTAATTATAATACATTGTTTTTACCAATAAGAGAAAAGTTGAAAAAAATAAAAGATAAAATGTTAAAATATCTGATTTCTTTAATTATTACCATCCGTCACCTTAAGTTAAGGAAGATATTGGTCAAAAAAGTCGGTGGTGACTTTTTAATGAATAAGCACGTTTTAGGGCCCTTAGAATACGATTTTAATAGTTTTACAATATCTGTGTGACCGTGAATTTCTCCAATACTACAATTCTAAATAATAATTCTTCTGAAGAGCTGATTAGATTTTGGTTATACATGATCTATCGGCAGTTCACTTATATGAAATTCAAAACAGTTTTTTTGAAAAAAAAACAATTTAGTATTTTTTTTTTTGACATTTTTATGTGATTATTAATATGAAAGAATATCTTATTGTCTATACGGTTTGATTATACATTTTCCTTCATATTCTATAGATGTAGAATTATAGATTTTAACTTTCATAAATCAGCCAACTTTGCTATAATCATTTATGGAATCTTTTCAAAGGAACTTTTGGTATGGAATTTGTAACAAATAGTGTGTTCGTGTTACAATTTTACTGGATATATGAAATCTTTGGTATCAGATTTGTATAATACACAGAATTGACAGAAGGTACTATGCTGGCCACATCAGATTTTTATTAAAATTATTAGTTAAGAGACAGTTTAACCAGGGATGAAAATACCGGGCCTTATACGTATACATAAAATACGAAAAAACGAAAACTTACATTGGCTGACGATTCCTGTCGATATATCCCTAATGTATATTTTAGTTTGGTAACTTAAGACCATTTCCGGCATTAATTTAATTTATATGTAGATATAAAGAAATTGTAACTATAGTCCTTGTCGTCACAACATTTATTTGAAATCTGAAAAGTAATATTTTATAATATACCGTATTTAAGTAAATAAATAATAAAGAACTTACTTCAATGCACATCTGAGTGCATCCAAGATTCATATTTCTTTAATAATTTTAACTTTCTTGAATATCTTCAATTTTAAAATGGTCGGTTTATTTCCATTAATCAGGGATGAGATAACATTAACGAAACGTTATACGTTATTTGATAGTTATAAAAAAGAAAAATCGTTACATAATATTATAAATAACGTTATTTTTGCTTCGTTATCATTACGTTAAAGTAACCATTTTTCTCAAAATTGATAATTAAAATTAATGCAATAAAATTATACTTATTCTAGAAATGAAATAAAATGTTCAAGATCTGAATTGAATATACATTATATAACACAAAATAATAATCAGAAAATTATGAAATTATATTTTTAACGGTAAAAATCTTGTAAAATTTGAAAGAAAGAATACCGTTATAGTGAATTATTTATTGATTGACGCATTTATTATTTGTTAAGTTACGGTTAGATAACATTATTTTATAATTTGTTACATTTAAAAAAAAAATGTTATAACGTTATCGCGTATCGTTACTTTTCGTTTTCCATCCCTGTGTACTATAGATCAAAAAGTTGCTGCTTCTATAGAAAGAGCCATAACAAATTATTTAAATTTAACATACATCAGTAAATCTATTTGATATGAATAACTACCTGAGTTTCTTAGCTGCAAAGTATTGACAATAATCAGTACATTCATTTAAATACACTCTTCATTGAAAATTCTGTTCATTCTGTAATTTTCATTTCAAAGTGATTTAACTTTTCTGTGTAGTTTTTAATATATGCTTTATTATTGTTCCGTCCATTTTCATTGTATTGTTTGCTATGCTCCCAACAAAATTATTTGTATATTACTATTATATATTTATTCATTAGGTACTATTTCAACTCTACTTTAAAAATATGTATAATAACATACCTACACTTCATTTTATAAAAATAACAGAATAAAAATTTACTGCTTTAAAATTTAAAACTAATTTAATATATCCAATTTCATGTTGATATTATTTTGTAAATTTTTGATTGTTCTATAAAACCATGTACTGTGGCTTATGAACCAACTAAATCTACCTATCTAATAGCTAGTCTCAAACTGTAAAATTTCCCGGGCAATTTTACAGACGAGATTTCGCCCACTCATCATTCATTCTCTTATAACTACTGCCTCAATCGAAAATTGAATTCGACCGTGGACTTTTTGGCCATTTATGGCCCTGTTATCCTTGGCATTTTCGCCCCCAAATCATACTCTTATATCTACTGCCACCATCGAAAATTGAATTCGACCGTGGACTTGTTGACCATTTATGGCCCTGTTATCTTTGGTATTTTCGCCCCCACATCATACTCTTATACCTACTGCCACCATCGAAAATTGAATTCGACCGTGGACTTTTTGGCCATTTATGGCCCTGTTATCCTTGGCATTTTCGCCCCCACATTATTCATACACTTATATCTAATGCCACTATCGAAAATTGAATTCGATGTGGACTTTTTGGCCATTTATGGCCCTATTATTCGTCGTATTTGTCCTAGCACGAAATTCGTTTGGCCCTAATCCAAACCTCTAAATCTTATTTCTAAGATGTCACCTGTACATGGTTTTATTTTTAATTAAAACGTCAACAATCAATGTAATTTTTAATTTTAATATGATTTAATTAATATTTTTTTAAATTAATTTGTAAATAAAATGAGATAAAAACTATAGGATCAATGATTTCCTGATTCGAAAACTAATAATTTATTCTCGAGGACAATTAAGTTTTAGATTGTAGTCAAAGAAAAATACTAAATGTATAAAAAATTGAATGAACAAAATTGTCTTGCTGGGAAGCAACAATACTTTATATCTCATGAAGTTTTTATTTTTTGTAATCTGAAACAATACAAAATTATTTTTTTCTACTCCCATGCGTGAAGTGAGTACTTCACGTATCAATTTTTATGTGTGAAGTTTGAGTTTTTGCACACGGTGCGTGAAGTGCTATTTCACGCACAGTGTGCGTGAAGTAACATTTCACGCACCGTTCATTATTTTAAATATTACAAACTGAATTGTATTTTAATAAAACAAAGCTGTTAAAAACCCGTAACGTTGGTAACCATGGTTACACAAGTCGATAATACAGAGGCTTTACGTTTAAAGAATGATAATGTGAAGAAAAATAAATTTTATCGCAAGGTCGTAGAAAAAGTATAGTATGTAACACGTGTGTGAAGCCTATTTCACATTCGGGTGGTTTGCAACACTCGCCTTCGGCTCGTGTCGCAATCTCCACCCTCATGTAAAAATGTCAGCTTCACACACTTGCCACATAATATACTATTTTGTGAAAAGTGCGGAAAATACAAACGAATGTGCTTGAAATTTCGCACATTTTTTTTTTTATTGAGGTATAGATATAAGTAGATTAGGGGTTAACAATAACAATTACTAGAACACCCAGTCAAACAGCATTTATTCTCTTATAACACGGACCGTTGATGTACGACCACCATACCATATGTACATTAAATAATTTAATTAAAAATAATGTTTAAGATTAAATGTTCGTATCACATTTCATAATATAAAAGCATTTTTTGTACTAAGTTTTATGTAAATGTTTACTTTTTATTCTGAAAATCAAACAATTCAAACATAAATTCAGTTAAATATTTTATCCTAAAATTAGTGAAATATTTTCAAATTTACTTGAATTTTGTTATAAAATTGCTTTTAACCTAAACTAAAATGTAGTATTTGAACCCACGCTTTGTCGCCCAATAAACACAAAATAAAACAATGAATAGTTATTCACAGACAAATAAATAATAACAAAGCAGTTTGCTCGTCATGTTCAGTAAAATAAAAATGAAACTCACGTTTGTATGATACGAATCCTCAACTGGTTTTCAGGATCTCTGGCATCCGTAATTGAATGATCCGTGATTAATTTGTGATCCCAGGATATGATTCAAGCTTCCTGTTCACTTTTTTCACCGTCCCTCTGAAAACAATTTAAAGTCGAAACCTTTGTAAAACAGTCAGTTTATGGCGAATTGCAAAAATATTTGTTCATTTGTGCAAAATCAATCTCTGCTCAATAAACAAGAACGTTAACTATTGCGCCATTACAGCTTATTTCATAATTATTGACAATCAAAAACTTTGAACAAATTTCGAATTAACAAATCCAAATAAATACGTATACGAAACGTTAAATTAATCTAAATTTATCTAAGGGTAAATTCTAAACAAATGAATCTGCATAACCATTTCAAAGAAAATAATAGATATTAACAATAATTAATTCAATTAACCGTTCACTTATTGTATGAAGAAGAAAAATTAATTGAACTCACAGTAACCTGATGTAACTCAACCAGTACATAAACAAAACAATAGTTAACTTGTAAATAATTTGTGAAATTTAAATAACAGGCTATTAATGTAAATATTACTTAATCACACATTCGAAAATGCAAGAAAATTTTATTATTACGCAGTAACTATTAAACCGCCAACAAGAATTAACGGACAATTAAAGTCACTAAATCCAATGAGATCTAGGGACTTTTTTCTCACCTGGTGGTGGGGGAACTTGACCATGGAAAATGACCCTTATTGATTCACACCACTTTTTAGTCGAAAAAATTGATTAAAAATCACTTTTTGCACATAAAAATGTTGAATATAGTTATAATTTTGTATTATATATGATTGAAAGGTAATAATTTATAAAAATATTTGTAAAAACTTCGACGTTAACACGTCGAGTTTTTGGGTGAAAATGATAACAAGATGGCGGACCCTTTCCTTATATACGATTTTCGTAGAAAGAGAGGGAAGATCATGAGGTACATAAGATAGAAAAAGAAAGAAAATAACGGTTTTTTTTAATTAATGAAATAATTAATTTTGACGTATAAATATTAATATAATAAAATGATACATTATGATATGCTGATTAATGGAAAAATACTCAAAAAAATCCCCTTCTTTATATTTACCCAAAAATTGATATCAAATAAGTTATAACCTTTAGAACAAGACAAGTTTTTCTTTGATTTGGTATTTGTTTAAACATCTTCCCTTAACAAGTATAGTTCAAAACAATTCCCATACCTTTTGTTTTCATTCTACACAAACATTTTTAATTTAGCTATTAACACTTATAATACATTTTCATATGTACTCATTTTCACATTTTCAAACAAGTTTTTGCTGCTTTACTAATTATTTATAAACTATTGCTGCAAATCAGCTACAGAAAAACAATTTCTGAATATTATTTTATCCATTTTCAATAATAATTCCTTCGTATTACGTAAATAAATACAAAAATTTAACATGATATGCTTTATGTAATCATGACCAATTTTCATCAATCAATGCTCGGGCCCCGATAAAGTTTTACATAATACATTATACATAATTATAAACAAGAAATATCATAAATTTATGCCACGAAATTACAAGGCTCGATAATATAAAATACCTGAGTTAGGTAACAAAACATAAGATTGGAAAACTAGCAACAATTTTTGACATTTTTACGTTTGTTTTCTGGGCCCCCCATAAAATTTTATACAACGAATTATACATAACATAAATATAATGAGAAATGGCCATAAATTTATACCATCACATTAATGAAAATAAAATTATAGGATATTTGAGTTATATGCCTTAACCTAAGATTGGAAACTTCGTAATGTTTCAAAATAAGAACATTTTACTTACATTTTGTACAAATACGGTCCTCCATGGAAGTTTTCGGAGCAAAACCTTTCAAAGGCGACAGGATTAGCTAGTTTTAGTGCAGCTTTTGGTTGGTCAGGATCTCGCATATCCCTTGTTTGGCTCCAGCCAATATAAAAGCATATCTGGCTTCGTTTCGAGTCAAGAAGTCAACAGGTAGTAGGGATAGGGATCAATGTTTAGTATTTTGCAAAATACATACTAAGAAACAATACATGCATGTACATGAATACATAAAGGATGAAATGGAAAATAAAAGTACATATTATAAAATTTACAATAGTTTATTACATTTTTTTTTCTGATTTTATAGCTAAATTTTCTCTCAAACACCTATATTCAAAATTGAAGTGAAGTTCTAAATTTCTAATTTAGTCTAAATTGCTCAAAAAAAATGTGATGTGGCCAGCCCATTACTTCAATTCTATGTATTTTGTATAAATCTCATTCTAAAAGTACCTTGGAAAATATTGTATATAACCAGTAAAATTGTAACGCGAACAAATATATTATTTTCTACTAATTCCATACCAAAAGTTTCTTGGAAAAGATTCTATAAATCCAATAAAATTATAATAGAAACATACACTATATAAATTTTTATTTGACACTAACATCTGCCAATTAGAATTATTTGAATATATCAGCTGTTCCCATGATTATAGCAAAGCTGGCAGATATATGCAAGTTAATCTCTTTATAATTCTTTAACTCTATATCCATTGAATATAAAGGAAAATGTATAAACCGTACAGACAATAATATATTCTTAATCACATAAAATGTCAAAAATGATATTTATCTAGGTTTTTTCAAGAAAAACTGTTAAGAACTTTAAATAAGGGAACTTCCGATTGACTAATTATAACCAAAATCTAATCAGCTCTTCATATGGATGTAAAAAACAGGAATACGAAAGAATTATAATTTTTAGAATCGTAGTATTAGGTCACACAAACACACACATACAGACGTTATCATAAAACTAGTAAAACCGTATTCTAGGGACCCTAAAACGTGTTTATTCATTAAAAACTCACCACAGAATTTTTTGACCAAGACAATACCTTCCTTACCTAAGGTGGCGGAAGGTAAAAATTACAGATGATGAGAAGAGCGAATACTCGACCTCAACCCATTTTTGGGTAGGACTGTTTTTCCTTTTGAATGAGCTATAAATATAATATTTACGCCTTCCATCCATCTAGCATTAACATTATACACATGCAAACTTAAATCTTATAAATATAATACATATTTCAATTATTAAAATATCTTTCAGAACTCATTTTAATAATTGGAATATTTCAATGTTTCCCGTAATCGGAATTTTTTTTTGATGTCTGTAAAAGACCTTGAAATAAGCAGATTGTCGGCTTGCCAGAAGGTCTGTCGCCTGAGCTCAAGAGGATGGCTTATGAGAAGCATAAAACTATTATCTCTTGAAAGTAAAAGGGATTATAAAATTTTATTATTATGTCTACCAAGAAGAAAATATTGTGAATGAGGGTTTTTCCACCACCTGCAACGAAAGTTTAGGCTAATTTTGACATAAATTAAACTAAATGAAAACATATTTTAGCTGTAGTAACTGTATATTTAAATGTTGTAGAAAATATCAATTTTAAATTTTGTACGGTTTAAACAAATGTTGCGGTTTATTGGCCAAATAATTTTTTTATGACCGCACGCAAATCTGGGAATCTGGGTTCGATCCCGACCAACGCCAAGAAATTATTTTGTTTTTTAAATGGCATAAAAGTGAACCTGTGGTGCCCTCTCCACGCCAGCAATGAGTGCTCGTTTTGCATATAAAGCAGACTGGCACACCCAGCAATGGGTAATATGCCGTGAAGATATATTTATTTAAAGAGTTGTAAAACTATTTTTAAATTAACGAAAAATTGTGCTGAATCTATAAGATCTGTTTAGTAACACATATCGGTTATCGGTAGAGGCGTAGAGGAGGGTATATTTTTAGTTTTTTTTTTTTTTAAGTAACCATTTAAAGCAGATAATAAGCCATTATTTGGCACATACCTAATGTCAAAGTTAAATAACTTACACATTGGAAATCCCAACTTTACGCAACAAAAACTATAGTCAAAAGAAAATTGTCGGGTCCGACAATAAAACTATAATTATAATAAAGCGGCTTATCGTTCACTGCTTGTTTTATAACAATGGGTATCAACAGCTATTGTTTGCGCCGCTCTGTTGAAATGACGACATGCTCTGTATAGTGAAATATAGTACAATAATCTTGCTGTTCCTTTAACAAAAATACAATTTTTGTTTGAAATAATTTCTTATGAGAACGAAAATTATTTCAAAATAGCATTATGTTAAAAGAATAGTAAGATTATTTTTCTATACAGAGTACTCAGGGCAGGTGGAAGTACCAGGCGATGCATGTCTTCATTCCAAAAGAGTGGTACAAATAATGGTCTGCTTTGTATCCAACATTATAACGCAAACAGCGATATGCCGCTTTGTCATAATAACGACAATTATAGTCTTATTGCTGGATCCGATGATGTTAAGCTCGTTTGACACGGTCACAATTTTGTGCAAAAAGAGTTTAATAAAATTTGTGATGGAAAAGAAATCGAAAATTTGATAATAATTTATGATCGTATTAAACAGGCTACAGTGTTAAATTTTTATTTATTGATCGACACTGCCGTATATTCAATTTGCAAAAAGATTTTGTTATTAACAAACTATGAAACATCTTTACAGATAAATTAATTATAATAAAATTGTTCACGCAGATACACAGTTTTATATAATTACCCTCGACTTTGAGCCGATTTCATTTGTTTAAATAATAATTGAATGTTTACAGCTCTAGTTTTATACCTTCATTCTGTATCGGGTAGACTGTTGACAGTTTATCGCTCCGCCTTCAAATGAAGCTCCGCCTGTCGACCAATAAGAAAGCACAGCCAACTGCAAGCTATAATCTAATAGGAATCAAAGCAGAATTAATTTTAATTACCTACATAAATATAAATTATTAAATTTGTTGTATTTTCTATATGGATTTCATAAAAATTTAAATAACCCATAATGAACCATATGAAATATTTTTTAAAAAATATTTTAAATAATTGCAAGGGGTCCGACGGCTTGCTTTATTTAGTGTGCTAAAAACAGGCAACAATTTTCATTATGTCTTATTATTTTTCTTTCAATACTTTTATTTCTAAAAATTCACACAGTTGTTCAAATACTCTAAAAATGCGTACATTTACGTAATATTCTCTTTACAATCCAATAATATTACTACTAAGTTTATATCTCTACCCATTTTTGAATTATTGCCCCAAAAGTCAATATACCCCACATTTAGATAAAAACTTCAAAATTTTCAAAAATCTAATTTTTATGTTTCTAGATACTTCTCAATGCGCTGATTCCAAATTTTGAAACCGCAGGTCGATATCTCTTTTCGTTCTCGAGATATTTAGATTCAAAGTTTTGCTCCCAACTGCCCATTTTTGGGTAATAACCCAAAAATGGGTCGAGATATGAATTTGGCGACAACACCATTCGATTCTACGGGCAAAAATACATAAGTACACCAATTTTCAGAATTTTTGAACACCGCATACAATCTCTAAAGCAAAATAACTGAAAATGGCCAAAAATCGCAAAAATCCTAAGGGGTACCCCTTACGATTTTTTCAGATTTTGGTCATTTTCAGGGGTTTTTAAACTTTTATTCATAAAAAATGAACCGGTTGGACAAAAATTATGAAAATTACTATACTTATGTATTTTTGTCCGTAGAATCGAATAGTGACGTTGTCAATTTCATATCTCGAACCATTTTTGGGTTAATACCCAAAAATGGGCAGTTTTGAGCAAAACTTTAAATCTAAATATCTCGAGAACGAAACGAGATATCGACCTGCGGTTTCAAAATTTGGAATCAGCGCATTGAGAAGTATCTAGACACATAAAAATTAGATTTTTGAAAATTTTGAAGTTTTTATCTAAATGTGGGGTATATTGACTTTTGGGGCGCATTGTGTACGCATTTTTAGAGTATTTATATACGAGTATACATAATGTATATTCATGTGAAAATTTAATTGGGTTTATAGAATATTTTCCAAGGAACTTTCTGTATGGAATTTGTAATAAATATATAAAATCTTTTCCAATGAACTTTTGGTATGGGATTTGTACAAAATACATCAAATTAACGGAAGGTCTTGTGCTGGCTACAGCAGATTAACTAAGGTCACCTTAAGTCTTATACTTTTCAAACTCATGGTATAAATACTGCTGTTTTCAACAAATTCAACATTATATAATATATAATTTAATTAAAGAATTTAAAATGTTCTACCTATACTTTGAAAGCATTGCTTTCGGCTGTACTGCAGAGCTGTCCCTGTACTTTCACTCATTTGTGATGTGGAGTGTACAGCTATTTCGTCCCCTCGTGGTGCACCCTGGTCAACGCTAAATACACTAGCACAAGTGGGCGACCAAACAATTTTGATGCGCTTTCAATTAACTCAATCAATTTCATCTGCGACCTCCAGCATCAAATTATTTTTACATGTGATGATTGTATTTTCATATATAAATAGCGAAAGTTAAGCAAAAATATTCCTAAAAACAAAAAAAAAAATAAAAACAGACTGAAGCAAATGTTTATAAAAGTAGAAATATTATTATTGTTAAATAAAAAATAATAAAAAAACTTCGTTAAAAAATTGTTATCAATATGAATCCAGAATTAATCCAATCATATAAGTAATTGTTTTTCTTTTACAAAAAAATGAATTTAGAGTCATATCGATCCCAAATCTGACGCTTTGTTTGCAAAAGTGTAAATTTACAAAGGTACTTAACAGCAATAAAATCCAATTATTGCAAGAAAGAAAAAGTTATAAGATCAGAGGTGTATTGTTTCGAAATTCTTCTGAAATGCACCAGGAGGTACTATGAACTCATGAATAAGTGATTAAGGGTTATTAGCGAGGAGATGACTAACAGTCTTTGAACGTTGTCAATCGTTTATTTTTAGAGAAAAAAAACTTCAAATAACAGTTATAGAAAAATTAATTGTACGTCATTTTTATTTGAAGTATTTTTCTCTAAAACAATTCATAAACGATTGACAGCATCACCTCCTCACCAAGTTGTCAAAATTGATCATGAAATGTAATATTCCTGAAATTCAATGTAACAGGTCGCAAAAGAATATTACATTCGCTGTTTTATAATTTATCTCCAATTTCTAAAGTAAGATTCAAGAAGAAAAGCTTTGATTTCTTTGGATAACATTTTTGACAATATCTCGTGTCAAACTGTTTTAAAATTAAGACCACATTAAGACATACGTTTCTTTGTTTACAGCCTACTTTGAGTTAAGTTTTTTTCACGAACTGAAGAAGTAAAAAACTATACTTGGTCTGTTGTAACAAACATACTTACTTGAACAATAAGTAAACATAAATTCCTCGTACTTCCAACGACTCTTTTCTATTTTATTCTACTAATATTTGTTAACGAGTTTCCCGTTGTTATCTTTGTAGTTATCCTTGGTAGATCATTCTATTTCATTGCCTTTAATCTTCAATATATTCTAGTTGTCAAAAAACATTATACAAACATGCTACTTTAAATATCTAATAGACAACTGACAACTTATATAAATATTTGTATTAACAAGTATGTAGTACATGTACATATACTGATACATCACTTAATCATTCTTTCAATTAAAAACTGATGTATGTATAACATATTTCAACTTCGAACAAACGACACCACAAACACAACTTTGTAGATAGTTCTTTCTGTTTCAGCGGAACTAGAGACATCTTCCAGAACTCAACTCAAGTAAAACAAATTTTGTTTAAATTTAATGCACGTTAAAGATCACTATTCGCATTAGAATAATCAATAAAAACGTTGATGTGCATCATCATAATCGTTTTTATTGATTTTTCAATCGCAAATGTTTTCTTTCATAGTTAAAATTTTTTAAAACAGTTGCCAGCACATATTAAATCCTCCCACGCAATTCTTAACATTCTTTATGAATTTCAGTGCCGATGCCTGCTTTAAGGGGCATGATTATTATTGTGCTCCTTTTTGCCAATACAGTTTCTACACGACAAAAAATCAGTACCGACGGGCATGGATATGCGAGAATCGAGAATGAAATTCAATAAAACTGATCATGCGCAGTAGATCGAACGAAATTGGAGGGATTTTTCTTGGCGGAATTTGAACATGATCAAGACGTTGTATTTGTAAATTGACTAAACTAAATTCAATAAATAAGCATACTGCACTGCAATCATACCGTGTTAAATTTATTTAAGACTGTCTATTTTATAAACAAACAAGTATATCAGTTGAGAGATAGGATTCGGAATGAATCATTGGCAGATCATTCTATTTCATTGTCTTTACTCTTCAATATATTCTACTTGTCAAAAAACACTATACATACATGGCACTTTAAATATCTAATAGACATAGGGTTGCCAGACCTTCTATATTTAATAGAAGTCTTCTATATTCAAAGAAAATCTTCCATCTTCTATGTTGCTAAAATATAGAAGCAAAATCTTCTATATTTCGGCTTTTCAGAATAATATTATAATAATAATATAATATTTTGGTTTTTCGGTACTACTTTCCAACATGTCCGAATTTAGTCGAGTGTGTCGATTTCAAGAAGATTCCAACTCGATATTTTCATTTATCTGAATATATTTAATATGTGTTTATTTCTAATACATTAGTAATTATACCCAATGTAATGATAGTAATAAATGATTTATTTGAATCTTCTACATATTTTTTGAAACTCCTATATTTCCAAGTTAATTCTTCTATTTTCAACACTTTGATATCTGGCAACCCTAAATAGACAACTGACAACTTATATAAATATTTGTATTAAGAAGTATGTAGTACATGTGCATATATTGATACATCACTTAATCATTCTTTTAATTAAAAACTGATGTATAAAAGATTTCAACTTCGAATAAACGACAGCACAACATACCTACACAACTTTGTAGAATTTTCTTATTCAGCGAACTAGAGACATCTACCAGAACTTAACTCAAGTAAATGTGTTCTTTTATAGTTAAAATTTTTTAATACAGTTGCCAGCACATGTTAAATCCTCCCACGCAATTCTAAACATTCTTTATGAATTCCAGTGCCGATGCCTGCTTTAAGGGGCATGATTTTAATTGTGCTCCTTTTTGCTCATACAGTTTATACATGACAAAAAATCAGTACCGACGGGCATGGATATGCGAGAATCGAGAATGAAAATCAATAAAACTGATCATGCGCAGTAGATCGAACGAAATTGGAGGAATTTTTCTTGGCGGAATTTGAACATGATTAAGACGTTGTAGTTGTAAATTGACTAAACTAAATTCAATACATAAGTATACTGCAATGCGCACTAACAATCATACCGTGTTAAATTTATTTAGGACTGCCTATTTTATAAACAAACAAGTATATCAGTTGAGAGATTGGATTCGGAATGAAGCAATAAAAGAAATGGCTGGAGTTGTGGAGATATCAAGAAAGATTCTGTAGAAGTTACAATGGTTTGGGCATGTAATGAGGAGGAATGACGACTATGTTGGAAGAAGAATAAGTGAAATGATGGTGGTGGGTCGAAGAGGGAGGAAGGCCAAAAAGAGGGTGGAAGGATTGTATGAGGTAAATATTAAAAAAAACGATCGTGCAAAACAGTTATGTATTAAGGACAGTAAGTGCTTCTTATCGAATGAGAATTACTTTGAAGAGCAAGACGAAGTCAAGATCTCCAACACATCCAAAACTGATAAAAGGGCACTCTACTGAGAGCAATGCATGATAAAATCGACCAGAAATTACAATAGCTGAAAGTAGGCTTCCCGTTTCTTAACTGTTGTTGTGAACGAACCGTACAAGCGCTAAATTTAAATAGCTATCATCTGTCAAGTGTAAATAAAAACTTTTTTAGTAGGTATTAAAAATTGTTGTTACAGCTAAATTTATGACACTATAATAATATTTTGCAAATAATCAATTAATAAAATCAAAAATGAATTTGAAAAATATTGGATATGGAAAATAAAAGAAGTAGGTATGCAAAATTTGAAAAGTAGATTATCATATAATACAATAAATTTGCCACATGTGTACATAAATAATATAAAAGATGTTACCTAATGAATACCTGTTTCAAATTTATAGTGTGTGTGGGGGATGCAAAAAGTTAAAATAAACAAAATTAATAACTGAAGTCTAAATTTTTAAGAAAGACAATTACGGCCGGTTTCATAATAAATATAGTCACTTTAGTTTTAAAGTTTGATCTAAAAATGGAAAAAGTGTTTCATAATTTCACTTTAAGTTACGGTTGCCAGTTTAAATATCTTTTATCAAGGTATTTAAACCGACAACTTTGACTTAAAGTGAAATTATGAAAAGCTTTTTTCACTTTTAGATCAAACTTTAAAAGCAAAGTGACTTTATATTTATTATGAAACCGGCCGTTAATATTTTATGAATTTATTAGTAAAAATTTTGCATTCCGTACACAGTCTGTGTCAGGCATTTGTACATATTTACCAAAATTCAATTACATACTTTGTTCAGTGTAAAATATTTCGACTTCCCTTATAAGCGGGTATTGAAATTTGTCAAAGCCCCACAAAAGATTAATGATACATGGGGCATTAAAAATAACGGAATCATACTATCTGAAAAGTTTTAATTCTTCCTTTGACCCTTTCTACGTGTATTCTTGCCCTCGCAATATTTCTTATTTTCTGAATTTGTTCCACCGCAAACTGTGGAGTCATTAATACGGAAGCATAGAAGGGCCATACTCAAAATTTTTTAAAACTTGAAATTTCACCTTTTAAACTTGAAATTTCAAGAAAAGAACATGGCCCAGAAACCCGAAAAAGTTCCAGCCTATGATTGAGTTTAAAAAAAAACATACAAACTGCAACGTGACCTAACTGGAAACTCATAATTTAAAAAAGTTGACATTTCAAGTTTAAAAGATGAAATTTCAAGTTTTAAATTTTTTGCGTATGGCCCTTCTACGCTTCCGTATATTAAAAATGATGGTATATTTAAATTAACGCCTGGTGGTAAAAGTTCGGCTATTAAAAAACCTTTCTCGGCCAGAATTATATTATCGGCGAGAAAGTGACTCGCAACTCCAGAATGTTTAAAACCCTCAAACCCACTGCTCTTTTGGATAATTCGTTTCTTAAGTCTTCAACATCTTCCTGATGAATCACTTTCAGTAGATTTGTCTTCATTTAAACAAATCTGTAAACTCATTTTAGTATAAATACAATAAAATTTATGTTTCAAACATGAACTTACCTCGATATAATATTTCTCTTTAAAACTGGTATGCCTTTTTTTATAATTTTGATGTCTGCAATATAAACTATTTTATGGACATCACAGACCACTTGGACATGGTTGGATTTATAAAAATTTCCTCCAGTATAATGTTTCTTAAAACAAATTACGTATACATTTTAATTTTTTTACGTTAAATACCTACATAAAACATGAATATGTAACAAAATCACATCATTAAAGTTTTTAGTTTTCAAATTAAACAAATGACTGCTATTTAAATTTGGCGCTAGTACGGTTCGTTCACAAACTTTTTCAATTATGCAGTTAAGAAACCGAAATCCTACTTTTGCTTTTGTAATTCCTAAGCGATTTTGACGTCACGCTTTCGGAGTTTATTCTGATAGTTTAAATATAAATTACTTTGCATAACTTTTTAATATCTATCCACTATCTAGCTCCAGAAAGCCATAAAACATGTAACAAATTTATGTTCGTTGTTAGCCCATTGAAATTGGAGAGTACATAGCAACAATAACTTGGCTAGTATTATAAATGCTATACTCGTAAAATGTATTCGTCCAAGTCTCCAAATTGCAAAGCTGCAGCTAGAAAACAAATGATCATCAACCCCACCCACCCTTATTTGTTATTTGTTGTGACTATCAGATGCTTCTTGCCAACCTTCATTTTTTTCTTAAATACTAAGTAAAAAGTCACTAAATATTAACATTGTATAATAGTGTAATTACAAGAATAAATGCTAACTAAATATCTTGGAGTCTTATAAGACTATATTCAAGGAAAATATTGCTAATTTCAGTCCATAATTATAAATGACAAAATAATATTCTACTATTCCCGCATAATAAATTCCAAATATAATATTTGCAAACAAAAATTCTTATTTTAAAATTGTGCATTAAAATTGTGTACTAAAAACTGAGAAATATAAATGGAACAAAAGTTTTTTACATGAATATGACCTTTACTGTCGATAAAACAGACATGAAAGTTGGCAAATGATTCATTGAATTGTCGGTAAAGTTGTAGATGAAGATAAAATCTTGTTGTTGTGTTGCGTAGTTGTGTGTAGTTTAGGATATAAGTTGTGTAAATTTTAGGAAAACACTACTCTGTAGTGTTTTTCAATGTGGTGTTGCTGGTCGGAGTCGAATACAGGTATATATCTAATGAAAAATAAGTGTATTTTGTTTGCCTAGTGTGATTTTGCCTTGACAGACCCGCCTCCCCTGCGGGCGCCTGCTTGATCATAGCAGTCAGCCATCTTAGTTATAAGTCAATAGGCGTTGACTAGAGTGTTTGTAGTGTTAAGATAATTTGTTGGCAGGACCTATGGCTGCTATCCGCAAGAAATTGGTCATCGTCGGCGACGGTGCTTGCGGTAAAACCTGCTTGTTGATCGTATTCAGCAAGGACCAGTTCCCTGAAGTGTATGTGCCGACAGTTTTTGAAAATTATGTCGCCGATATAGAGGTGGATGGCAAACAAGTAGAATTAGCGTTGTGGGATACCGCAGGCCAAGAAGATTACGATCGACTGCGACCATTGTCATACCCAGATACCGATGTGATCCTAATGTGCTTCTCGGTCGACTCACCTGACTCGCTGGAAAACATCCCCGAAAAGTGGACTCCAGAGGTGAAACACTTCTGTCCAAACGTCCCTATCATCCTGGTAGGAAACAAAAAGGACTTACGGAACGACCCAGGCACAATCAAAGAGCTGAGTAAAATGAAACAGGAACCAGTGAAACCACAAGAAGGTCGAGCCATGGCAGAAAAGATAAATGCATTTGCTTACTTGGAATGTTCAGCCAAAAGTAAGGAAGGAGTGCGAGAAGTGTTCGAGACTGCGACTAGGGCTGCATTGCAAGTCAAGAAGAAGAAGAAAGGACGGTGTATGCTTCTTTAATTTGTCTGTTACGTGAAGAGTTTCACATTATATTTTTATTGTGAATTTATGAATAAATTAATTTTATGTAAACTGCCTATGCACTCTCATTAAACGCTACACTTGAAAGCAACGAACAATTGGGGCTGCCCAGCACAATGCCTCCGCACAGTCTGCCAAGTGCCTGTACCGAGTGAGCGCTCCCATGGCTTCGCGTTCCGACCATCGTCAGTCGTTCCGTCATCCTTTCTGTGTGTCTAAAGGCAGTTCAAATCTATACTTCATCATACATACTATTATATATTATTATCAATGTTAAAATCTTGTGTGAAATATTAATCATTTGGGGTACCTTTTATGTAGTCAGAATGCATGATTGTAATTTACAACTATTTCAGTAATAAACCCCCATATTTTATCTTTTGTTTTCATTATTTACTATGTGCTTCCTGTAG
This sequence comes from Ophonus ardosiacus, assembly GCA_943142095.1. Lineage (NCBI taxonomy): Eukaryota > Metazoa > Arthropoda > Insecta > Coleoptera > Carabidae > Ophonus > Ophonus ardosiacus. Next base: position 7,327,456 of record OW964838.1, on the reverse strand, counting down.
AGATCGCTTACTTTATTACTCATGTCATTTCTCTGTATGGTGATGTCAGCATCGAAAATACGCGCGTCAGCCCATGATGCAAACTAAACAGTCCATTTGTCTTTTATCTGTGGTCAGTGTCTGTAACTTGTCACTACTTTTTATTTTTAATTCAAATTTGTCTAAATTCTTCCATGTATTCCTACTATAGATGTTTTGGGATTTTATTATCATATATAAGGTGAAAGAAAGTGAAATGTTCGCTTATTAAAACTATAGTTTATACATAAAATACGCACAACATAGATGTAAGCAAAATTGACAGCCTTATAAATTATTACAGAAAATGATTTAGCGTAAGAACTTATTGTATGATATATGTATAGGAGATGTGCGTAATGTCATACATGTAATAAAATATAAAATTAATTAATTAGTAATTTGACTTTTGCTACATGTAACCTGAACACGAAATCTTAATCGTATAATATAAAAAGTTTCTTTACAAAATGATGATGAGTGAGAGAGAGCACCCAAGTCCAGTGGCAGTGAGTACTGACTACCGAGTACACTGTTCGTTGACGGCGCTGATATTGCTTAGGGGGGCACATAGGGCGGCGGCTTCCTGTACGTCGGAGTGGGTTTAGGGCGGGGCTGGCGCCCATTATCCTGGGTGAAGGGAGGGGGCGGTTGGTAAGGAGCGTCATTTCCTTCCTCCGGTTGCGGCGTCGCACTTTTCGAGTACTCTGGCGGCGCTAGAGGAGGCTTTTCTTCTTTTAGGATAACTGGAGCTTTGGTTCCACCCTCTGGCTTTTCATCTATTTCATCTTGGAAGATCACTGGAATTCCTTTGCTTCGGAATTTGTTCATTCTCTCGTCGTCCTCCACGTTCATCTTGCCGGTTCGCCTTCGCCGGTATAGCACACACGCTACGACTCCAGCTAGGGCGAGCATAGCTGCGATTATGACTGCAGGAACCACGAAGGTAATTAGGTATTCATCCGAGGCGTCTGCTGATGGTGGTTCGTCTACTGGTGGATGGGAATCTGGTTGGTGGACTACGGTGAATTCTCCCTGGCAGACTCCAATTGGAGTTAGAGCGATTGCTGATACAGGAAATTCCGGTCCCATTACGACATCTACCCTATCTGCATAAGTTTCATCATCATTTACAAGTACTTGCCGCAGTCTCTTGATCTCTTTATCTGGACATCTATCTGTTGCTATTGATTTATTATGCCAACTAACAATAGTGCTACTTCCTTCCATAATACTACTAATTCTGATATGTGACGTATCTCTGTCTCTGTATAAATCACGTAATTTTTCTACAAATTTCCTTTTTATGGAAGCACTATTGATGAAAGTCTCGTAAGGCGTTTCCAGTGTCATACTGAACTCTACGTTGTATCGTACTCTTGGTGCTGGACTCACGACAACGACTAGGCCATCGTTGGCAGTAAGACCTCCTCGGTCTTCGCAAACTAATTGATATTCACTTCTTCCTATGTCGGCTGCTAATGGAACGCCGAAAAATTCTTGATTCTTCACGTCGAATTGCAGCCAATGATCCGCAGGTAACGGTTGCCGATCCATGGTAAGTAGAGACATTTTCAAATTACGTGCATCTCCATCTTCTGGGTCGTAGAATGTATCCTGTAAAATATTTACAATTAGGTAAGTATACTGTACATGTACACAAATAAAATAGCGGGTCTAGAATAACAAAGTTGTAACTGTCTTTTTTTGTAAAATGACATTTTTGTGTAGCTAGGTTCTATTTCTGATATCAGTTTTTAGATATTGTTATCCATTTTAGAGATAACACAGAAACAAAGTTCTATCTGCCAAAAATTGAATCAAACGCTTAGGGACAAAGTGTTATCTGCAACATAGTACAGATATAAATACTTTTAAGCCAATATTTCCTGAGACAAATAAGCTAAAACGGGTTGAAAAATTAGTGTAGAGAAGCAGAATACTTTGAAAACAATGATAGCTCCAATAACTAAACACTAGTAAATATACTATAAAACAATATTAAAATTAGATTGTTTTGTAAAGGAGAAATTTAATCAGGCATATTATGTAATTTAACAATTGGTTAAAAAATTATCCAATAGCTATTAATTTGACAATTAAAAATACATTTTTTTGTTAAACAGGATGAGTCTGTGAAGATATTCATGTGCTATTAATAAAAATAAAAAATAATTTTGTACGTATTCAGTCTTTTTTAAATGTGCACAGATAGAACTTTGATGTGAAAGATGTGAAAAATTTGAGGTGTATAGTTGTAACTGCCTATTTTTGTAATATTTTTTTGGTAACAAGTATACTATAGTAATATTTCTTCCATATTCTTATAATAGAATTAAATCCTTTATTACAGTTAATAAATGTTATTTCGTTAACAATAATAATAGCGAGTTAAAATTTCAAATCAGTTTCCTCGCCATATTACTTTCTTGCAGTTACAACCCTGTTATTCTAGACCCGCAAAACAAAATTATTCTTACATCTGGTACTCGGAAGACTAGAAGTTCTCCTACAACTGCGTTGATATGATCGACTTGGTTTCTTGGAATAGGCGAAAAGTTTGTGGGTGATGCTTTGGGCGGTGCAACTGGAGATTCTGGTTTTTGCTCACACTGTCCAATTCCTCGATATTCGACATTTTTCACGCGGAGTTCGGGCGCTAAAACTTGGCTTAAAGCGAATGAAGGATCGCCATCTTTATTTGCCACCATTACATTTAGTAAATGGGCCAATTCGGCTTTCGGGCAATAACTCCTGGGAAGCGTGTCGTTCGTCCACGTAAAAGTGACAAATTCTGTAGGGAAATCAATTTTTCGGACAACAATTTGTGTTAGATCTTTGTTATGGAAGAGGCTGGCTAAACCTCTGAGAGTTCGTAATTGCCAGTCAACAGCAGTTGGGAATTCGTTTTTCTTTTCAACTCGCATGAGAAGCGAAAATTCGTGCGTTACTGCTCGTCTTCCTTTATGTTGTTGAACTGTTACTTCCAAAGTATCTGACACGGAAACTCCGTCTTTATCAGTTGCTTCAATAACAAATTCCCATTTGGAAACATGTTCTTCTAAAGGTAAACCATATATTTCTCTTGTTCTTTCATTAAATTGAATCCAGAAAGTCTTTTTCATTGGTAAACCTTCAGAATCTAAAAATTTAAGGACTAGATCTGTTCCGTCTTCATTATCTGTGAACGTATCTTCAGGGATGAAGTAACTTAAAACTGTTCCTGCTGTAATACGTATTTTCTTTAATCTTTGGTTTATAATTGGAGGGTTATTTTTAGGGGAGAGATCTATTTCAGTTGTTTTTATTGTAGGGATAGTCGTCGTACTAGTTGTAGTCAAAGTTTCAGTTGTAGTACTTGGAGTAGTAGTAGGCTCTTCAGTACTTGTTGTTGTTGTTGTTGGTATTTCAGTTGTTGTTGGTGGTGGAATAGTTGTAGTTGTTGTGGTAGGAGTTGTAGTAGTTGCTGCAGTAGTAGACGTCGTAGTTGGTTCAGTACTTGTAGTAGTTGGGCTAGTTTCTTCTACTGTAGTTTCTTCATTAAAAGTAGGTATAACAACATAAGTAGTCATTTTTTCAGTGGTTGTTACTTCTGGAGTAGTTTCTACTGCCTGTCTACTACTTGAAATTTCAGTCCATTGTATTTCAGTTGTTGTTTTACTAGTGCTAGTTGAAGTACTGCTAGGGTAAGTACTGCCGTAAGTACTGCTATAAGTATTTTTGGTCATTGGCGGTTCTGTAGCTGGTACAGGAACTTCTGTTTCGCTTTCGTCATAATCTATAAGATCTTCATCGTCTTCATCTATTGTATAATAATCACTGTCAGATTTTGTCGTAGTTTCGGCTGTTGTAATTCGTTGAGTAGTTACTGGAATTGGTGGTCTATTTGACGGTACAACTAGTGTTGTACTAGCTAATTCTTCTTCTTTTTCTGTATGGTATACATCAATTTCCTCTTTGGGTAACTCTCCATGATGGTGTCTATGAGGATGATTTTCTAATTCTTCTGTGGTAACAGCTGACGAAGTAGTAGCTTCACTAATTTTAGGAATCATTGTCGTGATTCCTTCTTCGTAATCTGGGTCTTCGTAGTCGTCGTATTCATCGTAGTAGTCTGCGAAGTCGTCTTCGGATATGGGAGTTTCTCTTCTACCTCTTTCCAGCGTTTGAGGGCTCTCAACTCTCCAGGAAAGAACTGGAAGGCCTAATACTTCGGTGAGGGTGCCGTCAGCTGCCTGCTCTCTTAATTGTTGAGGAAGTGATATGTATTGGTTGTCTAGCTTGTTCCCGCAACCAACTAGAATGTCTATGTTGCTGGTGTGTTTGGATGAAGGTTTACTGATGTCTCCAGGACCTCCCAATATTACAGAGTTGTCTAATGTTTCGCTGTAGTGTTTTTGTGCTCCCAACGTAAAGGCACTCTGCACAGAAATTATTATAAATTAAAATATGGTAAGTAAAAATCAAACAATTTGCAATGCATACAGTCTTACTGTAGTAGTAGTGTGCTTCTTATTATTACATTCTCTTTTGATATTGGATAAGTACCATTTACACGGTAACATAAATTTCTTCATTTTAAAATTACGACTTAACATGAATGATTTTTCTTGGAAAATTTATTCTTGTTATTACATAATTAAAAAATAAAGAACATTTTATTCTTTAGAAATTTTATATGATAACTTTTCTAACAGAAAATCGATTTTCTTTGAAACAATTAGCAATGAAGAATTATTATAAATCACGTACTAATACGAAAAATATTTCATCTATATTCATGTAATGTTCAAATATAATTATTCTAAATCTGAGTATTGTAAAATTTTTTTTTTTTAATCGAAATGATAGTGACGAATTTTTACTTTTTGAAATTGACATATTTACACATAAATTAGCAAAAAAATACTACATATTGTATTTTAATATTTTCAAATACATATTTCATTATAATTAAATATTAAAGTAAAATTTTTAAAAAGTTATGTTTCATTTATAACACTCACTTGTTTCATGGCACTTTCTAAGTATTCATTTGTTTTATTCAAAGCACTTTTATAATAGTTATATTGAAATAAATTTGTAATTATAAAACTTTATATACATTTTTCTCAAAAAATCGTTATGTGCAAATATTAAAATATAATATGAATGAATACGAAATTAAATTCTTTAACGAATAAGCGTACAAAAAATATATTTCCATTTAAAATTAAAAAGTTAGTTGGTTGTGTCTTAATTTTTATAAAAATTCGTCGTAAAAGCTTTGTACTGTAACGCCCAGTTGCACCACTGGTCTTTGAAATTTAAATTTGTTTTATTCAGTCAGACAAATAAATTGATGTTATTTTTTTATTGCAAATTTAATGGGAGCTTCCAGTGGCATCAGAGTTCCAAACCCAAAGCAATTTTTTACCGTCTCATATGTTTGACATTAAATTGTCAGATACGTATTGGTGGTTGAAATTAATCTATATAAGCTTTTAAAATGCTGTATTAAAAAATTGTAATAATAAAACAGTAGTAACAGCAGTAAACAATCCATAAATGTTTTGGTCTTTGAAAAACAATCGTCAAATAAATATAGACTGATGCTCAATTTTTCCCTTCTTTGCATTTTCAACATGACTAACGGAATTGGTAAGTGTAAAAAATTCCAGTCCATATTTATTTGACGGCAAGTATAGTATTGCATACAATGTGAACTAAGGGCCAGTTTTACAATCTCTGGTCAAAATTTTAACTGTTGGTTAAATAAACAAAATTGAAACGAAATGAATCGTAAAATGACAAATTGATCATTGCTGTCAGTCAAACAATCCGATTCAATATTGTTTATTTAACTTATAGTTAAAATTATAATCAGAGATTGTAAAATTGGCCCTAAATACTCTAGACTGGAACTAGAACACTATTGCCATCTACAATAGTTCTGCGTGAAACCTCTCATTGATAATCAAAAGGTACGGAACAGTAAATAATTTAACCCCTTACAATATTAATTCCGAGGAACCTCGCCAGGTTTTCTACAGCGGTGACCCTTTGCTGCGGTTTCACCGCTTCTAACCGCCTGTCCAGGTAAAAGGTAAGCACAAGTGGTTGGTTGCTGCATGGCACAGTAGCAGGTTGCCTCCTTACATGCACCCGGAACACTGATTGTGCTGGAGTAGGAGCCCCAGGTCCGTATGCCGCTACGGAGATGAGCGCGTCGGGCTTGTCGGTCGACAGAGGAACGCCTACGAATGTCCGAGTCGACGTGGAGTATGTTAGCCATGATGGAAGCGGGTTTTTTACCTGGAACGACGAAATTCATATAAACTGAATTAAAAAAAAAAATAGTATTTAAATCCACTCAACATTGGAATATATGAAGTGTGTTCATTCGGAGTATGCTATGAACACAGTAACTTATGATCATTATTCAATTCAAAAGTCAAGTTGTCAAAATTGATCGTGAAATGTAATTTTAAGGAGAAAAGATAATATAGAAGGATACAGAATATTGCCACACATTTTTCTAATTTATTTCTTTTTCTAAAATAAGGGTTCAAGAAGATTTCTTTATAGAACATTTTTGACAACACCTCGTGTTAGAGTCATTTAAAAATAACAATAACATTGTTATAAATAAAGAGAAAATAATTGACAATAATTGATTACAATAATCAAAATATTGATATAATAACAATTCACTGTATTTTCTTTTGATATTAATAAAAATAACTGAAATTTAATAAATTTGTGTAGTTATTATATTTTTTACTGTACTTATAAAAAATATTGTTTAATGTAAAAAGAAAATACAATGTAATGTTATTATTTCAATGTTTTGATTATTGTAATCAATTATTGTCAAATATTTTCTCTTTATTTATTACAGTGTTATAATTTTTAAATGACTATAATACGAAATATAAGAGATTTACATTAACGTATTTGCAAGCGAAAAAGTCATATTTTTCACAAATACAGCCTAAAAAAACTTAATGCATGCAACCACTCGTACAGGGATAACATGTCTATTTACATACAATATATTCCCGAATTTCATCAAATTGAGTTTTGTGCATAGATGGTTAAATACGTGTGAATAAAGAAATAATTATTAAAAAAAACAACTTTTTCTTTGGTAATAAATTTGACAATCAGCACAAATTTTAACCTTTACCTTATGTACCAAATTTCCTTCGCGAATTACCCTCTACTTGACCCGTACTCCCCGAAGAAGTCCCCCAGGTCTCACCTCTATCCTCTCCACGTCCCCTACGAAGGCGTCATCAGGCACCGTGAACCTGAGCACCTTGCCAGCCTCCGCGGTGACGTCCGGGACTCCCTTGAGCTTCCTGGGCGGCATCACCGGGGCCATATCTTCAGGTTCCACATCCTGGCCGGAGAGCTCCACCTCCAGGTCGTCCAGGAGGCCTGCCTCCTCGCAGAAGACGGCGCCCACTAGAGCGAATATCAGGAGGTAGGGGGACATCATGATATGATCATTGTCTGCAACGAAAGAAGCTTCAGTAATTTATTTTTTATTAACATTAAGGTATTTTAATAAATATCTTTGAGAATGTTTTTAGACTTCTTAACTGGACATTTTATGGGTAAAGGAAAACTTTTGGAATTCAGTAAACTTAAGGCAGATATTAATTAATTTATTAATTTATATTAAATTATGACTCATGTATTATACAAAATATCGTGTAATGACTGTCCGGCGCCATATACGGGACAAACTAAACGTTACTTAAACACTACAACATTAATAATGATGCTAGCAACAGTAATTTAAAAACAGACACGGCCTAATATCAGTAAAATTTATACAAAATATATTAAAATTTAATAATAAAGATCAAAAAACATTAACATATAAAATCACAGTAAAATAATCTGAAAAATACGCTAAAATACAATCCCAACTAAAATTCTCGTTTTAAGTTAAAAACCTGATTTCGTATTTGTTAAAATATATAAAATGTATCATCACGGCATATTACCCATTTCTGGGTATGCTAATCTGCTTATTACAGATATCGGTAATGATGATGACATATTTGTACCGTGCGGGTGCTTACCAGCCGTCACCTTACGAGCACTCATTGTTGGCGTGGAGAGTGCACCATAGGGGTCACTTTTGTGCCGTTTAAAATTCGAAATGTTTGGCGTCGGTCGGGATCGAACCCGGTTCCCCAGATTCACGACCAGACACTCAAGCACGAGGCCACGGGATCCCCGAGGGTCACTTTTGTACCATTTAAAATTCGAAATATTTGGCGTCGGTCGGGATCGAATCCGGTTCCCCAGATTCACGACCAGACACTCAGGCACGAGGCCACGGGATCCCATTGTTGATATTTGTATTATTGTTTGTAATAATTTTGTAGCTCCTGATGAAGGCACATGTGATGCCGAAACTAATAGAGGCCGAAAATAAATAATTTTTAACCATTGATTGAATTTCAGTTTTCATTTGCATGTGTATATACAATAAATCTTAAATTAAAATGAACTAGATTTCCATGAGTTAAATAAATACATTATATTGTAAACGCAAAATAAATAAACAATTAATTAAACTAGAAATTGTTTGTACAATAATATATTGTGAAATTAATGTAATTGTGTTGTTAAATTTGTCATAATTAACATGATCAATAAAATATTAACTCCACCACGAATTACTAATGTTGCTGCAAATAATTTTCAATTAAACTACAAATAAATAACTGTTTAAACATACTGTAATTAATTTACAATAATTATCAACCAAAAGCATAAATTTTCCCACTGGAAGTACGTATTCTGAAAATAGTTTGAGACGAACATAAATCCTAACGCAGCATCCTGTTGTTTTATTAGGATACTATTTCTGTCAGAGATGGTTCATTATAGTTATATCAGTCAAGAGTTAGAAATGGAATTGAAGAAAAGCATTCTAACGATGACAGAAATACAGGAAGTTGTAACAATGGAACAAACGGATGTATGCACTTGTTCAAAGGTTTATTTTATGTTCTAAAAGTTTCAGATTTTAAAGCAAATATAGTAATAAACATTTGGCCATTTTTATCAATACATATTTTCATAATATTTCTATAAATACTGCATTTCAGTATTCATATATTAGTCTCATTTTAAATGTTGTAACAATATTGCCACACGTTGGGCACCAATTTGTTTCAACACATTATAAAACCTACACAATGGGGATTACACCATTTTTTTTTTATAATTTCATCTGAAAATATTAGGAAAACTAAGACTATTGATGAAAATCCGGTGAAAAATTCCTATTAATAAGCGAGTTATGGTCACCCGAATTTTGAAAAGATTGACGTGACGACACATTTATGTGTTTTTATATCAAACTGTTTTCATCATGGACCTAAATGTTCTTGAAATATATGCTATTTTAAGTTATATTTACATAAAAATAAATGAATATTATAACACTGTATAAGTATACATACTTTATAATTAGAGGAGTATTTAAATTATTAAGTTTAATGCAAGAAATTTATGTTAAAATAAAAACTGTTTGGAAACTGTAGTACAGGAATATTAGCCCCTCCTTTCGAATTTGAATTTCTTAACTTCCATTGGTAGTAATCCCACCTCCTAACACGCTATTTGTAATGCACGTATAGACGGTTTCTCGGTCGCCAATCAAAATATTTTCATATTAGTGTCGAAGCCTTATAACAAAAAACCCTTTATTTCCGATATATCTCAATTATACCATTTCATTTTTTTTATTAATATTCGTTACTCAGCATATACATTCGTATTTTTTTTACTATTTTCCTTTAATTCGATTGAGCCGTAATCCCCCATTGGTTTCTACAAAATTATTTAGTCTACTTTAAATATAGACTTAAAACTTACAAAAACTGTGGGCCAAATGACCGGCATTTAAAGAGTTATCTTCTACCGAGACCATTTACTTTTGACACAAATAACTTCGTAGCCGATGTAGTAGTCGAATCTGAGGTTCCCCGGTTGGCTAAGTGCGTAGTCGTTAACATAAAACCATATCAAGCATTAATCGCACTCGCATACGGCGACCCGACCAGTCCATGTTAAACATAGATGGTGCTAGCTATACAAAGGGCTTAGCAATCACTGGTTAAGTACACCAATTGTTCTAGTGCTATCAGTACCTACAGGATTTCGTAGGAACCTAAACAAATCTCAAAAATCCGACATCCATCTTGGGTATAAAGAAAAAAGATGAAGAAAGAAACAAACATTTTCGTAAAAATTCAATGCGTTCAGAAAAACCTACCTTGCAAGACATATGAACAATACTTTAACATAAGAATGTGCAGGGCATGTATCCCAGACTGAAACTGTACCATAAGAGCTACTTTTGTATCAAAAATAATTCATTTCAATTGAAAGTGAACTAGGATCGTCAGTTCAAATTAATATTTTTTATAGCAAGAGATTAACTGCTTAAAGTGTTACCACAACGGGTACATTTTTATTTTCCATGTTCGTTGAATGCGTTTATTAATCTTGATAAATATATCTCGGTTCATGGTCTTTCTGAGTAAAATGCGTCCACGACTGAGTAAGCCGTAAGATATTTATATACTTAACAGATAAAGTTCAGTGCATTGCTATTTCTGTGACGTTATATTTGTAGAGCATACTTTTGTGCACAAATACTGAACAAAAGAATCTTTATTTGAATAAAACAAATGATTTATTTTGTTCTATTGTTCAGTGTATTTTTCCTTAATAATGAGATAAAAATTTGATAAAGATAGATAAATTAATAACATTTGTTTAAGTACCATTAACTTGTCACGAAATAACATAAGAAATAAACGTTTAGGTAATAGTATGTGTTCGTTTTATAATTTTATTGGATATATAGAATCTTTTCCAAGGAACTTTTTTATAGCATTTATCCATTTTATTTCAATACTTTTATTTCTAAAAATTCAGACAGTTGTTCAAGCACTCTAAAAATGCGTACGCTTACGTAACATTCTGTTTATAATCAAATAATATTACTACCAAGTTCATATCTCTACCCATTTTTGAATTATTGCTCCAGAAGTCAATATACCCCATATGTAGATAAAAACTTCAAGATTTTCAAAAATCTAATTTTTATGTTTCTGGATACTTCTCCATGCGCTGATTCCAAATTTTGAAACCGCAGGTTGATATCTCGTTTCGTTCTCGAGATATTTAGATTTAAAGTTTTGCTCAAAACTGCCCATTTTTGGGTATTCACCCAAAAATGGGTCGAGATATGAATTTGGCGACAATACCATTCGATTCTACGGGCAAAATTGCATAAGTACACCAATTTTCAGAATTTTTGAACACCGCATACAATCTCTAAAGCAAAATAACTGAAAATGGCCAAAAATCGCAAAAATCCTAAGGGGTACCCCTTAGGATTTTTTCAGATTTTGGTCATTTTCAGGGGTTTTCAAGCTTTTGTTAATAAAAAATGAACCGGTTAGACAAAAATTATGAAAATTGCTATACTTATGTATTTTTGTCTGTAGAATCGAATAGTGATGTCGGCAAATTCATATCTCGACCCATTTTTGGGTTATTACCCAAAAATGGGCAGTTTTGAACAAAACTTTAAATCTAAATATCTCGAGAACGAATCGAGATATCGACCTGCGGTTTCAAAATTTCGAATCAGCGCATTGAGAAGTATCCAGAAACATAAAAATTAGATTTTTGAAAATTTTGAAGTTTTTATCTAAATGTGGGGTATATTGACTTTTGGAGCAATAATTCAAAAATGGGTAGAGATATAAACTTGGTAGTAATATTTTTTAGATTATTTATATATGAGTAGGTATATATAATGTAAATTCATGTGATAATTTTATTGGATTTATAGAATTTTCCAAGAAACTTTCTGTATAGAATTTATAAAATATTGTATTATGATCTTGTTACAATTTTACTGGATATATAAAATCTTTTCCAATGAACTTTTGGTATGGGTCTATACAAAATACATCAAATTAACGGAAAGTCTTGTGCTGGCCGCAACAGACTTTTTTTCTATGAATATGATTAGATAAACGATTAAATAGTTCAAAACGTAATCACAATTTAATGATATATTAAATAACCTAAAGTAAATATGTAAATCAATTCCCAAATCGTTACAAAGAAAAATATTATCAACAGACCGTACTAATTCGTTTCGCAATTACTCTGGTTCAAATAAGAAATAAAATTGTAAAAGTAAATATACCTACGAGACCAGCTAAAATCAATTTAGATAGACGACATTTTATCTCGATGCTCTGATCTGGAATATAAAACAACAGGTACAGGTATTTTATCACAAAAAATAATTTGATTTCAGTGTAACAAAGTTATGAAGACAAATCAATAAGAATCTAAAAATATTTTCCTTTTCCCTCGACTGTTTTCGTTGTAAGCCCTCTGGGCTTCGTGAAAAAATTTCCGTCTCCAATAAGTTACAAAGGAATGGAAATTTATTTTTCCTACAAACACAGAATCATAGAAATATGTGAAAGTTTCTAAAATAAAATTGCAAACAAAAGTTTTTTTTCTACTTCTGTTGAATAAATATAATCATTACAAGATTCGTGATAAGTAATGGTATTCATAACTCATTACTGACAGCACGATAGCAAATCACAGACTTTTGTGACTAGTTTCAAATATATGCAAAACAACATTTATTTGACACTTTGTAATGTAATTTTTTATTTTAGGTATATTGTTAATCAAACGAGACAGTTGCATCACACTCTTATTATTATAAAAAGTCAACTGAACATATGTATATATAAAAACATACAATATAATCTACTGCGGCTAACTTAACCTTTACTACTGTCAATCCCGCCTTTTTCTGCGTTCTCCTCTTTTTCGTTTCCGCTTGCTTCCCTGTTTACTTACGCCGCCTGTGGCACGCACACTAACTATTAGATACAGGTCCGCACTGGTCCATTACAACATTTTTGTATAAAATAATTTGGGTTGCAATGGAAAAAAGGTTTTCCCATGTGAAACACCTATGTACGCCTTTCCACTATGTATGTGGTACAAACCTACAAACGTCAATCGTAAGTTCAAATGTCTGAGTATTCTAAATTAAAAGTCGAACAACGTTGACTCTACAAATTATTACAATTTCTTTACAAATAAACGTACAAATAAATAACTTAATAAAGTGCAACATATATAACACAGTCCAGAAGAACTAAAACTATGATGTTAAATTTGTTGTGTCAAAACTACATTTTAGTGCAATCACCACAACAACAGAAAAGGAATAAACTATAAACGATTCCAAATAAATACTGCAAGACACGTTTTAGATTTAAAATTTCCAATCAATTATTCTATTTTATTCAACCCATGAAATGGTTGGTGGACTTTAATGTTGAGTATTCCCCAGACACTCTGACGCATACAAAATAAACTTTCCAAGTCCGGGTTGTTCCGGACTCCGTGGTCACCGGAAGAAATAAAGCACCGTTTACAACCCCAGTAGGACATAATTCACCAGCAAATCTCCTAAAATTTACGAAGAGGTTAGAAAAATTTGTTGCTGCCTTAAAAATGTTGAAGGGATTTTTGCCGCTTATAAATTTATTATGTTATCTTCTAGGTGAGCTATACAATTTTCCGGTGAAAACTTTTGTCTAATTAACCGACATCATATCTGTTATATTTCTCGAGATGACGTTATCCGTGTTGTGCATATAATCATCATAAACTAACTCAAGTGGAACAGTTTGACAGTCACTGGTTTGCTGATGGGAACGCCCACTTACAGTGTCGTCCAATAAAAGAGTCGGGTTCGGTAGCGTCATCCAGCCCGGAGAAAAACCGCGCGTTTTGAAATATATGTAATATATTTTAGCATTTTTTAAAAAAGAGATAAAACATATTGAAAAGAAATTTTCGTCAATAAAATAGTTATAATGGGAAACAAATAATTGTACATATAATAATAAATAAATAAATAAATAATAAATATATCATCACGGCATATTACCCATTTCTGGGTGTGCCAGTATCTACAACACATGTAGACATCGGTAATGATGACGATATATTTTACTGTATGAGCGCTTACCAGGCGTCACCTCATGGGCACTCATAGCTGGTGTGGAGAGTGCACCACAGGGGTCACTTTTGTGCCATTTAAAATTGGAAATATTTGGCGTCTGTCCGGATCGAACCCGGTTCCGTCGGGTTCGCGACCAGATATATAATTACATATAATTTATATAAAATTTTAATATGAGTGGAATCCCCGTTTTAGTCTATTAAAAATTGATTAAAACAAAAATGATATTTAATAACAATAAAGGAAATTTGATTTCAATATGAAAATAATTAATAAGTTGTAGAAAAAGTATAGTCATTTCCTCATTACCCACTTGTTTTTTGGATTTTTTAATTATTAAAAAAAATAGTTTGAAACGTTATGACTCGCGCATTTTCCCTCGCTTTAAAGTGTAGACTTAGCTTTAGTTTCCCATGCCTCCAGTAGGGTTCCGTGGACGTCGTATATTGATTGGTGCTCCACAAGAGAAAGAGAGACGGTCCCAGTCAGACCGAGACAGATATACAGGGGATTCGTACTCAGTACAACGCCCCCCTGTCGCAAAAACAACCGCAAAACAGTTCCGGGGCCCCCGGAAAATGTGCGAATACAGTGGCGGCGCGAGAAGGGAGACCCAATATAAAGAGTAGAATGTGTGAAAATAGGAATAATAAGACTGGGACAAATGATAAAGCTTGTCTCGCCAGAATGACCACAAAATGACCACGAACGGTACAATTATAATATATGTTTTTCTTGATGTACTGTACTCGTAAAGTATTTTGACAATAATATAACATTATAGTAATTAAGGTACCAAGGGTTGTTATTAGGACAATAATGCCTGAGGTCAACAGTGTACTGTCGAGGGCCTCTGGCCCGAGGCGAGTAGGTTGACCGAAGGCATTATTGTCGTTTAACACCCGTGGTGCCTTCAACGTTTTATGTATTACTAGAAATTCTTAATAAACATTTTGTCTGACTAGAATTTATCAAACAAAAATAATAAATCACAAAATAGGTAATAGTTTGTTTCTGTAAACAAAGCATTTTTTCAAACAAAAAATATATTTCTTGTGGTATTTTTCTGTCAATATGGACGAGCAATGTTATTGCTAAGAATAAGAAGTATGCTGGTTTGTATTTGTGATGAAACAAATATGATTATAAACGACTACAATTCACAATGCTTCTTAACCTTAACTGCACTTTATGTTAGTATCAGTATTATTAACTTCAGTTTGTTGTCAACATTACCATAGCAACTTAATACGCCCTAGGGCATTATTTACTCAATAACGGACCTCATGTTGAAGTTGTTATAAAACATTAACATACTAGTAACACATAAATAATATTTTGGTAATACCATACTGTTACTATGATGTAACAGGACTAAAAACAAAAGTGAAAAGACAAAAATAACGAGCGGCGGCCGTCATTTTTTATAACAGTCGCCTACAATTAAGGATCATGTGTTCCTAAAAAAATAACAGCATCTTGATGGACTGTTGTCAAGGAGAATTTTTAAATCAACAAAAAAGTTGTTCAGTATGATAGAAAGAGAAGAATTTTATTATTATTATTTTATTATTCCTAAATGTTTAAATTTTATGTTATTATGAAAAATTTTGAACGCTACGCGGCCGATATGCAAATAACGAACTCGGCTGATTATAAACCTCAGACGCGTCCGTTATTTGCTTCATATCGGCCTAATGACATTACTGACTATTATGTATTAATGAAGATTTAAAATAAATTGTACCTTTTCTTCACAAATGATTTTATTGTAAGATGTACATTTCGGTTACTCTGTAACCATCATCAGTTTCAACAATATTGTAGTTTGACACATACATAGTTACTTCTACCTTTGACCCGATCAAAAAATGTGAAAACCTCTATACTCCTCATTTGTAGTTTCCTATTTCATGTTTATCTCCGAACCTAATATTTACGAAACAACAACTTAAAGTCGATGTATGTGATGTGTTAACTATATTATAAATATTAGACTATGTATCATTTTTATCCTAAATTATCTTTAGTTTCCTTCATCAGAACATGTACTTCTATTAATGTAACTTTAAATTTGACTATGTTTAATTTTCATTTTAGAATCTATTCAAGTATAACATTCTAATTATTATAAACGAATGTGTTTATTTTTATTTTTTTTTTATTTTATTTTGGCCATTCAACAGGACAAACCCAATAACAGAATGGCACTAACATACAAAAAGCAGAACAACAATATAAAACAATTGAGTACACGTGAAATTTACATGACTATATTACATTCTAAATAGGTGTAAAAAAATAATTTAATTAATAGAAGTGATAGAAGTGATGGTATTGGCAATTTGATTTCGAAATGTTGACATATTAATATTGAAAATATCAATTGAGGTATTAATAATATATTTGTTGAAGAAAAATGGCAGTCGATTCATAGCACAGTTAAAAGCAGCATTAGACCTATTGAAACCAATATAAAAAAGTTCAGATGTTCGTCTAGTATATGATGGGACACGGACATCAAGACAACTTAGCAACTCAGCACAATCTATTTTATTATTAATTAGCTTGTATAAAAACGTTAAATCAATTACAATAAGCCGTTTTTCCAGAGATAATAAATTACATTCATAATTGGGAAACTTATAATTCATAAATTTAACAAATTTGTTTTGAATACGCTCTATTCTTTTTGGGAATTACAGCAATTTCAAAATAAAATCCAATGTATCGTTCGAGAATTTCGGCACAATTACGTGACAATGTCCGCCCATTCACTCGATCAATTTTCGTCAACTGTGAAAGTTGTAGATTTTTACTTGCTTGACAGTTGAAATTGGGGAATAATTGGTTTAATTTGCTTCAAAATTATTTGGGTTGTGATAAAAAAATGTTATTAATTACAGTTTGCCACAGAAAAGTAAGATTGACGACTCAAAGTTTAATGAAATTTATAATATTATATTAAGTTATTTATTTACCGTGTGGGCGCTTACTAGGCGTCACCTCACGGGCACTCATAGCTGGTGTGGAGAGTGCACCACAAGGGTCACTCTTGTGCCATTTAAAATTGGAAATATATATCGTCATCATTACCGATGTCTACATGTGTTGTAGATACTGGCATACCCAGAAATGGGTAATATGCCGAGATGATATATTTATTTATTTATATTTAAGTTATTTATTTTCATTTAAACATTCATGTTTCATTATAATAACATTTTGAAATACTTTTTGTCATTCAAATATACGCGCCAATATAGCAGGTTGGTACTCCTGCGAGCTGGATTGGTAAGACTGACTAAGCTAGTGATGCTGATTTGGTTGACTTCACGTCGGTGGCGAATTATAAATAAATATATCATCACGGCATATTACCCATTTCTGGGTGTGCCAATCTGCTTTGTACACAGATTTCGGTAATGATGACATATTTGTACCGCGCGGGCGTTTACCAGGCGTCACCTCAAGGGCACTCATTGCTGGCGTGGAGAGTGCACCACCAGGGTCACTTCTGTGCTATTTAAAATTCATAATATTTGGCGTCGGTCTGGATCGAACCCGGTTTCCAGAGTAGCGACCAGACACTCAGGTCCACGACCATGGAATAATTGCTATGTTATTTGTATATAAATAAATAAATGTAAAAGAAAAGACGTACTAAGAATAGTGTATTATTTATTAAGTTGTACTATATTAACAGTCATGCAATATCGTCGAAATAATTTCAATTTTATTGAAGTTAAGTTTATAAAATAAATTATAAATATACATAAAATGAAAAACGAAGATGATATTAATGGGAAAATTGTATTTTGGGGTCTTTCAACCCCAGTGCGACATATTCAGCATAACTACAATACCAACCAACCGTGTTACAGATATGCACCCGAAGGGAAAAATACATGAAAAATATTACATCAAAAAAATTCCTATACTTGGCAATCAGTGCAGGTATGCTGGTTGCATGCCACACTCACATTCCCTAGTTTGGGGCACTTCAAATTACTGTGCCCCCATTAGTTCCCCTGAGGCACGCCCTACCCACCTAGAAGGCACTGTGATTATCAACAAACACGCACCGAGCCAAATGCTTTAGCTTTGGGAAGAGACAAATAGTGCCATCCGTGGTACATACTGCAAATCAATTGGAAAAGAAAATGAGAAAAAAAAACTACAAGTTTTGTTCAAACTAATGGCCGTATTCTATTATTCTACAGGGTGTTAATTAAAAAGCGGGCCATAGGCGTTTAATACGAAAAATCAGTTTTTCCTTGCGCGAAACTTCCCATTTAATTTTAGACAAAAATGTTTCAAATAAATGTTGTAGAGAATTAAATTCTACAACTAAATCACTGATCAGATTTTGTTACATATTTAACAAGCTGTAAAATCCAATTTGGAATTTAAACAAAACTTTTAACATAACAATAAAATTATAGTGGACGTTTACAATGGAAAACAATCAAATTATAAAAAGTGTTAAAAATGAAAATGTCCACCTTGAACTTCTAATCTTAGTCTCATGGACAGAGAAATACGTTCGAAAATTCCGAGTTTATTGCAAATTGTATTGCAGCTATTTATAATTCTTTGACGTAAGTCATCGATGTTATTTGACTGGTGCTCAATAAACTAAACTTTTCAGATGACCCCAAAAATAAAAATCCAGATGATTTAAATTAATTAAATAATTAATTTTAATTTCTATTATAATAATAATATTCTAATGCTTATCTGCTAATTCGGAAAAAGTGAAATTATTAAAAATTGTGTTTGTAACAAACAATAACAATAATTATGACAAATAAGGAAAAACAAAAGACTATGTTCATTTGTTTTCCATTGTAAACGACCACTATGATTTTATTGTAATGTTAAAAGTATAAGTTGTATATAACAGAAACAAAATATTGAAATCACTATAGCTCTGAAATTAGGCATTTCCGGATATATGTTTATATGAACTTTTTTTATTGTTTTGAGATATATTATCTACCTTTAAATCCATGACCTCTGGTTTTTGAACACACTGTATAATTTTTTATCAATCAACAAAAATAGATGTGTTTGTGTCAGTTTTTTTTCACAGTTACGACTTGCAGTTTTGTACAGATTTCGGCCTTAATGCTAATGGAACCCCATTGAGCAATGGCATAAAGGAGAGTACAAGTGTTTTGGCGCCCAACGTGGGGCAACATTTTAAGGCAAAACAACCCGGTAGAGAAACATTGTGTAACACAGTAAAATTATTGTAATGAATAAAAACTATGGTAATAAAATGAACTTAATATTGAATATGAAATGTACCAGACTGATTTGCATTTGTAATAACATAAATGTAATATTAAAAATCGTGTTTTACAAATATGACTGCGAGTAATGTATGCAGGTTTGTTAATTAAATCGCGCAAATGCGCACAATTTGATGAAACATAAATTCGATGTGATTAAGCGGAGTGAAATGTTATGTATGTTATTACCCAGAACAGAAACCCGGAATATTCCGGACACTGGAATAATGAAACGAACACAGAAGGGGTGTAGCGATTATTTCGTGAATTTCACGCTTAATGTTCCGCAGCCTGAATAAATTTCTAACAAGAGAAGCCCCATAATTGCTTTAAAATAGCAAAACTTTATATACATATCAAATTACAAACCTGGCAATAAAAAATTTAAAGTCTTGTGCTTATTAACTCCATCTATCTCAATAAATTCTTGTTGGTGTTCGTCAGTTAATGCAAAAACTATTTACTAGTAATTGTAGGAATAAAATTGAATATGTATTAGTGGAGAATTTTTAATGTCGAACAACTTTTAAAAAGGGTTTAGGTAGAAAACGTTTCTCTTGCAATACGCAAACTCGTAACATTATCTCCTACCCTACCTTGAATTTCAAACGATTTCAACAGTTTCATAAAATAATTTATTACCGAACACTATATTCCGAACGTCAAATGCATGTATCTAAAAAATGGATACTAGAGATCCACTGCAATTCATTGAATAGAACTATTGTGTTTTTTATCCGTTTTAGCAGGCTATTTTTTGCGTATATCAAATGATGTACATGTCTGTATGTCCATTTTATCTGGAACTGTATACATACACGCTCCGCTTATAACATTGGTTGCTATTGTTTTAAACAGATTTTTTCCGTCGAAAGGTACTATTGAAAAAAGGTTGAATAATTTTAAAAAATATTTTCATGGGAACAGTTTTTATTTTTTAAATATGGAAAGTGGAAACAAACAGTACTGTTGTAAACATTGCCCTACGCATACGCAGTTTTTATATTTATGTACAAAAATCCTAAATAAACTTCCATCTTCTCCAGGGTGGTAAGATTTTACAAAATATTACATGTCATACAAAATACATTCGTATTTAACTCAGTTTTACACGAAAGTTAGTGCTTGAAGTGCAGAGCAGAATAGTGCAGTGCAGTGCAGTGTACACTAGTACAGTCTAATTCTTGTGGTTTCATAAAACACACTAGTGTATATTTGGGCACGTTTGCTCAGCTGTGAGTAATCAAGCCAAGCGTAGCCAAAGGTGTAAAAGGTTAGGTTGTTTATAAACACAGTCATATCATAAAGCTGCAAAGAAGTGACTGCAGAAATATCTGTTTTAAAGAGCATAATGTTTGAACTAATAAACGATTCTGACGAAAATCAATCATCACTTGATTCTTCATCAGATTCAGAGACAGATATATTAATTAATTCTTTATATAACAAAACAGAGAGAATATACTATATCTGAATCCATTATTTTATTTTCTCAATATGTAAAATTTTAGGTTAATAAACAGATGTGTAGATAGGATAGAATTAAAATGTCTACCGAACAACATTTAGTTACCCCCACTCCTAGTCTGCACTTTCTACACCACCTTGCGAGTCAGGTCAGAAACGTGAGCACTAGTTCTTAAAATTTTTGTCATCGAACAGCCTGCCAGAAGCTGCCCGTTTCTCATAAAACATGTTAGTGTAAGAAAGTTAACACTAGGGCGGCCTAGTACATGTCATCGAACAAAGCTAATGTTTATTAAACAATATCACTCTTTTCATAACTGATTATGTAAATAACTAGTATCTTACTGCCCTGAAGTAGGTGTAAGTGTGCTCCGAAACATCAGCGTTTTTCGAGTAATTGTTACCACCATATCCATACCACAGTCGAAAAATTTCCCACATTTTCAATATAGTTTTTACGAAGAATTTATTAATTAGTAAAAAATGAAATATTCCATTTAAAAAACTTTTTTGAAATTCCTGAACTTTTACTGTACATTGATGTAGAAATTAGAATACCATTGGCATTTCAAATTAAAATATATTTATTTTATTTTCATGTATATTTTCCTCTAATAAATATTGTTTCACAACAGCTAATATTTATATAAAAAAGTCAATAAAATACATATTTACAATATTATTCAGAGTTAATAAAAAATGTACATATAAATTAAATCATTTCATTTCCAAATTTCTTTCAGAAAAGGAATTAATCTTAATTCTCGTGACAACAAAGAACTGCTTAAATTACAACAAAAATTCAATGAAATCAGTGACAATATCATTCTGTAACATTCATTTTTCATTAGAGAACACAACAGCAGCGGAACAAAAGGGAAACAGTTCGCGCATTATGCTACTTGATCTTTTAATCCAGGGAATAAAAAAATATAAGCCCAGTGTATTTTGCGTACGTTATAGCACTGTGGAAAACTGTACTTTCGCGTGTGGGGAACCCCGTTTGCAATCTTAACAAATACCGAACAGTCACGATAGTTTCTCTGCAACTGGTAGTGAAATATAAAACGCCATAGGGTAATTTTCATTACTCATAGCAAAAAATTATAATTAAAATGCTAAAATGCATTTTAAAAATACAGTCTCGAATCTAGTACACTATTTTCATAAATTAAAATAGTCAATGGTGCTATGATACTGGCTACTTTATTTTATAATCTGTACGATGTATTGACACCAACAAAAATTATTATAATAATAAATGTGCTATAAAGAATTAAGTACAAATGCGAAACTTTGTGAAACTGTGCTCATAATCAACCTCTCGGTCATTTATCAGAGACTGGCCCACTCAACAGTTAAGTATGTGCTTCCACCAGACTTCTGAACTTCAAATTGTACCATCTCACCCATCAAAAGGTAAATATTACTAAAAATGCACCATACTCTGAAATTAACCAATCAAATTTTAAACTCTTCTACAGCTGACAATTTGAACAAAAACAGAAATAATAACAATAAAATGAGATACATATCATTAGTGCCAAAATTTAAAAGATTAATAAAAAACAAACTAGATATGGAAGTTGCATTTAGACAACAAAAAACTGCTTCGAATTTATTTAGTAAAATTAAAGACACAGCTAGTAAAGAACAACAATCAAACTTGATATACAAGATGCCATGTAAGGATTGTAACAAACAATACACTGGACAGACAAAAAGATACTTAAAGATACGTTTCGATTAACATAAAATAATTCGAATATCATTAACAAAAATATCAAATATGCACTAGTGGAACATGTAAAAAACAATCAACTTGAATTTGATTTTGACAACACCAAGATTATTAAGAGAATCCAACTTACACAAAAGGCTCACTTTAGAAATGTTATCTATTAAAGCCGATAAAAATAACATTAATCATCAGACAAATATAGATAATTTAAGTATAATCTACCACAATTTTATAAATTACAACAAAAATAATCCATAACAAATGTTCACACTGTAACTAGTTTTCCAACAACGCTTAAATGTTAGTAATTTGTCTACCTTAATGGTTAATTTTTTTACTCTTACAAACTCTTCGTATTATACAATGTTAATTAATACTTTTAGCTAACTTTACTTGCTTGTTGAGATATACGTTTTGTTTTCCAAATTTTGTAAAGTTTATGATTATTAGAAAAGTTGTGTTCTTCGCCGTTCCAGCTAAATAACTTAATTTGACCTGACATATATATATATATATATATATATATATATATATATATGGGTCGTATGGGGGTTCTCTATGTTACCTTTTATATCTGACCATTTCTGTAAGTAATATAAAAAAAAGTATTTTATTATTTTTTGTTGTATATTTTATATTAATAATTGTACTTTATCCATGGTTGTTATCTTCATGTTGTACTTACTCCATGTATACTTTTTTTAGAGCCCGAAGACTGTAGTACAGGTGAAACGTAGGCCAGAAAATAAATCATTTTTGCTTGACTGCGTGTCCGAATATTTTCCACTCTTCCATTATTATTGTTGTACCTAATCAATATGTATTATTTGTGTTTTCAAATAAAAAAATAAATACAGTATATTCAATTATAATCCTTTAAATATCACTCGCGTCATTTGAAACAATTGAAGCGCAATGTTATTTCAACCATTATTAAACATTCATCATTCAAAATTCCTGAAATGTGCAATCATCATAAATTCCAGCCCATTCAGTAGTTAATTTTTGAATCGCTGGGCAACCAAATTTGTTTATTTTTTGTTGAACAACCACAGCAAATCAGAACAAAGTCATGCGGATTTATTTATGTGTAAAAGTTTACTCTCTGTTCTAT
The DNA here is from genome assembly GCA_943142095.1 of Ophonus ardosiacus. NCBI lineage: Eukaryota > Metazoa > Arthropoda > Insecta > Coleoptera > Carabidae > Ophonus > Ophonus ardosiacus. Next base: position 7,303,721 of record OW964838.1, on the reverse strand, counting down.
ATTCCTGAAATATCAGCACTAATTTCGGTCCAATTTCAGCAACAAAAACAAAGCTGCGATCGTATAATCAAACATGATAGATTACCCAAATAAACCGAAATATCTTTGGCATGTAAACAGATAAACAAACCGTGATTAATATATACCGCTGGTGTAGTCTCATTTTGGGACAAAGCCGGAAGTGGGACCCTCTTCACCCTTCCTGTTTCCGGTTACACCCTAGTGATAAATCGCGAGGTAACCTACTCGTAATTGTTTGCAATATCATGAAGTTATTGAATTATAAACGCTACGAAACATTGCCGAGAAATGGAAGACATAAAATAAGGGGAGAGACAGAAATATATCAACTCAACTTATATCGCGATGTATCAAACTTTTCTGTCTTTTTTTATAGTGCAGGACACGAATCTTGACCTGTGGGGGTAAGGGAAAGAAATGTTCATATCCTGATATTCCATAAACGCCGTCAATTATTAACTTTATGGTTCTAACTCATTTGTGTACGGTTATGATCCTAATGGATCCGAGTGTAAACAAGACGGGAACTGAAACGAACAGCAATTGCACAGATCAATTGCCAACATAAGAAAGGCTGTGTAGCATTAAAACTTATTTGGGTAACTGTTATATGTAATCACAGTTTATCTTTCGTGTACCGCATTATACCTCTCACTATATAATAAGTACGTTTTAAGGTCACTAGAATCCGATTTAGCATTTTTACAATGATATATGTGTGTGTGGATATGTATATATGTGTGTGAGTATATGTGTTTGTATGTGTGGATATTGGAGGGACTAAAGACTAATTTAACTACATATTCCTTAATCTGACATTAATGGGAAGAGCTGAAAAAGTTTTGGTAACAATTAAACAAGCGGAGGTCCTGTGGCCGCTTGCCTGAGTGTCTGGACGCGAACCTGGGGGAACCGGGTACGATCCCGACAGACGCCAAATATTTCCAATTTTAAAAGGCACAAAAGTGACCCCTGGGTGCACTCTCCACGCCAGCTATGAGTGTCCGTGAGGTGACGCCTGGTAAGCGCCCACACGGTAAAATATATCGTCATCATTACCGATGTCTACATGTGTTGTAGATACTGGCACACCCAGAAATGGGTAATATGTCGTGATGATATATTTATTTATTTTGAACAAGCGGAAGTAGTAGTTTCTAAAAAATCTTCAAAATATTATTTTTTGGAAATTTATGTTGTTGCTACAGAATATAAAATTCTCTGTACGATACATTGAACATTTTTATTATATATTCTATAGATTTAGAGATAGGGAATTATAAATATATAAAATAATCTGTAAATGAATCTCACAGCCCAAATAACTCTATGGAAACAACAAATATATTATTGTTGTAATCATTGAACACGTCAATCCTATTCATTATTGTAATCAACGAATTCTGGAGTTACAACGTATACTTATTTTTGAATTTTTTTTAGCTTTAATATACGCAAATAAGATATTTTAATACTAAATATAAAATTGGAGTTGACTTGGGGAAAAGTAAACAGGATTTGAAAGCTATAATTCTTTTTGTGTCTGCGCTTTACAAAACAAAAGAAAGAAGTCCTAATGGCGTTTTTGTAAAGAAAAATAATTTCCCCGAGTCATTTTCCACTTTTGTTGTCTGGAAAACAATGATTAACTTAATTAAAAATAAAACATACCATTCACTCCTCGAAAATAATCAAGTTTTAAAACTTTTAACCACAGCACAGTAAAACAAGTCAAAAAGTCGTAAAACCCTTCACGTTCAACAATCGAAGCAAACTGCTATATTTAATGCAAAAGTCTGACATTTTTACTATCGAAAACATAAACATTGTGACACATGAATGATGACACTCGCCACAAAATAAACCACAATTATTAATTTTACAGATAAAATTAATTAAGTGAGCTAATAAAATAAATATATTTTCCTAAACTTGTTTACAGAAAGATTATTTAACGTTATTTTGTTTTTTCAGTTGACGTGAAACCCCGTTTGTTTTTCTTAGAAGAAAACAAAATTAGTTTATGTTCAACGAAAACAAGGATCTTCAAGAAAATGTTTTATAAACATTTGCAATAAACAGAAAGATATAAACATAAATTTACATTTATACAGTTGTAAATTTAATATAACGGTCAATTTCTCAATAAATATCACATCTTGAAAAATTCAATTTCATGCGAGTATTTTGTGGTAATACTATCCAGATGGCGTTTTAACATAATTGGTATTGGTGAAAATTTTGTTATGCTTGCGTTTTTTCAGAATAAAATTATAAAAGATCTATTCTTAGCAATGTTATTCTTTATAAAAAAGTATAAATAAAACAATCAGATTTAATTTTTGTGATAATTGTGCATCTAAGTTTCAGCGTATATGTACAAAGTTATCACATAAAATCTTGGATAAAAGACATAATGAAAGACAATGCTATATATTTATTTATTTATGTTTATTCTTTGGGGATATGTGCTCATTGTTTATTTACGTGAAATAATCCATGCGTCGTCTAGGAAATTGAAACGACGTCGATGCACCTTTAACAGCGTCCCGACGAAATAAATCCTCTGTTTTTCCCCTTTTTAAGAGGGGAGCTTAATGCCTTTCATTCGGGGAATTTAGCCATAGGCGTACGCCTAACTTTAATCACAGGCTAAGAATTTAGTTTGCTTGCCAATTTTTAATATAGATAAACATGGGGTGCATTTTGATTTAGTAATTATATTGATTTATAACTTGCAGTTTAATTAAATTAGTTCTTATAATAAAACGTGTTAGTACAATCTTTTACAATTACCTTTAAGGCAGAGTGTATATCTGTAATAGAAAAGTAGAAATATATTTTTTGTAAATACATTTTAAAATAATATCTACACATATACAGTTCATAATTTATTGAATATGAAGGAAAAAAATAGTATTAAAACATATACAGCCCGATTCACAAAAAGGTTTAAGCTAATCCTCATTTTTGGATTAGATAATTCTACTCTAATTTTAACAGTTTATATTATCTTAAAATATAGTTTAATCTATTCCTAGTATCATGAAAATTAAATTTTAAATACCGGAATAGAATATAATTCACTAATCCAAAAATGATGATTAGCTTAAACTTTTTTGTGAATCGGGCTGTTTGAGAATAAAATATTCTTTAATATTCAAAATAACTTAATGACAGCGAAAAATTGTAATATTTGGAATTGTAATATCAGAGAAACAGATTTCAAACATAGTTTATTTATATTAAAATGTCCATAAATCTAAAGTATAGGTTTTTCTACAACGGTATCTAACCAGGGGAGTCAATTACAAACATTTTTATTTTCAACTGGTTTTCATGGAATAATTTGGGCTGTGATAATCATTACAACGGATTATTTTATATATTTATAATTCCCTACCTCTAAATCTATAGAACACATACTAAAAATGTTAAATATATCATCAGATAGAGAATTTTATATTCCTTAATATTTATATCTAGAAGATTTTTTGATAATCTAACACTTCCGACTGTCCAATTGTTACCAAAACCTAATCAGCTCTTCCCATTACTGTCAGATTGAGGACGCCGTAGTTAAACATGTCTTAAGTCTTATAGTAGGTATTTGAGAAACAGTGATTTCAACATCCACACACACACACACTCACAGGGACTTCATCGTAAAAATGTTAAAATCGAATTTTAGGGACCGTAAAACGTTTCAAGTCACTAAAATCTGAATATGCTGTTTTTAGCATTAAACCAATTCCTCTTTTAGCGAGAGGTAAAATTAGTATTGCAAAGCCTTCTGTACAATTTTTTACCTCTAAACTACATATATACGAGTAGAATAATTTACAAAATTACTGTTTTTATTTGTCTTCTTAATGCTATGTTCTATGTTTACTTAGCTGTATGAACATTTGAATATCAGTAATGACGCATACTATAAACATCAATAGTTCTATTTATTTTAGTTTGTGTAAGTCAAGCTTCCTAAATGACTAAAAATAAACAAGAACCGTCTATTTTCTTTTTTTTTTTGTAGGTCTCAGTCCCTACAAATGTTACCCCGTAAAATAAAACAAATAACTCTTATGAATTTAGTAAGGTGCTTGAAATTATAAAGCACGAGAGCTTGCAGCTCCCATTAATTAAAGAAACTACTTGAGAATTCTCAATACACTCAACAAATATGTCTCCACATAGAAAAACTGAATTCCAAGGCACTCTATATGAAACTTCGATAAAGTTTTCAACTTCTACAACAAGTTATAAGTTTCTTTTTTGAGGGTTAAAAGTCTTCTGTCACAATTTGTCACTGTCGAAATGTTTTTCAAGATGGCCTAAATTTGTTATAAATCTCGTGTTTGCATGTACTATGAATAAATCAACAAATTAATAATGTTTGCAGTTAATTTTACAATTATAACAGTCCCATTATGTACTAGATTTAATCAGACAATTTGAAATAAAATATTTGTGACTATTAATCAACGCTAGAGTTATTTAAAAATATAAATGGTAGTGCAAATAGTTAACAGTAAATATATCATCATATAACTACATCATAATGAGTTGAAAAAAATATCCACACAATAAATTATTGATAGAAATTTAAAACTGAAATAAGGTATAGTCATAAAAAACCTGATGTAGCCAGCACATTACCTATGTCAATTCTATGTATCTTGCACAAATACGTTACTAAAAGTTCCTTGGAAAAGATTCTATATATCTAATAAAAATATAACACGAATATAACTATTTTCTACAAATTCCATAGCGAAAATTCCGTACAAATTATTCTATATATCCAATAAAATTATATCACGAATATATACCATGTAAATTGTACATTAGAATATTTGAATACATCACCAGTTTCCATGGTTATATCATAACTGGTTGATCCATTGAAAGTTAATCTCTTTAAAATTCTTTAACTCTATTAGTGCGATTCTGTAATTTTCTGTAACGCCATAGAAATGTAAAAGTGAACAAAATCGCAACAATTCTTGTTTACTAATACATTTATTATCTTTTGACATTAAAGAATGATGCGCTTTTGTTATAGTTCTATAGTGTTATAGTGTCATATGGATGTAAAGAAGAGAAATGTGAAAGAATTATATTTTTTGGAAGTGTAGTGTTGGAGTTATCGTCGAAGCAATTTTTGTCACACACATATACTTGCATACATACGTCATCGTAAAATTAGTAAAAACGTTATTTTAAGGACCCTAAAATGTGCTTATTTATTAAAAACTGCATTGAAAGTATTTTCTGCCTATTCTATTATAGTAAAATAATCTTACTGTCTTACATAAATGCCATTTTTGTTCGAAACAATTTTTGGAACTGTAGTTTTCATTCCCTTAAGAACTATATTAGTAAAACTTGTTTAAATCTAGTAGCTGATGTTTAAAAATACTTTTCCGACCATTTCATAGATGTCGTTGGTAGTATTAACAACCCAATACCATCAAACCCTGGTCTGTTTTGTTTTAAAAACCGGTCGGACAAGAAAAGAAAAAAACTTCGCACGCCGCTGGTGGCCCTTCCGTCTGCAGCGGCGGACGTGAGCGGGGGCACATAACAACCTCGAGTGACAACCGAGACGCGCATTGGTTTATTAGCCTGTTTGATGCTTTAGAAGAGAAAGGGCTGAGAAAAAAGTTGTGAATGATTGAGGATTATTTCACAGAGTAATATGAGAAGATCTGTGGAAAGTATAATCATATCTCATTCTCATGCATATGGTGCATATATAAGTGGTGGGCGTCATGTATATATTTATGTCTAATCTAAATGCAGTACGTATATGTGACAGTTATTTCTAAACACTTTTATTATTGTAGGATTATATTGCCAGATATTCTAATAATATTTTTATACAATCGATAAAAAAAATTTTCGAATGACATTTTGTTACAGAAAGTAAATAATTGCATGCAACAGCTTTTTGCAGTCTGTTGATAATAGGTCCATAAAGGTGCTTTGCGGACCGTTGTTTTGTTTCCCTAGTTACCTACATCTAAAGTTTTCGTTTTCATGAATGTGATGATAAAAAATTATATTTTTTTCTGATCTTAGAAAATATATTGCAGATATCTCAACGAAAAAAGTTGCAGTCCTCGCTGCTCTCGGGTTGTAATCTTCAGCATTGGTCTGTAAGAGTTACTTTCAACCCTTGGTATACAAATATCAAATAAATATTGTGTTCATCAAGCCACGTTTTCGTAACGAGTAGTTTGACCAGTATATTGTGCTGAACAATCGTTACACAGGATTTTGTATACAACCCCAGGTAATTGGGCTCGATTTCGAACGACCTTTTTGGGGCTACGAAAATAAAGCACCCAAAATACGCATTCCAAATAAAAAAATTAACTATGCTACTACAAAATCTTATGAAAACTTATAATCCAGACGATTAACATGTTAGTTTTATTCGCAGTATGACTTTTCTTACGTTTTATGGTTTGATTCTATAGACTTAGGTCCTAGTCATACCGTATTCATAGAAATTTAGTATAGTTGTATGAATCGATCTAAGGAACTGACTTATGCAAGGTTTACATCCTTTCATAGAGGTTGGGTAGCTTAGTGGCCAGGATTCATAATTTATAAGTAATAAAAATAACTTGAAGGTATGTCTTGAAGGCTAAGAAATGGGAATTTTTGTATAAATTTAGTAAACTGAAAATATTAAGAAATAAAACGCATTAAATATACAATTTTAGCATATTTACGGCAAAAAATATTTTCGTATAACAAAAAACAACATAGAAGATTTAGTACAGAGTACAGTGCAGCCAGATTCAGAAAAAATATTTACTTATAAAAAAAAATAAATAAATATATCATCACGGCATATTACCCATTTCTGGGTGTGCCAGTATCTACAACACATGTAGACATCGGTAATGATGACGATATATTTTACCGTGTGAGCGCTTACCAGGAGTCACCTCAGGGGCACTCATAGCTGGTGTGGAGAGTGCACCACAGGGGTCACTTTTCTGCCATTTAAAATTGGAAATATTTGGAGTCTGTCGGGATCGAACCCGGTTCCCCCAGGTTCGCGACCAGACACTCAGGCACGCGGCCACGGGACCCCATATAAAAAAGAATAATACATTGTTATAAAAAAGAGATAAAATGATTTTTGCACGTACCTCAAAAGAAAATTTCCAATAACTGTATATTTAAAAGACAATATTATTACTTAATAACTGTTTGTATTTAAATTTACGTTTGAATGTATTGTAATCCTTATAACATTTTAATCTCTTTTCATTGTTAAAAGCACATTTAATGCACAATGTTATTGGTATATAATAATCCAGATTTAAAAGTTCTCTTGAACGCAAATGTCGGATACGGTCCATGCGTGCATGACAGGAGAAACTATCTGGGTAAGGAACCACTATCGCAAGTCCCATAAAACTTTATAACGGGCATTTGGCAGATTCTATAATGAGTTGCTTAAATCGCTTCATACAACTATACTACCCTACTTATAAGCAACACTATTATTTGGTATATTTAAACAATTCTTAATAAACTATTTGAAACTTCAAAATTAAATCCAAATTAATCAAACACAAACTAAACAACAATTCAACCTCCCGTTAGTGTCATTCCACCCCTATTTGTAAACTAACCTTCTTTACATATTTCCAGCTGTACCACCTACCCCCACAAGCACACAAACACGACTAGCTAACAGCAACAACTGCCGCTTTCTCTGGGGCTGTGTGCTGTAATTCCGCAGCTGCGTACAAGGGTACAGAACTGTGTTCACCCTAGCACGTGCAAGGGATGGCATGGTTTGCCAGCGAAAAGTGAAGAATGGAGAGAAAAGAAACATCGGAGATGGGAGGGATGAATGAAAGTGTCTTGCCGATGGTCAGATTGTAAAGAGTGTAAACTGGAATTTGGAACCCTGAGGTTTATGGATGGAAGGGAAAGGTTTGGTAACGAAGTATAATAATGAGATATACTTCATTTTAAAATGAGCTGGAGGAATAAATTAAAATTTTAAGAAGGACTTATATTAAACGTTCTAAAATAAGTAATAATGAAATTAAAAAAAGGAAGTTTGGAAGAATGTTGATGAAAATATTGAAGAGGTGGAAGAATTCAGATGTTTAGGACATACACTTCAAAGAAACAATCAACCCACAAAACTTAGAATATCAAAAAAATAAAGTAATCGCTTCTATGAAACAAATATGGAGTACAGGGGAATAGTATATTACATCCGAGGTGAGAGATGTTTCATTCCAGCCGAGGGCTTATGTGTATATTAACGAGAGGCGAAGCCTCGAGGTGAGATAAAGCGTGAGCCTGTGATGAAACTCCCACCGAGGTTATGTATATTATTTCATTCACAATCATCCTCATTTTAAATAAATAATTTTCAAAATAAATCAATGAGTTATAAGCTTTAAATTTATTAATTTTTTGACAGGTCTCTTAAAACTTGTTTAGCCTACTTAATTATAGATCAATTCAGAACAAATGAATTTCGTGAGGGACAGCTCTCAGAAATAAATTTCATATATAATTTACTCAATGATGGAGCCATGGAAAAATTTATGGTTTAATTTTATGAATGAATTGTATCAAAATTTCTAGATATTTATCATAAGATATATAATTTTTAAAAATATTCAAAAGTGAGGTTAAAATCACTCCTGTGGAGGCCAGGTGATATCATTCTGCAATGGTCTATAGGGATCTATGGCAATATTGCTAAGCAACCCCTACATAAACATTTCCAACCCAAGAGACGGAAGTGAAATCTGTTATTTCCAACCCAAGAGATTGTCATTAAAGTATTTCCCAACCTCCAAAAGGTTAGGAATCGGTATATTACTATAATGATTGTGAATAAAAGTATATTACTTTTGGGGCGAAAATATATGGATGGACAGAATATAAACAAAGAGAAGACATACAAGTGCGATACATAAATATATTTTGGGTCTGTATAGATGTTCACCAGAATATATAATAATGGAAGAGATGAAAGTATTAAAACTTAAAGTAGAGACAGGCAAGAAAGCAGTAAAATTATGAGGAACGAGTAAGAAATAATGAAAACTCAATTCTGCCAGAATGCTAGCGGGTAATAAGACAAGGAGAGGAAAACAATAAACTAACAAAAAGAGAACACGCAAGAAAAGCTTACTACGAAAGAAATGGATACTACACAGTTCAAATAGAGAGGCTACGCATAAAAGGAGAAAACATACATTATGAACAACAAAGTAAGATCAACAATTCGTATTACAACAAACGATATAAATTTATACAAACGACGTCAATACCACGGTATTTATTGGATGAAGAGAAAAACATCAAGATGATTGCCAGATTCAGATGTGGTAATGAAGAGATAACAATAAATACTGGTCATAAAGTCATGAGAAAAGGTGTAGGATAATGGGAGAGGCATTTAAGGACATCGTTCAGGGAAGTTCAGAGAGAAGGAAGAAAAGAAAAATGTTTTTTTTTAAGACGATTTAGGGTCTAAACAAGAGTGGGAGTAGATGAAAGAAGTCATCAAGAAATGGAGTTTTAATTTAAGTTAATATGAAATATTACCACAAATTCAATTGTAAAATTATAGATTTTAAGCCAATTAGGCAAGAATAAATGAAAATTGGCAAGAATAGTTGTAGATTTTGTCAAAGAAACCCACCAGAAAAATTCGATACCACTTTAGTAGTGTGCTCATAAAATCATGTACACATAAATACATTCATTTTAATGTATTTTAAATAATTTATTATACGAGTATATCATAAATTTTATTAATTTATATTGCAATGAAAAATAATTAAATATGTCAATAAAGTAATATATCACCCCCAGATTTCAACTAGGTAATTATAAAGCTTCAACATGAAAATGAATTTAATTTTACTTTCGCTTACAAAATTAAAAAAAAACTAATTTTATTTCCCGCCTCAGATATTTCCATTGTAAACAGAGGGTGACATAATAAGAAAAGATAGGGGACGTACGCGATACGAAGGAAAATAACGCGTTTTTTATCAGCACAGGGGCGACTTGTCAGTGTGGAATTTAAAAAATTACTAACCCTGATAAAGAAATACACCTATACTAAATTCCAGTGAAGAACGGACTTGGTGACGTTTCGGAGCCAGCCCTTGTTTCACACATAAAAGTTATGAATTAGTTTTATGTTTTGTGTAAGACATATTTGACAGTTCAATACGTCAGTATTTGATAATTTTTAATTCTTTAGTAAATAAACAGTTACTTGAAGGAGTATAATATACAGAGTCACAGCTTAGACTTCTGCAATGTAGTGGTAGCACGCACTTTATAATTCTATCATAGAAAGCAGGCGAATACGATTTTATTTTTACGAATCTTGGTAGCATGCACTTTAGAATTCTGTATTCACTATTTGATTCGAAAATTATTGGATTTTATACTATTAAAATAAGAAATATTATGACAGTTGTATATAATAAATGTATAAATTATATATTAAAAGCCTTTGAATAGAACTGTGGCAAAATAATGACGTTACTTTGACACTTTCGCCTCACGTCGTACGCTTGCAGGCGAATATTTTGTGACACGCATGCTACCAAATTTTCGCTTCGTGGCGAAAAGCGAAAACAAATGCTTGATTTGATAGAATTCTAAAGTGCGTGCTACCACTACTGATTACAACTAAAACTCTTACGACGTTCGATAGCTGACTGGAACGTTTTGTTACACATTTTTCGCTACTGTAAACTTGGTTCGCGTTTGGACCAATCAAAATCTAGAATCGTAAGCCCTATTCTCTTAACTCCATTGTTAACTAGAATAGAATTTAATTCTGTTTTTCAAATTGTGAGACACACAGTAGCAACTGTCCTACCGAAATTAGATGTGAATTTTTTTTTTACTAAAAATAAAACTGCCTGCTATGAAAAAAATGCTGTTAGTTATATGTTTGACAGTTTCATCAATAATATAAATAAATAAATCGTTTGTATTCTGCTCATATTTTAACAATGACATGACGGCAAACAGATATATTATATTTATGTTTCGTTTATCATTTGGCATTTCAAGGACAATCAAATATTTAAATTGTGTACGCATAAATTTTAAAAGTTGATGTGACTACCAATAATAATTCTTGAAAAGTTTGTTCCCCTAGTGTCCAGGCAATATTTTACGTCTTAAAAACATCCCTTACCCCGCTCCACTTATCATTTCACAGACGCCATATTGCTTTATGAAGCGGAGGACGAAGGAAATGATAGCAATTTTTTGTTTTTCTTTTCAGTTTTTTCCAGATTTTCTTAGGATGCTCGAGTGCTTGTATGTCACTAAAGGAAATGTAAAGCATTTCTTATTCTTGAAATATCTTGCATTAAATTTGGAAGGAAGTTATAATAACAAGCTTGAAGTTTATGATAGAAGATCATAGAAAAGCATTTCAAAAGGGTTGAAAATGTATGAAATATTCGAGTTTTATATATTTCAAAGTTGGAAAATGTGTTAATAATGTCCGTCTATTGAAGAAAAATATAGAAGTTTACAAATTTAAATTTAATTACAGTTTAAAATCAGTTATATTTATTCATTTCAAAAGAAGATAACAATTAATTCAATGCATGAAGAAAGAAACTACCGTATCTGTATATACTTTTATAATTGTGCACAAGTTTAACATTATTTTAACAAAATTGTTTACTTTATTAGTTTGTAATTTATCAATTTTACTGTGATAACTATTTTGGCCAAAAATTTTTAATATGTAATTCAGTTATTTCGATTTATTATTTTACTAAACCATGCGCGTGTGCATGTTCAAAATTACATGTTTGTAAATGCTGTATATTCTACAAAAAATCTCAACTAATTGTCCTGAGGATGGTTAAAAATATAACCGAAAGCTTGACAAATTAAAAAGAGTGTACTACACTTAAGCCTACAAATTGACTGTCAAACCCACTATCCAGTTTCCTTATATATATATATACATGGGTGCCAACAAGTACATTATTCTATGAAGGCGCTAGAAATTTTCGTTTCACAATATTTAAAGATTCGTAAATATTTTATCGTAAAATTTAAATTTTTGTTCAAGATTGGAGCACCAGATTATCGAACTTCTCATTCCTAAACTTACGTAAAATGTTCTATCTTTTTATTTTAAAATCTATTTAAAATTCTCCTAATTTTTTAGTATCTCTTTTAAAAAACTAATTCATTAATGTGCAAATTTCTTTGTAATGGAACAAGAGTTAATTTTTCAAGTTAGAATAAATTCTAAAGGTGTTAAAATGCCAAGAAAGGTGTTGCAATGGTAATAGGTAATATCTCAGCATTCGCGTACATTAGAGGGGTTTTCATTTTTTAAATTTAATTCTCTAAAGTGCTAAAGAAAACGGTTGAAGCACAATACAACTTGGAGCTAAACCCTTGAGAAACAGTGAATGAATATTTTATAGGAGTTTTTATGTCTTAAACTTTTAAATTTTCATAAAGATATTCTTAATTTTATTTTAACATGAAACATACAATAGAGTTTGCAGTAGAATATAACGAAATATATATTTTATTCATACTTTAATCTTTTTTGAAAATGTTTATATGGCAGTGAAAATATGTAACATGAACGATAGAATTGTGTTGGTGGAAAGAATATTTGATACAAAAGTCCACACTTCAAGTAAAATTTGTGTCCTAAAAATTTAGTTTCAGAACGGGAAACGTTGAAATCCGATGTAAAAACTGTTCTTCAATACATGTCTCCAAATCGTTTCAGAAGGTGTTTTCTAAGCAAAATACTTCGTTTTAGTTTATAGTGTTTTACAATAACCTTCTTCGCTAAAAAGAGTACTTTAGCTGAGTGACCACAAGGGCCCTCAAGAAGCCTGTATACATTCAAAATCAGTGTTATCTGTTACATTATGTCTCGAACAAATAAAGGCCTGTTTATAATGAAGTAACGTTAAACGCAACGCAACGGCGCAACGTGACCGCTAACGCAAACACAAAATTTCTGATTTATAATAAACGCCAAAGATAGCACTTTTAACAAATCAGAAGAATTTAGTATATTTCTTTGAAATTAGGCTCACTTTTATTTATTGTCTTTATCTGACATATAATAAATAAGGTTAATTTATTTGAAATCGCCATTAACTTGCACAAAAATGGTCATTAAAACTCAGAAATTGGCACTAAAGTAATCCATTAAAGGACGATTTCATGCAATAGCATTGTTGCCAACCTTATGATAATTGCTGTACATGTAAGATAATTTGTACGATGTACAATAGCAAATTTGTACGTAAATGACAAAAATATGTACAAGATCACTAAATTATTCCGATTAATAAGTTTGAGGTTAAACACATAATTTTTGGTGTTCGTTACGAGAACTTCAATTCGGTTAACAACATTGATTGTCAGAGTGACAGATTATTTTTAACCTAACCTATAAAATAAAAATTCCTTTTATTTTCACAATTTTTCGATTTCAAATAAAATTTAATATGCACCTCGGCATGAAGCTCCTTTTTATCACTCATATGGTTTATTTTCCTCGGCAAATAAATTCCACATTCGTGATAAAAAATAGAACTTCAGTACGGTGTTACATAAATAACTATTAAATAGAAATGGACAGTGATAGTATTTATTTTGTATTTGTGACAGTTCACGAACGACAAATTTTTACAGTAAAACTGAAACACTGAATTCTGATCGGCTAGTGGTACAGCAGTAAGGTAGAAAGATGAGAGTTGGTCATCTTCTGCGTTGCGTTTATTACGTTGCTTTTCATTATAAATCAGTATATAGGAACACCATGCGCTCATGTTTTGCGTTACCTTACTGCAACTGCGTTATCGCTTGCGTTAATAAATAGGCCGTAAGTTCCATCGAAATATCAGTTAAAATTTGTATGTCAAAACTTTGAGTCCAAACCGTGAAACGTTCAAATCCGGTGTATGCATTCCCTGAACTATCCTTGTTGTGCTTTCCTCAACAGTCTTTTATCCTTATAACACAAAGTTTTCTACCTCGTGATAGTGGTTTTAGCGAAACTCTTCTGTTCGCCTATTTTTATAATTCCTCAGCACTTTGAAAGACATTCCTCTTGTCGTCTCTCCTATTTCTATCTTACCACAGAATGCTTTGCAAGTTCCCGTAGGATGTTCTTCTGTAACGTCGGGCGTTACCAGGATTGATGTTCTCCATACATCGTCAGACAACTATTCCACTAAGTTTTTCTACCAATTCTCTCGATTCCAAACGATTCCTGGAATAAGTAGGTGAGTAAAAGAGGAAAGAAAACAAGAAAAAGAATATAAGAGCCAAAAAGGATATGTGGTTTAGAATCATGAGGATTGGTAAGTTCACAATAGTGATTTATTTACTGGAATAATTTTTTTTCAGAACATTTAAATTGCTTTTATAAATCAGTGTCTGGAAATGTAACATATGTATGTATGTGCGTAGAGTAAAGCTATAGCCATCCGTGTGCTACGTGATGTTTAGGCAAAAGTTTAATTGTAGAAGTTGGAATGCGTGGAAAAATAACGACCAAGATGTGTTTCACTAAAAGCTATGCGTGATTAAAACATATTAACACACAGGAAATTACACGCACACTAACTGCGAATCTAACTTGGAATTGGTCCCTTTATACCAACATATGTTAACCATATATAGTGATGTATATATATATATTTTTCATTGCATTCAACGAACAAGTTTCCTGGAAAAATACTACCTTTTTTTAGTTTATATTCTGTATTTATTAATTTTAACATATTTATGTCAATGTATCCCCTGAAGAAGGCACCAGTTTATGGTACCGAAACGTTGGGTTAAAATTAATAAATACAAAACATAAACTAAAAAAAGGTAGTATTTTTCCAATTAATAATATGAGTTCTGAAAGATATTTTAATAATTTGAACAAGTTTCCTCCTATTCTTCTAAATGTTCGAGATTCTTCCAATTCATTGACGAGATTGGTGGTATTTCTGAAGGGTATATGATGAAATATATGTATAGCAAGTGAGTGTTAGATTGACACTGATACTGTACATACTTTGGCTTATAAATGAATCCCCTTTCTTTTTATACCAATTTTAGATGTTGACGGAGTCTTTTCCTCGTTAAAACAATAGCATATTATAATTACTATTATATTTCGATCCAAGGTACGAATTTTAGGTTTTCCGCATTCAAGGATAGTGTCAATTTAACGTGCAGCATCTATATCTATAACTTTAAATATTTAATTAATGATAAAATAAGAAAAAGTCTTGAAATATATATTTAAAATGTTCAATATATTGGATAGAGAATTTTATATTCTTTAACATTTGTAATAACATAAATTTCCAAAAAATAATATTTGAAAGTTATTTTTTTAAGAAACTACTAGTTCCAGTTGTCCAATTGTTACCAAAACCTTTTCAGCTCTACCCATTAATGTCAGATTAAGGAATATGTAGTTAAATTGGTCTTTAGTCTTATAGAAGTTGAGAAATTGTGTCACACACACACACACACACACACACACACACACACACACACACACACAGAGAGAGAGAGAGAGAGAGAGAGACATTATTTTAAAAATGTTAAAACCGGATTCTAGTGACCTTAAAACGTGCTTATTCACTAAAATGGATATGCGTGCGAGAGGTAAAACTTTATTTTACGAGGTCTTTTCTGCCTTTAATGCTTTAAATAGAATGGAATAGAATAAAATAAAATTAAAACAGTTAAAATTTTGAGTGTTACAATGTTTCATCGATAACTCTCCAGTTCATAAAAAAAAATATTTTTGATTACAACAAAGAAATGTTTAATTACAATAATAGAATACAGGGGTCATAAAGATACAGGGGTCATAAAGATGCCAATCCACCATTGATAAAGATATGAAGAATGTGCTACAATTAATATACAAAACTCGAGTAAAAATACAAGTAAGTACATCAACTTGCAACTGAGTTTTAAAAAACTGGCTTTGCTATTGTGAAAATCGCGTTTAAACTCTTATTTATCCTCCCTTAAAAAATCATTCATGGCGTACAAAAGATTGCTCGCGATTCAGGCACTCACTCTATTTTCTTGTGGAGCCATTTACGTTCTATTCACCGTCCTCTAAACACCACATTTCAATTTTTGTGACGTCACATCCGCTTGTGAATAAAGAATTCGCGATGAAAAGATTTAGGCTAAACACCTTCAAAATTATGGACATATAAATGCAAATGATGCTTGGTTCCTCTTCACATATGCACAAAGACTTTTTATATATTTCTAGTGAACTGAAGCTCTTTTCTTTTTCCACAAAAGGTGATAGACTCTGTATAGAACATAATTTACTGCAGAAATTCAAATTTACATTAAACGTGGTGATATTGAAGCACCTTATTTGAACAACTCAATCCATTAGTATTAAACAGTAATGATTCCAAATAATTAATTTTATTGCAATCTATGTGCATGTGGTACTTTAAACTGTAATTCATTTATTTATTGAATTAAACTAATTCACTTTCATCTTTCAATTACGAACCATTTAAATTACATATTAAGCAGAACTCGTATTTCATTTATCAGTTGTAAACATGGAACAGAGATGTTTAAATAAAACCTGCATGTAACATTCGATTTCGGCTCTTGTAGGGCAAATATTTTATCAGTTTCTGACAGCTTGTTACAATACGTTTGATATCTTGACAACTCAATATCGGATGCTGCTCTTTTAGACATTTCGATAATAAAGATGTTACCTGCATTGACGAAGACTTTAAAATTGTAATACAAAAACAAAAAATCTGTTGTGGCCAGACCTCTCGCCATTTCCATATTAGGCTATATAAGTATTGTGTTGCACTTTGTTATCGTACCGTTGTTTTATAACAAAATATTACAGAACTTTACCCAAATATTGTTTTTTATTGTATTTAAGATGTCTTCTGCACACATATAATTCTAATTATATCTATTTTTCATTGTATGAGGAAGTTTCTAAATGTCACAGATTCTTCCAATTCATTAACCAGATTGGCGATATTTCTGATGGATATATGCATATTACCTATAATTTCAAATATTTAATTAATAAAACAATAAGAAAGATTAAATGTACTTCCCAGAAAAAACCATAAAAATGTCACTAAAACTGTAGATTTTTGACATTGAAATCTGTCATTTACAAATTATGTTATAAACATTTGAATTTGTCAACTGGTTTCCTTAGTGTAGTTTCGCCTTGTTATATCCCGATATTCTATATATTATAGCGTCTTTATCTCTAAATTTATAGAAGATATAATAAAAAAATTAAATGTATCAGGTGTAGAATTTTGTTCTTCAAAATTAATATTTGGAAGAATTTCTTTTAAAAACTACTACTTCCGGTTGTTCAATTGTTACCAAAACCTTTTCAGCTCTTCCCAGGAATGTCAGATTGAGGAATTCATAGTTAAACAGGTCTTATGTCCTTTAGTTTTTGAGGAATCGTCCGTCCAACATCCAGCCATACGCACATACACACACACACGCACACACATACACACATCCACACACACACACACACACACACTGACATTATTGCAAAAATATTAAAATCGGATTCTAGTGACCTTGAAACGTGCATATTCATTAAAATCTGGATATGTGATTTTTAGCATGATTCCAATACCTCTCTTAGGGAGAGGTAACAATGCAGTAGTTATCGCCTATTTGATTTTTTAATATATGGAAGTATTTTTAAATTTAAAAATTTATGAAATTATTAAGGTGAACATTAGTTATTGGTCTTATTCATATTTTTGTGACATGTCTGAAAGGGTAACTTAATATTTTTATATTTTATGACTAGCTTAACAAAAATACCAAAGTAATCACATCTTTGCCTGAATTATATGCTTATCTTCTACATGCTAGATTTAAATATAAATACATTGTCTGCAAAAAGTATATCTTTGGCGCCCTACTTTCAAAGAAACTATGTAGATTTAATTGTCATAATCTGCAAAATTGTTGTAATCGCTTTAGAATTTCAACGTTAATTAAACCTAATTTCTGAACATTACTAGTCAAACTTTATTAAGTTTCTAACGAGCAAAATTATAATCCTATTATTAGAAGACAAACTTATTGCATTTATGCAAAGATGATTTGTTCCAATCATTGTACAAACTGTACAATTGCAATTTAAATGCAGGTAAATATTCTAAGTAATTTATGTAGTTTCATGTTTGCACAGTAAATTTTATTAGATTTATTCTCTAAAGAAGAATGGCGCAATACACAAATTCTTTGGAAAATATTGCACATGCTGCATTCCATGAAATATGCAAGTATGTCCAGGACGAAGAACGTTCCAATATATAAAATGGAATTTTAAACTAGCGATAAAACTATTTTATTGATTTAAAAATATATATTGAAGATATTGGAGTATTTACATACGGGTTGTGCCCTATTTTATGTCTGATTTAAATCTAATTTATCTTATTCAAAATATACGATCCATTTTATGTGAAATAGGTTCCATAAACCAAAGGCTTTAGGAAAAAACAAATATTTAATACTTATATTCAATTTATTTGATAGAAGGGAGGACCTTCAAAACACAACTAAATCCAATTTCACAAAAAATTTCAAAATCTACAAAAATCCAATTTTTACGTATTTAGATACATCTCGCGCTGATTTCAAATTTTGTAACCCCAGGTCGATATCTCTTTTCGTTCTCGAGATATCTACATTTGAAATTTTACCCATTTTTGGGTCATACCCCAGAAAAACTTTGCCAATCGATTGTACGGGTAAAATTATATAAGTATACAAATATTTACAAAATACAGACAAAAAACTAAAAATTAGGAATGACGAATTCCGATAATTTTGATACCCGAGTACCCGAAACAACTACTCGGATAGTACCCTTTACCCGTTAATTACCCGATACCCTTTAATTACCCGTTATCCTTTTAGTACATAATACATAATTCGTTAATTTGTTAATTACCAGTTACCCTTATATTAACAGTTTACTTTTTAATAAAATTAATAATTATTGTTTATATATATATATATATTTATTAAATAAAAGTAATACAAATAAATAATATACTGTATCTCTATATAATACTTAACATAAATTATATTAATTACCTATGGTATAATAAGAAAAAGCTCTTCTTTTAGAAACAATCTTTCCGGCTGCTGAAAACTGTTCGGGTAATTAAAGAGTATCGGGTAATTAACGGGCAGCGGGTATATTTCGGGTAATCGGGTAAGAAATTTTATACCCGGGTACATTATTATCGGGTAGGTTCCGAGTACCCGGGTACCCATCGTCATTCCTACTAAAAATAGCCAAAATCTGTAAAAATCGTAAGTTTCTGCGATTTTTGCTCATTTTCAGTTATTTTGCTCTACAAGTTGTATCAATTGCTCAAAAAAATTGAAAATTGGCAAACTCATGTAATTTTGCCCATAGAATCGATTGGTGAAGTCGCCAAGCATGTATCTCCACCCATTTTAAGGTTTTTTTTCCTAAAAATTGGGATTTTTGGGGAGTAAGTTTGAACGCAAATATCTCAGGAACTAAAAGAGGTATTAATTTGCGGTGTCAAAATCAGCGCAATGCGATGTATCAAAAAGTATAAAAAGTAGATTTTTGAAAATTTTGAATATTTTACCCAAAGACGGTTGTATATGAGTTTTAGAAGGTATAATTCAATAACAGGTTAAAATTTAGACTTATGGGTATCAGTATTTTATTTTGTAGAAGGAGGTCTTCACTTTCTCTAAAAACTTAGTTTAATATTTGATTATATTGCGGGTAAAACAGAATATTACAGGTAAATTTTCTCCCTAATGTGAACCAATTTGTCCGCAAGGCAGTATATAACAAAGTCATGCATTTAGAATGAACGGAAATCCCTTATAAATTAATTTTCCGTAAGTCACCCCTTTAATAATTGAGTCCGGCCCTTGTTGGGTCTTACATTGTCCCGGAGAGTTATAATACCCAACCCAAGCTCACAGCTGATCAAAGGTCCGTTACTTTATCGCCACTCACATAGTTTGCATGTTTCCTTTCCAATTTTCCGATTTTTCTGCTCTTATTAAATTCCATAACTTATAAACACTGTCGAATTTCTGACGTTTATTACAAGTAATTAAAAGTTTCGCGATCGATGAAAAGTTGGTATCGATTAGCGAATTTTCCAAGGTATCAAATTGTAAAACTAAATAATTGGGAACAATATCTAAATAATATTAATATGTTGTATTACAAATTCTTGACAGTTTTGACCGTGTTCAAAAATATCGAGCCAAGTTGTTATTCAGTTTATGTATATACTTGAATATTAATTTAAGTTATTGTATGATGAAATCGTGAAATACACCCACTTTCAGTTACGAGAATCCGTAATAAACCTTTCTCGACAAGGAAAGGTTTCTCGTGAGATAGTCGGTTTGCTAATGATCGATAAAACCACAGCAAATAGAATTATTACCAAATATAAGGCTTTTTATTTAAATTAAAAAATCAAAAATCAGTAATAATTCCTCCGTGACTTCCAAAATATTCTCTCACGGAGTGAGTAATGTTGTACATTAGTTATTTCAAATAACCATAGTAACAAGTATATTATGAGTCAGTGTTGGATAAACTATTTTTTTCACTACTAGCCTAGGAACCCACTATTATTTACCTTTATTTGACATGAGAAATTGTTTTTCACTACCGCTTGCTTCTAACCATGGTAACCTAGGTCAATAATAATTTATTATTAACCTTGGTCTATAATGCAAACTGTCACTTTTCAATCAAACTCAAGCCTCCAAATTCGAATATTATTTAACTCATTAAACTCAAGAAAGGTGTATAGTATATAATTTAAATTTACCGCTTAATTTTAAATTGACCTACGCTGCCGCCTCGCCTCGCCTGGCCGCTGTGCTGTTTTGGTGAAAATGTGAAACGTTGTTGATGTAAGAATGAATAAATCACTATTTTTTTGTATTTGTAGGTAAATACATTTCAATAGATTTATTTAAAAATAATAATAAACTAATAAGGCTGCTGACTGTAACAGCACAAAATGTTTTTATTAAATAATTAAATCAAATACAAATCAAGGCCTATAAGTGAGGTTATTAAACCAGCGAAATGAGCAAAACGTCAGATAAAAACAAATGCAGCCTACTTTGTTTTTGTGAATATTAACAAATAAGTAACATTATTATTCATGTCAAAATTATTTTTATTATCAATAAAAAAAAATTCAATGAGAATTTATGTGCTAGTAGTGAAAAAAATAGTATATAAACCACGGTTGAGAAGATCATTATTGACCAGGCGTCTTATATCCCTCGGGCTTCGCCCTCGGGTTACAATAGACGCTGGGTCAATAATGATTATCTTCTCAACCTTGGCGTATAATATACTATTATGCACAAATGCATATTTGATTTTGTATTATATGTTCGTCTCACAACTTTTGCGCGCATTGTATGTAAGCTATTGGAAACGTCTTTAAACTTCTTTATGTGAACAATGGAATAGCATTTAACATTTAAATGTTCCCAGCAAAGCACAAGAAATAAATGAAATAAAAGAAACAGGAGAAATCATTTGTGAACTACGTGAAATAGAAAAACTTCGTCATTAGAGTAAAACCCATTTAAGAACAAGTTTCTTTATTTTCTCGGTTACGAAGACGTAGGTAAGTTCCTTAAGAAGTTTTTATGTTGTGACGTATATTGATTACTTACGGATTTATTTGTCATGTACCGTGGAAATCGGAAAACCGTCTCAGCACTCACCTGTAACAAGAGAAAATTACAGTTATTTTCAAATTGGAAACTGATTAATTGCTTTGCTTTACTCCAAGGAATCATTTCATTAATGTAATGCCTACATCTCTGAACTACTTTCAAAGATATGAAACTCTTGTAAAGGTACAGAACGTGCCGCAGAATACTTTGAAGAAATTTATTCTAAATAAGGTTGCTTACATGCAAGGTAAACAAAATACGAGTACCCTTATATGGCACCTTTTAAAAATATATAAGTAAGTGTAACAGCACGCTTCTACATAATGAGAATGTTTATATGAATATAAGAGTACGTCGTTCTCTCTAGATGAAATATTTGAAATAAATTACATAAATTACATACATACAACTATATCATTCTTAAGTTATAAACCAATAGGAATGTGTGATTTTCCTTAATTACCACGTATTACAGCGGTTATTATTATGGGGTCCCGTGGCCGCGTGCCTGAGTGTCTGGTCGCGCACCTGGACACCGGGTTCGATCCCGACCGACACCAAATATTTCGAATTTTAAATGGCACAAAAGTGACCCCTGTAGTGGTAGCACGTACTTTAGAATTCTATCAAATGAGGCATTTGTTTTCGTTTTCGACACGAAGCGAAAATTTGGTAGCATGCGTGTCTCAAAATATTCGCCCTGCAAGCGAACGACTCGAGGCGAAAGTGTCAAAGTAATGTCATTATTTTGCCAAAATTCTACTCAAAGCCAATTTATATATAATTTATACATTTATTATATCCAAATGTCATAATATTTTTTTTAATAGCATAAAATCCGATAATTCCCGAAACAAAAAGTGAATATAGAATTCTAAAGTGCATGCTACCAAGATTCGTAAAAGTAAAATCGCATTCGTTTGCTTTCTATGATAGAATTCTAAAGTGCGTGCTACCACTACTGTGGTGCATTCTCCACGCCAGCAATGAGTGCCCGTGAGTTGACGCCTGGTAAGCGCCCGCACGGTACAAATATGTCATCATCATTACCGATATCTGCGATAAAGCAGATTGTGGCACATTCAGAAATGGGTAATATGCCGTGATGATATATTTATATTTATTTATTTCTTATTAAGTAACCATGAATATACGAATATTGGTATATTTGAATATACAAAGGTTCATATATTCGTTCTCCATGGGTACTTATAGGTGCGTTTGGTTAGTTTGTTTTATGTATTCAGAACTGTCAGTGTCATTTTGCAATCTATTTACGAAGCGTATAGAGTACAATAATTTTCCTTTGAACACAGTATCGAGTACACAAATAAATCTGTAATTTGACTTTGAATATGACATCTGAAACTGAAATGACACTTACATCTCTGAGTTCATGGAAACGAATAATTAAACCCATATATTGACAGCTAGGCATTATTGAATTAAAAATTTGACAAGTAGATATATAATTATTTAATCACTACTTCAGAAACTACACTGTTGCTAGGAACAGTTAATTTGAAATACAAGCATTTTAACAGACTACGGGCCAAAGATAAATTTACTGTGTACTCGACGTGTTGCCTAAAGGAAATAAGGTAACACTTTTCGTATAATCAAAAATTTTCAATCGTCTTGTTCTATAATATATGCGTATATGACCTGTTTTTGTTGTATTTATAATTTGCTGTATTTTATATCATACACCAGCACACCAGACAGTTTTCAAATAATTTACAGCCTAACCAATCACTTCAACCGTCTCACTCTCGTTCTCTTCGTACTTGTTGCCAACCTACATCTGGCTAGTGCCAACTGCGAGTTATACAATATATCTAAGTAGAATTTTTTGTGAATTATCAGCAAATAAAACGACTTTAGCAAGTTGAACTAAGTGATTTGTTTACATTTAATGATAAGCAGTGTTAAATTTAAAAGGGAAATAACTAATAATATAATTATTTTAGAGTATAAATAACAAAGAAAGGATATGTGAAAAATTCACAGTAAATGTTACAGAAATTCACTCTTCAAAAACAATCTTTAATATAGTAAATAAATATGTATATTGGATAATATTGGCTGGATCCATTAAGTCTTGTTGTAGAAACGCTGTATAGAAAATGACAAGTTTCAATATTTAATTTCACTCTTATGTTTAAAGAACATTTTTTTTCAAAATATTTATTTGAATACAAATTATGTTCTCATTTAAACAATATTTTAAAGAAAATTGTTCCTTAAACATAAGGGAGAAATTAAATATTGAAATTTGGCATTTTCAAAACAAGGCCTGTGGAATTAGCCATTGTTTTGTTCAATTAATTTATTGTACTATTTTAACAGATCACTAATTCATTGTTTAATATATCATAGATATCTACATAATTTTTCATGACTTGTTGAAGAATATCTCAATACAATTAATTAAAAATTTAAAAACTTCATATATGTAATGCAGACATCTTTTCAAAATGAAAAAGATAAAACTGCAAGAATATTTAAATTTTCCACTTGTGAGCAAAGGAAAAACAGCAAAGAAGACATTTTGCTTTTAATTATGAACCATATACAACATTTTTTGAAAGGAAAACGTTCGCGTCTATGCATATCCCATGTGGCTTTCATATCTACATTGAAGCAGTTTTCTTAATTAGAAGCTTTTCTTCCAACGTTAATTAGTATTTCCAACAGAGATTAAAGCAGGTCTTAGCGTTATTAAATAACCAACTAAGAAATTATTTCCCGTAATAAGATTGCGGGACGTCAATGTCAAACTTCTTTTCATCAAAGGATCATTTTCTCGAGCGCAGCTGACTTTTATCTCCTAATGAATTGTCTCTGAAGGTCCTTAAACTAAGTTTCCAGCTCCGGTGATGATAGTGCTCCAGAGCAAGGATTCTGGAAGATGTCCTGGAATACTGGATCATTTCCGGGGAACATGTATTTTCCGGGGTTTATTATATCCAGGAATGGAATGGAGATATTTCCGTTCAGTGAAACACGTCGTGGATCACCTGGCAATATCCATGTTCAGTGAAAATAAGTTATTAGTAGATTTGGATTCTGTGTCGCTATTTAGTTTGTAATATCTCCCGTACTCCATTTTTAGCGAAAATGATGTGTTTTTAAATAGATCAGAAAAGTAAGGTTAGAATTTGTATTTAGCGCGAGCTCATAGTCTGAATTTCATACTATAGATTACATATGGAAGTTTGATTTTACAGACAAAAAAATCTGTTGTGGCCAGCACAAGACCTTCCGTTAATTTGATGTATTTTGTACAAATCCCATACCAAAAGTTCATTGGAAAAGATTCTATATGTCTAGTAAAATTGTAACACGAACATAATACAATTTGTTACAAATTCTATACAGAAAGTTCCTTGGAAAATATTCTATAAATCCAATAAAATTATCACATGAATATACATTATATATACCTACTCATATATAAATAATCTAAAAATGCGTACACTTACGTAACGTTCTCTTTACAATCAAATAATATTACTACCAAGTTTATAGCTCTACCCATTTTTGAATTATTGCCCCAAAAGTCAATATACCCCTCATTTAGATAAAAACTTCAAAATTTTAAAAAATCTAATTTTTATGTATCTAGATACTTCTCAATGCGCTGATTTCAAATTTTGAAACCGCAGGTCGATATCTCTTTTCGTTCTCGTGATATTTAGATTCAAAGTTTTGCTCAAAACTGCCCATTTTTGGGTAATAACCCAAAAATGGGTCGAGATATGAATTTGGCGTCAACACCATTCGATTCTACGGGCAAAATTACATAAGTACACCAATTTTCAGAAATTTTGAACACCGCATACAAACTCTAAAGCAAAATAACTGAAAATGGCCAAAAATCGCAAAAATCGTAAGGGGTACCCCTTAGGATTTTTTCATATTTTGGGCATTTTTAGGGGTTTTTAAACTTTTATTCATAAAAAATGAACCGGTTGGACAAAAATTATGAAAATTGCTATACATATGTATTTTTGTCAGTAGAATCAAATGGTGATGTCGCCAAATTCATATCTCGACCCATTTTTGGGTTAATACCCAAAAATGGGCAGTTTTGAGCAAAACTATAAATCTAAATATCTCGAGAACGAAACGAGATATCGACCTGCGGTTTCAAAATTTGGAATCAGCGCTTTAAGAAGTATCTAGGTACATAAAAATTAGATTTTTGAAAATTTAGAAGTTTTTATCAAAATGTGGGGTATATTGACTTTTAGGGCAATAATTTAAAAATGGGTAGAGATATAAACTTTCCATTTACCTCAGTCCACTATCTTGCAAATATCTTTTCAAGTGTAAACAATTTCTAGCCCCATGAAAATTTTGTGAGTTCTCATTTACCTCGTAACCTAGTGAATGCGTCTATCTCTGTCTGACTAACGGCGGTGAAGGTAAGCAGGGGTGCTCAGACTAGAGTGAAGAGCAAGCACGTCATTTTGTAATCCGGAGCTGGCTGGTCGTTGCCAGGCATGTCTACGTCCGCGTAATATCTCCGGAGCCCGGAATTAACGGCACGCGGCGCTGTCAACCGGAAGCAGAGCCGGAGCCACCGGAAATGGAAGGAAGAAGGAAGTAGGAAGTTTATAATGAAGACCGAAATTTAAAATATGAGCACATATTAAATGAGACAATATACACAAATACAGTACGTTGAATTATATTCATAGACATCAATAGGCAAAACCCCAAAATTTCAAAAAAAAATCTGTTGTATAAGTATCGAATTTAATTATTATTGTACACACAAATAATACAAATTGTATCTATTCTTTTGTTCTTGTAATATGTTCAAAATTCTTCATATTCATTGACCGAATTAGGAGTATTTCTTATAGGTATACCGTGAGTAGTTTTTAACGTGAAACAATGGGTTTGTCATATCCATGGTTACGACTTGACGTTTGGTTGACAGCAATGTATTTGCCTTTCCCATTTAAAATGAAACATAGGGAACGAATTTGACATTTTCTTCAAGAAAGTACTACTTCCGGTTGTCCAATGGGGTATTCCACCCAATTTTTGTTATTATTTTAAATAGAGCTTCATTCAGTATTTTATTTTCGAGAAATCAGTATAACGTCACATTTCCCCTATACTTGTCTTTCTCACACACACTGCTCTGAGTACGCTGCGAGAGAAAAATAGCAATTGTATGAAGTCGATTTTCCCTTTTAGCAAATATGAAAAATCTCGTGAAGTAATTATTTAAAAAATGTTTTCATTGTTTTAACTATTATTTATTGAGCCATACTTTATGTTAAATTGAATTTTTTAATTTTTTTTGTTATGGTGGAATACCCCATTGTTACCAAGACCTTATCGTTTATTCCCATGTATGTCAGATTGAGGAATCCATTGTTAAACATGTTAAGTCATATAGTATTTGAGAAATCGTCTTTCCAACATCCATACACACATAAGGACATAATTGAAAATAGTTATTTACATTCGAGTGTGTGTAAAATACTTCACGCACGAGAATTGTATCAAATTTTTTGGCCGACGATAATGAAAATCACTTTTTTTAATGAGATAGGTTATACTTCTGAAAAGGGTTAATTTAAAATACTGGGGTTAAGTCAAATTTGATTTTACTTACCTTCATTAGAGTACTTCTTCTAGCGAAAATTTATTTGTAATAATAGTCGTTGTTTATGACTGATAATATATTTATTTGCTCATGTTTTCTTCGTAATAAATAATAGGTAGGTGTCGATATTTGACATTTCAGCAATTTTCGCCTCGCGTATTTGACAATATCGATCGGTGACTATGTCGGTAACGGCGGATTTTTACAATATTGACAGATATACTGCCGTGATTTTGGTTTATATAAATTAATTTTAAATATAGGAAATGTTAATGTAAAAAAATAACTTATGTAGGTACTAGTTTTTTACATGAACTTTATTATAGTAAAGATGATTTCTTTTCTAAATGCCCATAAACGTCCAGTGTATTTTGATTATTTTACCGCATAGTTAGACAAGTTACAACACAGTAAGAGTAAAATGTAGGTTACACTTGCTGTTTATACAATTGTAAAGTTCCCATTACATTTCAGGAGGACAAAAAAGTTATTTTCGGTTTCTAGGGACCTTAGAACGTCCTTAATCACTAAAATGGATGCGTGATTTTTAACATGAAACCTCTCTTAGCGAGAAGCAAAAAATTATACTATAAAGCCGAAGATTGCCTTGCTTAAAATAAGGTAAGCTCAAATATTACGGTTCGGTGTGTGTACTAGGTAAATTAACAGGCTAATAATAAATATCAAAGTAGAAGACATAATAACATATATTCTCAACCTAAAGCACAAAATCCCCACCAGGAAATACTTGAATAACTTAATTATGTCCTAATACTGCGCATACCTGACAGAATCAAATGGTTACACGCGCGATAAAATTGTTAAAACAATAAAACGGACGCTTAGCAGTTAGCGTGACGGCAATTTCACGCTCACGAAAGCATCACGCGCGTTCTGGACGCCACAATGCGACGGGCGCACCTATGATAAAAACAAATTGTTTCTCTTCAACTCAAGAAGCAAGGAGCTAAAAGGTCATGAAATGAAAATGCGCCAGCGAGAGATAAAGTTTCAAAAGATATGCTGCATATTAAATAATTTAACGGAAGAAATGTAGGATAGAATCTAGCGTTCTATTTTAAGTGTAGTTGCGAACCGTGCAGCCAGATGTCAGTAGATAATGTATTTATACATTTTCGAGTTCTAGCTTCGAGCAGTTATACGTCGTACAGCAATCATTTGAACAAATAACTTTTAAATCCTCTTGATCGTTGCAACTGTGAAAATTTTGGCATTTCACGCCGACATAATTTCTTTTCAATGTACATAACGGCTCGTAATATGATCACGGTTTTAACGAAAACGCTGTTTTAAGAAATGTTAAATTTAATTTCACCCTTGTATGTAAAGAAAGATTTTTTAAAAAATATTTCTATGAAAGTTGAAAATTGCTTGAAACTATTTAAATAGGGAATAGTTTTATTGGGGTTCCAAAGGACCGAAGTTGCACAATAAAATTCTTATCCAAGATGTTATACTTGCTTTGTCCGTGTGTGTGTCTGTGTGTGTGGACCTTGTGGACACGATTACTCAAATACTATCAATCAGAAAAATTTGAAATATACCCATTCTATACTAATATGGGAAGTGCTCATTAGTTTTTAGTGCATATCGGATAACCGGAAGTATCATTTATACGAGCTTTTAACAGTTTTTCTTGCAAAAAATTCATTGAATATAATTTTTTAGCAACTTTTACTAATTAAAATGGAATATAATGGTTTAATCTTCAATTCTACGATAATAACATTTAGTAAATAACTCTAAATAACTTTAAATATGAATATATAATATAATTTATTTCCATGTATCATCTATGCGTCAAACAAAATCATAATTTTAATGACAGGTTTGACATATTTAAACAAATGTCACTGACAGGCAGCAATTATATTAAAATTAATAATGAAACCGTGTTAATGAGAATATAATAGTAAAATATTTTATTAAGGTTTGTAAAAATAATATATTTTTCCATCATACATAAATGTTAGATGTACAGGATGATCTGATTTAAATTTGCTAATTGCTATTTTTGCAGCACTATAAATTAATATTAATTTACAACTACACATTTACGAAATGGATTATGTACGGCGAAGAATTTACAAAGATTGCGTTTTAGAGCACCTAGAAGATGATGCTGATTTTTATAAGAATGTACGTGTGTGACGATTTTTCCTTAAAGCCTATTAAAATATGATCCAAAACTTCTCAAATTTGGTATTTAAAACTCATATATAATTTGAAACAACATATTAGATTTTAACCATAAATGATAAGTCGGATGTAGTACTTAATTTGGAGCTCTAACAAATTTTTGAGGAAAAACAATAAAACAATCCAAAATTTCGTATTACAGACTTTTCTATTTATTGGACAACAAATTAGATTTTCTTTACAAACGATTAACCGGAAATGATACTTTACTTAAAGCTCACTGCTATTTTAAACATAGAATTCGCGGGAGGTCATGTGTTGGCCACATCAGATTTTTTGCTAAAACTTTCGTTACATACGTTATTTGTAACATTTAAATAAGGTGTAATTGGGTTGTTGTATACAGTGACAGTTAAAAATGTGTGCCAGGAAGATGTATCCTTTACAAGGATAACCAAATAAATTTCCATAGACTTTATGTGCGTTATAATTCAAAATTTAGCGGGAAACCCTTATAAATTATATTTCCTTGGGTATAAAGCCCTCAAATTGAGGAAAAACTGATTACATAAATAACAAGATTAATGCGTCGTACACAATGTCAAGCTTCTCTTTGCCAGGCTGAGTTCTCAATCGTGCTGTTTCATACCCGGACGATAAATAAACTCTGGCTCACGTTAAGATCTTATTACCCTCTATGTGAAAATTGCTTTTGCGTTCTCGGAAAACTGCCACAAGATAGGAAAACTCATTGTATCAAGTCTGCGCCTGACATTTAAATTATGACATGGCGGAAAAACGGATTTTTAAAGGTTGGGGCGTTCATCAATAATATTTTGCGAACAATGAAATCACTTTTTTTGAATGATATTTAAAGTTGAAGGGCTCGCATAATTTTAGACAAGAGGAAGAGGAAACTGGCTATAAAAAATATCGAGTGAATATAGGTAGGTTCAGCTATCATTTTGTGGAATAAATTTTAAAACAACGCAGTTATGTTATTAAAAATATTAAAGAATATTTTATTATCTATACGATTTAATAGTATTTTTTACCTCCCGCTGCCCTAGGAATCCGAACTTAATATTTTTACAATAATGTCTGTGGGTATGTATGTATGTGTGTGTATGTATGTATGTATGTGTGTGTGGATCCTGTGGACACGATTACTCAAATACTATCAATCAGAAAATTTTAAAATTTTGTATACCTACCTACTCTTTACTAATGTGGGAAGAGCTCATTAGTTTTTTAGAGTATATCGGATAATCGGAAGTATCACTTATACAGCTATCATTTTGTGGAATAAATTTTAAAACAACGCAGTTATGTTATTAAAAATATTAAAGAATATTTTATTATCTATATGATTTGATAGTATTTTTACCTCCCGCTGCCGTAGGAATCCGATTTTAACATTTTTACAATAATGTCTGTGGGTATGTATGTATGTATGTGTATGTATGTATGTATGTATGTGTGTGTGGATCCTGTGGACACGATTGCTCAAATACTATCAATCAGAAAATTTTAAAATTGTGTATACCCATTCTATACTAATGTGGGAAGAGCTCATTACTTTTTGGAGTATATCGGATAATCGGAAGTATCACTTATAAAATCTTTTAATAGTTTTTCTTAAAAAAAAATACATTCAATATAATATTTCAGCAACATATGCCTATGCGTCAAACAAAAACGATACTTTATTAACAATTTTGACATATTTAAACAAACGTCACTGTCAGGAAGCAATTACATTAAAATTAATAATGAAATCGTGTTAAGGAGAATATGATAATAATATATTTGATTCTAATGAAATTAAGGTTTGTAAAAATAATAAAATTTCCCTCTTACATAAATATTATATGTACTATTGATTTGCTTCATTGACTTCCAGGGTACGGCTCTGAAAAGACTTTGTGTAAAGATGCGAGTACCATTTTGATTTTTGTTGTTTTTCTATTAGTTATGTTATTATAAACTTTAAAGAATATTTATTATCTATACGATTTCATAGCATTTTATTCTTTCACATCCAATGTATTTAGAGTACGGCTGCGGTATTTCGCTACCGATAAAGCGTCTCTGAGTTATACAGATCACTTCTCTGCCAGTTTTTGGGACGGTTTTTCCTCTGGCAAAAGGAGAGTTTTTCTTGAGAAGATGCATGTTCGCCGTTCAAGTTATTGCCGGGCATGCATATATTGTCTAGAAAATTGTATACATAAAAAGGTAACATTTACGAACTTTTCTTGTTACCTTGGTTACTTGTTGTTTTTGTTATTTCACATATTTATGTCAATTTTTGCCCCTAAAGAAGGCACCAGTTTATGGTGCCGAAACGTTGGGTTTTAATAATAAATAAATACAGAACTTAAACTAAAAAAGGTAGTATTATTCCAATTATTAATATGAGTTCTGAAAGATATTTTAATAATTATAGATAAAGATTTACAAAGAAATTAATTTTTATAAACCTTGCAATCTTTTCTGCGTCATTCAGTAATTCAATATTACTAATTGACAGATGTCAGTGTCAAGTACAATTTAGTGAAATAATATTACTAGAAATACAAGAAAGTCTGCATGGAATTTAAATAAAATACGTAGAAGTGATGGAAGGTATTCTGCTGGCCACAACAGATTTTTAAAAATATAATTTCAACCATTATTCCACTTAATAAAATAAAAAAAAGTTGTATTTGTCTCACTTGTTTCCATAACCCAATCACTAATTTCATCATGATCAGGAAGGATAACAAGCGATGTTTCTCTTCCAGTTCTATGCACGTCAATCTTATTAAAGAAAGAAAGCCGTATGGGAGAACTGGACGGGAATCGAACCCGGGTCGTCAAATCCATAGCCGGGCACGCTACCAACCATGCTACGCTGCCCTAGCGTATACTAGCCTGCTAACAGAGTATAGAGAGACGTTCAAGGTTACGGGATAAAGTTAGGAAAAGTTTCAAAGTTGAGAAGTTTTGAAGCGTGGAGAGGAAGGTGACAGGAAGTTTGTTTATGGGCTGTTCAGTATTTATATTGTTGCAAATAGGGAACACCTTATATAGAGATGACAGATGATTAAGTTATATATGTAAATATGATGTGTAACAGATATAAATAAAGTAGATAACAGTCTGATTGAATAACAGATTTAAATTATATACAGGATGGTCATTTTTAAGTAGCTACCATTGCGATCTCGAGAACTATAAGAGATACGAAGTTGGTTAAATTAGCAAATAATTTTTATTTTACATGGGTAGCCATATTTTAATCAAATTAGTATAAAACTTTACATACATTTTTCTCAAAATAGTTATTTACATTCGAGTGCGTGTAAGTTGTATTTTACAGCGCGACAGCTTTGTTTAATGTACGAGCCCTTAAGGCGAGTGCCTTATTAGCTGTGAGAATTGTATCAAACTTTTTGGCCGACGATAATTAAAATCACTTTTTTTAATAAGATAGGTTGTACTTATGAAAAAGGTTAGTTTATAATACTGGGGTTAAGTCAATTTCTAAATTTGATTTTACTTACCTTCATTAGAGTACTTCTTCTAGCGAAAATTTATTTGTAATAATAGACGTTGTTTATGACTGACTATTTCACTGATACATTTATAAACCAATCCAAATTCAGGATTCTACCTAGTTACCAAGTTTCATTTTGACAAAACAATCTCACAAAAAAAATTTCGCACCCTTTAAGCCAATAAGATGCTGTATTTTTACAAGTGAGTTTTGATAAGTGATTTTTTTTTTGACGTTTTAAGCGTTTTAAGAGTGCCTAGGAAATATTGTTTACATACCTGTCAAAGTCCTGTCCGCGTATTTTTATTTTTGAAATAGTCATCGAATACCATTCGTGGTTAAATTTTATCCTGGCAAAATTTACCACTTATGATATTATATATGATAATATATTTATTTGCTCATATTTGCTTCGTAATAAATAATTGGTAGGTGTCGATATTTGACATTTCAGCAATGTTCGCCTCGCGTATTTGACAGGTATATCGATCGGTGACTATGTCGGTAAAGGCGGATTTTAGAATAATAACAGATGTCGCTGCCGTAATTTTGGTTTATATAAATTAATTTTAAATATAGGAAATGTTAAAGTAAGAAAATAACTTTTGCAGGTAGTAATTTTTTACATGAACTTTATTATAGTAAAGATGATTTCTTTTCTACATGCCCATAAACGTCCAGTGTATTTTCATTATTTTACCGCATAGTTAGGCAAGTTACAACACAGTAAGCGTAAAATGTGTGTTACACTTGCTTTGTATACAATTGTAAAGTTCCCATTACACTTCAGAAGGGCAAAAAATCTTTATGTAAAGGTATAAAAGTACTATATCACTGAATTTAGAATTAAATTCTCTAAAGAATGAGAAAATAAAAATATATGTTCTCATTTAAAATAACAAAGCTGGGTCCCATATTTTGAGAACCACTGGTAAAAAATATTTTCTTTTTTCTTTAAATTTGTCTTGTGAAATAGAAATTGTTTGGCCATTTAACCGTCTTCGTAGCTCTTATAGTTCGCGAGATAGCAATGGTGGCCACTTAAAAATGAACACCCTGTATATGTAAATATGATGTGTAACAGATATAAGTAGAAGTAAATAACAGTCTGACGAATAACAGATGCAAATTATATATAATGTTAAACAAAAAGAGTGTTACATACAATTTGCCTCCTACGTAACAAAGTAAAATTATGTCAAATTTGCTAGTTTAAATTCCATAATAGACGAAGATTTAGTAACAATCAGTTTCATAATAAAGGAAGCACTTATCCCATTGTCGTGGCAATTGTTCCAAGTAAAACAAATGACTCACGACTGCATTGTTTTGGGTGTAACTTAGGCGCCGCCGTCTACATCTTCGGCTATTTTAAAGTTGCGGAATGACAAATGAATGATGCGGAAAGGTGAATGTACTCTGGCAAATATATACTGGCTATGTTTACATGATACTTCTCAAACGACTGCGAAACTGTTTGCTTTCCATAGAAAATTACTGATGCTAGGGTATTTCGGAGTTATGTTACATGTTACTATTTTTGATAAAAAAATATCTGTTTACTTCCTAAGGATGTTTGTTTACATAACTTGAAATTTCTTTAATATTGACCTTCAAAACGATGAGATAAAATTTGTTTTTATGACAAAAATAGATTTTTATTTTAATGCCGGATTACCCATTTGGTAGGATAAAAACTATCTTCTTCCTCTTCTTCTTTTCCCACGTATTTACACGTATTTCTCTCTTCTCCATTTTCTTTCAACACCTCTTTATTCCTGACTATCTCTCTTCATCTAATTTTCTCCAATCGCTAGGCAAAATATTTAAAAAAAATCCAAATACGTTTTCTCCTTTTAAGGTGGATTTATAACTGACAACACAGAACATAATTTAGTGAAGAAAACATACAATTTGGTAATACGGAAAATAATATTTCCATTTAAAATTTAGCACAGCATAGGAATTAACCAATATTAAATTTTCTAAGTCTATACTGTGCGACCTATATTTTTCGTGCATCTTCGTAACATTTCGTGATAGTTCGAATAAATATTTGTAAATACCACCACAAGGGTAAAACACGTGTTAGTCATTTGTTGGTTAAAATGGAAGCCATCAAATTTATTTGTATAAATTTAATCACAAAAACAAAACCAACTAATAACACGAACTCGAAATCAAATCTGACAAAATTTATAAAAATTTCACAGTTAAAAACAAACATATGTTTTTCTTATTATTATTTGACAATGACAGGTACTTCTTCTTTTATTTCTTATTTTCACTACGATTTTTGTGACATTATAAATTGTGTTTTCTATGCTAGATTAATCTGTGCTTAGTTATGTTCTATTTTCTGTGTTAATTATAAACCTACATTTGCTGATAATGAATTTATTTTGAGTAAAATGATACAACTTTCACAGTTGATGTTATTCTCATACATATTTAACATGACACTTGTCAATATAATCTACCTCTCTCGTCACATTTCATAAAATCAAATTTCTATTCTCTCAATCCTGAAGAGTACTCACATTTCCTTTACGTATAAAACACCCCGTCAAGTCTTTGTCATGTGTTCTACAATCACATCTTGA
The DNA here is from genome assembly GCA_943142095.1 of Ophonus ardosiacus. Lineage (NCBI taxonomy): Eukaryota > Metazoa > Arthropoda > Insecta > Coleoptera > Carabidae > Ophonus > Ophonus ardosiacus. The sequence goes on along the minus strand of OW964838.1, from coordinate 7,267,951 downwards.
TTTTGATTATCCCCTTCGACTTCTTCGAGATTTTCTAGAATTTTCTCAATCTCATAAGCTTCCGACTAGTAGACAAGCTATAGATGTTTAAAGTATTCTGTTATCACACATGACCATGTGTGATACTCGAGAGTATGTAAGTTTGTATGTGTGTATGAAGGAGATACGAGACTGTTCGCACGCATCTTAAGATAAAGAGAAATAATAAATATTTGAGATGAGAAATATAGAAGTCTCGCATATCGATATACAAGCCCAAACCCATAATATGAAAACGGCGCAAATGGTGATAATTTTTTACAAATTTTTTTCGGATTTAGGATTTAGGTATTTTTCACATAAATACAACTCCGAATGGCACACTAGTGATATCCACTGGTTTGTATGGCAACACTTTAGAACAACAAAAATGAATTATACATTTCGATTCAATTTGATGCGTGAGAGTAAATGTTAATATTATATTTCATAAAATAGAAGCTAAGAAGCTATTCTTTGACATTAAATTTGACGTAAAGAACTGTTTAGATGTAATTCAACAGTGAATTTCTGTAACTTAGTTACAATGAACAGTGTTAAGTGTTCAAATTAAATTGTGTAAATAACGAAGACAGATTTGAGAAAAATTCATGAATCTCATTGGGATTTGAACCCAGGGCCTTCCGATATCTAGTCGCTGTTGTGCGGGTGACGATACTCCAAGTGGGAGACGGAACTTGTCTACAACGATGTATGCGACGCGCGAAAAATTCAAGAACTTCACGGGATCTCATAGCTAAGTTGGTAGAGTGTCCGACTAGATATTGGAAGGCCCTGGGTTCAAATCCCAGTGAGATTCATGAATTTTTCGCAAATCTGTCTTCGTTATTTAATTAAATTTTACGTTTTGTAGAAATTATAATAACGAACATGATTTGTTTAATTAGTGCCTAGATAGTTAGTTAGTTCCTAATATCCTAAATAATCACTAGATTTAGGGCATATAAATTTAGGATTTAGATATTAGGATGATAAAAGTGCACAGACACAGTTTCAGTAAAACTATGTCCAATTCCTAAAATTCAAATACTCATTCTACCAATAAAAGTTTTGTAATAATTACAAAACTTCTTAAAATTGTATTTGTTGCTCTACTTCACTGGCCGCATTACGCGTCATTTGTGTTGTGCTTTTGTGCAGCAATTCCTGAGAAATTCTGAGAGATATCTGTATAATATTGAGTGCAATTCTGTAGATGACGCACCGAAGCTAGGGCTTATTGTAGAGCCTCGAGAGCTAATCTACTTTGGTTGATGCTCAGATATGGTGCACAAAAGCTTACAAAACAACCTTCACTATTGGAAATGTAATTATATTGAGTAGGTTTCGAAGAAATTTTCTGCATCTCAAATATACGTGTGATTGTCAAATAGTAGATATACTTCGTTTTAAAATACTTTATTAGAGACGTGGTTGAAATCTGGGGTCTTTCAGAACCCCGTTGATTTAACGTTTCGAAAAATCATTTGTTTTAAATTCTTTTGTTGCCATTGAGTAAAATTATGAAATTTATGAATATATTTAATTGTTTGGTCCAGTAATTCGATTCCAAAAAATATGATATGGAAATGTACAAAAACAAAATGGTTGATATTCTGAGCTCGCGACTAAGCCCGACTAAGGCAACATGACTAACTTTTAGTCGGCCGACTAAGAAAACGCATTTCGAACACGCGACTAAGGCAAACTACTAACGTTTAGTCGGCCGACTAATCTAAGATCTAGAGATGCATTCGGGCCGGGCTTTGAGGTTTAGATCGACTCGGCCCGAAAATAAAAATTAACGGCCCGACAAAAAAATTAGCTCGAAAATTGACTCGAAACCGGGCCGGGCCAAAGCTCAAAATTGGGTGCATCCGGCATTCCTAATGTTGATTTTTATGGTAAGGCGAAATGTTTAACTTTTTTCGTGTCAAACTTATAAAAAACCTCTACATTTTTATAACTTCCAACATTAGTTAATATAAGTAGTTAAAAAAAAGACCCTTCTAGTGTAAGTTTGTTATAAAAATTACAGACTTACGAGTATTTAACACTTTGTTTACCAAAGAATTTAATTCTGCTCAAAAATAGGACAAAAAATCATTATAGTAGGAACAAAAAACACTTTTATTTAAGTATACAAGTAATAATAATAATAATAATAGCAACAGCACAATATAATTATTATGCTTTAATGAATAACCTTGAATTCTTGAAGTAAAACAATACATATTTATTTATTAATACGTGAAGTGTGTTGTTATTAAATCATTTTGATCCTTTTTAACTTCATACATTTTCATTAAAATGTTAAGGAAACTGTGCATTTGATTGAACTACAAGATTTTTCGGGCCGGGCCAAAATCAAAAGTTCGAATCGCCTCGATTTTTGAAAATGATTAGCCCGATTCGGCCCGATAAAAATATCTTCGGCCCGGCTCGATGATCGACTCGAAATCGAGGCGGCCTTCGGGCCGGGCCAAAGCTCGAAATCGAGTGCATCTCTACATAGATCTCGTAGCTCGATGGCGGGAAAGTGCCCACGATGCTAGTCGGCGACTAGCTAGTCATCCTTAGTCGTATAATTTAGTCGCGAGCTCAGAATTCCAACCAATATGGTTAGTGATGATATATTAGCAGTTATGGGTTAACCATGGACTCAGGCGCCGATGTTGTTACGGATACTAGTCACTCACCACCAAGCCAAGTAGCTTGGCTTGAAATCAAAAAGTTTGGCTCGGCTTGAAAATTCAAGCTATACGCATGGACTTCAAATTACAAGCTTTTAAATTTTTAAGAGTGGAATTAACACCAGTTTCAAATTGAGTTTGCAGGATTCGTATTTCCCATTAATTACTTTAAAGACGTTGATTATACTCGTATTTCTTTTCACAATCCTATCAAAGCGTTCAATCTATTGTAAACAATAAGATAATGGGTATCTCTCTCAATAATATATGAATATCTGTTGTTAGATTCCAGTGTAGATCAAAAGCGTTAATTAAACAGTTAAGCTGTGTAACAACGTCTTGTGTTTTCCGCGTCCCCAGAGCACCAGAGCTGAGATAAAACAGGGCTGTCTGTAATGAAACCATTAACGAGGATAGATTTTTTACGCAGACATCTGCGCGTTTAACTACATCGTATTCTCGCTATATGAGAAAAAGATTTATTACTTTCAAAACATTTTTCAAGATAGTTTAATAATAATGAAACAAAATAAAATAACATTTTAGTTTAAGTTCCGTTTTGCCGGCGAAATTTTCGTTCGGGTTCATAAAAACAGAACTTAAACCAAAAGGTTGTTTTATAAGCCGAAATTACGAGTATATTAGTCAACTTTGGCTGATGGAAACTGGCAACCTTAGTTGACGCAACATAAGGAATTAATTACACTTGTCAACTTATATGCTATAATCAGACAAACTCAGATATTTACTCAGGAACTGAAAAAGTTTTAATTTTATTTGCATTATATGTATTTGTGGTTATTTATATTATCTGAATTCTCCTTTGCCTCTCTGCCATGTTTAATTTTAAACACTAAACCGTTTAAATACTACAGTAACAATGCATTTGATTGCAGAAAGCGGGAATCTTGTAACTATATTACATTTCTCAACTGCGAAAATGAAACCCCAGAGCTGAGGGTAACTTGCAACTTGCAACTAAAGTTGACTGTTGTTCAACTTTGGTTGATAGGGTTGACGGTTTCCTTTTAACTGGCAACTACTAAAGTTTCATTTCCACCGATTGTCCTAATGAGTAAGAGCTATAATTAATAACTAAGAGCAATGCGTAAAAATGTTTTTTTTTTTTTAATTTTTCGGTACGGATATACATAGATACAGAAAATTATATATATATATATATATATATATATATATATATATATATACATATATATAGCATATAAAAGAGAATTGCTGCTGCACAGAAGAAAAAAACCATCTAAATTGTAGTTAAATTAACTAAACAAATCTGTAATTTTCAGCTTACTAATATGTTTTCATTAAATTTTCTAAGAAAATTTAGTTAAATTTTCTAAATTTCTAAACATAAATAAAGAAATTAACTAAATATATATTTAAATTTTCTATTTACTTACCTAATTCATTAGAAAAATCACCGAAAATTGTAGGACAAAAATAATGAAGCCGAAATATAGTAAAATTAAATAAAATAAGTAATAAAAATAAATATTTGTGTATTTAAATTAACGATTTTTTACAAAATATTTATTATCTATTTCGAATTAGTTAAAATGCTAAATTAAGATTTGTAAATTATACTAAATTATTAGACATATTGCCTAATAAAATAATATCTAATTACAATTAGACAAAATTTCAAATATTTTTTTCTGTGAGCAATGGCAGTCAGTTAGACAACAAGTAATAAGGAAAAAAATGACATTTCAGTTGAATTAGTCACTAAACAAAGTAGCTGAAAGTCATATCCTAGTAAATTATCATAATGCATTAAGCCTTATGCACTAATCGTTATGTATTAAGCATTAAAACTTTTGGTGGAAATGAAGCTTAAGTCACATTAGTCAACAATGTTGATTGATATAATATTGGCTTGTTTGACTTTTGTTGAAACCATTTTTTACATTAATTACACTAAAAAAATTTGTACTCCAGTATGAATGGCTAAATTTGACCTCTTGCATAGAATCATTTGCAAAAATTAATTTAAATTCAAATACTTTTTCGTTTATAATCTACAGTGTCGAATTAACTATTGACATTGCATCAATTATTAGTATAAAGTTTTAATAACAATGCTATTTTCAGTACAATCTTTTATTTTTTTCATGTAAAATAAGAGGAAGCAAAAAACAATGCTGCAAAGAATGAGGGAATTAAACATAATGAATAAAGACATGTATGTAGATGCTGCTCTACATTCTATTTCAGGAAGACAGCAGTTGAATTATTCAAATGCCTTTCAATTAATTTATGGCATTGTGTATGTGTGTTACAGCGCGATGAGAGGTCAAATGCATATATTAGAAGATCATGCACAGTTCATTTTATAAAATTAAAGATAGCGGCTGCTTTAATTTAAATATAACAAAAATAATTAATACAAGAATACTCATATATCAATATTTATTTAAGTTTGTTTGCAGTTGTTGAAATAACTATGCAGAAGAAACATGGGGAAAAATAAACGAAACGGAAAAGAAATACCTCGAGATCACAGAAAAAAAAACAATTACTGGACAAGTAAACAAATTTCAAAAAATTCTTTTGAATATTTTCTAATATGTTAATTTGATTAGAATATATTGGGTTCCAGATTAAAGCACAGTAATCAAGTTTAGACCGTATAAAAGCATAATATAAAGTAAATATAGTTTGAATATTATTAAAATTACTACTGTTACGTATAATATATCCAAGCATTTTTAGATCAGACTGTATAGTTGTGGGTAACATATTACTGCTTTCTAGTGAATGTCATAACTTTACATTTTGAAATATTATGTTGAAGTTTGTTTAAATCACACCAGTTACATCTTTAGATCTTGTCGAAGGGAAGAGCAATCATCAAGATTATCTATATTTCTAAATCATCAGCGAAGAGAAGTTTATTGTTAAGATTACATTCCGTAATATCGTTTATGACAATAAGAGAAAGTAAGGGACCCAGATTCTAGCCCTGTGGTACACCTGAAGTGAGCCGAAGGGACTGAGATAGAACAGAATTGATGGATAAGAACACCTTAGTAAGAAAATTAGTAGAAGATGGGAGCATTAACAAAAAAGGGGAAGGGAAGAATGAGGAAAACATGGAAAGGAAGAACAGCAGAACTCGGAAATAAGAGAGGGAAAAAATTGAAAAAAAAGAAGTGAAAGGAATGGACCAAAAAGAAACTGTATGAGAAACGAACACTTTGTACAAAATGAATCCTGTTACGTAACATGAAAAAGTTATGAATTGCAAGTAACAAAAGTTGTGTCATACATAAGGAAAATTGAAAAAACCGTGGAAATTTATGTGTTCCCGCTAATGAGAGTGCAGATTTTCGTAAATGGTACAGAAGTTATAACAAAACAAACAAAGCAAAGATTGAACTGCGAGTTGTGAGTAATGCTTTCAGTGGGAATTAGGGCCGATGGCTCGGTCTCGCGTGTCATTCTGACCTCTGACATCTGGTGAACCCGCACTCAAGATAAAATAAAAGCATAGTGCATTACATCGCGCCAGGCGTTTGTTGCAAAAACAAACAATTGATATGACAAATGAACGTTGAAATCTAGACGTTTTATCCTCCTAAGGACGAACGATGTTTGTCGACTGCTACCGAACTACACCAGTCCTTTGATGTGAATTCATTTCAAAGCGTTGATGAAAATGCTGTTGTTTTGTTCAACCGAATGTAAACGCTATCTTTTGTTTGAATCTGAGATTAAACGAATTTGAAATGGAATTTCTGATCGGGGGTTTTGTTTTTTTGAGTTGCCATTATCTACCTATTATACTTTCAGTTTCATGAAAGGAAAATTCAATTTCTTCTATGGGCTTTCGCTCTCTATTTAATTTGTTCGAACAAAATTAAAAGAAAAAGCTCTAACATCAACAGCTTCCTTCTGAATTCTTTTCGACTGATGTCTTTAGGGTGACATTTTGTAATCTAGTGGTGACAGCGATTTTCTACTGTCATGTTAATAAAATTTCATATTTTTTACTAACGATTCAGTTTTCAATTCGTACTTATAACAATTCGTTTTGCTTAGATGGTATTTTAAAAAAAGTCTCTATAATGCTCTATAAGTAGCTAATGTAATAATTTAATTAAAACTGAAAAAAAGTATAAAAGAAATTGTCACCTTTTTGATATAACATACTCGTGTTTACAAAAACTGAAATTGTGGAGGCATTCGATTATGTAGGCATGTAAAATTCTTTTTTGTTGCCCGTCATCACAGCTTAACTTATTTTAAATAATCCAAAACTTCGTGAAATGTTCACCAAGTTTTTTTGCCCTTAAAATATAAGCTATGCTGGTACATTTTTGTATAGAAAAAGATAAAAAGTTCTTCCATAACGAATATCAAAGAATTTAAATTTTAACTATGATAAATGATAATACCGGTTATATAACGCATGTAACAATATCGCGCGAAGTAATAAACTATGTAATATATATATAACATGAAAATGAGTTCATAATTGAACCGTTATCCTTACACTGTTAAATTTTAAATCTTTTGCTAAAGAGTTAATATGTTAAATTATGTTCATGTTATATAAAAGTATTTAATTATTTTTATGAATTATATTATTTAAGGCAGATGGTGCGTATCTGATTTTGGGTGCAACAAATGGTAATGGCATTGTATATTAATTAGCAATCATACGCCAATACTTTTGAATTAACACGTTTGGTAACCGAGTAAACTACATTTAAAGACTTACAAACAATACATTTAGTAAGATATTTAAAAAATAACACTTGACATGTTTCATTAGATTTCAGTCTGTGAATCAACCACTCGGTCATTTATCAAAAACTGGCTCACTCAGCCAGAACCACAGACGCGTTTCGCTCTTACTGGAGCTCTTCAGTGTGGTGCACTGACGCCTCTAGGAGATAAGATGACTGTACATGCAAGTAGCTACATGCAGAGCTATCTATCAAGTACTCCGTGAGCTTAGCTAGCCAAATAATAATAAAAGTACAATAATGCCATCTTATTGTACTTGGTGAAACAGTTTAAATAAGATATTTAGAGGCGTTAGTGCACCACACTAAAGAGCGAAACACGTCTGTGGTTCTGGCTGAGTGAGCCAGTCTCTGATAAATGACCGAGAGGTTGATTCAGAGACTGAAATCTTGTGAAACATGTCAAGTGTTATTTTTTAAATATCTTATTTAAACTGTTTCACCAAGTGTTGCCGTCTTATTGTACTTTATTTATTCATTACATTTAGTAAACCTTATTTTAAAAAACGAGTGCCGGATTAACTATTATGAACCACCCCCAATCTTACCAGCCGTGTATATTAGACTCACTATATTCAGAGTAAAAATTAAATATTTTTGTATCTCCAAATTGCTTTCTGTATCCCCAAATTGCCAACAAGAAATTGCTTTTATCTCTACATCACATTCATGGATGGTGGTTATCACGGTTGGATTATCCGACATTCTGTTCCATTTCCATCCACTAAGTACATCCCTGTCCAGTTTGAGAACAGGGTCACAACATAGTTAAGCCCCTGTGGTATACAGGTCACAACCTGAGGCACTTGTTGCCACGAACATCTGACTCAAGTGTGATCTCAATCATCTTGATGGACAAAATACGATCAATATTGGGATGGAATAGAAAACATTAGGTGTATTCTACAGAAAATTAATAAAAGAAGTTCGCAAAATATTGCGTGAATTTAATAAATTGGGCAGGAATTGATTGGGTGATGCTGCTTGCCAACACTCCGGTACATTGCTCCTGGATGGTGCAAAATTATACCTTTTTAAGAACAATGAAACACCCCTTCTATTCTCTCAACTTTGCACCAGCATAGTTTTACCTGTTCCAACGGCTAAAAATGAAATTGAAAAGATAAAGTTTTGCAAATCCAGCAGAGGTGATAGAAAATGGGACGAGCCAACTGAAGGCACTTTCAGAAAATGGTTTCCATGAGTGTTTTGAAAAGTTGTACCAAAAGTGGAACAAGTGGGTAAATTTTATTCCGAGAACATTTTGACGGTTCCTTGTAGTATACGATAATACTATTTGTAAACTAACAAACATCATTTTCCCGAGTTTATCTGTCCGAATCTTTTCCTCGTGAAAATATATCGAAACGCCAATAATATCAACGTTGAGTTCAGACAAATATTGGAATCGTGAAATGTCTAAAAATATCCACAGATTCGTCTTGACAAATTCCAGAGTGAGTTCAACATTGTGACACGTGTCTAATCACAAATTCTTTAACTTATTTACGTTCCTTACATCCCTCAGAGGGTATATTTCTCCCTCCGCTAGTCCGCTATGTTCTAGTGAATAACTTACAAAATATGGTGAATACAAAAGATAAGGCGATAATTTCGAAATGAAATGGATTCAGCCATTGTTTGAGTCACAAAATGAATAAAGCTCGTCAATCAATTGTTTGTTTGACTAGAGATCAGATTTAATTGGACAGATCAACAGCTAATAAATAACTTTATTGAAAAAAGTCAACCTTGAGAGTCAATAAAAGCAATTCATCGGTCAGTGTCAACAAAAATGAATTAATCAGAAACAAACAAAGTTTATTTGTTTCTTCACCATGTAAGAACGAAAGTTTTCTCAAGTTAAAAAAGGTAAACAAAGAAAGTGAAATTCTTACAAACAAAAAACTGAAACAAATCTCTACTAACTGTAGTTTCAAGACGAAATTTGTAAAACGTGAGTCATTTGCAAAAGTTAATTTTAACGTTGCTCTAAATTTGCAAATAGGACAAAAAATTTGGGTCATGAACAAACGATACTGATTCGGTAGTTTTTAAAAAGAAACCTTGACGGCACTGGGCACCGGAAATGCAAGAATAATCCGAGGATCTGACGTCATACAATCGTGACTTTAATATACATAGCTGTACATGTGTTGCAGACAGTATGTTATGAATAAAAAGTATTTGAACTGACACATTACTCCTTCAATATTTTGTCAAATACGAAACTAGGTTCTAATAAAAGTTTCGCCGGTTTACATTTTCAACAAACAAATTATAAAATCTACGCAAATGATCAGAAATTTCTACAAATTTCTATCGATTCCAGACTACAGGAGATGAAGATGACCTTTCAAACCCGTCTATTTTTAAAACAAAATTTTAACTGTTGTTTAAGGCGTGTTGTCCAACAAAACAACCACTCCATTTGGCCGTTTATATCTTATTATCCTTAGTGCCCTAGTTAGCAATGAGCGTACAAAGTTGACAATCGACAATCGCTTGAGCCATAGTGCAGCATCGCAACAAAACACAATCGGAAGTTAATTGCCCATCACGGCGGCGACATCCGGTCCCCGGCCAGCAATGCGCAGGCGCATGTACTCGCCCAGGCGACTTGATCGGGAAAGAAGTCACGTTCCTAACGCATAAAATCATTTGTTTTGAAGTCAAGTTTAAATGCACAATGCTATCGGATTAGCACTAAAAGGACAGAAAGATTTATTACGAAGAAACGATATGTGTGCAAACTGAACACGACGGAGTTTTTTTTAATATTAAGCATTCTTTAAAAACGAAACAATTTTTAAACTTCCACAAGAATTTTATAACCAATGTTCGCAGAATAGTTAACATACTTAAGAGCTATAAATAATTCATGATAATGTCGATTTTTACAAAATAATTACACTTTATAATCTGTGCCGACGTTGACATCGACTATACTTGCCTTCAAATAAGTATGGACTAGAGATTTTTACAATGTTGCCAATTTATGAGCAATATTGAAAATACCAATTTATATCAATAGAAGCGGCAACATCACAGGGCAAGGGACAGGCTGCGAAAAAGGGAAATAGTTGAGTATCAGTCCATATTAATTTGATGGCGAGTATAGGAAACTATCTTTTTTTTCATACACCATTCTAGTCATTTTCGATAGTATTTATTGATAAATCACGTAAATCTACACGAAGCACAAAAATTCTAAAATATGCGCCGATGTACTCGAACTATATTGACAATTCCAAATTATTTATCGTCCTTTGAACAGATTCTATAACCCGTGAGGCAAAAATGACAAAAATTATAATAAAAGTAAATCATGATATAAATTCTACTTTTACATTTCAAAATTTGTAATAACGGATATACAATTCTTTACCTCTACCCATTTTTGAATTATTACCCCAAAAGTCAATATACCTCATATTTAGATAAAAACTTCAAAATTTTCAAAAATCTAATTTTTATGTATCAAAATACTTCTCAATGCGCTGATTCCAAATTTTGAAACCGCAGGTCGATATCTCGTTTCGTTCTCGAGATATTTAGATTCCAAGATTTGCTCAAAACTGCCCATTTTTGGGTAATAGCCCAAAAATGGGTAGAGATATGAATTTGGCGACACCACCATTCGTTTCTACGGACAAAATTACATAAGTATAGCAATTTTCATAATTTTTGTCCAACCGGTTCATTTTTTATGAATAAAAGTTTAAAAACCCCTAAAAATGGCCAAAATATGAAAAAATCCTAAGGGGTACCCCTTACGATTTTTGCGATTTTTGGTCATTTTTAGTTATTTAGCTTTAGAGATTGTATGCGGTGTTCAAAAATTCTGAAAATTGTTATACTTATGTATTTTTGTCCGTAGAATCGAATGGCGATGTCGCCAAATTCATATCTCGACCCATTTTTGGGTTAATACCCAAAAATGGGCAGTTTTGAGTAAACCTTTAAATGTAAATATCTCGAGAACTAAAGGAGATATCGACCTGCGGTTTCAAAATTTGGAATCAGCGCATTGAGAATTACCTAGATACATAAAAATTAGATTTTTAAAAATTTTGAAGTTTTTATCTAAATGTGGGATATATTGACTTTTGGGGCAATAATTCAAAAATGAGTAGAGATATAAATTTGGTAGTAATATTATTTGATTGTAAAGAGAATATTACGTAAGTGTACGCATTCTTCGAGTATTTGAACAACTGTGTGAATTTTTAGAATATGACTGCATTAGTTTTATTACAGTTATTCGGATTATCTTTCATATCAATATTTTATATCACGATATAAATTGAATGGTATTATTATTATTAGATATTCACAATATGTTCATGTATCATGTATGCTAATATAAGTTATTCATAGGTGATTTACAAAGAAATCTACTACTATTCATCCATTATTGATTCATATTTTAATCATAGAATAAATATGAAATGACGTTTTTATTAGCATCATTCATGACAACAAATTATTAAATAAATAAATAAATAAATTAAAATAAATACTTCTGGACACAATCTCGAAGTTAAAAATAATGTCAAGATATTACATTTAAAAGACAACAGGAGAGCTCTCGATATTTTGGAAAATTTAGAAATTAAAAAGTCCCTAATTGTCAATGAAGCCCTGCGTTTAAACGATAAAACTAATTTAAATAATAATTTTCCAAAATATATTTTTACTTGTTTGCGTAGTAATACGTAAGCATTTTTTTAAATTGCATATTTTTTGTATTAATTTTTGTTATGTGCATTGTAGCTCATTTGTATATTTTTGTATTCTGTAGTTTCTACCGGACTTTGATAATAATCATGTAATCAAATTAAAAAAGAACAGTGTAAATAAGAGATTATAAGTTTTTATTTAAAAACCTTTTCCCAAATTAAAGGTGATTCAATATTTTTTAATTATGTTAATTTTAGCTGATGATGTACCTATACCTGTTTATAATAAATTCAACCTGGGTCTTAAAGGCGAAGAGCGAAGCCTACTAAATAAAAAGGAACAAATCGTATATGAAATATCTTTTTAATATAGCAAGGAAATATCCAACTCAATCACCAAAATTTCATATCCGGTCTTTCACAAAAAATGAAACTTTTTTAATAAACCTCGGGAGTAAGTTCTGAGGTCGACAGCCTTACATTATAGCACAGAGAAGCGGGTAAATATTCGACTGCAGACAAATATCAACCTACAACTAGCTTGGGCTTTTAACCTAAATATCTAAATGAGTTTTCGAAGGGCATTTGTTGTTAACATAATAGCTAAAATATATCATCCAGTTATTTGTCTACAATAAATATATCATACAAAAATGTAGGTTAAAGGCGCGATGATATATAACGAGAATGCGCCACAAGAAAACAATGAAACAACGAATAAATAAAGAAAACAATAAAATTCTTCTTGTTGTAAGAATAAATTAGATGTATATTACAATAACCTTCCATCCCACTCAAGTACTAAGTTAAGATAGTAGAGAACCTCGATTTAAATAAACCGAGACTTAAATGTGTATACACAAGGTAATGTTTCATAAATTTAACACTTTGTTATAAAGTACACCCACGACATACAGTAAAAAATACAGTAAGCTTCTTTTGCGTAAAATTATATAACTTGTTACTAAACTGTTACAGCCCGATTCTCAAAAAAGTTTAAGCTAATGCTTATTTTTAGATTAGTGAATTCTATTCTATTCCGGTATTTAAAACTTAATCTTCAAAATATTATCAAAAAAGGTAGGTACTAGAAATAGATTAGATTTTGAGACATAAACTGTCAAAATTAGAGTAGAATTCGCTAATCCAAAAATTAGGATTTGCTTACTTTTTTAGAATTGAACTGTTAAAGACTTAAGCGGACAATTATAGTGAAATTGATATAACAAGAACACTTTGTCGTAAAAAAAATTAGCAATTGCACCAATAAGTCAACAATGACAAAGTGTGGTTCATAACAACAGACTACTTCAGAATCGGTACTGTTATGATTTATTAGGGATCGGCAACCAGAAGCTTAGGGTCACCATTGTTGGCATACTGGTGCAATTGCTAAATCGTTTTATTACAAAGTATTCTTATTATATGAATTTTACTATAAATACTTAATTAAAACAGGAAAATGTCGCGCTAAATCTTTTATTTTGAAAGAGGAATTTAATATTAAATTTTAACAAAGTATATATTTTCAATTTAATTTAAAACATAATATATTTTCAACGTAATTTTTTTTATGAATATGTATATTACAAACTATACACAGTGTAAAATTTTGTGTTCAAGAGTAGTCTCTACTGTATTTATTTGTTAATAGGAATGCAGGCTCCACGTGATATTTTACTTTAGAATTGTTTTACATATGGAGATATTTTTGGAATATTGTTTCAGTGGAACATGTTTGGTCGTAATGTACAAGATTTATGTATTGTTTAGGTCTGCTATGTCCTTTATAGTATTTTATATTTAGGATGTGAATAACTTTGAAAAAGTTTGTTTTTTGAAAGGTTTTCTACATTGAAATAAAATATGAAATGTGTGTGCCTGTTTTTTCATTAAGCGTGTGTCATCTTCCATCATCTACTGTAAAAATAAATGAAATAACTCAAAATCGAATCTACTTTGTCTAAAGCTAGGTTTCCACCTGCAAAGATTCCTGGCGCCAATTTGTCACCAGTTTTATGGCGCTCATTTTAATGGCACCAGTATATATTTCCACAATTTCTATCAATATTTAACTGGCAACAGATTAAAAATAGCGTCAATTGAGTTACTTCAAGCAAGCATTAATATGGTAGTGCAAATTTTGTCTGTTGAGCTCCAAAAAATACTTAATATTTTAGCTTTAGCAGAGATGTCATCAAAATCTTTGAATGAGTTAGACATAACCACAAAATTTTTTCTCAATGCATCATCTCTGTTATTTCGATCATTATGGGATAAAATTTTTTATTCCAAAGGCATGGATATTGCTCATATGCCTCCAGAAACTGAATTATTAGTACCGATGACCATATTTTCAAAGCCTTTGTCATTGCACTGGCGTGTTGTGTCTCTAAATAGCGCGAAAAAGTATAACTGCTTCATACTTTTACTAGCGCATTGATTAGTGGTGTCAGTCCATTAGCGCCAGTTGAATTAGTATGTTTCCATATGCAACTAAATTGACGCTAGTCAATAATCTTTGCATGTGGAAACCTAGCTTAATAATACATATAGTTTGGTAACTCGCACATTTATGATACCATAAAATTACACTGATATGATAATGTTTCCCGATACGTACATTTGCTTCTAATGAAGCAAATTATTCTCCGATTAGCGTACAATACAAAATTTTGACGCAGCAAAACTTTTGTCGTTATTATAATCAATAACCATTATTCCACCTTTTTAGCCTTAATCACTTGGTCGTACAGGTAAATGAAGCAAAATGGTAACCATTCACTTAATCAGGTTTATGTGTCGAAGGCTAACCATGGCAAAACTGTTTTCTGGCACGAGTATGCCCGAATATCTGGAGTGAAACTCAGTGTAACTAACCGAAAGATGTTTGGGGTAATTTTAACCTAAATTTATATATCGAACGCTTTTAACTGTAAAATCCACTTTAGGTTTCGTTGGTCATAGCACTAATGACCCATAACAACTGGCAGGGAGTCTGTAACGGAAATGGGAGTTTGTGATAGCGTTTTGATTCTAATAGACCTCCACGGACTCGAAGTTCTATTTTCTCCCAAGTGGGCAACGTGTAAGAATTTAATCTACTATTTTTTAACAGGAGTAAAAATTATGAATCGTGGCCGCGTGCCTGAATGTCTGGTCGAAAATCTGAGAAATTGGGTTCGATCCTGACCGACGCCAAAAATAATTATTTCGAATTTGAAATGGTACAATACTGATCCCTGTAGTGTACGCTCCAGCAATGAGTGCCAGGGAGGTGACGCCTGGTAAACGCTTGCCGTGATGATATAATGTGATCAAAATAATCCTAACTCAGAACAAAAAAACGTACGTCAATTTGAAAGTATTTAATTAAATGTCAATTTGACACAAAATATTGTCGAAAATATTTAAAAAATCAAAGCTTTTTTTCTTCCTTATGTTAGAAATATAAATAAATTAGAAAATTGTGAATGGCAATATTCCGTATTTTTCTTTATCTTTATTCCTTAAAATTACATTTCACGATCAATTTTGACAACTTGTCTTTTAAATTGAATAATGATCAGATACACATTTCTGTGCTACTAGCCGACTGCGAATTTTTTTTGGACACACTGGGCGGTAGTATGAACAAGTGATTAGCTAAGAGATGACTAACAGTGTTTTAGCGCTGTCAATCGTTTATGGATTAATTTAGAAAAAAATCTTCAATTAGCATTTATAGAAAAATTAATTGTAATCAACTTTTATTTGAAGTCTTTTGTCGAAAATAATCCATAAACGATTGGCAGCGCTAAAACACTGCTAGTTATCTCCTCCTTAGTCATCTCCTAATTACCATTCATGCTACCAGCAAATGTATTTGAATATAAATATTTATAGTTTTCGGATTTGTTTCGTAAATTGCATGTCCCTTAATCTCCATTTAATAAAAATATTTCTGTATTACCTATATTGAAATCAAAGTTCTAATCATTAGTAGATTAGTCGAATCAGACAAAAATGCGCATCTTTAGCCAAAGTTATAATTTTTATACTGTTGATAGAGTTATATCGTCAATTCTGAAATTAGCGATTGGAAACAGATTAGCACTTCCAGAAATATATAGCTAATGAGCCATGATGATACATTTGTTTGTTTTAAAGCAGAATTATGCGTTACGTATACGTCTATTGAAAGCTGTATTTGTGTTGAACGCCAATATGATATACTCGTATAAATAGTGCACAATTTGTATTACATAATCCTTGTCATGTTAAATGAAACAAATTTCATCTAAAACAATAAGCACGTCCGCTGCGTCGATAAGTAACCAATACATTGTGTAATGGCTAAACGCGCTTTATCTCTACACGATTATCCCGACTCGTAGCTGCCGTATCCTCCATTAGAGTTAATGACCATTTGAACACTTTGCGCCTGGTTACTACATAAGCCCCACCAAAGCAAAACAACCCAACGATGTTTTACTCACTTTGCTGATAATTACAAACTTTACCACACGAGGAAATTCGATGGAACTAATTGATAATGTATGCACAAAAGAATTCGTTAACAATATTTTGGAAGTAATAGCTTCATATTTGAAGGGCACTGTGTACTTTCATGGAAATAAAATTTACACGTAAGGGAACATTACTCATTATTCGGTAACAGTTTTATTAAAATGCTGTTTAGAAGTCCCCAATTTTTCAGATTCAGATCTAACAGGAAACTTGAAAATGACTTCAAATTTTCAAATAGCAGAAGTGTTACCATTATGGTGCTTTCTCTACGACAGCTTTGGGACTCCGTAGGGTGACACTTTATAACCCTTCTTATGCCCGTATCACTCTAACGGCTTTTGAAGCGGTTAGCGGGTGCGGATGCGGGTGAGTTCTCGACCAATAGGAGCACGGCGACTAGCGGCTGCTAACCTCACTTGCAGCCATTCACAAAGCCCGATACTGTCACGTGACTTCCTTGGTTTGACATGTGCTATAGATTTCGTCTGTGCCGGTGCAGCCTTATCTGTCATTTTGGATTTGTTGACTTCAGGGAAGAATGACGGCTTACAAAAAAGACAAGAATCCTGTTTTTATTTAGTACAGAGTGGCGGAGCGGGAGCGTTAACCACAGTATGATTGCAAGAACCGCCAGGTTTATTACATTGAGTTTAAAAATGATTTGGATAGGCGTTTTGAAGTAAACCTATTTCGTGATTTTGAAGCGGATGTCCCAGCTTTAGAGAACAACCTTTCACTAGTTACTGACGTAGCTGACACAATTTTTTTCTGGCTAACCAATGTAAGTTTGGAAAAAACCAAGAGTCTTGGTCACTCTGTCGTCACATTGACACACAGTGGTAGCGACACCAACCTTCTGATTCAGGATGGTGCATACAAGATAGTACTACACCATCTTCAACGGCTCCCTACACCATCTCCTTCCAAATCAGTCTTTTTCTTGTGAATTATAAAAGTAAGGTTATAGTAATATCCATTTATAAATATAGGTTACTAGATTCAAACCGAGGTCCTTTTGTATAAAGTGGAGAAAATAAACCATGGCTGAATTTATTAGACCTTTATATCCCGTATAATTAAGTAAAAAATTCCACCAATGAAATCCATTGTTTGTCCTAGTTTTTGCTAAGTCTGACATTTGTCAATTAGAAAAAAACTTTCTCGTTGATTGAAACCTTTAATTAGCCGTAATTGTCGGTCGTCACTTTCTTACTACAAATAAATGATTGAGCATTGTCCGTGCTTGAATAGCCGACAAATTAATATTTTTATCAGTGCGTTATAACTCCAGGAAGAAAAACTTATCTGCTGTAGATTTTTTTCTGAAGAGAGCTTATTGATTTTCTCCTGAAGCCGATAGTGTTCAGGCTTGTGTTTTACAGCCAGGAATAGGCCCAATTTAATCCGGTACGGCCCATTTGTTTTGCTCAGACGTACTTTATCAGATTTATAGCTGTAAAATACCAAGATTAGATACTTTTTGTTTTTCATTGATTGTTTTTAACAACACCTCACATGTTTAACATCACAGCCTAAATGTAAATAAAATCAGGCTTTGAAGCTCAGTACGAAAGCTGCTCGATAAGTCCATGCAAAATAAAACTTAAATACTACCACAATAAAATTTTAGTTATTTTTAGTTTTTAGCCACTTTTAAAGTTTAACAACGGAACGATTTGTGCTGGAAATGTTATTGTTTACTTGTAAATATATAAATAAATAGTTGTTTGTTATCATGTGTTCATACAATAGCGGACTCACATACAAAATGAATAAACATGTAAAAATCTGGATGTAAAAAATAAAAAATATATAAAACGATGCAAGAAAACAACAAAACTGTAGACTTACAGCTTACAGCTTATGAATATCTAGGTACATGAAAAAATAGATCTAAAAATAATGAACAGACTAAAGGAAGGAAGGAAAACAACAATTACTGTACTATAAATTCTAAGATATTAGACAAAAAATTCAAATACAATAACCGCACCAACAATCATGCAGACTAGCAATACCTGGAATATGTAAAAGAAACATAAAAATAAAGGCAACGAAAATGAAATACCTCAGGAAGATTGCAGGAAACCAAAATGGGACGGGAAAAGTAATGACAACAAAAGGATGGTGACAAATCAGGAATTATATATATATATATATATATATATATATATACCCTAAATAACGTCATTATTTAGGATTTTAAGAATTAGATTTCAGGGGTTTGTCATGTTCTTTGCTATAATTTGCACAAACGTCAAATTTATTGTCAAGCTTCTATTTTATGAAATATAATTAATATTTAAGCAGAAACATCAAATTAAATCGAAATATTTAATTTATTTTTGCTGTTCTAAAGTGTTACCATAGAAACCAATGAATGTCATTACTGTGCCATTCGGAGTTGTATTTATGTGAAGAAGATTTATATCCTAAATACTAAATGCCAAAATATGACATCGGACATAGCCATAGTAAACAAATAGGTATGGATATATAATGACGATGAATCAAAATAGTGCAGTACCTATAGGAAGAAAAGTAGTAAAATCTGGAAGTATGAAAAAAGGGGAAGAGGACAACAATAATACAGATAAACCAATTTTAGAGATTTTAAATGAATTATCAGTTTTGAAATGAAAGCAACCCTTTTACAATAAACACGCAAACACTGTGGTCAAAGGCAGTCAATATCGCTACCCACAATTGTCATTGGGCACAAATCTAATTTAAATTACAATGTAACAACTTTGACATATGTGGTAAAAATTTAATGCTTCAGTTCCTATAACATGTTCAAAAATGGCTTGCACATGGGTAAATTACATCATTTTGCTATCAATAGGAAAATGACATACATATTACTCATATGGTAAACGATCAACGCGTTCTAGTTACGCGTATCGTTTTGACATTATCTTTATATCAACAGACGTCAAGCAATGCATTCATTTTCCATTTATTTCATCCTTAAAATAAGTATTTGTAATTATTCAATCTAATCTAGATGGTTTCTAACATCCATATGTGACTGAATCACTGGTTGAAATAAAAACGACTATTTAAAATTTAATGGAGCATAGTACCGCTTTGACAAAAAGATCGAGATCAACAAAAAGTTGAGATTAGATACTCATATCTTTTGATTGGTTAGATTTAACATGATATAGAATAGGGTAAACTTAAATCGGGTTCATTACAGAAAACTGTTTTCCCAAAAAGATAGAAATTAAAAAAAAAACAAAATTAGTTCATTTTTATGAACTTAAGATTTAGTTTAAATTTGCTATCCAATAATATGAAAACACTCATATGTTTTTTTAACAGATATATCGTATTGGCACACTCAGCAATGAGTAATGAACAATGAAGAGATTATCATACTTGCTTACCATTCATAAAAAACAAGACTATCGTTAGAAATTTATTGTTGAAATTGTTATCTAAACTATTTTTAAGTCAAGTTCTCAGAAATTAATTATATCACCCACTAAGATTTGTTTATAAATAGAGCAGTCATAAAAAAAACAGTAATGATAAAAATTGTAGTTATATTTATTTCGCAAACTAATTTTAAAACTTGGTAACTCATAACTCTTCAAGTAAAGCGTTTAAAAATAGCGCTAAAACTGTTTCCAAATCGTTATTTGAATAAATTATTCAAGTGTTTCCTGGGCAGCTAAAGTGCTCTTATAAAAATTCTCTTCCACCCCTTAGGATTATCATTCATTTTTTATTATATTCCAGCTCTTTGGACCTAACTCGGCAAAAATTTAAACTTCCTACTAGTTACCATCTGCTGAAAATGCTTTCAGATTCAACACTTGTCCTTTTATAATATCTATATATTAATTGGAAATATTTATTTCTTAAGTCTTTTTTTTTTTTTTGTAAACAATGTTAAAAATGAAACCAATCAAAATAAATGTTGCACCGCGCAGGACTATTTAGATCACAAAGCACGTTTCCGATTGGTTTATAACTATGATTCACAATCTAATATTAAACTCTAAACATAACCTCGCATCCTGTACATTGTATACAGGTGTAGAGTACGTGTGTCTATTTTTAAATCTTTCAATTCATAAAAATGTTAATCTAGATGTACTGCAGACCTTGATAGTCCGTAAAAATATTTGCAGACTAAAAATGTTGCTGCATAAAGTGCCAAATAAAAAGAGTTTGATATCACTGTAAAAAGCTACTCCGTGTATAAAGTTGAATGTGGTAAGAAAAATTACTTTAAGAGGTAAAAACTGTCGTGAAAAGAGCTAACTTTTAAACTTCGAAGTTATACAAATATAAAATTTTTAATATAAGTTTTGAAATGCGTTTAATCAAACTTGTAGATTGGGTACTTTAATGTTGCAGGAAATAAGTAGGTACAGAATAATCCGAAGGAAGTTTAATTATAAGTATTGCTTTGATCTTATCGTACATTTTACAAATAATAAAAAGCTATAACAACTTGCAAAACAAATAGAGCTTATTAGTTGTTGCTAATAATAATGAATAATAGAAATTAGTGTTTTTCTGGAAACATGAATTCGCCTTTTTGCAAGAGGCAGAGGCGGTAAGTAAATAACAACAACAAAGCAAACTTTAATAATGACTACCAAAAATTTTTAATATATCAAAATAATTTCATGGTCATAATTTTTTAAAATGTTGTTCGTCAATCGTGCAAAAAATATAAAACGCATTGCGGTCAATAAGTGCTCTTCTACCGGTATCGGATCATCCTCAACCGGTAGGAAGCTTTTACTGCCCTTAATACTTAAATAACTATTAAACTACTAGAATCTACATTACAAATATACTATGTATTTTTACGATGATGTCTATACAAATTATTACCAAATCAAACTTAAGACTTAACATTTATAAAACTTTGTGCTTTATTTTATAAATTTTCTTTATTTTCACGTTCCAAGTTTAACAGAGTAATGCCCATATTCAAAAACACTCGTAATGTTTCCAAACGGTTCGTTATAATTTATGACAAATAGAATCAAACTTGACAAATAAAATTTCGATTTTTCTTTCAATGTCGATTGTTGTTATTGGATAAAAATTATAACGAACCGTTTAAAAATTGTACGAGTGTTTATGAATACGGGCCTAAATATTTCAAGATTAGTTTCACAGAGTAAATATTATTTCACGTTTTTCCTGAATATAAATTTTACAGTAGTTTAAATAATATTTCTAGTTTTACTAAATGCTAAATTTCTGAGTAGTTTAAATGATAGTAACCATAGTTTCTTATTTCTTTATTAAATTATACATACTGTGTAAATAAACATTTTTCACTGCTCAAAAATAACCCAAGAATCCTGGATCACACGACTAGCTACCCGCAACTTCCTCATCCCTCTCTCAGAGTTACAAGATGGCGCCCGAACAAGAAACAACCCCTACAGCAGCAATGAGGGATGAGGATTACGTCACAATAGTAAAATTTAACTAATGATTATCTATTATTATGAAGTCTATTGGCCGTGTGCCTGAGTGTCTGATCGAGAATTTAAGGACCCGGGTTCCATCCCAAATAATGCCAAAATTACTTCGAATTTATTGGCACAAACGTGACTCTTGTGGTGCACCCTCCACGCCAGCAATGAGTGTCCGTGAAGTGACGCCTGGTAAATGCCCGCACGGTATGAATATGTTATCATTATCGATATCTACGTATAAACAGTTTGGCACACCCAGGGGAATATACCGTGATTATTACCCAAAATGGTTACTTCTTTCTTTTGCACCCGTTTATCAATATTTATAAATGTAAAAGTAAAAAGTACCTTTTGCATTATGAAAACCAAAATCTTTTATCAATTTTTTTCAGTGACCGTTTGCATTTAACCTCAGTCTTTCGATCTCGAAAATATGTGGCTTGAGCTATATGAGAAATCATGACGAGCTCCATACGCCATCAAGCAGGATTACCAACCTAATCCCGTGGTTGAGAGAGATTTCTAGGTTATGTACACGCTCTCAAATCCCTACTGCTCCAAACACACCACACAGGATTTTATCTCAGAATTTAGAATCGTTACGATTTGGAATTTAAATTGCGTTGTTTAAAAACTTTTTCTGATAACTTCATTTTGCGTTTTTTATACAGGCAATAATCGGATTGCAAAGGGATTATAAATTCGTGGAAGTAGGGAGTTTTAATTAAATAATGAATATGACATTTTTAATCAAATTTGCGAAACTTCTGTGCTTATTACAATCATTTGACGCGAAAATTTAATTAAATATAACAGCTTTCAAGATTTTCTCCATTTTTCAGTGCAATATATTACATCAAAATGTTGGTAATTGTCCGGATATCATATCTGCCTCAAGTATATGAAGTTAGCAATATTGGCAAACTAGACTTCAGAACAGATTAAAATAAAACTTAAGCTGTTTGAAAGATCATTTATCACGCTTATTGTAAGTCTTAATTTATCAAGAGTGCTTATTTTTTATCAAGTGCAGAAACTGATAGCAAAAAAAACGAAGTTGCACAACGTGGTTGCTATCACGAGTATAATACAGTTTTGAGAGAATGCAGTTATTATCTGCATTAATTTTCACATAATTCGTTTTTTAGCGTTGTATCAGTTTCTATGTGTGAATGTTAATTTGTTTCATGCATTTCATTTTAGAACTTTTCATTTGAGAACATGAAAGAAATTCTAATTAATTTTGTCTCATGTTAAAGCGTTTTAAATAATGATTCAAACATAATAAATTTTATTTTAATGTCAGGTCGAATTTCTAAACAATAAAATTTAAAAAAAAATCAAAACTGCGAAGTGATCCATTTGTATGCGCGTAAGTGTATAGAAAATTTGTCACGTACTATATTGCTGAACATTTGTTCGCTAACAATTCGTTCGTTTCAATGTGGACTTGGCTTTATGTAACTATCTAAAAATTTCAAGAACGCCCCGAGCTTAATTTTATATTACAAATCATGGCAAATCAAAAGTAAATGTGAAACGCGAAGGAATCCAACAGTTTTGAAAGAATGAGACAAGAAAAATATTCGATCAAGCGATGAGAAACGCTCCCTCTTAAGACGGACTTGAGGGCGGATTTTGATACAAACTGGAGGGTGATGGCCCTCCAAGGAATTTACGATAGCGGGAAAAAAATGGAGTTGCCATGGAAACTATTCCAAACTTAAAACTGCAGTTATATTCTAACAACGAGAAGCTTTTCGTTTTTTGCAGATATCATAAATTTAATTTTATAATACCTGCAGTATGACATACGTTGGAGAAACAAAACTATAGATGTGGAACGTACCTAGAACAGAACGAAAAAAAAATAATTATCTCCAATTACAGTTTCTTCACGCTATACTAAAATAAATAAATTGAAAAGGTTATGTTTAATGGATATCTGTGAATTAATATGCACCACAAGGCCTAACTATAAATAGATATAAAACTAATAGTTCTCAAGATCGATTTAATAATGCAGAAATATCTAGTGCATATGACATAAATTGCAATAAAAGTTATTAAACTATTATTATGACCACTCTTCTCCATAAAGGCGTTCTAGTGATAAGAACTGATAACAAACATCAGAGGTCAGAGATAATACGAAACCATCAAGTATTGTTGAGAAAGACGATAGGAATTCTTATTAATATTCCAAGAAACTTGCTGATTAAATATTGAAGACGCGTTGTACATTCGAATTATCATTGAAAGATTTATAGGAATCTTTGTATATATTTTTTCAATCTATCCGACAAAGAAATTCACATAACTTGGTACAAGCGTAATGTCAAAAAATGAAACATAACCTATTCACTAATTTTTGCGAGTATCTTTTTACATGGTTAATCTTCTACTTTAAACGTTCTATTAAACCATGGTTTTAGGCGCCTGAACTTCCTTTTACCGTCTCTGATTTGCGAGCACTGCATACTAATTCGTGAGATAAAAGACTACGCAAAATGAATTGATAGAGATATCTGATATGACGAAGAGACGGGAATACGAAAGGTTTACTGCCATCTTAGAGAATAAATTCTTTAAAATTTTATGTAAATTTTGTGTAAAAGAAGTAAAAGTCAAAATTAAATAAATTGCAGATACCCACAAGCCTATAACCTAACTTGAGAATAGAAGCAGATTGGCATATTTATAAATCTGTTGTGGCCAGCACAATACCTCTCGCCATTTCCATTTTATGTTATATAAGTATTGTATTGAACTTCGCTATCGAACCATCGTTTTATAACAAAAAAAATACAGAACTTTAACCAAATATTGTACAAGATGTAATAATTTTTTTAATGTATTTAATGGAGAATTTTATGTTCTTAAATATTTGTAATAACAAAAATTTCCAAAAAATTATATTTAGAAGAATTTTTCTACAAAACTACTACTTCCGGTTGTCCAATTGTTACTAGAACCTTTTCAGCTCTTCCCAGGAAGGTCAGATTGAGGAATTCATAGTTAAACAGGTCTTATAGTTTTTGAGGAACGTCCTTTGAACATCCACACATACACACACTCACTCACACATACACACACACGCAGACATATTCGTAAAAATGTTATAACGGATGTTAGGGATCTTAAATCGTGCTTATTCACTGAAATCTGGATATGCGATATTTAGCATGAATCCAATACCTCTCTTAGCGAGAGGTAAAAATGGATAATAACCGATGATGATATATTTATTTAAAAAGTATCTTGCTAAATAAAATTGTCAGTTACGTTACGTTGCTTTGTCTGCAAATTCTTTGTATTTCATCCAATTACCATAATTATTTATGTGAATCAAAAATCAGGAAATCTTGTTGACATTCGTATCCTACAAAACATTCCGAAAATTTAAATATATTTACATTTGAGCTTTTCCTTCCGCGTTTTCTTCTTTTTCCGTTCTGCCATTTTTAGAAACATTTTTTGTAAAGTCACAAGTTTCAACATGACAAGTAAAAATTCCTGCATTAAAATACGTCGTGTAAATTACGCCGTTTGGGAATTAATTTTTCTTAGCATGCAAGTTTCCACACGATTCAAAGAGCAGGCCGATAAGTTTGTGTAAAGAACACGAAAATATCGTGTTTGAATAATTTTCAATGCATAAAGGGACGTGAAAAAATATGGCACATAATTATTATTAATGTTTAAAGGAAAAATATGTAGGAAATCAGAACAGTGTTGAGGAAATTTTAGGTTAAACATTTTCTATTATGTACTGTTAAACATGCGATAAACTTTTGCTATAGAATATGAAATGTACAAAACTGTAAGTCTTATAGATTTATAAATAATGAACAAAGCTGTCACTCTTATGTATAACTTTATATTAATTAACAAATATATATATATATATATATATATATATATATATATATATATATATATATATATTAGTGGTGGGATCCGGATCCGGATAGTTTCGGTTTCGGATCCAAAAATATTCGGATATCCAGATAATTGAATGTTGAACTATCAGGATCTCGGATCCAAATCTCAGTATCGGATTTTGGATCCGGATCTGAGTATCGGATTTTGGATCCGGATCTGAGTATCGGATTTTGGATCCGGATCTGAGTATCGGGCTTTGGATCCGAATCTGAGTATTGGATTTTGGATTCGGATCCGAATATGAGTATGAGTATCGGATTTTAGATATGGAATTTCAGTATGCGCATCGGTTCTCGGATTCGAGTACCTATTCTCAGTATTGAACCAGATGATAATATTTGAATGTATATTATCATGGAGTCACAAAACCAAATAAATTTGATTATGAAATAATCCACTATACATTTTTGTTTGATGTAGTAGTAATAGTTGGTATATTGGTTGTGGTGTTGGTATAAAGTCGGTTTGGAGGGACCTTAAATCGTGCTTATCCATTAAAATGTGGATATGCGATTTTTAGCATAAATAATACTTCTCTTAGCGAGAGGTAA
The DNA here is from genome assembly GCA_943142095.1 of Ophonus ardosiacus. Lineage (NCBI taxonomy): Eukaryota > Metazoa > Arthropoda > Insecta > Coleoptera > Carabidae > Ophonus > Ophonus ardosiacus. The sequence goes on along the minus strand of OW964838.1, from coordinate 7,241,328 downwards.
AAAGTCATGAGACGAAAATTTTCCTGCGAAATTTCCATATTTTCGCAAAATGATTTTTTTTTAATTAATATAAGTACGAATTGATAATTGAATCGTAAGTAAAAATTGTCATATTTTACGAGTGACAATAGAAAATCGCTGTCACTACTAGAACTACTAGATTCAAAGCATCTCTCGTAATACGGCCATAAGTACGAGTAGACAAAAATCTGTTGGAATAGTCCTAGATCAAATATCAAAAGAGCACAGGTCGAATCGAACGAAAGGGATAGTTCTATATTTAGCCTGTAAATCAAACACATTAAGTCTATTAAGTTACATACGCAATCCAATGCTCTAATTTAATAGGAAAATTGATTCGAATAGTAAATTATCCCCTCAACACGACACATTTGTACGTAATGCGAATAATTAACTGTTTGCATGGTTTCCAATTAAAATTTTAATTTTGGTAATTAAGCATGTGGAACACACATCAAGTAGGCGTTGATGTGAAAAATGACTGACTGTGATACATGAGATATTTTTGCATGAATAATAATTAGAACATACAAACAGGAATTAAAAAAAAGTACGTTGTTTACGACTCACAAACATGAATTTGTTTAGGAAATAAATTGGTGGCATGAAAGAGTTATGATGTCAGAATATATCACACAAAAAACTGACACAAAATGTTATTTATAATGACAACGTTACAGAAGGAAAATTGACATAAATGTAAAACATCATTATTTTAGTTTTGATATGTCAACTCTATTTGGCATAATACAGAATGATGAAAAATAACTGATATACTTGAAAAATACTTGAAATTCGTAAGATTGATACATATATTTATATCCTGTTTTGGCAGTGACATTTGAAGATTTAAATGGTTGTTGTTTTTTACTCACGTACATTTATTTTTTACATTACGCGTAGAACAATAATCTAAAACATTTCAATCACTCAAAATTCTATTAGCTGTCAGGCCCCTGTTCTGACAATCTTTTGTATTTATTATCAGAATGTCATGTCAAATAATATTTCCGCCTCCACCTGGTGTTGTACAAACTGTGGAATAAAAAATCCCTAGAATTGTATTACCAACTGCATTCTTTTTGATCACTGTATATACTGCATGTAACTAAGGCTGTGTCCGATGTTGCATTTTTATCACCCTAATATCTAAATCCTAAATTTATATGCCCTAAATCTAGTGAATATTTAACATTTTTGGAATTAGATTTTAGGGTTTTGCAGGAGTACACTATGCCTTGAAGTTGACGTGCACTAATTAAACTTATCATGTTCGTTGCTATAATTACTATAAAAAGTCCAATTTACTGTCAAAAAATAGCTTCTTAGCTTCTATTTTATGAAATGTAATATTAACATTTACTCTCAAGCATCAAATTGAATTGAATTGTATAATTCATTTTTGTTGTTCTAAAGTGTTGCCATACAAACCAATGGATCACTAGTGTGCCATTCGGAGTTATATTTATGTGAAAAAGATCTAAATCCTAAATACTAAATGCAAAATGCCTAAGGCTGTGTCCGATGTCGCATTTTGGCATTTAGTATTTAGGTCTTTTTCACATAAATACAACTCCGAATGGCACACCAGTGATATTCGTTGGTTTGTATGGCAACACTTTAGAACAACAAAAATGAATTATACAATTCGATTCAACTTGATGCTTGAGAGTAAATGTTAATATTATATTTCATAAAATAGAATCTAAGAAGCCATTCTTTGACAGTAAATTTGACGTTTTGTGCAAATTATAGCAACGAACATGATTTGTTTAATTAATGCGAGTCAACTTTAAGGCATACTGTGCTCCTGCAAAACCCTAAAATCTAATTCCTATAATCCTAAATAATCATTAGATTTAGGGCATATAAATTTAGGATTTAGATATTAGGGTGATAAAAATGCAACATCGGACACAGCCTAAGTATATTCTTCAGTCTACTGAATATAGTGTTTGTATATATTCTATCTTTCTAAAAATATTATACGAGTATTTTCCGTCACCTGGAGTGTATATCTTGAATACTATAAATATAAGAAACAGAAACTAATTGAAAATAGCTGTTTGATTCCATGTTGCTCTCATCTGTTTGAAAGCCACCAGACATCAGACACTATGCTGTCTGTATGAATGCATTCTGGCACCATGCCAAATGAATTGTATCACATATCAGTTCAGTACTAGTGACAAAACGGAGAATTTACACCAAATGAAATCATCTTGTGATTAACACACAGAATTATGTTTTAGAAAATTTTAAGCAAGGGAAATTTGAATAAACAAAATATTTTTTCTACTGTCTATATACAAAGTAGGCATTTGCGCTCGCTTTTGTCCGAATTTCTAACTATAAAATGTTGAGGAATGTCACTTGTCTACATTCTTAATGGGAAAGTTTAGTCAGGAACTAATGGCGCTGTAGTTACTTACACATGTACCACCCCCACAAGCCAATATAGGACTACTCTGTCGGTATATTACATAACGAAACAAAATACCGTACCCTGTGTACAGGAATACAGAAAAAAATAGGGCATTTATTTACAAAAACGAAAGTAAACAATGCTTAGATTAGATTGAAGCAATAGCTCAAGAAGAATTGAAAATAACAATAAATTAAAATCAAAAAATATAATAGTTATTTATTGAGTAGTACTGAAAGTACAAAGTGTACTTTTTATTATTTTTTGTTATGGTGGAGGACTCCATTGTGGCGACTGTAGAAAAAATCGAGTGCAAATGGACATTGTACTTTTTTGTACTTTTAATAAACAAATAGCTATTGTTCTAACATATTATCGAATTAGATCCTCCTAAGTTTATTCCTTCCTGTTTGGATTGTTTTATTAAGAGTGACTGGCGCCCGAACCACCAAACCCATACTCCGCTGGTCGTAGCCTAAATCTCACTTTGGGAAATCGTCACAAGAGTTAAGGTTAGTTTCAACTCTGAGCGGGTTTATATAGGTTTTTTGTTTGAGAAAAATATGACTATATGTAATTTAGAAAAGCCATGCATTCAATGAAAACAAAACAAATATCTCTGGGAGACAAGAGAAATCAGGATGAAGATGTTTTTATATTAGCATAAATGTTAAAACAGTAAGTAATAGGATATAAGAATGTATGCTGCAATATGAAGTTGAGTTTTCTGTACTTACTAACTTGAACATCATTGAATGAAAGACCATTCTATCACACAGCAGCCATACACAAACAAAACCAACTCAACCGGGAACAGTTGTCTACGTCGGAATCGCCCCAAACAAAACAATTGTTGTCGTGGTGACTTTAATAAAAACAAATACATCCTCATGTTACATAATGTACAGTCGGGAAAAGGACAGAACGATATATTCTCATTATTGTGAACAAAGATGGAATATGACTCAGAGAGTGATCTAGGAGGAATGAACTAACACTTGTGGCCTAGTAGTTTTTGTCTTGACCTTTGCAGAAGCTTTTTGTCGGTCTGCATTTTGATATGATGTTGTTTTTTGATGCAATAAAGATTTTATAATAATGGAGGAAGAACTAACTCAAACAAACTGTAGTTACTAACTTAAACATCTGTACAGATATGTCGAATGACAAAGTACATCTTTTTTGTATCGTGCGAACGTGTCAACCTTCCAATGATTAAAAGCCACCCTTGTCAAATACTCATCCCTAAAAAATAAAAATGACCCAATCTTATAACTTATTCATATTGCCTGTTCTTTAAATTTTTTATCCTTGTCTATCTGGTGACATTTTACGTGTTAGACAAGGATGCTACAGAGAATATATAGGGTGGAGTGGAGGGGGGGGGAACGGAAATGGAGAAAGTGGAAGAGCGACGCCTCAGGACTAAAAGACGGCGCCGAATCAGTGGCGTCGAAGATTTTTCACGGGGAACAAAATATTTGTCAATGTGAGAAGAGAAAGTAGTATTCCTTACTATTCCACTGTATTATATCAAAAAGGATAATGTAGAGTTACATACAAAACTAATAAAATTACCCCTTAATCTTAAAATTTAATTTTTACAAAACTATATACGTACCTATTTCGAGAAGGTTTTTAATTAACCACTATATATATATATATATATGTAGTGACATGTGTCATTGGAAAATTTGACAGTGACAATGACACATGTCAATGCAGTTTGGACATTTGACTTATGTCAATATATTTAATTAAATCAAGTGGCCAATACCCTTTTCTAACAACTATTGTTAGTGTTATGTTAAAGTTTACCTAGTAACATATTTTGTGTAAATATTTATTCAATTTTTGGTTTTGATAGAATAAACATCCAAATCAAATTTCATCAGTGTTTCATTTTTATTTATTTTTACAATTTAATTTAAAGTTACATATTTTTACATCTTGTAGCGGCTGATCCCGCTATATATATATATATATATATATATATATATATATATATATATATATATTAGCGCAGCAGTCCTTCGAGGCCACTATATTTCTAGGGTAGGGGGTATAAAAGTTAAAAAGTAAAAAATCGTTATTTCTGAATTATATTATTACTGAACACGTCTTTTCTTTTTTATTCTTTCGGCAAATATGACACGCACTTTTATTATTTTATTCATGTAAGGCTCGGTATTTTCATCTCGGGTTAAACTGTTTGTTAAGCCTCGTTCAGTTGCACTAAAGTGTAACACTAAATGCCGTGACATTAACTGTGGCAATAGTGATGTCGTCTGGACCAAGTAACGTTGCGATGTCACGATGTCGTGACGCTAATGCCGCGTATCAAAACTTTTTGATATGTGACACTGCAACACTGAGATGTCACGGCACTGGTATCAACGTCGCACCTATTTCCATCGTCTGAACACTAGTAACAGTGACAAAGCGACACTAGGACGTAAACCGCCCCTTTGTTTTGTGTTTTTTCAAAAAGTTCTTAAATATGCTAACATCAATATGCAAATAAAAAATTTAGAATTTTCGAATTGCAACTCTCTTAGTATAATCCACTTTCTCATCTATTGGCGATTCGTTGTTTTTCTTTCTAATTCAACAATAATTATTTGTTCTACAACATTAGCTGCAGCACATATTCGAGTAAGTTCTGCCATTTTGCCCGTATTTAGTGTCACGATATACTCAAATACAGCTCTCCGAAGCAAACATTTGTCCCGAAAAAAATGTGGACTAAATTTGTAGCGGTAAATATATATCCAATCAAGACAACAGAATTGTGATTGTGAATGTACACACTTTTAAAATCATTTACGGTGACTGGACTACGCGATTTTTAAATTATTAAGTCAGTTTTGTGAAAACAGTCTTTGTCAATACTACTTTGGCCAGTGTTTTAAAGAAAAACGGTATGTAGCTATTTTGTTTATAAAAACTTAAATGATTTTACAATGTATAACCTCAAAACTACTTTTTACCTTAGTATACCGTAGAAACGTAATAGTGTGTATAACGACCTCAGGTTGCACCCCTTCAGGGACATTGTTTGCTTCGGCGCGCTGTATATCTCTACTACGTATGAACACCTAGTGCCGTGATAATAAGATGGATGTCATGACACCGACGTTATCGTCAGAACTCAGAACGAACCTTTAACGTAACTCTCAGTGAAAACAAAAATATAGTATCAACATTGTAACATAATATGAATATTTTTAAAGGTTTTAAAAGCTAATTGAAAATAACGAAAATAAGGATCAAAATTTAAAATAAAAATTTTGAAAAATGAATCATCAATGTTTTTTTTTAAAAGGTGTCTTGTTTGTGTTCAGTCTGCAAAGGATATAAAATGAAAATTGGTCTTCTGAAATTCAAATTCTACTTTACAGCTTATAAGAAAAACCTGCATTAACAATTGTCAATTCAACGAATCTCCTTTCTCGGATTGAGGATGCTCCGGACTGAATTCCGCTTAATCGAAATTCCGGTTGCTGACCGTAACTCACAGTATAATAGTCCGCGTAATCGACGCTCCATTGTATTAAAACGAAAAATAATTCCTCTCCGTCCTTGTTTAAAGACATTTATTCCCCCTATTTCTGCCCTAAATTTCAAGTCCCGTAACTCTAACTTAGTTGTAATGAATCTGACATTAATATCATGTATTGCCACGGTATATTAAAGTCTCCTGCAGTCATACTTGCTACTCCAACTATTAAATATGTTTTTTTCTTTCTTTTTTATCTCTCGCTAAAAGAGGTATTGGATTCATGTTAGCAATCACATATCCATATTTTAATGAATAAGCACGTTACAATACAATCCGATTTTAACATTTTTATATGTTGGAAAAAGTAAATCATATGTCCCTCCAATATTTGGCACATATTACCGCATTTTCGTTTTACCAAGCGTCTTGTCATGGGCACTCATTGTTGGCGTGGAGAGTGCATCACAGTGGTCACTTTGTATCATTTAAAATTCGAAATCATTTTGGCGTCGGTGAGGATCAGACACTCAGGCAAAAAGCCACGAGATTTATAAGTAATATTAATGACAAAAGAAAATCTGTTGGACATTTATAGTAAGAAAAACAATTTTCCGGGTATTTTCCTCAAATCGATCCCATTTTCATTTTTTCATGAACATTATGTTTTATTTGTTATTTTGACAGGACGCCATTTTTCATGTCGTCTGGTGATTTAACTCTGAAAGAGCCTTACGGCAAAGTTTGAAAAGAATTCTGATGAATAAGACGTTTTCCCTAACGAAAAATATTGACATTTAATTGCTGAAAACGATAAAGACGAAAATAAACTCCGGGAAGTTAAAAGTGGAGAGAAAAGCGGATGATTCTAAAACCGATTTACGATTGTGTTTTCATTGTCTAGAAACTAGAAGTAGTGCTTATTATCGTTGTTTTTCAACTGAAACTCTTATTGAGTTTCAATAAAAAATGATAAAATATAACTAACCTATTAAATTTCTTCATTTAATGTAATTTATTTTTCATAATTTCATATTCAAGTTTAAATATTAAGTTGGATCTACTGGTCCTGATACTAATATTTTATCTTTGGAAGTGCGTTATTTTTGGGAAACATACAAATTATGTTCGTCTGTATTTACAACATGTTCAGAAGCATCTCTTTTTTATTTCCATCTTCCCTTGCAAATTCTAATGTACTAAAACCATCAATGTGTGTTAACGCAATCAGTTTTGGATTCTCAAATGCTCCGTATGAGTTTGTTTGACTTATGAACTTAACGTTAGGTTTAAATAAATTAGGAAAGAGTGAAAAGATAATGTCAGCCACCGGGATTTGAACCCAGACCCACTGTCTTGCCGGGACAACGCTCTACCAATTGAACTAACCACTACTTTTAAACATCAGTGACTTGTCATAATTTACTCATGCACCTATCGGCACAAATATTGAAATGAACGTAGAGTGTGCAGCCTATTTACTGTCTTGCCGGGACAGTGTAGTGGTTAGTTGTAACCCCACATCAATACGTGACGCTGAGTATTCTCAAATGAGAATCGTTCAGTCTAACATTTGTGGAAGATAATGTGAGCCAACGGGAGGAGTCCGCCATAGCTCAATTGGTAGAGCGTTGTCTCGGCAAGACAGTGGGTCTGGGTTCAAATCCCAGTGGCTGACATTATCTTTTCACTCTTTCCTAATTTATTTAGAATAAATAGGCTGCACACTCTACGTTCATTTTAACGTTAGGTCCTTTGAGAAACAAAATCTGTTGCTGTTATCTAGACGACGTAATAATTCCAGTCAATAATTAAGAGACAGACTTGTACTACAAGCCATGCGTGAAGCTAATTAACCTAAAGAAATGTGAATTTGGCAAAACAGAAATCGATTATTTAGGATATATAATTTGTAAAGAAGGGCTCAAATCAGGAAAGAAAAAACTGTGTGCCATAGAACAATTTCCAGAACCAAAATTGATTCACGAAGTTAAAGTAAGCTAACCAACAACAAAATTTATACAAAAAATGTTCTAGACAACTCAGGTGTATATGAAATCCAGTGTGACATGTGTGAATATAAATATATTGGTCAAACGGGTAGAAGTTTCCTCATTAGGTTTAATGAACATATGAGATCTTGGAAAAATAAAAAATCAGATCTAATCTAGCCACACATCTTTTTGAAAACAACCACAACTGTTCAATAAAAAATTTAAAAATTTTACATTTAGAAAAGAAAGGTTGTAAATTAAATTTCTTGGAAACATTTGAAATAGACAAAGCCATTAAACGCAATGAGAAACTGATGAATGACCAAACAGATGTTCTCCACTCGGATATTTTGGAAATATTATCGAAAGGGAATTTTTATTGATCCCTTAAGATGGTATTCCCAAGACTCCAACAAATTAGTTTATAATCTTATACCTGTATCTTTGTATATATATTCATGTAGTTCTCTTGTACATTTCTCAGTCTTCTGAAGATGGCGTAAAAGCCGAAATAGCGGTAAAGATAATAAACTTTATTTTGTGAAACTTAGCCAAGTGTTAATTATTTTACCTTATTAAAATGTTTCACCTAGTGCCAACGACGGATTCAATCAATCAAATTAAAAGATTCTTATAGGTCTATCTTATTCTGTCGCGTTGCAGATCATTCAATACATAAAATTTTATATATTTACACAGTATTTACCATTAGAGTTAAACACACATTTATACGAATGTATTTCCAATAACCACAAAATAATTCATCAAATACATGTCACATGTCACTCATTCACGCAGTTTGCGTCAAAATCCATTAAAATAATTTTAACGAGAATATTTAATCCAAATCACGAAACCACAAACCTCCGCTTCCATTTATTCGGTAAACAACGTTCGTGCTCTTCAACATATTTGTGTGTTTGGCTGTATTTTGCTGTAACCACCATCTATCAGTGTAACCCGCGAGGCAAACAATATTTACAAAAAACAACACATAAACAAACAAAAAAATATCAGAGAAAATAAAGAAAAGTTGGTGGAAACGGCACGTGCAGAGAAAATATCTTTCGGATGGAAATATGACCGGATTTTCTTCGACAACTGTCAGATTGGGTTGATGTTTCGAATATAAAATTTATGTATGTGTTCTACAATATCCACATCCGTGTGTCAATATCATTTTTTACCTCTCGCTAAGAGAGGTATTGGATTCATGCTAAAAATCGCATATTCAGATTTTAGTGAATGAGAACGTTTTAAAGTCTCTAAAAATGCGTACACTACGTAACATTCTCTTTACAATCCAATAATATTACTACGAAGTTTATATCTCTACCCATTTTTGAATTCAAAAAGTCAATATACCCCACATTTAGATAAAAACTTCAAAATTTTCAAAAATCTAATTTGTATGTACCTAGATACTTCTTAAAGCGCTGATTCCAAATTTTGAAACCGCAGGTCGATATCTCGTTTCGTTCTCGAGATATTTAGATTTAAAGTTTTGCTCAAAACTGCTCATTTTTGGGTATTAACCCAAAAATGGGTTGAGATATGAATTTGGCGACATCACCATTTGATTCTACGGACAAAAATACATATGTATAGCAATTTTTATAATTTTTGTCCAACCAGTTCATTTTTTATGAATAAAAGTTTAAAAATCCCTAAAATGGCCAAAATATGAAAAAATCCTAAGGGGTACCCCTTACGATTTTTGGCTATTTTCAGTTATTTTGCTTTAGAGATTGTATGCGGTGTTCAAAAATTCTGAAAATTGGTGTACTTATGTAATTTTGCCCGTAGAATCGAATGGTGTTGTCGCCAAATTCATATCTTGACCCATTTTTGGGTTATTACCCAAAAATGGGCAGTTTTGAGCAAAACTTTAAATCTAAATATCTCGAGAACGAAACGAGATATCGACCTGCGGTTTCAAAATTTGGAATCAGCGCATTGAAAAGTATCTAGATACATAAAAATTAGATTTTTGAAAATTTTTAAGTTTTTATCTAAATGTGGGGTATATTGAATTTTGGGCCAATAATTCAAAAATGGGTATAGATATAAACTTGGTAGCAAGATTATTTGATTGTAAAGAGAATGTTGCGTAAGTATAAGCATTTTTAGAGTATTTATATATGAGTATACATAAGGTATATTCATATGATAATTTTATTGGATTTATAGAATATTTTCCAAGGAGCCTTCTGTATGGAATTTGTAACAAATGTATTATGTTCGTGTTACAATTTTTACTGGATATATAGAATCTTTTCCAATGAACTTGAGTGAAGGAGAAATTTATGGAGAAGATGCATCCTCGCTGTTCTAGTTAATGCCGGGTGATGCTCTAAATTACATAATTACAAAATATATTTTGCATTAATAATCTCTATATTATGCATGTATGGTTTGGACTCGAGAAGGAAATGAAACAATTTTGTAAGTAAAAATTGTTCAATATTTCGCATGAAATGAATCTGCCACATATGCATCAGATGGTAATATCATCCTCTGGCGGTTTTTTATTTACGCACGTTAGGTTAAAAACGAGATCCATTAATTTCAATTGGAAAGCAGCATGGCATGAGCAAAATAAAATCACACATGGAGCCTGCGGGCAAATTCTCGATGCCGAATCACTGAATCCTGAATCAGACTGCTGATATTGATTTTAGGTTTGCCGTTATGATAGATTACCAACAGCATGGAGGAAGAGATTGTGAATAGTTGCCAGAGTACAATACAGTCATTTGTATGAATGCTGATATGAATGTAGGAGACGAAAATAATGGACTCTCCGGCGCATTATCAAAAACTAAAGAGATAAAGTATTAAGAAAACACTCGCCATGTTTCACAAGATATCAACGTCTGAATCAATCTTTTGCCTATCATCAGACGCTGGCCATGCTCAGCTAGTAACCATAGACGCGTTTCGCTCTTGTTGGAGCTCCTCAGTATGGTGTACCTGGAGGAGACGAAAATAATGGACTCTCCGAGGCATTATCAAAAAAGAGATAATAAAGTATTAAAAACACATTCGCCGTGTTCCACAAGATTTCAACGTCTGAATCAATCTTTTGCCTATCATCAGACGTTCGCTGAGCTCAGCTAGTAACCATAGACGCGTTTCGCTCTTGTTGGAGCTCCTCAGTATGGTGTAACTGCCGCCTCTTTGCAGAGACAATTCTCAACTGAGCACGCCGAGAGATATAAACTTCTTTATGGCGAGTGTTTTCTTAATACTTTATTAAACATTGTTTCACCTAGAATTCGATATTGTACTATTATTATTTCAATAGCTGCTAGTGCTTTTTGGCGATTCTTCGATAGATGGATCTACCTCTTAAGCCAATTATCTTATATGAGATGTTTATATCTCTCGCCGTGCTCAGTAGACACTTACAAAATTGCAATTTGCACGAGCGCCTCTAACGGCGAAGCATAGAAATCAAGGTTGCTATGGTTACCCCGTACAAATAAAGACCTGTCATCAGCCGTAGACTTTACACTCTAGCCATCGTTTTAGTTGAATAATCGAATGATGTTCAATATTATCAAACAAAAAGGTTGCACCAGACACATCTTCTGGTTTTAAACTCATTTTTATTAAACACAACGTACTCATCACAACAAAGAATTAGGTTTAACACTGAATAACAGATGCGAATACAATGACAGATAGGAACAGGGAACGGGACGCAAGACAACGAGGGGAGGTTTGTTTGTATGTATGACCTTCTATTTCTCTCTTGCAGTGACGTCAATTTTTTAAGTGTCTGTTGGGAATTGTCTCTGCAAAGAGACGGCAGTTACACCATAGTAATGAGCTCTAATAAGAGCGAAACGCGTCTATGGTTCCTAGCTGAGCACGCCCGACGTCTGATAACGGCCGAAAGGTTGATTCGGATGCTGAAATCTTGTGATACATGGTGTGTTTTCTTAATACTTTATTAAACATTGTTTCATCTAGAGTTCGCTATTGTACTATTATTACTAAAGAGATAAATCTTTTCCGATCATCCGAATTTTACTTGTATTTTAGTGGTGCGAGTAGTCAATCCACAGCCTACAAAAGACCAACGGTTTATAGTGACCTACGAACAAATCAGACCTAGCTGTACGGGAGGCGAACCTACGGCCGTAAGCAATGCATGTACATATTATCAAGCGATACTCTAGCCGGGTAGACCACAGCTTATCGTAAATATAGCTAAACCGAAATTTAAATCAGGAGTAGAATCTATCGTTAACTATTAAGACGAGTGGGACTTTTGAGAGAGAAGAATCCAAGAGGGCATTCATCAGGTCGAAACTAGAATTCGCTCTCTCGAGAAGCACCGAGCATAAAGTGTTCAGGTATTGGGTAGCAATTGAAAATAAAATAAATTGGTCAACTAGACAGGGCTTGAGATAATCAAAACTCTTTATCACAAAACTTTCTGAGTGAGCTAAGTATCTTTTATATTTTACCACAATTCAAAAACCGGTAATTTTTCGTCTGTTATCTGTTAACCACCAGTGAAGTATCGCCTAGAAGTTCTAGTTCCTAATAAACTCATTATTTGACTTATAATAGCTCAGTCAATTATCTATCTAATGTACTAGACAGTCTCATATATTTTGCCAGTCAATTAACTTATTCAATAAATTATACGTTCTATAAAAAGCCTAGACGAAATTCGTGTCCTATTAAATTAATAAATCAGCAATATCCATTTAACCTTACTATTGGCCTGTGACTCATTTCAATAAATAAATTGAATAGACAGAAAAACGCTCTCGTTAGCTGAATTCCAAGAAGTCATTGGATTTCAATTTGAAATGAAAATAAAAACGGTTTTTTGAGGAATTATTAATTAATGAAATATAAATACAATTTGTTCTTTTTCCTGAGAAATTTAATGATTTTTAAAATCCAGTAGGTTTCCGAGAAATAATGTGTATGTATTTCATTATTAAATATGCTAAAGTAAATAGTTTTATCTACTCCTGAATAATATATTATTACGTTTAGTGGATTTTAACGATAAACTGCGAGAACAATCTATAATTTCTATTTCCGAATTAGTTGAGCATTATAAAATTGGGTGAATTATTCCCTTTAAAGTAATATCAGAACACTTACGACTTTTTGAACTTTCTGGCAAATTGTAGAATTTTTTAAATTAAAGCTTTTATTCGCAAAAAATCACGTATTTCTAAAAAATTAGGAAAATTTATTTCTCTGATTTATCGTTTATTACAACGTATTTGTTCCGCGAGCTGAATAGGTAATGTCCAGAAATCGATTAAGTTTCTTGGAAATTCGCTTACAAATTCTTTCACTTGAACTTTGAATTTCTTTTGTTTGGCTTCATAGCAAGAAAGTTAATAAAGAGTAATATTTAATTTTGGCCATTTATTTCAAAGGAAATATTGACTCAACCAACAACGTAAGTAACTTACCAAATTATGAAAAGGAAATTACTTCATGTTTCTTACCTGTAACAAAGAAAACAATAATTAATTAAAGAAATAAAAATGACACCTTAAAATTTGTAAAGAATAAATCAGAAATAGATAGAGGTATGACATTCAACAAAACTATTAGTTTGGGATTACAATATACAATTTTAAATTAAAAATTATATAAAAATAAAATTCTTAACAGTCGTCTATGTTCGTTATTTAACCAGGTTTGACATTTGATATTTTTACATTCCGTCACCTTTAGGTAAGAAAGGTATTGTCTTTGGTTAAAATATTCGGTAGTGAGTTTTTAATGAATAAGCACGTATTAGGGCCCCTAAAATACGATTTTACTAGTTTAAGATGATGTCTATATGTATGTGTCCGGGTGTGACAAATTATTCTCCGACGATAACTCCAATACTACAATTCTAAAAATTATGATTCTTTCGTATTCCTCTTCTTAACATCCATATGAAGAGTTGATTACATTTTGGTTATAATTGGTGAACAGGAAGTTCCCTTATTTTAAGTTCTTAACAGTTTTTCTTGAAAAACCCTAAATTAAATATAATTTTTTGACATTTTATGTGATTATCAGTATGAAAGAATATCATTCTCTGTATACATTTTCCTTAATATTCAATAGATATAGAATTAAAGAATTATAAAAATAATTCTAATTGACAGATGTCAGTGTCAAGTGTAATTTACATAGTGCACATTCGTGTTATAATTTTATTGGATTTAGAGAATCTTTTCCAAGGAACTTTCGGTATGGAATTTATAAAAAATAATATATGTTCGTGTTACAATTTTAATGGCTATAATAGAATCTTTTCCAAGGAACTTTTGGTATGGGATTTGTACAAAATACATCGAATTGATGGAAGGTCTTGTGCTGGCCACAACAGATTTTGTACATTATATTTCAACAGTCACCAACCTACATTGTACTAGGCTACACTCGAATCAGTTATTAACGAATTCTTTCAGGTGTTGAAATAGCTTGGTTATAGACTCAAAATAGAAAAAAATAATCATTACAGTACAATATTATTTAATTTAAGTTTGAAACTATTTAAGAACTAAAACATAAAGAAGCTTCTGAGTGGCTTAAAGAAAAGAACTCAATTGAAATGTCAGTTTATTTTTAGAAAATTTATCTCCTAAGTATTTCACTTGGTAAGCTTGTTCCTCATTTTCTTTTTTCTTGTCTACCTTCTAACTAAAAACCTGTATAATCCAAGCTTAAGTATAAAAAGACCAGGATATAAAATTAATTATTCCCTGGAGTCTAAAAGCTTTTACCAAAATGTGAAGAAAGCATATACTTAGACACTCTACACCCGATTGTATTACAAAATCAATAGATACATCAGATGATCTAAATAAGATGTCAGAATGAATTCCTCCCCTCACAAAAATATCTTAAAATTGAGGTACTAAGTGTAGCTCTTACGCATTAAGACTTTTAGTTTTCGTGTGTCATAGTAAAAGTTTGAAAATCTCTGGCTCCTTTATTGTAAGGGGGCTTGGACTGATCAATCGTTTCCTGACGAATTTGAAAGTTGATTAATCGTGGCCCACTGAGTTTAGGGGAGAAGTGGTGTAATTAGTTGGGGAAACTTTCAACAGCATCTGTGCGACACTTTCAAACAAAAAGAAAAATCATGACGCATATGTTTTGGCGGCGATGACTTTGACAAATACACAATTCTAGGAAAAAAGATAAATAAAAATTTACACTACTTCAGTCACCAATAATGCAAGCAGAGATTTTACAATTTACTTCACAAATTTACCATTTATAAGTTTTTAAGTTGTTATAGTACTATTAATTGTTCTTCGCTATTAACTAGGTATTTTGCTGTTACTACGAACATGGTAAGAAATACAATTTACAAACTAAAAAAATATATCTGGTCTCTTGGTAAAATATCTGAATGGTTCATTTTGTTAAAATGTATGATAGACTTCTTCAAGGCTGCGTTTCTCCCAAGATCTTTCCACGAATTGCACAGCTTTTATTTTATTTTTAAATGCTTTCTTCATGAGATCATATGTGAACCATATTCTCCACTAAAGATTTTATGGTCTGTGTTATGGACGAGTTCAAAAAGTTTAAACATATATACCGACAATATTTTTTAACGTGAATCATTGAGTTTCTCATATCCATAGTTACGACTTGATATTTGCAAGTCCCATTTAAAATGAAACATAGCGAACGAATTTGACAGAAGTATTATATTTAAATATTATAGCCGAGTCAGAAAATCACTAGGGCACAAGGTGCACATAATATTTTTTCTACAACTAAATTAAATTTTTAGAAAACAAGTATAATTATTAAAAGAAAATTAACCTCTAATGACATCTTGTTAATATGACAGATAAGCGTTGAATTTTCCTGTAAGATGCGCCATGATATTTGATTGACAGCAATGTATTTGTCTGTCTCTTTTAAATGAAACACAGGGAATGAATTTGACAGAAGTATTGTACTTAAATATTGTAAGAAATTTAGCTGAGTCAGAAAATCACTAGGGCACAAGGTGCATACAAATTTTTTTCATCCACTAAATTTAATTTAGAAAGCAAGAATAATTATTTAAACAAAATTAACCTCTATTGACGTCTTGTCAAATGTCAAATTCGTTCCATGTGTTTCATTTTAAATGAGACAGACAAATACATTCCTGTCAATCAAATGTCAAGTCGTAACCATGGATGTGACAAATGTATCATATGTACATTCGGCAACGCGGCTAAAGTGCCTTTTTAGCGAAGAAGGTTACTGCAAAACACTCTAAAACTAGGTATTTCGCCTGGAAAACGCCTTCTGAACCGATTTAGAGACATGGTATGAAGAAAAGTTTTTACAGTGGATTTGGACGTTTCACGGTTTGAAAGTTTTGTACGAACTCATATTATAAAATTTCGATAGAACCTAGATATGTATATGTGGCATAAGTCTATCTCTATATTACAGAGTACGGTCTTTCTAGATTATTTGATTTGAGTTTACAAAACACAAGCAACACATCCGATACAAACCTCATAATACTAAATGTATAATATACGCATTATTTGTATAATAATAAATGTGATCTATACTATTCATTAACAAAATTAATATTTACATTTTACATTAAACACGGTATTCGAATTTCATATTCAATGAATTGAGCCTATCTCAATATTGTAGTCTGTATTTAATATTTGCATAGTACATTTATAATTAAATTTACATTTGATAGTAGAGATATCAAACTATGAAACTGTTTTCAATAAGATACTTATATAAAATATTAAAATACATAATCGACATTTAAGTACAAACAATTATTTTAAAGTTACTCGGTCTTGAAGAAAATAATGTCAAACTTATTGAGCGGTACAAACTTAGTTTCAAACCTTAGCTTTGTTCCAAAGTAGAACGAGCTCAATTTTAAGGAAAGTTTAGTTTTAATTATCACAGCGGCATATCGCTCTCTGCTTGTCTTAAAACGTTGGGTGTCAACGGGTCATTATTGGAGCCGCTCTGTTAAAATGAAAACATGCTCTGTATAGTAAAATATAGTAAAATAATCTTACTGGTTTCATTAATATAAATTCTATTTTTGTTTGAAATCATTTCTTATGAGAATGAAAACTGTAGTTCCAACATTATTTCAAACAAAAATGGCATTTATGTTAGAGGAATAGTAAGATTATTTTACTGTACAGAACACTCAGAGCAGATAGAAGTACTATGCGATTCATGTCTGCATTCCAAAAGAGCGGCGCAAATAATGACCTGTTTAGCATCCAATATTATAAAGCAAACAGTTAGCGATATACCGCTTTGTCATAATTACGATATTTATATTTTTATTGCATGCCCGACCTGACTATAGCAAAGTTTCGTTGTTGAAGCCAATCGACAGAATAAAAGGTGAAGAATAATACTAGCAAAATACGGAATGTAGGAGAACGTTAAAAAGGCAGTCGAAAATAGAGGAAAATCATGTAGGACAACACGAAAAAACCTATGGAGAAGTAAACGAACAGAAGACAAAGAAGAAAAGCTAAATATAGCCATTTTACACTGACGGCCGAATTCACCATTATTCTGTTGATTAATGGTCAACTGATTAGGGAATCTGGGAATCAAGCTGATTCGTAAATCAACGTTTGTTTTAATTCACCAACTTGATTTCTGTACAAATTAATCATGAACAGCAGATTCACAATTCTGTCACAGAATAGGTTATACAGAAGCGACACTCCTTGCCGGCACCATTGTTGTTGCGATTTTACGTTTATGACCTTGAACTTTAAATTTGTTGGCAAATTTACGCGCGAAATTTAAATTGTATTAAATGGTAAAATAAAATGAAAACATAAAAGTACTAAAATTTTAATAACGAATTAAAAAGAAATCATATAAAATAAACACATAACTATGTTTTTATTAAACAAATACCTGAATTTTACAAATTCATTGCAATGCAGAATTTTTTTTATATCTTTGACGCGGGAAACAGAAACGTCAGACTCGATGAATATGTCTCACATCCTTCTCCATTAAATCTTCTCTTCTACAGACCTTTAGCCATATTTTACACCTATATTTATTAAATGAATATACATTTTACATGATTTGGTAGTCGTTTTGCATAACTTACATTTCTGGATTATTCGGAAACGAAAAAAATATTTCCCTTTCTCCATTTTTTTAATCTACTTAAACAGTCTTTATATGAACAAACAAGTCCTCCCGTTTCTACCTTCTTCGTTTTTTTCCATTTTAATAGAAACTAACACCATTTCTAAAATTCACAAAATGACATAATATGTCAAAAGTGAGAAGACGTGTTTGGTTTGTTTGAATTAGCCATAACCCTAAAATACATGGGCGTGACAAGCTGAGACAACAGCTCCTCCAGAATATGTGAAATATAATGATTTTCTTTATGATAACGATTTTTCCTATCGTTTGTTGAAAAAATGACATGTTTGTTCTTATTAGAAATCAATTTATGTTTCTCAATATACTTTTATTATTGACCCCTAACAGAAAATGTTCTCGTCGAGATAATGAAAAGAACAAAGAATCGTAAGATACGAAGATTGCCAAAACAATCCGATTTTATCCGATTAGCCCTTTAAATTTGTTGGCATACTCTTTCTCTCTCTAATTTTCGTTTCTCTCTCTGACTGTCGCTTCTGTATAAATGTTTATTCTGTGATTCTGTTTTGGTTTTTGACAGTTAATGTAAGTGTCATACAATTTTATTCGTGGTAATTGCACTTTTCGTTACAAATATTAAGATGTAATTTTTTTTCCTTTAATAATATTATATTTTTATTTTGATATAGGTAGAAAATTACACAGATTCCAGTAAAGGAATGTTTTTAAATATAGTGAAAATGAAATAAATAAAAATATATTTAAAACTAATGAAACCAATGAGGTTTTAAATAAAGATAAAGAAGAAGCAAGAGGCAAAGATACAAATAAGTATAACAGTCAGAATCTTGACACAGCTATAAATGTGAAAATTAGGATTTAAAGCTTGATTCATGGAATATGACGAATAATTGATTTTGATTAGTAGATTAGCTTGATTTTTTGTGGTGAATTGGGTTGTTTCAAAATCAGCGTTGATCTGTGGATCAACTCACGATCAAGAAATGGTGAATTCGGCTGTAAAAAGTATATAGCTTTTGGGATTAATTACCAGTATTAATTAACTCCCAGTTTATTTGGCTTCAAAAAATAAAACAATTGTCAAGTTACATAAATATTTGATGTAGTTTCTTTTTTGATATATTCTCTGGTTACTTCTTAAATTCTGTTTATATTTTCCTACACAAAATATAGGATTACATTATTTTCATCACATTCATTCGTCCATACTATCCGCTTAAACATTTTTAATATATCCTTTCCTTTCCGTTACTTTTTGGCATATGACGCGCCATAATCAATTTGAATGTTCACAAGGAATACCGGATTATGAAGATTAGCAGAGTATTTATCTGCATTCTGTCGAGATTTACGCGAATCTCTGCACAAAAGGCGAATTATTCATGCTTTATGACTTCCTAGAGAAACTCCGCGTTTCCGATATCAAAGGACTCCGAAGCAGTGAGATATTCATGATGTATAACATCATTTGTCGAGGCATTTGTTTATTTACTTTGAGGGTTTCGCTGTAAACGGATACTCAAAAATTTAGGGAATATTAAGGTGGTTTCAGTTACACACCTTTATAATGAGATAATGGTGTATACATTACAAGGAAAAATTACCTAAAAACTAAAAGCTAAATGAGTTCTTTACGCATCTATTAACTTTGTAAATAGTAAAATTTATATAAGTAACATTGTACGTTTTGAGTAATTATTACCCTATCATCACATAATAGTTATTTATGATATAAGTGTTAAAAGTGACATTTTATGAGTGAGTGGAACGAGGCGAAGCCGAGTAAAACAAACCCCACGAACGAAATAAAATCACTTTTAACACGAATATCATACACTATTTTTAACCCTAGTTATGTATTAGTAAAAACTAAAAATTATAGAATGACATTTATGACAGGTCATGATGTATTTGCTATGAACAACTGAAAATTGTTTATTCTAACCTCTACTTCCAACAATACTGTTTTAAATTCCAATTCTTCAAGCGCCTTGCAAGGAATTACTATAAACAATTGTAATAATTGTACTACAACAATAAACGTTCCAAAATAATGTGTACTTCTAATAAATACCTATATAAATCATTTCAGTAAAAATAACTATAAAATGAACTACACTAAATGTAACTAGATTTAGTTCTTTTTTTACACTAGTGTTAAAAGTAAATTTGTTTTTTATTTTTAATCCGTTGTCAATGACAACGATTTAAAAGTATTCACTGAGTTATAAACTGTTATTTTTAATTCGCTAAGCAACCGTTAAAAAGACTACTTTTAACAGTGGTCGTAGGAAAAATATATTACTACTATTGTCAGAAAATTAGAAATACCTATATGTATACGACATTTCGCAACCAACCGCAAAAGGAAGTAATACGCTGCTCAACATTTGAATAATCGAATAACATTTGCGATTCAATTCAATAATGAGCTCGCGGACGCTTACACTTTATCAAGTTTTAAGAGAATTTTTTCGAATTTCTCGAGAAGTTTTAATTCAGAGTAGTTGCTGCACTTTAAAGATGCCATTAAGGCGTTTAAGTATTGATGAGATGAGCCAAGCTAAAATGAAGATTTTGTTATTTTTCTATTAAAACATTTGAAATTCGTTATTTAAGTTTTATTCTTTTAATTCTTTGCCCTAAAAGTGTTTCCAGAACCATATACTATCAATTAAGCAAGAAGGTGTTGCTCAAAAAGTAGTAAATTGTTATTTATATATGCTCTTGTGTACTAGTTCAAATGTTGAGCAGTATATATAAAATAGGGTTACTACATTTTACATATATAAAATTATTAAAACATTGTACATATTGTAATCTGTTTGATAGTTTAAGATTTTATTCTTGTTCATTTTATGAGACATGTTTTATAGAATAATCTGCTATTTTCATATTTAGCTTATTTTTAAAAATTTTATTATTAAAATCTTTCGCGTCCAGTTTGAGGAAAATGAGAAGTTTTTCCAATATAACTTTTATTGCATATGTCGCAAGTACTCTGCTAAATTACATCTCCCTGTGATTTTAATTTTATTGAATTTTTAAAAGTAGTTTATGCAGATGCTGTCTTATATTAGTGCTTGTATCTAACTTTATAAGAATAACAATGTTTTACTTATATGGTAACATTGGACCCTTTTTATTAATAGGGAAAGAAAATAATTTATTCATGTTGAATGCCTTAGTTCGGCAGACTTATCTATGTTATAGAAACAATAAAATTGTTTGCCCGGCTGTGCTAAGGTAATATTATTGCAGGAAAATGCTAATACAATCGCTGTTTTTACACGAAGTATATCTAACTGGTTTTGTAGCGAGTAAAATTAGGGCTGAGCTAACAATAATTTGGGGCATACTCGCGCTTGTTTAACTTTGTAAATTTCCAACAAAATAACAAGAAGAAATAGTACAGACATTATGCTAAACAAGATGCCCGGGGCCATAGTTTATATGAAACGTTGTTTGTACGTTTTATATTTGAATTTGAGACGGAAATAATGTAATGGCTTACCCCAGATACAATAAACTCACTTGATGAGTTTATATCTCAGCAAATACAAATTTAACTTTGGAAAGAGGTTGAGCTGAATATGTGGAAGCTGATGGCATATGTACTGCCTGGAGATATAATTCATTAGGCATTTTTACCTTTCGTTACCTGTATTATCTTTAGCCAAAAAAATCTGTGGTGAGTATGAGATGAATTGATAAATAAGTTTCAGGGTCCCTTGAAAATATTTTTTCTTCTTTTACGATGATGTCATGTCTTTATGTATGTAATATATAATTTATTGACAATTTATGTTATAACAATTAATAAACAATTATTTTGTCCTAGGGTTATCGCTCGATTGCAGCTGTAGACACGTGTTTCGCTCTTATTAGAGCTCATCAATGCAGCATAGCTAGTTAATAGGAGGACATTAACTAAAGGTAGTAATAAAAAAAATACTGATCGAGGCAACAAAGGTGTTTTGGCTGCTTACTAGTGCTGTTACACTTTATCGGTTTTTTTTTTATTACTACCTCTAGTTAATGTCTACAGCTGCAATCGAGCGATAATCCTAGGAAAAAATAATTGTTTACAAATTTTGCGCTCAAGAAATATTATTGTTTTCGTATAAAGCCGGATTTATAGTTTACATAACATAACATAGCATAGCATAACATAGTGAAAATATGAAAACACATAAGTCCGTATGGCATTTTATAGTTTTATAACATAGCATAACATAACACAGCATAACATAAGAAATGACCGTATTTTATTTCGTTATGTTATGTTATGGTGTTCGGGAATATTTGGCTCAATTTGGCTCTATTGGAAGAGCAGCGAAATCTTGGAGCGTTGGAGTGCTCGCATCTGCTTGTTGTTTACAAACAAATTGTGAGGTTAGTTTTTGTTTCTGATGAGATATTTACGTTAAATAAATAGTTAAATTATTGTGCAGAGTTAATAATAATCGTCATCAGCCATTTTTATCTAAAAAAATCACGTTTTTGCTAAAAGTTCTAAAATTTAACGTGTACAAAGAATGACAAAATGAAATGTGAAAACAGTAATGAATATAGTAATAATACTACATTATGAACATTTTTCAGAACAATTCTTCTTTTTCTCGTCCTATGTCTTATGCTTATGTTTCGTACTATATAATCTAAAAAAATTCTTATGTCATGTTACGTTATGTTATGCTATGTTTTGTTATGTTATGAAAACTATAAATTCGTCTTAACAATTAATAGTTATTTACATAAGAGTCGGGAAAATGGTACATTACCCTCGAGGAGCCATATTGAAATATAAGGCATTTTGTGCCGAGTATTTTACGGCTCCGAGTCAAGTACAGACATTTTACTGACGAGTTATGTATTTTTTTTTTCTGAAACCTTTGATTATACTAAAAATTTATTTTAAATTTAATAATTAAATCTGATTTTCTTTAAATATCTAGTAGTTCTTCTTTCGTTACTGAGGTGACGAAAAAATAGTAAATAAACAAAACGCATTTACTGTCAATTCTGCATTTTTTGGTGCGTTTTAATTTTTTAATTTAAATACCTGGGGTCAATGATCTCAGAAGATGGAAGATTTGATGAAGAAATAAAAGAAAGAAGAACAATAGGAGGCAAAATATTCAATAGCATCAAACACAGCTTCTTAGGAAAGAAAGAAATACTGAAAGAGACCAGAGTACAAATATTTAAGAAAGTAGTGACACCTATACTCATACACGGAGCTGAAACATGGACATTAACGCAAAGATAAAAAGAAAAAATAACGGCCATCGAAATGAGATTCTTGAGAAAAATAGAGGGGAAAACAAGACTGGACAGAAATGAAAACACAACCTACAGACAAAACTTAAAAGTAAAATCAATAGAAGATAAGATAGCAGAAGGACAGCTGAGATGGTATGGTCATGTAGAATGGATGGGAGAGGAGAGAATAGTTAAAAAGGTGTTTGAAGCAAATATTGGAAGAAAGAAACCAAGAGGACGACCAATAAGAAAGTGGCTGGAAGAAATAAAGGATGCAGCGTAAAGAAGAGGTCTAGCTTGGGAAGAAACGAAGACAGCAACACAAGATAGAGCAGAGTGGAAAGAAATATGGAGAAGACCAACGAACCAGAACCCAACCCCTCCCCCGCAAGCCGGGGGAACGCCTTACACCCGTGAGGGTAGAAAGGTGCAGGATTAAGTAAGTTTAATTTTTTCCTGATTAGCCAGGGAAATACTGGACACCAAATATTTGCCATTTTTTCTTCCATAAGATGCCGAATAACAAAAAAGAAAAAAATAGAGAATTTCTGAATTTAAAAATACTATAGGTAACAAAAAAATCAAAAAATCTTGGAATCTCCCATTGACATATCAGTGTTATATACAATAATTTACATAATATGAAATTATTTTACTGGAGACATAATTTTTTGTAAGAAACTTTCTGTATCAAATTTATATAAAACACCTAGAATTGATGGAAGTTTGCGTGTTGGCTACATAAGATTTTTTCATATTTCCATTTATTAAAAATGACAGCATTAATAAAAATGTAATCAGACTTATGATTCACTCTATATTATGAATTATTCAAAATAATGAAAATGCTGACCATAACAATTATTTACATTAACACAGTGATATTCCCTGATTGTTGATATAGTCATAAAATAAAATACATGATAGTTTAATTCGTTTTACAGCACGCAATAAATATAATATGTGTCATTTACCATATCAATGTAATTTATTCAGCAATTAGTCAGCTATTCCATCTGCAAATTCGATCGAAAGTGTTAACTTCGTGTCCATAATTTACTTGATTAATCTAGCAGACAGGTATTTCACGCACAGATTACGAATATAAACAGCTCAACACTTGGATATTGCTGGCTTTACTACTATATACCAGATGGCAGCACATTAATAATGGTGATAAGCAATGGTCTGTATCACGCACTGGCTTTCAAGATAGTTTTAGCTGTTGTCAAAATAGCTGCAGACTAACTGAAGCCAAACAGATCACTTAGACAAAATTTCTCGAACAAAAGTACCAGCAGAATTAGGAAATGCAAAAATAATCAGAATATATAATATAAACAATACAAAAATAATCATTGCAAGTTTCAAAAAATTAAAGTAAAGTCGAATTAGTTAAAAATCTGTTGTGACCAGCACAAGACCTGTCGCCATTTCCACATTAGGCTATGTAAGTACATATTGCAATCAACATTTCTGGAACATACACAAAAATTCTAATTACATCTTTTATTAATGTATTTTTATATATTTTAATTCTTTCTATAAATAAATTTTCTCCTACTCTTCTAAATGTTCGAGATTCTACAAATTCATTGACGAGATTGGCGGTATATATATATATATATATATATATATATATATATATATATATATATATTAAAATTAATAATACAAAAACAAATGTTAAATGTACTTCCCAGAAAAAGTCTATAGTAATGTAACTTGGATTTTTAACACTGATATTTTTCTGTTAATTACAAACATTTTAATTTTTCAACTGGTTTCCATGGAGTTATTCGAGCTATGAGATTCATTACCAAGAATTATTTTATATATTTATAATTTTCTATCTCTAAATCTATAGACGGTACAATAAAAATGTTCAATGTACCAGACAGAGAATTTCATATTCTTTAATATTCCTAATAACATAAATTTCCAAAAAATAATATTTAGAAGATTCTTTTTAAGAAACTACTACTTTTGGTTGTCCAATGGTTTCCAAAACCTTTTCAGCTCTCTCATTAATGTCAGATTAAGGAACACGTAGTTAAATTGGTCTTTAGTTTTATAGAATTTGAGAAACCGTCTCTCCAACATCCAGACACACACACACACACACACACACACAACACACACACACATAGACAGACAGACACATCTACCCTCACACACATACACACACATACACACACACACACACACACACACATCATCGTAAAAATGTTAAAATCGGATTTTAAGGGCCTGAAAAAGTGCTTATTCTTAAAATCTGGATATTTGAATTTTAGCATGAATTCAATACCAGTAAAAAGGAAATTTGCTTCAGTTCAAAACAAATTATTCTGAATCGATTATTCAATCCTCTTTTTATTTACAAATACGAATATAACTTACATATTTCATGTTACATATTCCAACTTTTTATCGAGTTTTGTCCACGGATTTAAATTTAAAATCTTGGAAAATTTTACTTTCAAATTAATACCTTGTAGCAGAAAAACTGTAAAATTGAATTGAAAAGTTCATATAGTCGACATCTGAAAGTTGTCAACTTTTACAATTTCAATGCATTAACTCCACTGAAACCTGCGGTTCATAAATATTTATCGAGTTACAAAATAACTGACTATGAGATGATGAAATCATGCCGTCGAACTTTTGGGTAGAATGATGAACAAATACCATGAGACTGAAAATTAACAACTTTGTAGGTATCGGGATAAAATGGGGTATACTTTGTCTCATCGAAATCCAAAGGATCGCTATATAACTTTTGAACGTCTCTCAATTAAGTTGACAAAGAAAACCAAATTACTCTAAAAGTGCGTACACTTACGTAACAATCTCTCTACAATCAAATAATATTACTACCAAGTTTATATCTCTACTCATTTTCGAATTATTGCCCCAAAAGTCAATATACCCCACATTTAGATAAAAACTTCAAAATTTTCAAAAATCTAATTTTTATGTATCTAGATACTTTTCAATGCGCTGATTCCAAATTTTGAAACAGTAGGTCGATATCTCGTTTCGTTCCCGAGATATTTACATTTAAAGTTTTGCTCATAACTGCCCATTTTTGGGTTTTAACCCAAAAATGGGTCGAGATATGAATTTGGTGACATTACCATTCGATTCTACGGACAAAAATACATAAGTATAGCAATTTTTATAATTTTTGTCCAACCGGTTCATTTTTTATGAATAAAAACTTGAAAACCGCTGAAAATGACCAAAATCTGAAAAAATCCTAAGGGGTACCCCTTACGATTTTTGGGATTTTTAGCCATTTTCAGTTATTTTGCTATAAAGATTGTATGCGGTATTCAAAAATTCTGAAAATTGGTGTACTTATGTAATTTTGCCCGTAGAATCGAATGGTGATGTCGCCAAATTCATATCTCGACCCATTTTTGGGTTAATACCCAAAAATGGGCAGTTTTGAGCAAAACTTTGAATCTAAATATCTCGAGAACGAAAAGAGATATCGACCTGCGGTTGCAAAATTTAGAATTAGCGCATTGAGAAGTATCTAGATACATAAAAATTAGATTTTTGAAAATTTTGAAGTTTTTATCTAAATGTGGGGTATATTGACTTTTGGGGCAATAATTCAAAAATGAGTAGAGATATAAACTTGGTAGTAACATTATTTGATTGTAAAGAGAATGTTACGTAAGTATACGCATTTTTAGAGTATTTGAACATGTATGTGAATTTTTAGAAATAAAAGTATTGAAATAAAAATAAAGTCTTCGAATATTTTGAACGAGTGACATATTTTCTGCTTCCGCAAGTGAATGACCTGTTCCAAAGAAAATTATTTATGTAATTTGTTTTAGACCTGGCAGCTGCACGCAAAAATGTGGATAAAAGACCTGATGATGTATTGTTATTACTTTATTAAGATTTATTATTTTACATTTCATAACTTGATGAAGAGTTTATCACGTAAAAATACAACAAAACTTCGCGAAATTACTTGTACGTTATTTTATTTCTACTGCATAAAATGTTCATTTTACGAGTACGTCAACATACTTGTGTTTACTGTCTTGTCCCACATTTTCAACTTTATACACGGTTGAATAACATGTCTGATAAATCTGTCGAAATAAATAATATTTCATAACTGGAATAAATCTCAAACAATACCACATTAGCTTCAGTTACAAGTCGCAAATCTATCAAAAAGTTGCGAAGTTATGAGAGAGAAATGAAAATGTAATTTGACAAGTGGATTGTAGGATTACTTTCATTTGACATTTGATTTGAAATCAATTCGCGATTTTAAAAAGGCGTTATGTGGTTCAGACAGAATAAAAACAAAAATATGACGCTTTAATATTTATTATATATCCACTTCACAAGAATATGACAGCTTTCATTAATAACTATAATATATATATATATATATATATATATATATATATATATATATATATATATATATATATATCTCCGTTATTTTGGTGACCAATTAATTTTTTTTAATCACAACTCCTTATTTCTCTAAGGCCACTTTTACAGTTGAGTCGTCTGTCGCTTGTCGTTTGTCGTTGAACGTTAGGAGCACAAGACATTCCTGTCTAAAATAGTCGCAAGAGTCGTAGCGAACTGTAATTTTTAAGTGAGGTTACGGATATTACATCTTTTCCAATTTATTTTAATTTAATTGCAATATGACTTCAAATAATAAAACTATAACGGCTGATGCAAAAAGAAGACAATAAACATGCAAGACGACCTCATATTACTGTTGATGTTAGGCAAAATTTTTAATGAAAGTAAAGATATACTCAGGATTTCAGTCAGTGATAATAATTTATTCTACAGCCAACGTTTCGCCCCCATTTGGATCTTCATCAGGGCAAAGAACAAGTTAAAAAAATTTTACAGTACAAGAATGTCATAAATATCTAGAAGATATCGTCAAATAAAAATGTAGCACGTCAGCCAAATCATATTACAAAAGCACACAATTTTTTTTATAAAACCATGTAAAATGGCGAACAACAGTCACATGTGTAATAAGTAAACATGAACGTTTCGCCCCCATTTGGAGCTTCATCAGGGCAAAGAACAAGTTATTTTTTTTTTTTTTACAGTACAAGAATGTCATAAATATCTAGAAGATATCGTCAAATAAAAATGTAGCACGTCAGCCAAATCATATTACAAAAGCAAACAATTTTTTTTATAAAATGACGAACAACAGTCACATGTGTAATAATTTTTAATATTTTTTAGTTTTCTTGGTCATGGAGACAGTATTATTTCCACATCTTAATTTAGCTTCTAATAATGTTATAAACATTTTATATGTTAATAGAAATTTGTCTCCAAATATCTTTTTTCATTTTGTATCGTTTATTTTGTTTCTTTTATCATGTAAACTACTATTTTGCTGTATATAATGTATAATTATTTCGTCGAATGTCATTTCGTCCATGTTTACATTAATGTCGTCATGTCGTTCAGTGTCGTTGTTGTAGAAAGATGGCCAACATGCGATCCGACACCGACATCCGACAACTCCTGCTGTCAAATTTCAGCGTATTGCTTACGCGTACGACATCCGACAGCGACAAACTACGTATTGTAGAACAGGCCTAAGCATTTATACTTTTTTCCGCAAATTGTCAGTTAATCTTAAGAAGCGCCCAATATCGACTGGCGCCCTTATTTTACTGCATTTGCCTTCCCCACATTCAATTCAAATATCTAGCAAATGATTTCCAATTATCGTATTGGGCAATGTACACCAGTATAATATTTTCGAGCTCCTGAATTTAATTCCCTTTAAATATCGTCTCTAAGTTCGGTGGTTACATGAACATAACCTCTACGGAAGAGAATTCAATATACTTGAAGGTATAAATTGCAAGAGTTGG
The DNA here is from genome assembly GCA_943142095.1 of Ophonus ardosiacus. Classification (NCBI taxonomy): domain Eukaryota; kingdom Metazoa; phylum Arthropoda; class Insecta; order Coleoptera; family Carabidae; genus Ophonus; species Ophonus ardosiacus. The sequence goes on along the minus strand of OW964838.1, from coordinate 7,212,066 downwards.
CTAGGCTAGCACTTATTTTAGTATCTGCAGTAGCGATATCGTTTCTCTGGATAATTCGCAAACTTGCGCAGTTAGCGACATCAGTAGCGTAACGTTAACGTTACCGTAACGCTAACGTAATGTAAGGTAGGCAAATATACTCCAGATGCAGCACAGAGGCGAACTAGGAGGAAGATTGCCGTGAAAATAAATTAAATTTATAATTTAATGCTTATATCAGTGCATGCGTATAATCATTGAAAATGAGATCTACCTTCTGATGTAGAGGAATTGGGTGTAGGTCAATAATTCATAAATTGATATTAAAGAAATCATTATTGATACATTCTTGTTTCTTTTTACCTCTCGCTAAGAGAGGTATTGGATTCATGCTAAAATTCGCATATTCAGATTTTATTGAACAAATACGATTTAAGGTTCCTAGAATTCGATTATAACATTTTTTAAATGATGTGTTGGAGGGACGATTCCTCAAAAACTATAAGACTTAAAAAATATTTAACTGCAGTTTCCTCAATCTGATATTCCTGGGAAGAGCTGAAAAGGTTTTGGTAACAATTGAACAACCGGAAGTAGTAGTTTCTTAGAAAAATTCTTCAAAATATTTTTTGAAAATTTTTGTTATTACAAATATTGAAGAACAAAATTCTCCATCTAATACACTTAAATTTTTTATTATATCTTGTATAGATTTAGAGATAAAGATAACTGTAATATGTAGAATATTCTAATCGCAGAGGCTAAGGCACTAAGGAAACGACTTGACAAATTCAAATGTTTATAACATAGTTTGTAAATGACATATGTCAGTGTTAAAAATCAACAGTTTTAGTGGCTTTTTGATAGTTTTTTTTGCGAAGTATATTTAATCTTTCTTATTATTTTATTAATGAAATATTTGAAATTATAGGTAAAATGCATATATCCATCAAAAATACCGCCAATCTGGTTAATGAATTGGCAGACATATAGGAACTTTCTCATACAATGAAAAATAGATATAATTAGAATTATATGCAGAAAACATGTTAAATATAATAAAAAAACAATATTTGGTTAAAGTTCTGTAATTTTTTGTTATAAAACGACGGTTCGATAGCGAAGTGCAATACAATACTTATATAGCCTAATATGGAAATGGCGAGAGGTCTTGTGCTGGCCACAACAGATTTTTTTTATCAGGTGTCAGCAGTGTAATGTAAATTATGTAAAAAGTGATATTTCATAGGGTAAAAAGGTTAGGTACAATTCATCGTTTTAAAATAGAATTACATAAACAAAAATACATTACAAAATTTAATGAACGTACGTCAAAATTTGATTCTACAACTTCGATACATGCTTCGTCATCTGTTGCGCTGACCTATTTACTGGCGGGTGAGAAACTATCAACGACATACGTTATTTTGGCTAATTTTCTTACTTTACCTTTTCTAGGGGTTTAAACTGTTGCAATCTCTTACTTATTTTCTTACAAAATCTTTTTTTTGTCTTTAAAATCAAACTCCCACAAGAAACATATGCTAAGAAATTCAAACTATGAACTCGCGCCAAAGGCAAATTCTAACCTTACTTTGCTGAAAAGAACTGGCAGCTATTGAAATAATAATAGTACAATAGCGAACTCTAGGTGAAACAATATTTTATTAAATTTTAAGAAAACACTCGCCATGTTTCACAAGATTTCAGCGTCTGAATCATTCTTTCGGCCATCATCAGACACCGGCCAAGTGGCGATTCTTCGATAGATGGCTCTGCATGTGGGTACATTTCCCTCTTAAGTCTACTATTTTTTATGAGATGTTTATATCTTTCGCCATGCTCAGTTGGGAATTGTCTCTGCAAAGAGAAAAGAGACGCCAGTTATACCATACTAATGAGCTCTAACAAGAGCGAAACACGTCCATGGTTACTAGCTGAGAATGGCCGGTGTCTGATGATGGCCGAAAGGTTGTGAAACATTGCGAGTGTTTTCTTAATAACTTACTTTTCTGATCTAATGCTAAAAAGGAAAGAAATTTTAGTCTTATTTTCCTCTTATAATAGTGAGAATGGAGCATTTTTTTTTCTACTTCAATACTCCTATGTGCAAGAACAAAGCAATCGTTTTAGTGTCCTACAACTTCACCCTCTGAGTACTGAAACTTGAAAGTGTTTTAGAGTACATATGAAGTTGTGAAGTTTTGTTTAAAGTTTTTAAGTGCTCGCTGTTGTTGCGCTTGATTTTCCGCTTGCTGAAATGCAAATTCCTATAAAATGATAACTCAGTTTCGACGCGGTGGGTAAACACATCCAGGTTCTGTTTCAAGAGTTATTGAATTAATATTCCGACAAATAGAATCGTGATGTTACTGTTCAGATTACACAGGTACTCCAAATTAATATGAAACTACATTAGATTCGTGTTTCAAGGGATTTACAGCCAACAATAATGGAAAATGATTTCATACGGGTAGGATATTACCATGTCTTCTACAGATATACTAGTATACGTGGTACATAGATATTTAGCACAGAAATAGATTTTATTATTCGTTAAATTTTGGCATGTTCTTGGTATTTCGGTAAGTAAAACTAAGAATAGTGTTTGTAAATACACTGTAAAAGAATGCAACACACATAATTAAGCAAAATTTAAATGTAATAATTATTAAAATATCTTTCAGAACTAATATTAATAATTGGAATAATACTACCTTTTTTAGTTTAAGTTCTGTATTTATTTATTATTAAAACCCAACGTTTCGGCACCATAAACTGGTGCTTTCTTCAAGGGCAAAAATTGACATAAATATGTGAAATAACAAAAAACAACAAGTAACCAAGGTAACAAGAAAAGTTCGTAAATGTTACCTTTTTTATAAATACAATTTTCTAGACAATATACAGAGAATTATTAAGAGAAACTATTGTTAAAAAATGACAGCAATGTAATATTTGTCCATTTTAAAATGCAACATAATAAATAGTATTGCAGCACACGAGATACATCCAGAACACGTCACAAATGGTGTCAATTCTTATTACGACCGACTAGAATATTGCCTTAGTGTGAATGGGAGTATTTTTTAACATTTATTACGTGAAAGATGATTTTTTGTAAGCTAAAGTTTGTTAAGATGTGCAACATTCATATTTTGATTTTTTTGTTAATCATATGTAGGCTAATTTACTGGAAATTAGTTTTGATAATACAAAACTACAAATTTTGTATGTTGCATTTTAAAATGGACAAATATTACATTGCTGTCATTTTTTGACAATAGCGAGTAACCATGGAAGTGATTGACCATATGTTGCATGTTAAAATAAATTCCCTGTATGCATGCCCGGCAATAACTTGGACGGCGAACATGCATCTTCTCAGGAAAACTCTCCTTTTGCCAGAGGAAAAACCGTCCCAAAAACTGTCAGAGAAGTGATCTGTATAACTCAGAGACGCTTTATCGGTAGCGAAATACCGCAGCCGTACTCTTTATTAACAGATGTTAGAAAAAGTCTAGAAAATTGTATACTTATTACAAATTACAACATATTTAATATTGGAAGCCATGCGCGACTAAGTTCTAATCCGTCACAATGATTGAGATTGATATTTCTTGTTTTATAAATCTCAATGGCTTATCTAATTAATCTGTTGTTAAGTCGAGTAGGTCTAGCAATAATTTTCGTATCTTCAAATTTAATTTGGTGGAATTATGGTGCCGAAACATTGGGTTTTAATAATAAATAAATACAGAACTTAAACTAAAAAAAAAGGTAGTATTATTCCAATTAAATGTAATATTTTTCATAATTGTTTATTATGGTATTCTCATTCATGCACTTTCTACTTTAGTTAGTTATAGTATGCGTACTTTAAGGTGATACTTTTGACAGATGTCAAAATTGCGTCTATTAACAAACCAAAAAATATTGAATGTAGTAACACGTTCTACTTATTGTATTGTACTTGTATAGTTCAAAACAATAAGTAGCTCGTGCTTACTCAGTCAATATTTTCTGTTTTATTAATAGACGCAATTTTGACATCTGTCAAAAGTATCACCTTAAGGTACGCGTACTATAACTAACCGTTAATGATCATATCTTTTGTCGTCTGTCTCGGCTATAAAAATGGGCGTTATCTTGTTGAAATGATGCTTGGGGATTCTATGACTATAAGGAGAATTGCTTATCTCAATTCCTTCAAAGTGTATTTTGTTATGGCGAGCAACACATCGCACCCCGGCGAGAATAGTGACACAAGTTCATCAGATAAAATTGGTCAAAAATATGCTTCTAATAATCAGGAATAGTGACATAAATCAAGATTGTATTTTTCGAGAGATGGAGCTAATGTCGTTTCGTTTCGAGCTAACGTAAGTAACTTTACATTCGAGAACTGTCTTCTTTAATTTAAGTTTTACGCAAAACTATTTTTTGGACTTGTGTCACACTTCTCGTCGGGGTGCGATATGATCTACTGACAATTTTTTTTTAATAGAATTATTTTGTGATTCGAAAATGACGATTAGTAGAGCCAGTCATGGTTTGGAGTCTCTCTGCCAGAGACGAGGCCGAAGAAATTGAGTTTATATCAAAATCCTTGTATAGAATTGCTTTCAATTTTGTTCGATTCACACCCGCAATTTCGTCTCGCAAATATTTTATCGAAAAATGCAAACATGTGATGGTTTCCCCATCCGCTACATCTCTGGTTATACAAACATCGGATAGTTCGAAGTCTTTGTGTACATTTCCAGATCTGATGACTAACATCTTCACACGCTCGCAATATTTCATCCGTCGCTTTCAGAAAAACTCAAGCGCGCAAAAAGACTTCCAGCAAATGCATTTTTCCTTTGCATGGGTCCACATGGTACGCATGTGATGTGGCAACAGCGTGCGGTTGCTTTCATGTCACTGAGGTCACAAGGCTATGTTGCCAAATGGCAAGGGACCAATACCTGTACAGGTATTGGCACAGTTTCCAAGAAATTTAATAAGGGAGAGGCAGGTTAGAGTTAGTCACGCTTGCAAAAGACGAAACAATAGTAAAAATTAAATACTGATTGTTTTGTTGGTAGATATAGTTAATAGCGGTTAAAGCGTTTAATAAGAAATGTTTTGTTTTTAGACTTCTATACTTTAAATATCACTTTAAATTCTCTATCTAACCCAACGACGATTCAACAGTATCATTCTCATTCATAATCCTTTGAAGAGAGTGGTCTCATTTACATACGATAAATGGAGTGACTATTTTACATATTTATTTTAGATAGAAAACTAGGGCATATCTTATGGGTACCTATTTCCTGTGTTGTTATAGAAAAGTCGTTTAAAATTACTGTTAAATTACCCAAATAACTGCCAGTAACATATTTAGATATACAGTGATAATAAGTAAGACAATGACTTGTTGAATAATGGTTATTTATTATATGACTGTGGAATGTAACATATTAGTCACGAAAGAAAAAGTTTAGCCACGAGGACCGGAGGGCGAGTGGCTAATATTCTTTTCCGACGACCACTACGAAAAGTACATAAATTCACACGCTAAACTATTACTGGAAGTTGGTCATTGCACATCAGTACCAAAGCTGTGTGAAATGAAAGCTCGTTAGCCAATCAGATGCGTCCGCAACTGTGTGTTATGATTTTATCACACGCTGCGATAAATGAGCGAACTAACCTAAAAATTTGTATGTAAAAATTTGACAGTTGCAAATAATTTGCTAAATTTACACGGATTAAGAAGGCTGGGCCCTGATTTATCAGATTTTAACATAATTTTTGGTGAATTCTGATAGCAATGATGTTAACATAATATGTTTTAATATTTTTATGAAAATTTTAAATTGTTTAATTTTTTGTGGTCGTCGGAAAAATATCGTGTATAATACGTGCTGAAAAGGTATTTCACACTCACGTGATTAAACCTTTGTCTTCGGCTCGTGGCTCAAACTTCACGTTCGTGTGAAATATCCAACTTTCAGCACTAGTTATACAATATACTATTAGTGACTAATATGTATTCCACACGAATGTAATACAACATTTTATCCAACACTTTTAAATCATTTTTATATTTTCGTTCATCGTGTGACACTGACATGTCAATAGATTTACTATTTAAAATTATAAAATAGCCATTGAATGGTTGTTACTTTGTTATATTGTTATTGAAAAAAATTCTGCAATAATTACTGTTGTCATTGGGAATTATTTGAAAGGTGAAAATTAGGACCTTCCTTTAAAATATATTCACCTACAGGCATAAGCAGTATCGTTTAATTTAATTCTGAAGCTAGTAACCACAAACCCGTTTCATCAGCCGTGGATGACAGTTGTCATTGTGTAAAGATAAGTAACCTAACATAAATGTTAATATTGATTTAAATAAATAAGTTTTATATTGTTAAATTATTGAAATAATTGTAATATTAAATAAACGAAAAAATCAGTAATGATTCCTCCGTGACTTCTTAAATATTCTTTCACGAAGTGAGTAATGTTGTACATTAGTTATTTCAAATAACCATAGTAACAAGTATGTTATGAGTCAGTGTTGGATAAAATACTTTATTTTTCTTTTAAGTCAGTGAATAACTATACGACGAATAAATCTAGTTTAAGATGCAATAACGCTGTTTGAAAATTTAAATTCAGCATGAAATTCTCCTTCATGTCATATATTATAAACGATTTCTAATTTAATGAGCGATTCATGATTTACTAACAACTTAAACTTACATGAAATTCTTCTAAAATTTTAAACATCTGCAAATCGGCTTAGAACTCATTTCATTTGAAATTTTGACAAGATTAAAGAAAAACAACATTACGTATTTCATACGTGGCGAAATTTCATATGGAAAAATTGAGTTCTAAGCCGATTTGCAGATGTTTAAAATTTTAGAGGAATTTCATGACAAATTTCTATTTAAATTATTTCGGGGGTAGTACATTAATTTTTAATCTGATATTGAATTCTTTTACAAATAATTTAATTACATCCCTATTTAGTAGGTACCCTCGCCTCTTGTCGTCCTGAGTTAATTAAACTCGGAAATAATGAATTTATTTGCACAATGTGAAATGGGACCCTTTCAAAGAAGTCTCTGATATAAGAGCTTTCGCCCTCCGGCGCAGGGTAGGGTGACACAAGAAGGATTAACCCCACCCCGGTCGAGTGATGTCCTGTCTGTTGGCTTTGACAATATATCACACAGATAAGTATTACGATAAATGAAAATCCTGTTTTCAACATGGCTAAACATCAACCATGTGTGGAGACGAGGATGCTGCGATAAAGAAAAATAAAAAAATATTTCGGGCAAAAAGATGGCTTTTCAATAAGTTCACTTCAACTAACATAACCTTCAAAAACGTGGTGAAAAAATTGATAAATGACGGAAAGTAATGTTTGCTAAAAGCCAAATTGAATATTGTTTCCTATTTTCAAGCATCAAGAGTTTAAGCAAGGTTTGAAATAGTACATAAATTGCAAGAAATACTCCCTTTATATCCGATTGTTGAATTTGATGACCAAAGCTTTATATATCAAGAATGAGTGCAGTATACTTATTTAAAAAAATATACATACCTCCACTTATGCATTTGGAAAAATATAATCTTCTTAGGGCAATTTAACTATGTTGACGATGTCTGATCAACACCATTAACGTGTTTTTCGTGTTAAATCAGTAAACATTAAACTATAGGCTAATCTCAAGTGTCGTCGCTATAATTAGAGTTCTGTAGATAGGTGAAACAATGTCAAATTTAAATCTAGTACATAGTAAGAAAAATGACTTTCAACTCCTTTTATAAAAGTGAAAAGTTAAGCATTCAATAGTAAAAAAAAACATTTTGGCAAAAAGTTTTTAATAAAAATTATATATATATATATATATATATATATTGATAGATAGGCACTTAAATCCCTATGTTCTTCAATATTATAAATCTGTACATAAAAATATTAGACCCGTATTTCGTTTAGCCGAAAAGTTTCTAATATGTAAGAAAAAATTATTAAATTTTTAATAAATGAGGCCCAAGAAAATCTACACCAAGTAAATTCCAAACTAGCGCGTTCGAACAACCACTAGCTAGTAGCAATTGCCAGTGTCTACCAAGTCGTAAAAATGACTGATACTCCATTTAAATGATTAAGTTTCATTTTGATATTAGGGTAATAAAAATCAGAAAATTAACGAATATATTCACCTTAATATTACTTACACATGATGAATATTGATATACGAGTACAATACTTTTTTTTTAAAAAAGTCGTAGACTTGGAAATTCCTCTTAACATTTTTGAAAATTTTTGTGGGAAGGTACAGTTGTGTATTCCAACTTGTATATTGAATTTAAATATTTCAATTATTTTTGCTGAGAGAAGCATTTGGAATATCCAATTGGTATTAATTAATAAAACTAATTAAAATATGCATAATCAAGTCCCTATGTTGACGACAACAGGTGTAAATTGTAATATATAATATTAATAGATAAAGGTCGACTAAATTCCAGACAGTGATATAATGGATAATCCATGTTCAAATCGTAACATAAATCATAACACTAACACTATTCTATTAACTATAGCGGATGTAAACTAGGATCCATGACATCTAAGCGTGTAACATGGGACCACAGTTCATATCAAATATTAACTGCTCACAATATGTAGTGAGATTTTGTGGTCGTATACGGACTTCACAAAATCTATGACATTTAGGATCATAATATAATTCGTAATAAATTAAAAATTTGTTACATTTTTTGCAGGTTATATTAAATATCGTATTCAGAGTCATATACAAAGGATTTACGTCTTAATATTAATGTAAGTCCAGGAGTACCACAGGGCTCGATTTTTGATCCATTTTTAACTTCCGTCAGCTTTAGGTAAGGAAGGTATTGTCTTTGGTCAAAAAATTCGATGGTGAGTTTTTAATGAATAAGCACGTTTTAAGATCCCTAGTGTGTGTGCTTTGCTAAAATTATGGAAACAGCTGACATATTCAAAAAATTCTAATTGACAGATGTCAGTGTCAAGTGGAAAACCAAAGATGAAAAGTATAGGCTCAGAAAGTTGTATAAGTGATAGAGCGTCCCTCGCAAGTGACTTCCAGTTGCAGCCTTTCCTCAATTTTAATGCCGGGAGTACGAGGGAGGCCAAAGAAAAGATGGAAGGACTGTGCAGCAGAATATTTGAGAAAGAAAGAACTGAGTGAAGAATATGCGTTGGATAGGAATGAGTAGAAGAGAAGTGTAAAAAACAGCGACTCCTAATAAAATAGGGAAAACTTGAAGAAGAAAGAAGGAAGTGTCAAGTGCAATTTACATAGTGTGTGTTCATGTTATAATTTTATTGGATTGATAGAATCTTTTCAAAGGAACTTTTGGTAATGGGATTTGTACAACATACATCGAATTGGCGAAAGGTCTTATGCTGGCCACAACAGATTATTTTTGCGTTTCATTAATGACTTGAGGACAAAATTTTAGCAGGAGGCAAAAACTACCTCTCGCTTACTATTTGAGCAAGCCACTGTCCGTACCAAATTCAAAATCCCATATTTCCATCATCTTTCCACCTCATTATCCCTTCAAATAAAGAGTATTGGAAGAATCAAAAACGAAATTTCCTCCATTCCATTTCTCCCATCAAATATTTGCGGCAATGTTCCTTACAGAGGGAAACTTATCATCTATATCGGCCGTTCGACGCGAGGTCCAGTGGGACTCGCAGTGAATAAGGAGTTCCCGAAGGCTCGCATTCAGGGAGCTACAACAGGGCTTGGATAGATGAATGTGTGTAGTTGCAAAGGTGAAATAACTGGGAATTCCTAACACGTATTACTGTAAGGAAACAAAAACTATTGTGACGGGAAGATGAATTACAGAAGAGATTCCAGAAGTACAGATAGAGAATTTGTAGGAATTTATCTCTGTACAATGAATGATGTGAAGGGATTCTTAACGCACTGCAAATTGTTCAATAAACAAACATCGATACACTTACGTTCAAAAGGAAAGAAGAGACAACAAAAATAGTAATATAGAAGACGATACTAAAAACAAAATATGGGGATTTCCCGGGTTCCTATTGAAACAAATATTGTTAGCTAAAATTTTTTGTTAGCGAATAAATGCTCAGTAATATAGTTCGTGAACAATTGTTGGTAAGAATGATAATTAATATATTATGATGTCCACACTATAAAAAAAATCCGTTCGCCACAGTTTTAAAGAAAGGAAGAGAAGTTTTTTTTTTGTTAGATTTCCAAATCGAAAACAGTATTAGTTTTAAAGTTTTATGAGAATGTAACCATCAAAATTTTAAAATTTATTATATTTAATTGGATCCAGACTTCCGCGCCAGGACACTAATTTCCAGAAAAGTATTTCTGTAATTGTAAATACTCACTTTTATAATATAAAATATACTTTTATAAAATTTTTATATAAAATATACTTACAAGACCTATGCCCAATTGCACCAACAAGACTTAAATTTTAATCTACATTTAAACAAAAGAATGCACATTGAAATTTTGACACCAATATATTACAATTCATTTGACATTTCGTTTCGATGCAATATTGTCAATTTAAACCATATTTAATATTTAAGATACGTTGGTGCCAGCCACTAATCTACAATTTTGAATATCGTAATAACATTTATTTCTTTGAAGTTTACCGCCTATTCATGGAAAATGAATTTTTGCTACCGAAAATTGTTATTAGGTCGACTTGCACTCGAAGTAGTAATTAAATAATATTTTGTTGGCATTTAAAAGCTGTATTCATTTTTAACAAAACTATAATTACAATTTTTTTGTGTATTTTCAGTTTATAATCAGGTAGAAAATATAATATATAATGTTATTGTTTTCTATTGCCCGTAATTATGGAATTTTTAATTAGCACACAAGCGTACGGTATAGCTAACAACAATGTTGTTGTTGTATTAAAATTTAAATTACTCTTTTATGTTTTGAATTAAATAAATAATCCAAAAAAATTCAAATTTCCAATTTTTCTGCAAATTTAATTACTAGTCAAATGCCATTTAAATAATTACTTTTTAATATTTTTATTATTGAAAATATTATCATTTGTCAATAACATCACAATAATTAGATTAATGCGGCAAAATCCTGATTTAAAATTTATTTCCCAGAGTAAATTTATTTGCTGAAAACAATTCAACAAACAAGTCTTAAAATAGTACTTCATCAAACTTTGTATCAAAAGCCTCTTTCGTGCGTTGAAGGAAAATGAAAAAGTCGAAAGAAAACATCCACCCTTCTGTGAAAAATGCGACACAATATTGCAATTTCCTGAGAATCGAGGTGAACTCTGCCTTTATCTTTGAAATTGAATTGATCTCGAAATGGATAATTGTTTTTAACTAAATTATTGCTGCATAAAGTTTTAAAAAAGCAAACTGTAATTTAGTTAGAAGTTAACTACAAGGGAACTAATGCAATTAAGGTTGGTCGATTTAGTAGACCATATTTGGATAATGAATATTTAAAAACTTAATTTACCTAAAAAGGAACTTAAAACGTTTTTTCGTTACACTTTTTTTATGTCTCTTCAGTTTGTTTCATCTTTCACTCTATATTCTTAATATCTTTTGTTACGTCTCTTACAGACTGTTTACACAACTCTGTATACTATTTTCATGTTACATTTTCCTTTTAAAATTTAGCTGCAACAGATAATAGCATTGTTAATAACCATTAATATACCTGTTTATTTAATTGTTACTATAGTTATTCATTATAATTATTTGATGAATCTTGTGTTATATTAAAATTCGAATTCATAGAGTCATATACAACGCATATACTTCTTATTATTGTAAGTTCAGGAGTACCACAGGGCTCGAACTTTGAGCCACTTCTTTTTTACTTTTCATTATTGACTTGAAAACAAAATTTTAAGCAGGCGGCAACACCTACTACCACAATAGTAGTCTTGCGACTTTATACAGATTATAAAGTTAGGTTAACAATGTTTTTCCTTTAAATTAATTTTATATAAAATCAGAGTTAAATCTCGTTTCTTTGTTAATAACAGTATTAGTGGTAGAGTTCACTTATTTTATTATTATTGTCTTGCGACTTCATGCATAATCATAAAACTAAGTTCACACTGTCTGTGCTACATGAACTATTAATAATATGAAAGTAATATCTTATTTATTTGTTAATAACAGTATTAGTAGTGCAGAGCATTTATTTTATAATATTTAAATGACAGAAGATTGACCCCAGTGGTGCACTCTCCACGCCAGCAATGAGTGCCCGTGAGATGATGCCTGGTAAGAGCTGGCACGGTACAAATATTTAATCATTACCAATACCTGTGTACAAAGCAGATTGGCGCACACAGCAATGGGTATAGTGCCATGATGATATATCTATTTATATTTAATTGAATTAAAAATTATTTTAAAAATAACGAATAACTCGCCCTCTTAATGTAAATTGTAATTATTTGTGTTTAATATAATTACAAGCATAATTAGTATATGTAAAATGAAGGAAAATATTACAAGACTGGTTATGAATATTCTTTCTCAATTTTCTCCGGCGACTTCAAAAGTCCGGAAGATTATCATGAAGTTAGTCTGTTTATGTAAAGGAAAATTTTACGATCCAATGTTGCCAACTTAAACAAGGTTATCAACTCGGGAAAGAAATTTTCCTCAAGCGTTGGTTGTTAAAATTCCGAAACTTTTCTTACAAGAAGAATTATTTGATCTCTTTATGGTTGAAGCAATCTCACGTTTAATCATTTCATTATTTTCTTTCTCGAGACAAGAATTTATTTGAGGCATTTGTCTTAAATATGCAAGAATTAAGTGGACACATTATAATAATTTCCTTATTATTACACCGCTTTACTTTAAAAGACCCGCATTTACATTTAAGTTAAAAGGAAATAAATTGAATAACACGTTAACTAGATTTTAACAATTCTCTACACTTTTTACCTCCTGCTGCCCCTGGTACGGCAGGTATAGGAATTTTAAGATCGCTAGAATCCAATTTTAACATTTTCATGATATATATATATATATATATATATATATATATATATATATATATGTGTGTATGTTTGGATTCTCTTAATGCTCTAATGGATATATTCTAAACACAATTTATAAGACAACGGACCGTTAAAAAATTTAGCGAATCAAGTAGATTGACATATAACAAAAATTTGGATTTTTTTTGTGTCAATCCACTTGACGGCTTGTGTTTAAAATACACCCATGTCCAATACTATCGATCGAAATTTTTTAAAACCTTGTATTTCAACCCTATTCTAATATGGAAAAAAACCATTAGATCGGATAACCAGAAATGGCACTTTACTTGAAGCTTAAAATGGTTTTTCTTCAAAAAATACATTTGAATGTCATCTTTTCGCAATTTATGTTATAAAAAATAAAGATTATTAAATATTCTACAGATATGCATTCATACATTTTCTATAATATTTGTATATAAATTTATAAAATAATCTAATTTATAAGTCCAGGAGCCTACGTATCAAAGATGAACACAATTCCTTTGCTACATAGTTCATTTTTCAAATGTATGCTGACAGATAAATGCCACTGTCAAAAAGGCAATAATTTCAAATGAATATTGGTGTCATTTTAAAATAATAGCAAATAAAGTAATAGTTATATGCAAAAGAACTTTTTGTTTTGCAGGATTAGTAAATATGTAGGTATGTATTTAATTTAATAAAAATTAAATAACGGGAGGTATTGTGTTGCCCACATCAGATTTTTTTGAATACTTAAAAAATACAAAGCAGCATCTATTTCAAAGAAAATTGTATTGTGAAAATTTGCTTTAAATAAAAAATAAAGAACAATGTAATCTGTCTTCTAGGGTTCTAGGTTATGGCACTGGAACGACATAACTGGTGTGAAGCTAGAAGTGATGGTTGTAAGAATCTGATATATGGCTAGCTTTATGAAATGAGAAATATTTAATGTCATATTAAAAATAATTCTGCGACAATAGTGACATTTAAAAATGTTTGAAACTGCCCCCACAGTCATTAAATCCAAAGGTTAATAAAAACTTCATTATGTATGTCTATTCTCCTTTGTGAACTATAGGGCTTTGAAAAGATTTTGAAAACGAGAGGAATAACGTTTGGGAATATCGTTTACATTTAAGATGACTTCAAGGAGTCGTTAAATATTCAGAGAAGTTGGAAAAATGTGAAATTAGTGTCACAGGGAGTTTAATTTAATAGTATGCCCTCGAGAATATACCATTACAACAAAGGAAAATTAAATGTACATACTGAACCCCTGGATAAATTTAAAGGAAATTACAGCTCCACAAAGGAATAGTTCTTCAGCGTTCAATATTTAAAACACCGAATATCACAAATAAATAAATAAATAAAATAAATATGTTATCACGGCATATTACCCATTTCTGAGTGTGCCATAATCTGCTTTATCGCCGGTATCGGTAATGGTGATGACATATTTGTACCGTGCAAGCGCTTACAAGGCTTCACCTCACGGGCACTCATTGCTGGCGTGGAGAGTGCACCACAGGGGTCACTTTTGTGCCATTTAAAATTCTAAAATATTTGGAGTCGGTCGGGATCGAACCCAGTTCTCCAGTTTCGCGACCAGACACTCAGGCACGCGGTTTCGAGACCCCATCACAAATATTACTATAGTGCGGGGCACGAATCTTGACTTAAGGGGTAAGGGAAAGAAATGCTTATATTGTGATGTTCAAATAATAATTATTACGAAGGAGGAAGGAAAGAAAATTACTGGATTTCAGTCAAATATTAAATATATTTTCCGCCACTACCGGTTTCGACACCTCATGTGTCTTCTTCAGGAGCTACAATAATATTAAAGATTTTGAACAAAAATTATTTTTAAAAAATACAAACATGTGTAACTTTCGTGAAAATTTTTACATTGTAAAACATGGATACATATATAAGACAATAATAAATACATTAAAAAAACTCCTGTAGTCGTCAATAAATTAAGATATACTTTTATAAACCTTGATTTAACAATGGCACCCTTTAACTGAAATTAAGTTATAACTTGTTCCGAAGGTCGTTTCTCGAATTGCCGCTAGATTTTAAGTCATTTCTCTTCTTAGTATTTTTTAAATAAAAATGCATGAGTGTCTGGTCGCGAACCTGGGGGAACCGGGTTCGATCCCGACAGACGCCAAATATTTCCAATTTTAAATGGCATAAAAGTGACCCCTGTGGTGCACTCTCCACACCAGCTATGAGTGCCCGTGAGGTGACGCCTGGTAAGCGCCCACACGGTAAAATATATCGTCATCATTACCGATGTCTACATGTGTTGTAGATACTGGCACACCCAGAAATGGGTAATATGCCGTGCTGATATATTTATATTTATTTATTTATTTATAGTTTAAATTTACATATTATAAATTTAGTTTATATTTATTTTATGTTTGGTTCATATTATATTTTAAAATGTTCGTGTATATTTTACTTATATTTGTAATGCCAGTTTTTAAATTTATGTTGTTTTTGTCATTATTTATTATATGTTATTTATTATTGTCTTATATATGTATCCATGTTTTACAATCTAAAAATTTTCACGTAAGTTACACATGTTTGTATTTTTTAAAAATAATTTTTGTTCAAAATCTGTAATATTATTGTAGCTCCTGAAGAAGACACATGAGGTGTCGAAACCGGTAGAAGCGGAAAATATATTTAATATTTGACTGAAATCCAGTAATTTTCTTTCCTTCGTCACCTTTCCAGTCAAGAAGTTCTTGCAGCCATAATTATTACAGTAACTTTGTGCTTCTATCTCATTTGTGTTCGCTTATGATTCTAATGGTTCCGACTGTACATATACAAGACAGGAACTGAAACGAACAGCAATTGCACAGATCAACTGGCAATATAAGGAAGACTGCATAGCTTTAAAACTTATTTGGGCAACTGTTATATGTTATATTAGCTATGCGCGAAGTAAATGAATTGTATTTCGTGTGGATTTAAACGGAGTGCATATATTAGAGAGTGATTTGTGCTAACATATTTCCATAGTTCATCTTTCGTGTATCTTTCACTGTATGTAAAAATTTACATAGTATGCAAGCATCTGAATCCCTTATTTTTGCTTGCAAACTCTGAATGCCAAACTTGAATTAAGTTACTTGATTCCGAACTGAACACTCCATTCATATCCTTTTGTACTGTGCGAAAACTTGTTCCTCCTAATCCAGTAGGCCACGAATTAATTAAGTATGACGTCATACAACAATGTGCTGGTTGTCAGTGTAAATTATTATCCCAACGTCGGAATTGTGACAAATGTGGGACTCTTGGTGGTCTGGAAAGTTGAATTAATGTTATTGTGCTTCTATACGAATTTATTGCTGTTTTCGTCCAGCGCTACAAGATGAAAACTGGCCCGTTATAAGGGTAATTGGTGATTAGATCAAGTTAAGACATCGTAAAGATTAAATAGAGAGATTAATGATTTCATTGTGTATCAAATTTTGGGGGAAATTTCAATTAAGTAAATAGCTAGTGCAACATGCACTAATTATTAAACTCCGCCCACAATTTTCGAGTAGTTTATAAGATTGATTGGGGTGTATGCAACAAGAGTTATATATAGGTGAAACTACTAAACAACCATTAAAAAATGATTATATAAACATGAATATTATTCCAAAAATAAAAACCAAAACCATAGTGCCCTCACAAAACATACTTTCGAACTGGCCATAAATTTAAATTCAAAGACACAAAAATTTTGGATTCTGACGATTTTTATAATAATCGATTAATTAAAGATACTTTTTATACTAATGTGAATTCACAATCAAATTTAAACTTTCAAACTGACCTTAAAAATAACTTAAAATACCTAAACCAATTTATTTATCATTATCAATAATTTTTTTAAAACATTATAAATATTCGATTATTGTTCGATCCCGACAGACGCCAAATATTACCAATTTTAAATGGCACAAAAGTGACCCCTGTGGTGCACTCTCCACACCAGCTATGAGTGCCCGTGAGGTGACTCCTGGTAAGCGCCCACACGGTAAAATATATCGTCATCATACCGATGTCTACATGTGTTGTAGATACTGGCACACCCAGAAATGGGTAATATGCCGTGATGATATATTTATTTATTATAAATATTCTTACTATAAATATTAAAAACCTATTTTTCCCTATAAAATGGTTGTAATATGGGTGTGACCGTAAAACAATTTTTACTATGTATAAAATTTTATCTTATTGTAATCCACTTATATTTCGGTAAGAGACTTTTTTGAATGTATCAATATTGCTTATTAAAAATATTACAAAATGTTTGTAGCTTAAGATGGAGCAAAATTTAAGCTCCGAAACGCCCAATAAAAAGATATTTTAATAAATAAATAAATATATCATCACGGCATATTACCCATTTCTGAGTGTGCCACAATCTGCTTTATCACACATATTGGTAATGATGATGACATATTTGTACCGTGCGGGCGCTTACTAGGCGTCACCTCACGGGCACTCATTGCTGGCGTGGAGAGTGCACCACAGGGGTCACTTTTGTGCCATATAAAATTTTAAATATTTGCGTCGGTTGGGATCGAACCCGGTACCCCAGTTTCCTGTATATACATATTTTAATGTAAAAGTAAATTAATTGATGGATTACCAAGACCGAAATTCCTTTTTCCGTTTAAGTATGTTTTACTCTATTTTATATTGTAGATTATTGAGAATATATTGTATGTCGATGATACTCTGATCTAACAAAATGCTCTATAGAAAAACCGTAATGATTTATTTGTTTACATCTTATGCTTTGTAGAAAATATGTTAGCGCTATAAAGAACTTACGGCTCACTCAAGATTTGATGGAAGTGGATTCTCCTTTTAATGCTGATTTTCGTTAAATTTGAAAACCCAGCTTGAGATTGCGTGAATATCTGCGGAAAATGGATCGTCACTGCTGAAAATTTGTTGGAAAAGTGGAATTTTTTCCAGGGAAACCTGGAAAATATTTCACTCTTTATTCGTACAGTGTACGAGTAAATCATTGAAATGGGCAATTTTGTTTCCATATTACGAAAAATTGCACAAAAAGATTTTTCGATTTACTAAAAAGTTTTGAAGTTATGCCGCGAGACGAGATATGGCGAGAAACAATCCACCTCACGGGCAATCATTGCTGGCGTGCAGAGTGCACCACAGGGGTCACTTTTGGGCCATTTAAAATTCGAAATATTTGGCGTCAGTCGGAATCGAACTCAGTTCCCCAGGAAATATTTACGTAATATAAAAAAAATCGTACAATCTAGATCTCGAATTTCTTCTCTCGTCTCGAGCAATTCTCGAGGGAATTAATCTCGTCCCATCTAGAAATATCGATACGAAAATAAGTTTAATATCAATTTTAAAAATTGAAGTTTTTCATTTTATATTCCTGATTATTTTTGTCATTGCCACAAAGTTACAATCTATTTTAAATTTCAAACGAATGTTTTGAATTTATATTGAAAAATATACATATGAGTAAGCTGTATTTTCGAAATTGTGGCCAAGAATCACGTAAAACTTCCTACCAAGTTGAATACCATTGAATCTAATTTGTAAACAAACTACAATTTCTGTTTACTTGAATCAGTGCCTCTAAAACTATTTCCCTGTAATTTTCACCCTTAAAGCAAACAACGAAATCAATATCGGTCCGAAATGGAATTATTAAGTTAATAATGGAGTCCCAATCAACTGGGCTGTGACATATATAAACATCTGAACGATGTGGAGTTTAATTCAAGTGCCATCTGTCACAACGCATGCGTCACTTCAACAGTTGACAGTAGTTTTGTGGTGGGGGTGACATCATGTGAGAAGAATGCGTCGTTTATAGGGGCAATTGGACTGCGGTGACAATAAATAGAGTTTAATGGGTCTACGCTAAAAGATACGAAACTTTTAATGGACGAAAATTGAGCTAGGCGAGACATACACAATTTCTTTTTAAAATATATTTTATTTCAAATATATACAGGGTGTTAATGAAAATGAATACGTGTTAAAATTTATAGTGTATGCAGGGGATGCAAAATAGACTAACTTTTACTGATACTCATATATGGAAACGCACCATTTTCGAGCTACCCACGTGTTCTTCTTATACCCGATACCCATACTCGGGTGTGGAATTTCCTATTCTCAATTCTAATACAAAATGGCCTCTTTATGGAACACTCCTACATGAATAGCAATGTTTGACAAAGAACAATTATTGTTGAATTATGTTTTAGGAATTGTGCCAACATATTCGGCACAAATTTTTTTGAATTTATGAGTGAATATTTCGGTGTTGTACTATTTTTTCCGCAAATAGGTCATTCACATAAGCAGATGAGTAACTCCTATCACTTAAATATAGAATTCGAAGTGCATTAGTAATTGCTGTGACATCTCTAAAAATAGCTAGTGAATTCACTTAAAGTTCATAGTTTCAGCTGTTTCCGGGTTCGTTTTACAAACTTCAGTTATTTTCAGACGTCACAGTTATAAATTATAACAAACATGAAACAGAACAAAAATAAAAATTAAACACGGAAACAATAAAAGTAATGCAAGATTATTTTGGCGTGAGAATTATAAACATGTGTACATTTGAGAGTTATTTAAAGAAAGATTAGGTTGTCAATCTGAATATGTGGGAAATACAAATTGTATTCTTAAATATTCTCCGATGATAATATACGTTTTGTTCTCTATATACAACTTCTTCATTTATCGTGATTGAAATACTAAAATTCGTAGTTTATAAGTATATTAGATTTCACATCATCCTAAAAAATTTACGTTAGGTTTATTCAGCATTTAAATTATAAAATTAAATAAAACCACTAAATTAAGAAACTAAACTAAAATAATGTCGTTTATGTAGTAAATTAAAATTGAGAATATTATATTTGGCATCTCGTATGTAGTAACTTTTATAACTGAAATTGAAATATTTGTATGTAAAATAATTGCTGTATATATATATATATATATATATATATATATATATATATATATATATATATATATATATATATATATACCGTGAGCGTAAACTTATGAACTAGAAAAATGTTGTTTGTAGGATAATCGCTCAATAGCAGCTGTGGACACGTGTACTTATGAGCTCTAAAAAGAGCGAAACACGTGTCTATACATACATATATATATATATATATATATATATATATATATATATATATATATATATATATAAGAGATAAAAAAGAGTTAATTGAATAAACTACAAGTATTATGATTTTCGCCGTTTTCTTTTCTCTGAAATTAGAATTAATAATCATTTGTCAATATTTCAAAGCTAACTAAAATCATGTTAGATTCAGTGTAATAATAACTGTATTATTAGGAGGACAAAATACGAAAAAACGTTATAATAAAAGAACCTTACATTAATTAAAAGTTTTAATAACTGAAACATGCGTTTTAATTCAAGCAAAAATTTTTCTTCCCTCGGCATTTTTTCGTAAAATCAAAAATAATTTTTTTTTCCTTTTGGAAACTCAATCCGGGGACATACTGTATATATACAAATTATTGAACAAGTCCATTTAATATTACGTCGCTTTTCTCTGCAAAACGTACATTTTTAAAAGTTAGGTTATAACATCTGTCATAAGTGCGTGGTTGACGCTGGCACAAAACTAAAGAATTATAAAACTAAACTATAAAGTTGAAAATAGCCAACTTATTAATTTTATTTCTTTAGTTTAGTTTTTAAATTTCTTTCCATAAACGTTGTCATTTTTAGTTTTACAAATTAATTTCTTATTTTACTTGTCTGCATAAACCCCATTACTTCATTGACAGTGTTGAATTCCTCTGGGAGAAGTTCCCCTGAAGCCATCCCTGTTCGCAAAATGAATAAAGTGAAGTTGCCTGAACTCATATAAATATTTAACTGCGAAGTTTTTGTCCATGTTTCGAACCTCTGTTGTTCAAAACTTTCAAATTAAATTCAAAACACATTTGCGTGTGATAACCAAAAACCAACAGGAAAAAGACATCCAACAACCAAACGATATGAACGTAAAACAGATGCAACTAAAATTAACAAATATTTTTTTAAGTAAATTTGTTTTTTAAGATAATTAGAAAATTGGTGTCAGTGACTGCAGACACTCATCTGAGTCGATTCCCGATCATTGGTTTTAATTTAAATGATTGAATATCTGCCAAATTACTTACAGCAGATTTGGGTTCTCATAATATATGCCATTTAAATAATTTGTTTTTTCTACAATAATTAGAAAATTAGGCGTTGGTGTTTTCCCACACTCGTCTGAGTCGATTCCCGATGAGAGGTTTTGACATTTGTTATTAATACTGAACAGTACAAAGCAAGAAATACTGAACATTTAAATCTGAACAAATAATTTGTTTTGTGAAACTGAGGAAAATTATTTTAAGACCAATGAAGTAAAAAACTGAACAAAAAATGCGTTTATTAGTGTATTTTTCTTGGACGGTTTAACATTATTTGCCCTTGACCATCAATGTGTAAATATTTGTTCACAGTTATATTTGTTTGTAATACAACAAAACAAACAACTATCGGGCATTATAAAGTTATCTTGAAATAACAAAATTTTGTTTATTAAAATCATTTTTAATGAACATTGAAGACGTTGATTTTAAATACCCAATAAAACTGATATTAATATGTTATTATGTTTTAGAGATGTGAATTCAAATATACAAGTATCTTCCTCATGAATCCTTCATTACATATTTCTGAAACAGTTTCGATTACTTTCGGAGCTTCTAGGAAGATTGAAGGCCCTTGGGTCTTCAATTAGTACGTACTATCCCTGTCTTTGATGACGATAAATTTGCTGACCATTACAGGAACCGTACTTTGCAGAATTTGAATGTTACTCCTTAATTATGTATATATGTACTTTGACGTTCATATAATTATATTATATTAACAGTCTGGTTTCATACTAAACTAATCATAATTCTTTTCTCATAAAATCTTTCTGAAACTCCATCATCTATTACCTATTTTACGGTAAAAAAACCTCGATAATCATAACTTTAACTTCCTTGCCCCATAATTCAACGAAATTACCAGGGCCTACGGTCGAAATAACGGCGGTACAAAATGACAACCCTAAGAATTATTATCAGAGGAAAAATTCCAAGAAATTCTATATCACAGCCGTATAATTGAGATCACATCTGGAGTGGGATCACGTAACTGTGAAAACGATATTGCGACTGTCGACAAGTGAAAATGCGATCACGTAAATAGTGAAAACCGAAAACGATATCGTTTTAGACTGAAAAAAATGTGAATTCTAGTCGACACTCTCAAAGCATGTGAAAACGATAGTCGTTTCTTACGTCTCTTTTTATTTTATACATTTGGGTATAGGTATATCCTTTTCTTATTTACTTGCACTTAGGTAAAAGAATGTAGTGAGCAGTGAGTTGAATTTGACGTTTTGGAAAGAATGAAAGAAATGTCATTAGAAATGATTTAAAAATAAATTAATATTTTAAATTTGAAAGGTATATTTTATTATTTTATTTAGTAAGGCAAAAATGAAGTAATTGTGATATAATACGATAATTATAAAATGAAAATTGATTACAAGAATGAATCTAAGAAAAAAAATCATGAATATTTTAATAAGCATGTTGCGAAGAACCAAATGCTTATGATTTACTATATATTTTTACTCTTTTGAAATCTATGATAGAAAATTGAAATATTGGTGATTAGATAATTTCTTATTTCTACTGAAATTTCCCTGATTTACTATTAAAATTTAGTGAAAGAACTACCCAAAAGAAATATTTTCGGGCAATATTGATATTCCAATAACTGTAAAAGTGTTGATTACAACAAAGCATATTTTGATTGATTACAAGAATAAATCCAAGAAAGAAAATTTTATTAATATTTTAATAATATTGTATTCTGCGAAACATCAAATATAATGATTCTAGCTTGTGTTTTGTGATTAATATTTTGTAGTTTTTACATAAAATTAAAATTTGTGAATTGATCATTTTCTGCAGCCCGTCGAAAGTTGTGCGCCGTTATTTAAATGTGGCCCATACTTTATTTACTTGAAATACAAAACTTAATAAAAACTAGATTACTTTAAAATAACAATCTTGTATACTTGCAATCTTAAAAGGTCTCTTGAAGTTTTAATTTTACGTTTAGAAATATTTTTGTTTACTTCATAAATTTTTCTTCTGCAATATCAAAAGGAAAAAAATGATACATGGCATCTGTAACTAATTGATAATTTAATTTGTATCCTTCTTCAATTCTTACAGCATTGCTATTATGAACGAAATAAAAACGAAGGGCGAGAATAATACTTTTTGACATTAGATTAAAAATTTTAATGACATTCATATAAATTATCTGTCAAAACTACTATTTAATACAAAAACATTAGTCTGTAAACGTTATCGTTTTCACAAAACGTAGTCACTTTACGGAAATAACCGAAGTTGAAAACGTAGTGAGTGACTAATTTTACGTGATCGCTAAGGAAACGAATGTTGTTTTCACTTCTCGATAATCGCAATATCGTTTTCACTTTTACGTGATCCCACTCCTGTTCAGAGAATGTAAGCAGCCTTATAAGTTCATAAAATGATTTATAATATTATGATATTATTGCGTAAGTTGATTTACATGCAAAGTAGACAATGTCGGTAAGTTAGTAGTAGTAAGCAAGTGAAGAAACAAATCATATTTAATAATTTTAAATATTGCTGCCATATTTATTGAATATGGCTGCCAGAGCATTTTGGCTTAATCGATATATTGGCAACACTGATTTTGTTAACAACTCTGAAAAATGTGCCACGTTGTTGACATGGTTCTATATTTGCCGTCACATAAATATGGACTGGAGATTTCTAGACTTTTGTCAATTCCATTGGTCATGTTGAAAATGCTAAGTTATGAAGAAGCGGTAACACCGCAGGGCAAAGGATAGGGAAGGAAGAAGGAAACCAATTGAATATCAGTCCATATTTGTTTGATGGCGAGTATAATTAGAATGTTAGAACCAGGCTCGTGCTACCAGCCAATGTGTGTTAGTACTAGTATGAGTATTACTGATGCTCAATTTTTTCCTTCTCCGCACCCTGTCCCTTATCACGCAGTGTTGCCCCTTTTCCAAAACGTAGCATAACATAGCCAGTAATATGGTAACTGCATAAATCTCCACTCCATACTCATTTGATGACTGTAATTCTGGAAAGAACTTCACAATCTTCTATACCACTAAATTGTGAGCATTTTCAAAGGAATGTCCTGTTACTCTCATTAGCACTGAAGTTACAATTTTTTTTTTCACATATCTGTCAGGTCAGAATTAACATTGGCAATTCGTCTTCTGTTTTAAAATATTATTTATAAAGAGTGTTTATTAAATATTATCACCTAGGCACTCATAACAAGTGAGAGTTATACTTCTCGTCACCAAAATCAAGGGACAGTCATAAAAAGCTTAACCACTCCTATACTATAAAACTAGAATGGAATAGTTTAGTATGGTACACCGCAATTTTCTTTAATTATGCAAAACAGTGACAGTATTCATTCGTATTATTTATGATGGGAAGAAGTTTTAGATTTATTTATAAACTTAAGTAATGGGCTGTTTATGACCGTTCCTCAATTTTTGGTGACGAAAACTATACCACCAGCATCAGATTTACTATAAAAGAATTGTTAATATATAACTGCTTGCTGAATGCATAGATCCCAAATATTGTATAGAAGATAGTGATGATATGTATGTTGATAAACACAAATATATCATCACATTTATTTGTATGCACAGTTTGAGTGTAGGAGTTCTTGTAGACAAATCCCGATAGCCTTGGAACAGTTACCGATCGACAGTCCAAGTTCACTTTTACTTGAATACAGAAATGGGATATAAAATCGCATATGAACCCTTTTTTAATATACCCTTATTAATCGGTATAATTTAAATACAAGAGTTAATTTTTTATTTTCATGAAAGTTATTAATATTTCAGCACATGACAGGTTATTAAACACATCTATTGATCTAACAAAATCCTGAGACCAATTTAAAAGACAAGATAATGTACTTTCGCGTGTATTTTAAATTTAGTTTTATTGACGAGTTAGCAAATATATAGCTTAAATATTTATAAATCTATAGTCATTTACTGGTCTAAAATTAAACTTTGCATAAATGTTTATCAGTCTTTTATGAGTTTAAAACAGCACATGTTGCAACAGAATTTCTGAAGTGCTGTACTGTTTTCAGAACCAAAGTAAAGAGTAAAAAACTCATAAATTTCTGTCACAGAACTGGGTAATGGAATGGATAACATAACGTTAAAGAAAAAATGGATAAAAGCGTTTACAAATAGTCAAGGAGGGGTACTTGCAACATTGTTTAAAAAATTATTATTTATATATATTCGCATTTATTTTAATTGCAGAAATATTCCTGTTTCAGTATTTACACATGAACAAAAATATAGGTTAGTAATAATAACAATAACCTAAAAGATTATAAACAAAAAATAAGCTAAATAAATATAAATAATAACTACAGATAAGCAATAATATATATTGCACATAAGCAACTTTTATATAGAATTTATATTTAGACTGATGCTTCGGTACTCAACCGTCCTTATATTTATTTTATTTACCGGTACTCTTAAAACCTACATTGTACAGTAAAAATATATGAACTAGTACACTCATTCAATAGTTTTAATAACAAAATTTACAAAACATACAAATAATGCCGAATATGTGAAATACTTTTTGTGAAAACAAATATTTTGCTCACATCTGCACATTTTTTTGCATCAAGCTATACTGAGCCGATAACCTACAGAAACTAAAGAAGTATATAGTTCTTTTAAACATACAAGTTGTATGAAATTACATTTCATTTATTATTAGGCTAAAATAGTAGATTTAACTCTACAATTTTTTTTTTATAAAAATACACACTATTACAAATATTTGTATAGTATATTCAAACAAATACATATAACAATGTAATATTTGATACAATATTATTTATCTCTCCTACCTTATTTAAGATCCTGAATATTCCTCACTATTTTTATTCACTCACTCACTGTGGATACTCTGCATCTGCCCTGGATGGTTGGTTTGCACTATGTGAGTTGCAGCTAAGTTCGTCGCCCCACAACAGCTGTTGGCTGCAACTGAAAAAGAGGCATCTGTTAGACAGTAGACTAACTTTCGGTTGGGAGTATAAGCGAGTAGATGTAATGCGCAGCGATCTATAAATGAGAGTAAACGTAGCGCGCAGCGACCTATAAATGAGTAGAGAGAAGTTGGCCGCGATGTAAACAGGTGATGTAAAATGAGGATGAGAAGTATGAAACAGGAAATTGTAAAAGAAAGAGGAAAGTTACCGGAGGAGATAATAGATGATGATGATGATCTCAAATAAGTGGTTAGAGTAAACCATTCCTTATCTGCATATTTTATATAAGTTTAGATAACAGTAATAATGTTGTGGTCATATTAATAATATTGTGTTATGATAAAAAATCGCCGGAAGTGATGTTATCGTTAATTTCATATACGGAATGATATAGTGTTTTTGATTTTGGTAGCAGCATATGGAAAACTTTTTTTATTAATCATAGTGGGTTATCAAAAACCGGAAAACAATAGTAACAACAATAAGACAAAGGATAAGAATAAAAGTAAGAGCTTAGCTGACTCACTTCACTCTCTAATAACATTCTTCTTTCGCCTTGTCCGCAATCATCATCGCATTCATACATAAGAACATATTAGAGTGACCGATTTTCGGTAGCGAATAACCGCATCCGGACCACAATAATAGTTACTCAACAATCATCCTTCGCCACACATCCCTGTCCAAACATACATCTTTCACCTCGTCCACATAAAAGTTCAGCTGAGTCACTCCATTCTCTTAAGAACATTCTTACTAACCATACATCTTCACACCACAATAGTTACGAAACAATCATCCTTCACCACACATTCCTATACAGACATAATTCTTTCACCTCAGCCACATTCATAATCGTATTCATACATGTTTCAATAAAATTCGGGTTACATTTGACTCTATTTTGGGCAACCAAGTTTTAAATTATTTTGGTAATGCAAGGGTTATAGAATAAATTTAATGCATTATACCCGAAAGTTCACATATTTGTTAAAGTATGTAGGTATTGATTGTACTGTACCTATATTTTCATCAAAAAATAATGTAGTTATTAATACAAACGGTTTAAGATATAATAAAGAGTGAAATAATTAAATTACAATGTTGTTCCACATGTTCATTTCTATGGTTTTATAAATAAAAGACAATCGATGTCTTATCCCTGGTCTCGTTATTCAGTTGTTTGCACAACTGTCGCATTGGGTGAAATAGATTTACCCTACCTGTCATCTATTCATTCTTTCGAGTTCTCGTTATTCTTGTTTTGCTTTCAAGGCAGACGTGATGACAGATTACATCTATGCAAGTGTAGATAAAGATAAATATTTGAGCTGAACCGCTGAACGATTATTCGTATTTGTGGATTTGATTTGTTGAAAAGAACGGGATGGTTTGATTGTTATCGATGACCTCATTGGAATAGATAAGAATTTGAAGACAATTTATGCGAAATATGAAAAATGAGATACTTCCAAACTGACATACACCTTCTCGCATGCATATATACAGACGATGAGAGTTTTTCACCAGGAAATGACGAAAAATAAATCATTTAGTTAAGTCAAAAGGTGTGGACGTACCCACTTTATGTCATTATGGTAAAATACAAACAATTACATTTATGCAGCATAGTATAATGCAATTTTATCGGTTAAAGAAGGTTTTTGATAATATAAACTGACAGTATTAGCCCAAACATATAAATAAATAAAAACTTCAATCAAATAATGAAATATCA
Organism: Ophonus ardosiacus; assembly: GCA_943142095.1. Classification (NCBI taxonomy): domain Eukaryota; kingdom Metazoa; phylum Arthropoda; class Insecta; order Coleoptera; family Carabidae; genus Ophonus; species Ophonus ardosiacus. The sequence goes on along the minus strand of OW964838.1, from coordinate 7,183,966 downwards.
AAATGTTAAATAGCCACGGAGAAAATTGCGTCAAATCCAGAGTATTATGTCAAGTAATATTAAAATAACTATTTTGATTTATGGTGATTTTGTTGCAGGATATTTCCCTACGGCTTGAAATTTGATCACCATATACGAGTAAATACTGCATTTGTATTGCCTGTTTAATTAATTTAATTACACTCAAATTTTACATTTTTCAAAATATTCACACATTTCGAACAAATTGCTTCTGGAATATATGCTTCCAATAAAAAACATAGTAATGGAGTGTCAGCCATAGCTTCATATTGAAGAGACATTCCGGGTCTTGTTCAGTCGAAGAAATTTATTTCACCCTTTTCGACAAACAACAATGAGCTACTAGCTCTCATCAAAAAGGATCTCAGAATTAAGAGAGATATCTTTATTGGAAATTATTCTCTGAAATACCATCTATCTCTGAAGTATGATTACTGATTAGTATCGCTGAAAACGGTATCCGTCAAATCTGCGAAGAGTACGAAGAAACTTCGGAACACATTCATATTGTATGTGAATGTTCAGCTGTGGCCGTAAGAAGAATTCCCGATGTGTATGTGAACCTACTCAGTAATTGGGATTTAATCCTGCTGAGAGATGTAAAAAACAAATAAATAATATATTTATATTGAAAAATAAGTAGACAAACAAATCTAGTTATCGTTGTTGCAGCAACCTTTTGTAGTAAAAAATCTGTTGTGGCCAGCACAAGACCTTCCGTTAATTCGATGTATTTTGTACAAATCCCGTACCAAAAGTTAATTGGAAAGGATTCTATATATTCAATAAAATTGTCACACGAACATAATACTATTTTTTACAAATTCCATACAAAAAGTTGCTTGGAAAATATTCTATAAATCATTATATCACATGAATGTGTATAGGTACTCATATATAAATACTCAAAAAATGTGTACACTTACGTAACATTCTCTTTACAATCAAATAACCCCACATTTAGATAAAAATTTCAAAATTTTTAAAAATCTAATTTTTATGTATCTAGATATTTCTCAATGCGCTGATTTCAAATTTTGAAACCGCAGGTCGATATCTCGTTTCGTTCTCGAGATATTTAGATTTAAAGTTTTGCTCAAAACTGCCCATTTTTGGGTATTGACCCAAAAATGGGTCGAGATATGAATTTGGCGACAACACCATTCGATTCTACGGGCAAAATTACGTAAATACACCAATTTTCAGAATTTTTGAACACCGCATACAATCTCTAAAGCAAAATAACTGAAAATGGCCAAAAATCGCAAAAAATCTAAGGTGTACCCCTTAGGATTTTTTCAGATTTTGGTCATTTTCAGGGGTTTTCAAGTTTTTATTCATAAAAAATGAACCGGTTGGACAAAAATTATGAAAATTGCTATACATATGTATTTTTATCCGTAGAATCGAATGGTGATGTCGCCAAATTCATATCTCGACCCATTTTTGGGTTAATACCAAAAAATGGGCAGTTTTGAGCAAAACTTTGAATCTAAATATCTCGAGAACGAAAAGAGATATCGACCTGCGGTTTCAAAATTTGGAATCAGCGCATTGAGAAGTATCTAGATTCGTAATTAGATTTTTGAAAATTTTGAAGATTTTATCTAAATGTGGGGTATATTGACTTTTGGGGCAATAATTAAAAAATGAGTAGAGATATGAACTTGATAGTAATATTATTTGATTGTAAAGAGAATGTTACGTAAGTGTACGCATTTTTAGAGTATTTGAACAACTGAGTGAATTTTTAGAAATAAAAGTATTGAAATACATAAAGGTAAAAAGCTTAAGAAGAAAATAAAAGTGTGAAAAATAAAAAAAACTAGTGTAATTTTGGCGCAAAAAAGTATTTTTGTGTGAACTCTTTGAAAGGTAGGTAAGATTTAAATTTGACATAACGATTGAATAATATTATTTCATCGAACTATCAATATTATTCAATTTTCAACAGTAACGAAAGTCATTAAATGATAAATATCGGTTGAATTACGTGTATATCATTTGATAGTTGTGGATAAAACCCTTTTCTCTCTGAAATCTCTTTTCACACTTGAGTATCCCTTCGTTTTCATAGCGATAAAAGTAAGAATTATTGGATATAAAGCAACAAAAAATTTGATTGAAATGAATCCTAACGAAAATAGCATTAGGCGGTTCTCAGTTTCGCCTTGTGCTTTTCAATTAATATCGCTTGTTACCCACTATGACTGGCCTGTTTTTTCGAATATGTTTGAAAGAATATGACCATGCGTGTATTATGTGGGTTGCGATGTGGGTAGGCGTGTTCGCGTCGCGACGGGTAGGTGGCGCCACTAATCAACAACATCCCTTGTTTGTCATTGCGTCCCGCTGTGGCTAATTGGGCTGATTGTCAGATGTCATTCTACCCGGGAACACAACTGCCAAGCCACAAGAACGTCATTTGCTACTTATGTTATAAATACATGTTCTTCTTTATTTTGCTCTCAAATTTGCTCAATTTAACACAAACATGTTTGTCAGACCTATTCATCAAAATATTTATTAATGAAAGGATGTAAAAATAAATTCGTATAAAAGAATAAATTGGGAATAATGTGGTACAAAAATACAGTATTTTAAATTAGAATACAAAGTGAGGTCATTAAAAATTATTCATACGAAACAACATACCTACAGACAACAGAAGAAAAGATACAGAACAGAATCTGCGCGTGTACGAGATGTAGCAATAAAATAAAGGGATTGATCTTAGTATATTGACACCGCCCCATTCGAATATTCCATTCTTGAAAGCAATGCCTGCTGGACTTTTTTGTTTGGTTGTAGGTACATGAGCTCTGCCGATTTTTCTATAACTATATCTCGGACTCGAATTTAATTATTATTAACGAAGATTTAAATTTTGGGAATAAAAGAAAGTCACATGGAACTAAGTCAGATGATTGTGGTTGATGTACTAACACGGTGATTTTCTGTTTCATCAAATTTATATTGATAGACAGAGCGTTGTGTTCCGGCGCGTTGTTTTCATGGAGAATCCATGATTTAGGAATAATACAACATTTTTAGTTTTCGTTCTGTAATATTTTATTAGGTCCAACGTTTCGGGACCATTAACTGATGCCTTCTTCATGGAAAATGACAAATAAATTACAACGAGACAAAAGCAAAAACAAGTAACTAAGGTAATAAAAAGTACATACATAAATGTTACCTATTTGGTAAGCATACAATTTACTAGACATTGTATTGTGTAACTCAGAGACGCCTTTTCGGTAGCGAAATACCATGAGTTGTTTTTACAGATTACAGCCCTTTTTCTTCTCACCAGTACATGAAGAGTTATCAAAAACTCCTTGTATACCTGGTTAACGAACTGGCCCTTAGACACGCAAACCACGTGAAAAATCACTTGGATTTCAAAAAAGAACGTTATCCGTGCACAGCCGAGGCCCTAATGGGCTACTTGCGTACATTTTTTTATTTAATATTTTTGAAGAGCAGGTATAAACTTGCTACCCATATTTTTTCTTTTGGCAAAATTTTTGTTAATTAGCCAGAAAAAATGTAATGAAATTTGATTATTTGAATTCCCGCCATGTATGACGTAGAATTACGCCGCACCAATGAATGGTCGTAAAGCCATTGCGTTTGTTTGTACAAGGTTTGTACAGGTAATGTAGATCTCCTGTTTGACGTTTCAACAATAGTTTGGAGGTTAGTATTTTAATTTATCTTTTTGGTATCGATATTTTAAATTACATGTAACTACCAAGGTTGGAGGTTAGTATTTTAATTTATCTTTTTGGTATCGATATTTTAAATTACTTGTAACTACCTAGGTGTTTATTTGTAAAGTAATTAATATATTTGAGAGACCAGAGTGAGAGAAAAATGAACTGTCAAATTCAAATTAAAACTTTCTCGCATGCCATCTATACGTTACATTTTTAAACATGGTTCTTCAGTTAAATATAATGACGTCACAGAAAATTTTCTTTCTTAATTTACGAAAAAACAAATAATTTTTTTAAAATAAAATTTATATTTTTATATATGTTTTCAACATAACATTACATTTATAGTGATAGAAATAGGATTTTCAGTACCACGCAAGTAGCCCATTGTCTCAAATCTCTTCTTCCCTCTTTAAATCTTATAAACTGCTCGAAAACTTGAGTATTAGATAGATCCTTATCACCATAAACTTCCTTCAGCAAATCGTAAGTATTTGTAGTGGATAGGTAGTTAAACATGATCCGAAAGTGTACACGAAAGCGGTTTCCCTGATGTCTTGAAATTTTAACTGTGGGCGAAGGGAAGTTGACAAATTAATATGACACATCATGCAATGTTGCCAAATTAACAGCGAAGCCGAAAAATAAATCTCGTTATTTTATTGCCACGCCTCGTATTTCCAAGTTATTTTTTTCGTTTGTTGTATAGTTGTATTTGATTAAGCCCAAATAGAGTGTGCTGAATCCATAGACTGTCGGTGTAACTGTAAGGCATTGTGCGTTGAATGCTGGGTAATTGAAACCATTTCGATCCCGACGCCAGGCTCATGGAAGTCCTGCAAGGACGTCGGCGCCACAGCAAAACAATTAGGTCGCGGGAACAATACAGGAAGGGAATAAAAGTCGCACTTGATAAACAAAAATATGCCTTCGCCTTCGACGTGATTATTTATCGGCAACAAATAAACTTAAGGGTTTGTTTTTCATATTCACAATTCAGGAAAACGACAATCCATTGTACTAAATACAGCGAACACAAGTTTCAAAAAATCTGTTGTTGCCAGCACAAAACCTTCCGTCAATTCGATGTATTTTGTACATATCCTATACCAAAATTCCTTGAAAAAGTTTCTATATATCCTGTATAATTGTAAGAAGAACAAAATCTAATAAAATTTTAATACGAATACGAACGTACATTATGTATTGCACTTAACACTTCCTCCTACTTCAACTTTGCCCTATTTTATTAGAAGTCGCTGTTTCTTACTCTTCTCTTCTACTCATTCCTGTCCAAAGCACCTTCGCGACACAGTTCTTCCTCTCGCAAATCTTGTGCTATATAGTCCTTCCATCTTCTCTTTTGCCTTTCTCGTACTTCTGGCATTATAAGTTCCTATCTTGAGGCGAGGCCGCAAATGCAAGTCACTGGCGAGGGACACTCTGTCACTTATATCACTTTCAGATCATATACTTTCCACTTTGATTTTGGAGAATAAGATATTCTTTCTATTGATGATCACATAAAATGTCGAAAATTATATTTAACTGCGATTTTTCGAGAAAAACTGTTAAGAAGTTCAAATAAGGGTACTTCCGGTTGACCAATTATAACCAAAATCTAATCAGCTCTTCATATGGTTGTAAAGAAGAGGAATATAAAAGAATCATAATTTTTAGAATTGTAGTTTTGGAGTTATCGTCGGAGAAAAATTTGTCACACACACACACACGGACACACGGTAGTTAGGTATTTAGACGACATGTAAGAATATCCGGCTTAGAAAGTAAAATATATGTCGAAATGCGATAAATCATTGTAATAAAAAAAACATTAACCAAAGAAGTTGGAGCAAAATAGGTCATACTATATGGGCACATCAAAGCAATTGTATATTGGTCAGTAAGTATCAAGTGTCTTCCTTGTAGAAGAATGTTGCCAATTTATACTTAATTATCCTTTTAATAAACAACAACCCTAATTCTGTAGTGTCATTTTATGTATAGATCTATAAATTAAAGCCTTTTTGTAAGCATAAAGTTTTACATTCTTTGTTGGTTTTAAGGTAAACTCTAATTTAGACAACTGCCTGGTGATGGTTCAGTAGTATTATTAAAGAAGAAACAAAGAAAAAAAGAATTGTACTCACCGTCCTATAGTTCCAATTTGCATTTAGGCACTTGGACAGTCCACAAAAATGAATAGTTTTAATAAATATATCACACATACACACAGAAAGTTTACCGGACACTTTACACGATCAACATTCTGTCGCAGTCTATCTTTTACTAACTAGTGAATTTGGTTTATACAGGTTAGTTCCAAATGAACAATAAGCAAAAAATACAAAATATAACATAGTGGCTCTATCCAGCGGTTAATATATGAGTTATACTACGTCTTAAATCCTATAAAAAGTACAAATCAAAGGCTTCCTTCCCTTAAGCCCTTGTTAGATTGACTTTTTACCTCCCGCTACCCTTGGTAAGGGAGGTATAGGGATCGTGCAAAAAATCACATATCGAGATTTTAGTAAATGACGATGCGTCTGTATGTGTGTATGTATGTATGTATGTATGTGTGTGTGTGTGTGTGTTTGTGTGGCATTTTACCTGACGCTCATAGTGGTTTTTCTTCAAAAAATACCATTAAATGCCAATTTTTCGAATTTTATGTCTTATGAAAATTAAAGATTATTGAATTTTCTACAGGAATACATTAATACTTTTTCTATATATTTTACAGATAAATTTAAAAATATTTTTTTTTATTAGTCGCGAAGTCTAAGATAAAAACTATTCCTTTGTTACACAGTTCATTTTTCAAATGAATGTAACTGACAGTAAATGTCACTGTCAGAAAACTTATCACTTCAAATTAATAATAGTGACATTTTAAAAAGAAAATAATAAATAAAGCAATAGTTTTTTGCAATGGAACAGTTTGCAGCGTTAGTAAATACGTAGGTAGGTATGTATTTAATTTAATTTAATAAAAATTAAATGGCGGGAGGTTTTGTGTTGGCCACATCAGATTTTTTTAACAAAAATCTGGATATTCTATTTGTAGTATGACTTCTATACCTCTTTAACTTACATTGGTATTTATTTATTTATTTAAATTTAATCCATATTTCACATTCAATATAACCGTTGGTCGTAACCCTAGTAACGAAGTAGATTGTAAATAAAATATCGGGTGTTATAAATATGCCTACTTGTCCACTTGGATGGTGGACAAATAACAGGAAAACAAGAGAGCATCGCATGGCGCCGTCTAACAAGCGTCGGTAATGACGTCGCCCGACGCCTAGTTTTGAGTTTTGATTGAGAGGCGCCGCCGGGTTAGGTAATGTGACCCGACCGATGAAAAATGGCGGCAAATTACAGGGGTTGAGTTACATTCGACTCGACTCGAATCAACTCGACTCTAAGGGTTCAAAAGTTTCTGATTAAGAGCAGAAGCTTTTTCTATTTGCGAGGGGTTACGTAATTGGAAAAGGTTAAACATTGAAAATATTAAATACGTGCAGAGTGATTTACAATAGCTGACAACTTCTGTTCCAACATAATGTCAAAATTATATTTCAATTTCACATAATTCATAAAATAGTTATTTACTTATCACGGTACAAATAAGTCATCATCATTACCGATATCTGCGACAAAGCAGATTGGCACACCTAGAAATAGGTAATATGCCGTGACGATATATTTATTTATTTATTTATTTATTTCTCATATTTTCATGCACCACTCATACACGGTTAAAGATAGAATAACGAACGATAAAAGTCCATATTCAGCATGAAATTCTCTTTCTTCTCATGTTAAGCATGATTGTTTTACTTTATCGGATCTCAAGTTACAGCCGTTTGATGTTATAAGATTTTTCATCAAAATTTTGTATATTTTCATTTGGAAAAATACTACCTTTTTACCTCCCGCTACCCTTGGTAAGGGAGGTATAAGGATCTTGCTAAAAAACGCATATTGAGATTTTAGTAAATGACCACGTTTTATGTGTGTATGTATGTGTGTGTGTGTGTGTTTGTGTGTGTATGTGTGTGTGTGTATGTGTGTATGTGTATGAATTTTGTTTGTACTCTAACTCAAATACTATCATTCAAAAAATTTTGAAACTATGTACTCTTGCTCTAATCTAATGTGTTAAGAAGCCATTAGATTTTGGTATAGATCAGATAACCGGAAATAACATCTGAAGCTCATAATGGTTTTTCTTCAAAAAATACCATTAAATGCCATTTTTTCGAATTTTATGTCTTATGAAAATTAAATATTATTGAATTTTCTACAGGAATACTTTAATACTTTTTCTATATATTTTACAGATAAATTTAAAAATAATTTTTTTTTATTAGTCGCGAAGCCTAAGATAAACACAATAATTCTTTTGTTACACAGTTCATATTTCAAATGAATGTAACTGACAGTAAATGTCACTGTCAGAAAACTAATCACTTCAAATTAATAATAGTGACATTTCAAAAAGAAAATAGTAAATAAAGCAATAGTTTTCTGTAATGGAACAGTTTTCAGCGTTAGTAAATACGTAAGTATGTATTTAAATGAATAAAAATTCAATAGCGGGAGGTTTTGTGTTGGCCACATCAGATTTTTTTAGTTTAAGTTCTGTATTTATTATATTTTCAATAATACAAAATTTCGATGAAAAATTATGTAACTTCAAATGGCTGTAACTCGAGATTCGATGAAGTAAAAAAATCATGCCTCACATGAAAAGAAACAGAATTTTATGCCGAATACAGACATTCATCGCCCGGTACTCTATCTTCAACCTGGTATGAGTGGTGCATGAAAATATGAGAAATTAATTAAATTATTTAGTTCATTTCTCATATTTTCATGAAATTCATGAAATGAAAAATGCGTTGCTACCTTCTATCTGTCTATCTAATACCTAGATTATAGAAAAAAATCATAAAAAAATATTTTAGCAACGGTTTACCACAAATAGGAGGATGAAACAAAATTCAGCAATGTAATAAAACATTCAATTATAAAGTACTCGTTTATTATTTTTTAATGATTCATGTGAGTTATATTTATGAGGAATAAGTGTAAGCTTTTATGTAAGGGCAGTAAAATGATGATGAAACTAAGTGAATTTAGCGTAGAAGTAATTGAGTAGTTGTGTATTGTGTCACATTTATAATTGGCGGGCCTCCTATGGTTTCCACCCTGGAGAGAAAACTATGAAATGAAACAGAGAGGGCGATAACTAAATTAATCTGGAATTGATCTTGTTTCGTGCCAATAAACCTACTCACGAGTTGATCATACTTTGAAGATGTATCATTGCTCTGAATTCTTAAGCATACAAAAAGGGTTAAATACTTTATAAAAGTAATTAAATGTAAATACAAATACCTCAGTAAAAGTTCTATATTACTAAATACTAATATTAATAACGAAATATTTTTAATTTATTTGTTGTTCAACTTTTTATAAATTAATAGTAATTTACGTCGTAAGTACAATTTTGTTTATTTTCAATAATACAAAATTTCGACGAAAAATCATGTAACTTGAAAGGGCTGTAACACGAGATCCGATGACGTCAAAAAATCATGCGTGACATGAAAAGAAAGAGAATTTTATGCTGAATTTAGACTAATACTACCTTTTTTTTAGTTAAAGTTCTGTATTTATTTATTATTATACATTGACATAAATATGTGAAATAACAAAAACAACAAGTAACCAAGGTAACAAGAAATGTTCATAAATGTTACCTTTTTTACGTATACAATTTTCTGGACAATATATGCATGCCCGGCAATAACTTGGACGGCGAACATGCATCTTCTCAGGAAAAAATCTCCTTTTGCCAGATGAAAAACCGTCCCAAAAACTGGCAGAGAAGTGATCTGTATAACTCAGAGACGCTTTATCGGTAGCGAAATACCGCAGCCGTACTCTTTATTAACAGATGTTAGAAAAAGTTTAGAAAAAATTGTATACATATTACAAATTACAACATATTTAGTATTGGAAGCCATGCGCGACTAAGTTCTAATCCGTCACAATGATTGAGATTGATATTTCTTGTTTTATAAATCTCAATGGCTTCTCTAATTAATCTGTTGTTCTGCAACGGACGATTTCTCAGGCTGGTTCAATCTGATCGCACCAGTTTATGGTGCCGAAACGTTGGGTTTAAATAATAAATACAGAACTTTAACTAAAAAAAAGGTAGTATTATTCCAATTAATAATATGAGTTCTGAAAGATATTTTAATAATCTGAATTTAGACATTCATCGTCCGTTATTCTTTCTCTAACCGTGTATAAGTGGTGCATGAATATATGAGAAATGAACTAAATAATTTATATGAGTCAAACATGATATTTTAATAACAATTTTGAAATATTTAAACAAATGTTAACGTCAAGAAGCAATTACATTAAAATTAATTATGAAACCGTGTTAAGGAGAATATAGTACCTAGTAATATTTTTCATTATAATGAAATTAATATTTGTAAAATTAATATATTTTCCATCATACATAAATATTAGATGTACTGTTGATTTGCTTCATTGTCTTCCAAGGTAAGGCCCTGAAAAGACTTTGTGAAAAGATACGGGTACTATTTTGAATTTTTATTAAGTTTTTCCATTAGTTTGTCAATATTTGTGAAATTTATTTTGTGTACGATATGTGTCTTAAATGTAAAATAAAGATCGTTATGAGTGAATATAAAAATAATTGAACATAATGATTGCTTTATTTATACTGCGTGGTTAAATACCCAGCGGGAGGTTATGGGCTGGCCACATCAGAGTTTTTTCAACATAGCATCTAACAACCTTTTAGGCAACTGGCCCTATGTATATTAGATTACAAAGTGCTTTAAACTACTTAAAAAGTAAAACTATATTATTACCTATTTATCGAAAGCATTATATAGTATTAATTTTAATTTTAATTTTAAGAATATGAAGCATAAGATATTCAAAATAAAAGTATGTTATTGGTATGCGACTGTATAGTCAATTGTAGAGCTAATATAATACTATTTAATTTAGAGTGAAATCCTAAGACTTTTTAGCGAAAATGTATTTCCTTGATGCCGTTGCCACTCCGGCCTAAATTCCGTGCTGATGCTGAGTGCTGAGTGAATCTCTCATAACTTGATTTGGCGTTCATCTGCTCCTCTTATTTAATTTCTCCGCCACGGAGAAGCCGCAAGAACAGGAATAGGAGAATATGTTGTTATTTACAAATTGGAATCCAGTCAAATGTACGGGAAATTACACACCATAAGGATTCTACACTACAGCATTTGGATTGTGCAACGCCTTGGTACTACTCATTACTACAGTGAGTTAAAAAAATCCTAATTCGGAGTAGGCTATGAAGAAAAAAACGTATGTTCTTGAATCCTTCTTTTAGAAATAGAAATAAATTAGAAAACAATGAATGGTTATATTCTGTGTTCTTCTTTTTTATCTTTACTTCTTCAAATTACATTTCATGATCAATTTTCACAACTTGAATATAAATATTCTAAAAATGCACACACTTACGTAACATTCTCTTTACAATCAAATAATATTACTACCAAGTTTATATCTCTACCCATTTTTGAATTATTGCCCCAAAACTCAATATACCCCACATTTAGACAAAAATTTCAAAATTTTCAAAAATCTAATTATTATGTATCTAGATACTTCTTAATGCGCTGATTCCAAATTTTGAAACCGCAGGTCGATATCTCTTTTTGTTCTCGAGATATTTAGATTCAAAATTTAGCTCAAAACTGCCCATTTTTGGGTATTAACCTAAAAATGGGTCGAGATATGAATTTGGCGACATAACCATTCGATTCTACGGACAAAAATACATAAGTGTAGCAATTTTAATAATTTTCGTTCAACCGGTTCATTTTTTAATAATAAAATCTTGAAAACCCCTGAACATGGCCAAAATCTGAAAAAATCGTAAGGGGTACACCTTAGATTTTTGCGATTTTTGGCCATTTTCAGTTATTTTGATTAAGAGATTGTATGCGGGGTTCAAAAATTCTGAAAATTGGTGTACTTATGTAATTTTGCCCGTAGAATTGAATGGTGTTGTCGCCAAATTCATATCTCGATCCATTTTTGGGCTATTACCCAAAAATGGGCAGTTTTGAACAAAGCTTTGAATCTAAATATCTCGAGAACGAAATGAGATACCGACCTGCGGTTTCAAAATTTGGAATCAGCGCATTGAGAAGTATCTAGATAAATATTTGAGAATTTTGAAGTTTTTATCGAAATGTGGGGTATATTGATTTTCGGGGCAATAATTCAAAAACGGGTTGAGATATAAACTTGGTAGTAACACTATTTGATTGTAAAGAGAATGTTACGGAAGTGTACGCATTTTTAGAGTATATATATATATATATGAGTTTACATAATGTATATTCATGTGATAATTTTATTGGATTTATAGAACATTTTTCAAGGAAGTTTTGGTATGGGATTTGTACAAAATACATCAAATTAACGGATGGTCTTGTGCTACCCACAACAGATTTTTTTTTAAGAAAAACTGTTAATAACTTCAAATAAGGGAACTTCCGATGAATTAATTATAATCAAAATCTAATCAGCTCTTCATATGGATGTAAAGAAGAGGAATACGAAAATAATATAATTTTTAGAATTAGTACCTATTAAAGTTATCGTCGGAGAAAAAATTGTCACACACGGACACACTTACAGACATTATCTTAAAAATAGTAAATTCGTATAGTAGGGACCCTAAAACGTGCTTATTCATTAAAAACACCATCGAATTGTTTGACCAAAGACAATACCTTCCTTATCTAAGGTGACGGAAGGTAAAAGAATGAACATGAATAACAAAACCATTGTTGTCATTCAAAAACTATCTATATTTAAAATTATTTACAATACTGGACATATTTGTATTAAATATAAATGTGATTGCTTGTAAAATGATAATGCAAAAATTAATTATAAATGATTTAACTGCATTTTTCATGTTATTTCCATTTGAATATTATTAAATATGGACGAATAACCAGTAAAACATTTAATGTAAATATACGAGAATTAAATCGTCTAAACATTAAGTATACACTATGATTATCGCTAACAAAACTTTATGTAGGGTCAAACATAACCGTTATCATAAAATTATCATGAAATCAAAAAGTCTGCATCTCATAATTGCTTCACCGTGGTCATTACAGCAAAATAACACCAACAGCGTTCATCCGAGCGTATAAACACAGCAATTCGGAATTTGTATTTAAATTAAAAGTTAAACGATTGTCAACTCAAGTGACGTGTGTAGAGTTAATCGCACGGACACTGTGATAATGAATTATGCAAAGGAGTGGCGTGGATGCGAATTACCACCCCCTACCATACCGTTTAAAGTTCAATCGCACGTGAAAGATGGTCTCACGCATAATTTAAATATCTATCTATATCAAATGAAGTGAGGTTAATATTTATAATAATAATAATAATAATGTTAATAATCTATCTATCTATCTATCTATCTATCTATCTATCTATCTATCTATATATATATATATATATATATATATATATATATATATATATATATATATATATATATATATATATCGCACCCCGGCGAGAAGATTGACACAAGTCCAATAAATAGTTTTGCGTAAAACTTAAATTAAAGAAGACAGTTCTCGAAAGTATAGTTACTTACATTAGTTCGAAACGAAACTACATTAGCTCCATATCTCAAAAAATATAATCTTGATTTATGTCACTATTCCTGATTATTAGAAGCATATTTTTGACCAATTTTATCTGATGAACTTAGAATTTATAAATTTTGACTTGTGCCACTATTCTCACCGGGGTGCGATATATATATATAAACAGATGTTTCTCAAATAGGGGGACATGGCTTAACCACAGATCCCTGAAACTAAAATAAGCACTATCAAGAGTCGATTTTACGAGAAAGTTTTTTCTGTCTTAGCAATTCTTTACTGCCAATGGCTATGGACCGAAAACTATCCGAATACAAATGAATAAGATATGTTAATAGAAATTTCAGTAATTGTCATTTGTTTATAACATAAACAATAAAATCAATCTTCACCGCTTGCTTGATTCAGCCTACGACGCACTTGAATTCTACGCGAACTAGTTCGGGGGTGACAGAGAGACAAACAACTGGGTAGATTAGTCGCAAAGTGTGCGACAGAGAAAGGAAATGAAGAGAAATGTAAGTGGAGCAAGGCGTAATAAAGAAGCTACACGCCGCGAGTCGGCGGGGGTAGCTGCACAACTGGGGGTTGATTTGGACAAATTTTACTATTTTACTGGGGGATGTTCAAATAATAAATTAATATATCATGTCCTCCATCCATTTTTGAAAAAATGCAATAATTCCATTTGTAGAGGATGATGTGTTTATTGAAGAATCGATCAACAATAAAAACTTCCAGTGCATAAGGAAAATCTACCCTTTGGATTAAGCTAGAATCAAAAATTTGATATTGGTTTCATTCGTGTTCCTATCCGACGTGTGTGGTTCCAGCAGGATGGGGCTACAGCCTATACAGCCAGAGCATCAAGGGTTGTTATTCCTCTCATTCTCGATCGCCTCATTTCCAGGTTTGGTGACATTCAATGGCTTCCTTGGTCCCTTGATTTGTCCATATGTGATTTTTTCTTGTAGGGTCACCTCAAGATGCGTTCATACGAACACAAACCCCGTACATTTGAAGAACTGAAAGAAGCTATTCGTGTAAAAGTCGCTCAAATTGACAGAGCAATATTGGAAAGAGTGCAAATTTAGTAGAACGCCTCCACAATTGAATTATAACGGACACCACATGCAAGATATTGTTTTCCATATTTGATTTTGTCAAATGCTATGTCATAGCGAATTCAAATCTGACAATAAATTTTTACCTTCCCTTGATTTCAGAGAGGAAGAACGGTGTGAAGTGGATAGAAATGAGTAGAAGAGAAGAGTAAGAAACAGCGACCCCTAATAAAATAGGGAATAGCTAAAGAAGGAGGACTTGTCAAAATGTACGTTTGTGTTATAATTTTATTGGGTTTATAGAATCTTTTCAAAGGAGCTTTCGGTATGGAATTTGTAAAAAATAGTGTGTTCGTGTTTCAATTTTACTGGATATATAGAATCTTTTTCAAGGAACTTTTGGTATTTTTTCTTACGCAAAAAGTATCAATCACCAACTCTGTAGTAAGAAAATAAAATAAAGAGAAATTTAGTATTTTCCCCCAGTTTTCTTCAGAATAATCCATCACCACCAATAATTTTAAAATGAATTCCTGCACCTAGCTTCAAATATCACCCAGAAAACTCATATTCCTGCTTCGTGGTGACTGCGTGTATTTACCCTCCTATATCAACATTGCGTCCGTGCGGCACACCCAGGTAATATCGTAATGGGAGCTCACGTGGAGTGACATGTGTAAACAGAGTGGTAATCGCTACTAATTATTGATCGTCTGCACTGCAAACGTTCGTTTGTTTGGGGAGTTAACCAACTGGGAGTTTTAATAATCGGAGCTTAGCAGGAATCCAGGACAACGGCAACTTGACATGAGGATTATTCATACGAAATGTGTGCTATTGTTATGTTACCCGTTTTTGGGTGTGGAAATTCCATCCTGGAATTTTCCTCAAGGAAGTAGTACTAGCCATGTTCATTTTTTGTAATTTCAATTTGTATTTAGAATATCATTTAGGAATCTTCATAGGATTCTATGGCTGTGTCCGATGTTACATTTTGACATTTAGATTTTGGGATTTAGGTCTTCTTCACATAAATACAACTCCGAATGGCATACTAATTACATCCATTGGTTTGTATGGCAACACTTTAGAATAACAAATAGTAATTAAGGTACCAAGGGTTGTTATAAGGACAATAATGCCTGAGGTCAACAGTGTACTGTCGAGGGCCTCTGGCCCGAGGCGAGTACTTTGACCGAAGGCATTATTGTCGTTTAACACCCGAGGTGCGTTCAACGTTTTATGTCTTACTAGAAATTCTTAATAAACATTTTGTCTGACTTGAATTTATCACACAAAAATAATAAATCACAAAATTTTAATACAACTTACAAAGTAGCCTGTGAATGCGGTATCTAGGTAATATTTTGTTTCTGTAAACAAAGCATTTTTTCAAACAAAAAATATATTTCTTGATGTATTTTTTCTGTCAATATGGACGGGCAATGTTATTGCTAAGAATAAGAAGTATGCTGGATTGTATTTGTGATGAAACAAATATGATTATAAACGACTACAATTCACAATGCTTCTTCACACTAACTGCACTTTATGTTAGTATCAGTATTATTAACCTCCGTTTGTTGTCAACATTACCATAGCAACTTAATACGCCCTAGGGCATTATTTACTCAATAACGGACCTAATGTTGAGGTTGTTATAAAACAATAACATACTAGTAAGACATAAAATGAATTATACACTTCGATTTATTTTGATGCTTCAAATTAAACATTAATATTACATTTCATAAAATAGAAGCTAAGAAGCTATTCTTTGACAGTAAATTTGACGTTTTGTATAGTAACGAACATGATTTGTTTAATTAGTGAATGTCAACTTCAAGGCATAATGTGCTCCTGCAAAACCCAAAATCTAATTCCTAAAATCCTAAATAATCACTAGATTTAGGGCGTATAAATTTAGGATTTAGATATTA
Source organism: Ophonus ardosiacus (assembly GCA_943142095.1). NCBI lineage: Eukaryota > Metazoa > Arthropoda > Insecta > Coleoptera > Carabidae > Ophonus > Ophonus ardosiacus. The sequence continues at coordinate 7,167,455 of OW964838.1, read as the reverse complement.
GAGTGATAAAAGTGCAACATCAGACACAGCCTATGTCGAATGATTTCAGGTCTTAATGTTTCATATAATTTATTTCAATTAGATATATAGTTTGAACATTTCGGGCACGAATTATCCCATCATTAGTAAATATGGCCGGCGTTTGGCCACACTATGTATATAAAGTCAAACTCAAAATTAGGTTTGTGTATTTTTCTTCACAAATCACCTGGTGGCAGAATTACACTTTTGGCTTTAATTCAAAATTCTAACAGTGTGATAGATATGGTTTAAGAACTAACAGCCAACCGTTCGGTCACAATTTTACATGAGGAAGAATGTATAAACAATTCCAACGCATTTATTAATTCATATTCATATATTTTTAATATAAAAAGTTGATATGTTCATATATGTTTTTATTATTAAATATTTATGCATAAATTATTTTTAATATAAAGAATAAAGGCGCAATAGATGAAAATACTGCAGAAAAAAAATATATACATATTTAAACTAAAATAATTTTATTTATATATGCTTGTGAAACATTATTTACTTTATTAAATTCCGGAAAATATGTTTATTTATTAAAAAAAAACGTAGTATTAAAATAAACATATACGCGTACTTTAGTCTACCAAGGAAAAAATGTGATGCTGTATTCATCATTTTGTTTATGCTTTATTTGCATTAGTACTTGAGGAAAGATTACTATTAGTTATTTAAGAAATAATGATGTAATTCTAGGCATTCTCTTTAAATTAGAGATATGTAGTGCATACCTTGTAATCTTGTTCTACATGTAATAAACATTATTCATTATTTCAAGTCTTGAGTATCTTGCTTTCAGGTAGTAACAATACATAGACAGTATTCGAAATATCCGTTAAAATACTCGTGGCGCCCATTACAAAGTACGAAACACTCCCCTCTCCATTGTATAAAAGCTAGCGACTGCATATCAGAGCAAGTAGGGTGCATTATGTTAACATTCTCGTTAGCACTATACATTCATAATAATAATACCAGACTTATTTTACATGTTCACAAATATATATTAACTGTGCGGTTGAACAATATAATATATTTAGAGTTTCAATATATAAATACCCGATTAATTTCCCAAATACAAAAAAGAAATTTTCCGTTTAATTTCAGCTGAATTGAAATCTCTCCCTTTAACAAATGTAGTACCATTAGGAAATCTCGTTCATTTCACTCAAAACATTTAATTCTCATTGGAACATAATTATTTTACGAGTGCCGGTAATATACCGTGCTGTCCGAGAGAGTATTTGTGTAAATGTTAATTACTGATCAACCCTACGCTTATTGGTAGGTAGTGTAGATACGTATTTCGCAGTCTCTGTACACTCCGCATACGAAAAAGCAAATATATTGATAAGCTAAATGTAATACAGGTGTCTCTAAAATAGAGGGACATTGCTTAAAATATGACGATTTAACTAAACTTGCTTCTACCGGAAAGTGTATCATTTACGCAGTATTCTGCTTCAAAGTTCTTCGAAGTAAAATTAATTTTGCTTATAATAACAGAAGGCTTTATTCGATTTGGGTGAAATTAGGTATGACAGTTCATATGGTTATGTAATCTTTTAAGATGATACTTGTTATTACGGAGTTATTGCAACTTCTAAGATGAAAGAACGTAAACGTTAACCTTATATAGAAAACACATTATTTTAGAAATAAAGGACTTTCAATTTCAATGTTTACCGCATTTAATTAGTGTATTCACGCTAACGTTAACGCTAAAAGCAACATAAACGAGGTTACATCCACATTTTTCACCGAAACATAACCTCAAAAGATGCAGAACGTGTGACGTTAAACGCTAGCTATTCCATTGCACATAACGTATCTCCTTATTCATTTAACGTGAACCTTATTAGTACGCATGCGCACTCGGGCTGTCACGTGACTTTAAAGTGCACGTTATTTTTGCGTTGAAGCTGCAATAACTCTCTAATATTAGTGAAACACTACCGTATGAAACTTAGGTGTCCAAACATTGATTAGACCGTTACTTTTTAATAGAAACGCCAATAACGTGAAATTATCTTTTTCAGAAAGATACATTCAATAGTAAACTTTTTTCTCGCTATGTAATTTGTGATATCTGTTACGGTTCACACGCGTTTATAAGCAAAATTAATTTTTTTTCGAACAACATTGAAGCAGAATACTGGCTAAATGGTACACTTTTCGGTAGAAGCAAGTTTAGTTAAATCGTCTTATTTTAGCCTCAGGAAACTGTGGTTAAGCCGTGTCCCCTTATTTTAGAGACACACTGTATAGATAGGTGCATTAAATTCGCAAAATCGCACTCTTCTTACTTTATATATAAATTTTTCTAATTGATAATAAATTTGAAGATAAGTAAATGTTATTGTAAAAGCTATATAATAAAATGGTAGTATACGACTACTTTTCCAAAATCACATGAAAATATTACACAGTTCATAACCTCTAAATTTTTAAATAAAAGCTGCTTCCATAAAATTTTGATGACTCGTTTATCCTAAAATCTTTATTTTAAGATCACCACATTATTACAGCAAACTTAATATACAGCTTATAAAACTTGGAGTGCTAAAACCGGAATCTTTTACCGGTAAATTGAAACAATACGAAAATGTAATTTCATTTCTTGTAGTTTATAAACATTGAATCCCATAAGTTCAAAATTAATTTAATGTATTCGTATGAGCATACAGAATATCATAAATAACTGTTACCAATAGTAGAAATAAAATAAAGTTTTAATGACTAGTGTGTAAATGCATAAAAATAATGTGGTGATTTTATCGAACTGAACTGAAAATATTACCTCTGCAAATGGAATAAATGCCAATAATGAAAATAAAATGCACGTGTTTTGCAATGCAACCAAAATACGAGAACTAGTTAAAATGTTTTCATTATTTCAGTTTCAACATATAAAAAATAATTTTAATTTCATCTACTATTTCGATATTTTAAATTTACCCAATTATAATTATTTTTATACTGTTAAACATGAATTCATTTTTCAATTTAACAATAATATTCTTTGTAACGTACCTGACAAAGTTTTTTCATGAATTTGAGGTGATTCTTACATTTCGTTTCTGTAAAGTAAGTTCATTGAAGCGATTGAAAACAAATAAATTGCAATTAGTGGTTTGATTCTAGATAAATGCACTGGGTTGGGGTTAACAGTTCTTTCGGTGATCAGTCGACAACTACAAATCTGCATTAGGACGATATTACACCGAAAGGGATGTTTGCTCGCAGAATACCAGAGCGTCATAGAAGATAGAGGGAGTTTTATTTTCAAAGTGCCTAAAATATATTTCTAAAGCATTATATTTTTGCTATTGCCGCGCATTTTAGCATTATAGCCGTAACTTTTTGTTATATTTTTCTGAAACTATTTTTGTCAAGTATTTTAGGTTCCAGGAAATCTTCTAGAAAGATAAGATGTTAAATATGACTCTAATATTAAAATACAATAGCTGTTGGAGTACTTAAATAACCCACAAAATTATTAGCGGTAGATTTTTTTAAAAAATACACCGACCGGCAAAAAATCCTGTTAATCGGATATTTTATGACCAAATAGGGAACTGAACTGATTGTTTCTAGTTGTCAATGATCTAAGATGCTTATTTCGTACTACACTAAAACCGAATAAGAGCTATAATTAATAACTAAGAGTAATGCGTAAAGATGTTTTTGCCCTCCTGGAGTGTAATGGGAACTTTACAATTGTATACATAACAAGTGTAACCTACTTTTTACGCTTACTGTGTTGTAACTTTTCTAACTATGCGGTAAAATAATCAAAATACACTGGACGTTTATGGGCATTTAGAAAAGAAATTATCTTTACTATAATAAAGTTCATGTAAAAAAGTACTACCTACATAAGTTATTTTTTTACTTTAACATTTCCTATATTTAAAATTAATTTATATAAACCAAAATCACTGCAGTGACATCTGTCATTATTGTAAATATCCGCCATTACTGACATAGTCACCGATCGATATTGCTGTCAAATACGCGAGGCGAATATAGCTGAAATGTCAAATATCGACACCTACCTATTATTTATTACGAAGAAAACATGAGCAAATATATATATTATAAGTCATAAACAACGTCTATTATTACAAATAAATTTTCGCTAGAAGAAGTACTCTAATGAAGGTAAGCAAAATCAAATTTGGAAATTGACAACCTCAGTATTTTACACTAACCATTTTCAGAAGTACAACCTATCTCATTAAAAAAAGTGATTTTCATTATCGTCAGCCAAAAAGTTTGATACAATTATCGTGCGTGAAGTATTTTACAGCGCTCCAGCTAATAAGGCACTCGCCTTAAGGGCTCGTGCCTTAAACAAAGCTGTCGCGCTGTAAAATATAACTTACACGCACTCGAATGTAAATAACTATTATCATAATGGCAACGTTTACTACCATTTCCAGTTCTGTATATAACATATTCAAAAAAAGAATTGCTACTGCAATGGCAGTCTGCTAAACAACAAGTAGTAAGGGAAAAATTATAAAATTTCTTTTCAATTAATCATTAAATAAAGTAGCAGGAAATGGTATCCCAGTAAATTGTCATAATGCATTAAGCTTTATACACTAATCATTATGCATTAAGTATTAAAACATTCGTGGATATAAGGCTTAACAGAAACAATTCAAATTGATTTTTTTCTAATTGTAAAAAACGAAGGTGGCTTTATTTTAATGGACCTCCTGGCAATAGCTAATAGCTATTGTATATTTTTTTAAAGATATTTTAAAATAAAATAAGAATCTTAATTCAATGATAACTGTAAACAATTAGCTCAGTTTCCTATTTAGTTGTAAAATTTCCGGTTAAGGGGACTTTTCTACAAAAAATCTAAAGGGCCTCCTTTTGACTCTTCTTATAAAAGGTGTCACCTACATGTGTGACACAAAGATCGTAAGGTAAAAACCACATACAGACAATATGGTTAACATTTTTATTGTATTTTTAGACAAACAGAACTGCGTACTAATCACTAAATATGTCTATTCCTTTCTAATTAAGCAACTGTAATGCTTTCCAATAGCGTCTCGGTTTAAATTTTTGCACGGGGTGTCGCATCGTGGCTGTCGCCCAATCGATCGACCCCTAGGGAAATCACTAAACAGGATGAGACGTTCTTTCCTGTCCTCTTCATGCGTCGGTCCTAGTCCTGCATTCAGATGATGAGTACGAGGAGGCATCTACTGATAGGATGCAAACAACCAAGTATTGTTTCAGAGAATTTTGTAATTTTAGGTTGATGTTTTATCTGTCAAATATTGTGAGTTTTTGTCTCCTCAGTAACCAATCAATATAATTTACCGTCTTCACTAATTTCCTTCATTGTAATCCTGTTGTTACATGTTTCCTTATTCTGTTTACATGTAAATAGAGAGCATAATATACGCGTTTTAAAAATTAACTCCACTTTAAATGCAAATCTCAACTATTAAACTCATGATGCAAAAAAACTTGACAAAATCAAACGTAGAGCTGCTCATAGTTGCCGACATAATCGTTTGGAAGCTTCACAGGAACATCAAAGTGTTTCAAGAGTTAATTTCTCCGTTATAACACTTCATTCTGTTTAATTAACAATCAGTGTATAAATAAGCTATGCTGTCCGTACAAAGGCAGCATCAGTTGAGATTCAGGAGATCTTGCTGTCAACGTACTACAACTCATGGATTACAAGCAAGCAACGGGTTTTCAACAGTTTTTAGTCAGCAATATACAGGAGCAACAACATGTGTTTTATGATTAATTTTAAAATTAAACTCGGAATAATTATTTAAATATTCTTGCTTCTTATCAGTTAAGGATAAGTCATCCGATACCGGTAGAAGAGCACTTACTGTCCGCAATGCTTATTGATTTTTTTCACGATCAAAGCACAACATTTAAAAAACTAAAATTTGAAAATTATTTTTTGCCCTCCTGAAGTGTAATGGGAACTTTACAATTGTATACACAGCAAGTGTAACCTACATTTTATGCTTACTGTGTTGTAACTTGTCTAACTATGCGGTAAAATAATTAAAAAACACTGGACGTTTATGGGCATTTAGAAAAGAAATCATCTTTACTATAATATAGTTCATGTAAAAAAGTACTACCTTCATAAGTTATTTTTTTGCTTTAACATTTCCTATATTTAAAATTAATTTATATAAACCAAAATTACGGCAGCGACATCTGTCATTATTGTAAAAATCCGCCGTTACCGACATAGTCACAGATCGATATACCTGTCAAATACGGGAGGCGAAAATTGCTGAAATGTCAAATATCGACACCTACCTATTATTTATTACGAAGAAAACATGAGCAAATAAATATATTATCAGTCATAAACAACGTCTATTATTATAAATAAATTTTCGCTAGGAGAAGTACTGTAATGAAGGTAAGTAAAATCAAATTTGGAAATTGACTTAACCCCAGTATTTTAAACTAACCCTTTTCAGAAGTATAACCTATCTCATTAAAAATAAGTAATTTTCATTATCGTCGGCCAAAAAATTTTATACAATTCTCGTGCGTGAACTTACACCCACTCGAATGTAAATAACTATTGACTTATTAAAAAATTTTGGTTTTTATTTTTAAAGTAAGCTTTGATCACTGCCTCTGCCTTCTGATCGGTAAGTAACACATCACTTACCGATCAGTAATTTGTAAATAAAGCCTACTGACTTAGGAACCCTATCGATGAACATTAAAAAAACCAATTGTGCAAAAATATATATGGTAAAGGTTAAGTAAGCATTATAATTTTATACTTCTTATAGGTTTGCATGAGCTGCCTGAATAATCATATTATCCAGCATATAACCTGTATGGTTGAAAGTTTTCGAAATGGGATCTAGGATGTGTCCAGCATTTGGTTTATTGTGGGCCCTGTTTGGACTATACTTGAAATGGTCTACTAATCAAGGGAGCCCCTTTGGAATACGGGAGCTTCAACTATACCATTATACCCGTTGACGAAATTTTCGCTTCATTTCCGTACTGTCTGTAGCTCTCTTCGACACAAATATTGAAATAATATCAAGAACAAAACTAATGAAATCATTAGTGATAATCGTAATGATACAAACTAGACAACTAGAGTAATAATAATACGTTTGTTTGTCATTAAGTTAATGTTTATAAAAGAGGTTGACACAATACTCTTATACTCTAGTTGTAGTAAATATAATTAAGTATTCTTGATAAATTTGGTTGGAGTAACGATGATCGACTGAAGATTGATGTGTGGAGAAGTAAATAAAGTACTCGGAAACTGCCGTCAGTATGGTTTTATTTGATTAGAACCTACGTTTCGACCATTACCCTGAGGAAGACCATTGTAATGGTCGAAACGTAGGTTCTAATCAAATAAAACCATACTGACTGCAGTTTCCGAGTACTTTATTTTCTTCTCCACATATTCTTAATAAAGTTTATAATTATTTATGTCATATGCTATAGATATATTAACATTTGATATTAAATTGTTTAGGTTGGATTCTGCTGCGCTGTTTTGGAGATGTTTGGCGATGTAATGGTTACGAAAGGTTTGATGCATTGGGCATCGTAAAAACAAATGGTTTAGTTCACCTTTTTCGTAGGAATTACGCAGTGTGCAGATTTCATTCCTCTGAAGAGAGAAAAGGTTTAATTTTTAAGGTTCGAATAGTAGGATGAGGATATAATTCTCTGAGCATCTGTATTATACAAAACTTCTTGATATGCGAGTAAGATATTATTCATTTCCTACAACTATAGTATCCACTAGGGCTCAATATTGTTTTGTATTAGTCTACAGGGTGTCTCAATAAGCTTACTCACTATTGGTAACTTTTTTATTTGAAGAAATACGAGGTTGGTTGAATTAGCAAAATTGTGCCATTTTATATTAGAAAATTGGCCATGTAGACAAAATAAAAATTGTGTCAGCGGTTCCCAAAATTTGGGACAAAATATATATTTTTTAAATGGAACTATATATTTTTTATTATCTTATTGGAAAGAGTATTTTTTTTTCTTTCCAATAAGGTAATGTTGTTTATGTACAATTTTTTCAAGTAAACGAGTTATTTGCGGTTAAAAATTTAAATTTTGTAAACTATTTTATTAGTTTTTTAGTCAAGTAAGCCATGGAAACAATTGATTCTTTATTTGTTTGACGTTTAATCATTTCTCCCGTAAAGTTCTCTGTGTTTAATAATGTTTAATAACTTTACAAATGAAGAAAAGTTAGATATGATCTTGCTATATGGAAAGTTATATCTAGACACCAGTTACGTAGAACGGTCGGCTCTCTTTCCAAAAGAGTTTAAATGTGCGAAAGAAATAATGGCTTTCAATTTGAATATTTTCTTTGTTTTGTTATTACTGTAAAATAAATTAATAAAATAATAATGTTATAAAAGACAATTGTTTCCATAGTTTACTTGACCTAAACTAATAAAAGATAATTTTTATCTTTAAACGTAAATAACTCGTTTATTTAAAAAAATCGTACATAAACAACATTACCTTATTGGAAAGAGAAAAAAATACTCTTTCTAATAAGATAATAAAAAATATATAGTTCCATTTAAAAAAATGTATTCTGTCCCAAATTTTGGGAACCACTGACACAATTTTTATTTTGTCTACATGACCAATTTTCTAATATAAAATCGCACAATTTTGCTAATTTAACCAACCTCGTATCTCTTCAAATAAAAAAGTTAGCAATAGTGAGCAAGCTTATTGAGACACCCTGTATACATACATCGATGCATACATTTTTATAAATTGTTTAAATTCGCTCCGCCTTCTTCGCTTTTGACATCCTTATTGTCTTTTCTGTCCTCCTAGTCTTTGACATTCATCTCCTCCTCTCTCTCTATGTCTCTGTCGTCCATCCACTATTTCCTTGTCCTTTGTCTTCCTTAGTCTTCTCGTCTTACTCGTCCCACCCGCGTTATTCTTGTCTACTATGTCGTATTCATCCTTACTTTTCTGGTTTTTCATGTTCTTGTTGTTCATTCATCACTCTTCTCAAACTGCTAATCGGTTGAATTATTTTATATTGCAGTTATTAAATTCTGAATAATAACAGTTGTGCGTCCAATACATAATCAATGCAGGGTTGTCACATCCCCGTTTCCGCTTGAGTGCGACGTGGCAACACTGTCACAAACATTCTAATTGTCTGGCATGAGAAGGACGTTGATGATAATCATGCTGAAACGCCGCCGATTTAATAATATTTCAGAAAATCCGCAGGCGGTCCGTGGCGCCACTGTCAGACGGGGGATATGTGTTGTTGTTGTTCGCTGATGGTGTTTTGTTTTTATGTAATGGAAAGTTAATGAGATGACGCCAAGCGTCTTGACGCCCGATTGACATACTTGATTAAAATAAATTTCAATTATAATGGAGGATGTTGGCATAAACAAATGTGTCATTACTTGATTGCCTCCAGAAATTTATAGTTTGTTGATGATATGCTTCGTCTGAATAAATACTGTTGCCAGCACACGTGTGCTAATATTTAGTGGTACACGGTATAGATATATACAGGGTATTATATAAGTAATTGTACAACGCTTAACCCATGGTAGAACTGACCCCATAGATAATATATCTGGCAATAATTTTTATTTAACATGCTTTCTGCAAGAACTAGAGGCCCTTAAAATTGACCAATCACGTCATCGTTCAAAATTTTGTAAAAAAGTAAGAATCAATGTGTTCTCTGGAAATAAATGTTACAGCTGTAACAAATGACAAACAGAGCGATGTGGTATACATCTACTTGAAAATAACTCTCTGTACCGTCTTACAGCAGCACGATTATTTTGTAATGTCTCGCCATAAACCATTATGCACGTCTATATACTCTTGATTGTTGAAAGTAAATAGCATTTTGAGAATATTAAAAAAATAGAATATAAATTGTACGTCTATGTAAAAAAAGTTTAACGTCAGTTTTGACAATCAATATTTTTTCCAGAGAACACATTGATTTTTATTTCTTTACAAAATTTTGAACTATGACGTGGTTGGTCAGTTTGAAAGACTTCCAATTCTTGTAGAAAGCATGTTAAACAAAAATTATTGCCATATTTACTATCTATGGGTTAAGCGTTGTATACTTACTTATATAACACCCTGTATATATTATGTGTTCAGAAAAAACCTAATTCGGAGTAAGCTATGAACACAAAAGTCAAGTTGTCAAAATTGATTGAAATGTAATTTTAAGGAGCAAAGATAATACAGAAGGATACAGAATATTGTCATTCATCGTTTTCTAATTTATTTCTACTTCTAAAAAAAGGATTCAAGAAGAAATGCTTTGATTTCTTTAGATAACATTTTAGACGATATCTCGTGCCTCATTGGCATTTAATTAAATACTTTCAAATTGGCATACGTTGTTTTGATCATAACCTACTCCGAGTTTTTTTTGAACACACTGCATATAGATTTCTTCATATTATTGTACTGCATATGTTCTACAACATTCTGTAAACTAATAAATCATCTTGTACCTATATTTATTTGCTAAACTTATCTAATGTTTCCCATTTAAATTTGATAGTTTAACACTTGCCCCTATCTAAATTTAGAAAACCGTTGACACGCAATAACACTGTGGACGACCACCCTCCACTGTTCAATTTGAATAAATGATTATATCGCGCTGATAGCGAGCAAAACAAACATGTTCCGATGATTTCTCCCTGCTAGCCGAAGCCTTCAACAGGCTGGAAAAACACAGAACGACGTCCCAGATAAGCACCTACGGTTTTGCCTGTCCGATGAGATTGCGTTCGCAATTGTGTGCAATACTTCCACGGACAATTCAGCACAAGGACGTTAATGTTCGCAAAATAGTCAAATCGAAACTTGAAAAAATTGAATATTTCTTCAAAGGTTACTATACTTGCCGTCAAATAATTATGGACTGGAGATTTCTACACTGATGCCAATTTTTTTTTTAGTGTCTACCTGTACAAATATCTAATCTGTCAATGTCATTTTATATTCTGACATTTTTGTTAGTACTTGCGTGCGCTTTTTATTTCCAATCCTATAAATTGCATTATATTTAGACTTTTGAAAAGAAAATGAGTGAAACTCATGAATTAAATAGTCTTGGCTCTTATAAAAAACGTTTAGGAAAAAAAGATTTAAGTGGGCAGACAAAATCAATTATTGCCAATGTACGAATTTTTTTCAAAAAATTGGCGTTACACGATGAAAATATTTATTATTTAACAAGAAAACTTTGGATTTGACTGCAGAAGCATAATCAATTATTCTTACCTTTTATTTAGATTTCACCGGTTATTGTATTTTAACGCAAATACGACCTTAGTTTGATTGTGGAAACTTTTGTTTATAAATATAAATTGTCCACAGAGACAATTCTTATATTTTATATTAGTATTACTGTCTTACCTTACTTATTTGTTATAATATTTTCTTCATTTACGATGTATTAAAATTTTTAATTTGTTTTAAATGTATTATATGACCTTTGCGTTCATTCCTGGTCATGTCAAGTTACAAACGGCAACACCGCTGGGCAAGGGACAGGGTGCGGAAAGGGATAAAAGTTGAACATCAGTCCATAATCATTTGACGGCGAGTATAACTTAGCTCTACAGCAATATAAAATACCTATCCCCATAGAATATTATTTATATAGTACGGGAATCTTATAATCGGGGCGGGAAACTATTTCTTGATCTGCGATAATTTAAAAATTATTGGAAAATTGTCAATATTGAGTGGACTATGAGAATTTTTGAAAAACCCAAATTGAAGTTCTTAAAATTCTTAAGGCTCATTCACATCTACTAAAATAAGAAATATTGATATATTTTATAAACATAGAAATCGCCTTCGCGTTCAAGGAGAATATTTAATATACGAAGAAAGAATTTATAAAACTTGAATCCCGGACCTTCACATATCTAGTGTGGTGCTCTAACCATCTGAACCGCAAAGTTTCCTTCCAGCGAAGTCATGAATCTTTCACAATTTCTTTTTACAATTTTCGAAGGTGAGTACACTATCCTAATTGGTGTAGATGAAACAATGCGCTTAATAATGATGTGAACAATGAGCAGTTGAACAGAATCGTTGATAATAATTATTTGTGATCGTACCTGAAGTTTAATAAACATAAAAATGGCCTTCGCGATCAAGGAGAATATTAAATAAATGAAGATTCCTGACTTGCCTGGGAGGAATGGTTAGAGTGTGGTACTAGATATATGGAGGTCCGGGGTTCAAGTCCCTGCATTTCCATGTTTATAAAACTTCATGTACGATCACAAATAATTATCAAATATAAATAAAACTTTATGGTTGGTGTTCACAGCTTCAAAAATAAAACGTAAATTATCATCAAATGTCATTTAATATATTCATAATTAAAAATTAATAATAACAACTTCATATCTTTTAAAGCACTGTATGCAATCATATATGCGTACCTTCGCCTTAAGAATCTATTGTTTACATCGTTACTTTATTTTATGTATAATTTTATTTTTATTTTACGAACCTTATGATTTTAAATTGAGTGGTGGCATATGAAAAAGGTTATTCTCTGTTTGAAAAATATTGGGAACTGCTGTGTTTTATGAGGAAAGGGACGTTATCTTCCTCCCATAATCAGGACAGATGTCAGAGCGAGGAATGAAGTTCGGTAAACGGATGATACTTTTGTTGAGAATTGTTTGTTGAACTGAATTTGATCAATATCACATGAGTTATATGAACGGATGATTATTTCTGGACAATGAATTTGCACTTGTAGAATTATTTTTTTATTGATTTATCATTTTTTCATAAATTCGTTTAAACTATATGGCGCAATATACAGAGAATACACTTCTTCTTCTTCTTCCTTGCGTTAATCCCGCGATGATGCAGGGTCCGCTTGCTTGCAAGTTAGACTTTGCTTGATTAATGCGACGTAAAAATTACTCCAACCGATGTGTCGCTTCACCTGTCGCTGGAGTCCTCCACCATTAGGATAGAATTAAAAGTTCGTTTTTGAATGTCCACATTACATTTAAATTTGACAGGTGTCATTTATAACCTTCAAATAATTCCTCACAGAATTTCACAATATTTGACCAAATTACGTTTCCATTCTTCAAAAAATATGTCATAATATATTTAAAACACTTCTATTCATAATATTTCAAACAAATTTCATATAAATTTCACGTATTTTTGCAAAATTTGGCGATAAATACTTCAATAAACTGTTTTCTCAATAAACAAAAGTATCAATTTATACAGAGAATACACTACAGAGTGATAAAAAATAACTGATTCAGTTGGCAATACTCGAAAGATACTTAAAATTACTGCTTCATGTTAATATGGAAAGCCCTACGTAATAGTATGCGGTGTTTTTAATAATATTCTCACAATACGTATCCCATTGTCGTAATAAACAAATTCCAGTTTAATATCCCTAGCCCACAAACACAAATTAGTCGAGGTGGAGTGCCGTAGTCCATAGTCGACCGGAGCCGACGTTGCCCCGGAAACGTACCGGTTGCACCCCGGATCATGTCATAACGATTCGCCGCTCCACAGAGAGTCAAACGCTCAACAAGAACACCGAAATGCACACAGATGCAAAAATACACTACAGACAGAGTAAAATCGAGAGAAATATGATGCTGTTCTACTTAAAGAAAATGCTACAGTTAAATAATGACATAGAAGGTTTTCAAATGTAAAAGAATCATCAACTACACTTAGGTTTAGGTTCAGGTTAATTTGTTTTTTGAAAGATGGGTTCGGGTGCGGTTCTGGTTCAAGCATTAATAAAATTTGCGGTTTTGTTCGCGGTTCAGGTTCGAAATAATGTAAAATGAGAGCCGGAATTTACGCAAAACGCAACAAGAAACGAACACAATTTTCACGAAAAGTCAGCCCAGACAGCAACTCAGACGCCTAAGACGGCGATTATCGGCTGTATTTACTTTTCGAACTAAAAATTTACCTGAACCTCAGTTGAACCCCGAACCTGAATTTTAATACTCGGTTCGGTTTCGACTCAGGTTCAATTAAAAATATATCTGGGGTTAGGTTCTCGGTTTGGGTTTCCTAAAATGTTACGGTTTGGTTCCGGTTTTGGTTCGGTTCCGGTTCGGGTTCGATGCCCTGATAAAATATTATTTTTGGTATTTCCTGCACAGTACTCGTATGCTGAAATCTAACCATAAAAACTAGTAAAATTTATTCAAAATTATTGGCACCCTAAGGCCCGATATTTTCATCTCTGGTTAAACTGCCGGTTAAGTTAACTGTCGGTTATAACAATGTGGAATCGAAAAATTGACACATGTAATATTTACAATTTAGGCTGTGCTTTTCTTTTAACTGACAGTTGAAATACCGAGCCTAAGTAATTATAATGGCTACCATTTAAAAATGATATGATTAAATAGTAATTGAATTTATTATTTAAGCCATAACTCACAACAAAATGTATTCCTTATTAAGACGATTTTATATTTTATAGCAATCTTCAAATGATGCAGAACATCAAAGATAGTAAATCTGGCAATAATTTTTGTTTAACATACTTTCTACAAGAACTAGTGGCCTTTAAAACTGACCAATCACGTCATAGTTCAAAACTTTATAGAAAAGTAAAAATCAATGTGTTCTCTGGAAAAAATATTGATTGTCAATCTGACGTTAAATGTTTTTTTGCACAGACGTACAATTTATATTCTGTTTTTTTTTGATATTCTCAAAATACCATTTACCTTCACCAACCAAGAGTATGCAGACATGCATATGGTTTATAGCGAGACATTACAAAATAGTCGTGCTGTTGTAAGACGGTACAGAGAGTTATTTCCAAATAGACGTCAACGATTTTATGTCATTTGTGACAGGTATCATCACATTGATTTTTACATTTTTATAAAGTTTTGAACTATGACGTGATTGGTCAGTTTTAAAGGCCTCTAGTTCTTGTAGAAAGTATGTTAAACAAAAATTATTGCCAGATTTACTATCTTTGGGGTCAGTTCTACCATTGGATAAGCGTTGATCACCCTGTATATATATATATATATATATATATATATATATATATATATATATATATATATATATATATATATCCCGCACTATTGAACTATTCATAACAAATTATATATATATATACCGTGAGTATTTTTTAACGTGAAACATTGAGTTTATCATATCCATAGTTACGACTGATTTGATTGACAGCAATGTATTTGCCCGTTCCCTTTAAAATGAAACATAGGGAATGAATTTGACATTTGATAAGACGTCAATAGAGGTTAGTTTTGTTTAAATAATTATACCTGCATTCTAAAATAAAATTAGTTGTAGAAAAAATATAGTGTGCACCTTGTGCCCGAGTGGTTTTCTGACTCGGCTAAATTTCTTACAATATTTAAATATAAACTTCTGACATATTCATTTCCCATGTGTCATTTTAAATGAGACAGACAAATATATTGCTGTCAATCAAATGTCAAATCATAATTTATAGGGAAATTCAAGGGTTATCTGTCATATTGACAAGATGTCATTAGAGGTTAATATTATTTAAATAATTATCCTGTTTTCTAAAAATTAAATTTAGATGTAAAAAATACTGTGTGTACCTTGTGCCCGAAATATATTTAGTACTCTCGAGTGGTTTTCTGACTCCGCTAAATTTCTTACAATATTTAAATATTATACTTCTGTCAGATTCGTTCCCTATGTTTCATTTTAAAAGGAACGGGCAAATACATTGCTGTCAATCAAATCAGTCGTAACTATGGATATGATAAACTCAATGTTTCACGTTAAAAAATACTCACGGTATATATATATATATATATATATATATATATATATATATATATATATATATATATATATATATTGTTAGTAATTGCATCAAGAAGCATCTTTAAAAGTTAAGAATATAAACTGCTCAACCTGTACATTAACACTCGTATGCGTCTTATAACAAAAAGAGACTATTTGTAATTTGTCTTAATTCCGTAAAGTAAGTCACGGAACTGAAGCGTACTACGAGTACACTACACCATACTATTCAAAAGTGTTTTGTAGTAATCTTTAGTGAAATTTGCAATCCTGAATCAATTACTGGAGAATGTGTACACGTTATGCGTAAATTGTGACAAGTTGTCGACACGAGAATTAAAGATGCGGTTTTGTTTAACAGAATACGTAATCATGCTCCGTGTGGCAATTACCACGTGACTGACAGCCCGACGCCCGGAAAGTCCGGGACGGAACTAATCCGGGAGAAGAGGTACACTATCTGTGTAAACACTAAAATCATTATTACACAACTGTCTATTTATCAGGAAGATGTTCATAATTATTCAATTCCTTTTCTTTTGTAAAATCTGGTCACATTTACTTCCGTTACTTCAGGTAGGTAAGCTAGTTTACAATAAAATTTTAATATTTGTAATAATTATTAGAATCCAGGGCATAATTTATACTTTTAAATTTTCACGAGAAACTAAATCTTAGATATGTCCGACCCTTCCTGTAAAAGTATAAAGGAACAAAAACTAACAACATGACACGGCGCGGACTAGAGGCGTTGTACTATAAGAACTCTAGCCAACATTCACAAATATAAAACATAAAAAAATTGTTTAACGTCCAATGGATTCCAAAACTTTTCAATTGCAAATCTGTGTTGGGTGTCTTTTTTAACGCGTCAGATGTTTTTAAATTTTAAAGTTTGAGCGTTTCTACAAAAACGTCATTTAAAAATGTGTAATTATGTAATTGCTTATCAGTAGTCTAATTAACATTACACTTTAACAATAAACCGTTGATACACTACGGAAACCAGTTGACAAATTCCAATGTTTATAACATGACACATGTCATTGTCAAATATCAACAGTTTTAGTGACATTCTGATAGCTTTTTCTGGGAAGTATATTTAACTTTTCTTATTGTTTTATTAATTAAATATTTGAAATTATAGGTAAAATTGTGGTAAAATGCATATATCTATCAGAAATACCGCCAATCTGGTTAATGAATTGGAACAATATTTGACATTTAGAAACTTCCTCATACAATGAAAAATAGATATAATTTGAATTATATGTGTGCAGAAGACATGCTAAATATGGGTAATGTTCTGTAAGATTTTGTTATAAAACGACGGTTCGAAAGCGAAGTGCAATACAATACTTATATAGCCTAATATGGAAATGGCGAGAGGTCTTGTGCTGGCCACAACAGATTTTTTCAAAAAATAGTTGAATTAATCCACATGACCTTAATTGTTAAGTTTTCTTTTGGGATGATGAAATGACTACATTGTACTTCTCATTTTTTTTTTGTATTTTTGATGTAGTCCTTTGGTTTTGTAATATTACTGATTTATTTTAATATTATTGATATTTTATAATTAGTAATTTTATATTTATTTGACTGAAACATATCATTCAAAGACTCTGTCTTTTGTAATCTACAATCTGGAACATTGGAACTTACTATATGACCAGTATATGTCTCTTGTGGTTGAATATCATCTACTAGATTTTCTACAACCAAAATATTAATGTCACGTTGATTTGAAAGCGGTGCATTTCGTGGAAATGTAGCTGCCCACTGGGGCGAATAAATTCGCTGTTATTGTAAGTAAAGTTCATGAAAACATTCTTGTTATTCACTATTCGAATACAGAGTAAATTTTACCTCTGGTCCTAGGCAGCAGATTCAGAATCAAGCTGTATCATCTTACGCGTGCCTTCTTTGATCTGTGTCGGACATACGTCTCAAAGAATCTTTTATGAATAGAATAATCCGAGAAATATAAAATTGTTAGCATACTTTTGTATGAAAAGGAAACACATGAATACAAGTAACACACGTCATAAGAACGGCGACGAACGTCTATCGCTTTATGTTATTTTCATATTGATATTTAAGCTTGTTTTTATTAGAATTTGCGCAGAGTATTTTAAATACATCGATCGGAAGTACAAGATGGATTTATCGGATTTAACAGGTTTTGCATTTCTTATATTTTACTTTGTGTACTGTACACTGTCGTTTCTACAAATGAAGATGTATAAAATATAAGGCTACCTATTCGTTCGACATAACCACTTACACACAGTATTTGGCTTGCGAAAGTGCCCTTTCTAATGAAGGAGGTTACTGCAACACATTCTAAAACGATGTACTTTCGTCTAGAACCTTTTTTACCGAGGAAATTTTTGTATTAACATTAGAGAGAGCGGACCTCTTGGAAATTAAACCTTTACAACCAGTAGTATTATTTATTATTATATCTATTCTTGCCTAACCAGCTATATATATATATATTACAATAAATTGTGGTACCACATCATAAATTAATCCCCCGTTTCTCGATGACTTCCTTCATCCAATCTTGTCCCGACCCTATATCGTCTAACAGAACCGTTTCTTTTCTTCCTTCTCTCTCGCATAGCCTGCAACTCCTCGCATCACTTGATAGCCAGTATTTATTGTTCCTCTCTTCTTTACCACAACCTGGCAATCGTCTTGATGTTTTTCTTTTCATCCAATAAATACCTTGGTATAGACGTCGTTTGTATTGCGACGAGTAATAAAATATTGTCATACGTAATATAACAAGTGATATGATTATCATCGATGATATTTTCGAGTGAAACCGAGTTGCAGATTTTACGAGTCCGAAGGACGAGTAAAATGTGCTACTTCGGTTTCACGAGCAATATCTTCGATTATTAATCATATCACGAGCTTATATTTAATGAGAGAATATAATGAATTTTTGTGAAAATTAACTGTCAATGTTGTAAAAATCCCCTAGTAACGAATGTAAATAAGGTGATAATTTCTTTGTTTTTTATCATCGCTGTGATAGACATGTAACTAGGGAAATTCTGAATGTTGATTGGCGGAATACATGTCACGTGACTAATGAATTATATTCTCATTGATATTAACGAAAAGTTCATTTGCTCTTATGATTTTTATTTTTATTTCTCTTTACTCTTACCCTTAATTTTACCTTTGTTAATTTTTAAATTGGTTCTTATTATTCCTTGAGAAATAATTCACCAGTTTATACTAACTTGTTTATAAATCATACCACAATCTGCATTCGCTACGTCCATTCTCAGAATTGTTTATTTCAAATGACCTTCTGAAATATTCCTTGTTCCTTAGTTTAAAAGTCCTAAATCAGCATTATGATCCCTATAACAATTTTTGTACTGAGGCCCGGGTTGTAAGACGAAAGCAAGTCGGGAAGGTAAGAGTAAAGCCAGTGTAGAATATAGAAGTTAGTCGTTGTTAGTTGTTGTTAAGAGTTAGAGTCAACTAGTCATGAAATAGAGTACTAATAAACCATCAATATAGAACATCGTAGTTTTAATAAACCACCATTAAATTAAATAACTGACTTTTGTCCCCGGGTGAAGAAACGCTGGTCTAGAATTTACCTTCTGAAGATACTTTTATTGTAAGAAACGAAAGTTTTGTACAAACTTGAGACACAAATTTTATCTGAAATATCGATGGAACATTATTAAAAGTATATTCGATTGAATTTGTCTGAGAGGAAAATTCCGTGTACCCGAATTGCTACAATGAATACAATATAGAATAGTTACTGAGACCATAATCACACTATTGTATTATAAGGTGACTTTATGGTACTGATATCCTTGTCTGTTTGAAACCACTGATATAGAGGACGAACGGTTCAGGTCCTGCTACTTTATAGCTAATAATAAGGGCGTCCACTAGCCGCTAATGGAAAGTAATAGTGTTTGTTTTAAGTAAATGTTTATGAACAGATTCGGTTTAATGTAACGGTATTTATGACCGGTTGCTCGAGGTTTATGGAAACCGAACCTATCACGAATTTCATCGCCGAAAAGACTTTGTAGCAAATAGAATCCGAGAATGATGGAATACTCCGAGAATTTATGCAAGAGTAAAGTAAAATGTTAGTAGGAGGGCTTTTATTAAAAATCGATTCAATTTGCGTCTTTATTAAACTCAGATACCATAATTGGTTCAAAATCTTTTAGAAAGGAAATCCGCTACTTTTGGCACAATAAAAAACAATACTTTTATTTCTAAAAATTAACACAGTTGTTCAAATACTTTACAAATGCGTACACTTACGTAACATTCTCTTTACAATCAAATAATATTACTACCAAGTTTGTATCTCTACCCATTTTTGAATTATTGCCCCAAAAGTCAATATACCCCACATTTAGATAAAAACTTCAAAATTTTCAAAAATCTAATTTTTATGTATCTATATACTTCTCAATGCGCTGATTCCAAATTTTGAAACCGCAGGTCGATATCTCTTTTCGTTCTCGAGATATTTGGATTCAAAGTTTTGCGTAAAACTGCCCATTTTTGGGTAATAACTCAAAAATGGGTCGGGATATGAATTTGGCGACAACACCATTCGATTCTACGAGCAAAATTACATAAGTACACTAATTTTCAGAAATTTTGAACACCGCATACAATCTCTAAAGCAAAATAACTGAAAATGGCCAAAAATCGCAAAAAATCTAAGGTATACCCCTTAGGATTTTTTCAGATTTTGGTCATTTTCAGGGGTTTTCAAGTTTTTATTCATAAAAAATGAACCGGTTGGACAAAAATTATGAAAATTGCTATACTTATGTATTTTTGTCCGTAGAATCGAATGGCGATGTCGCCAAATTCATATCTCGACCCATTTTTGGGTTAATACCCAAAAATGGGCAGTTTTGAACAAAACTTTAAATGTAAATATCTTGAGAACGAAACGAGATATTGACCTGCGGTTTCAAAATTTGGAATCAGTGCATTGAGAAGTATCTAGATACATAAAAATTAGATTTTTGAAAATTTTTAAGTTTTTATGTAAATGTGGGGTATATTGACTTCTAGGGCAATAATTCAAAAATGGGTAGAGATATAAATTTGGTAGTAATATTATTTGATTGTAAAGAGAATGTTACGTAAGTATACTTTTTAGAGTATTTGATGTGTGTGAATTTTTAGAAATAAAAGTATTGAAATAAAAATGGATAAATACTATAAAAAAGTTCCTTGGAAAAGATTCTATATATCCAATAAAATTATAACACGAACACACTATTTTTTACAAAGTCTATACCAAAAGGTCCTTTGAAAAGATTTTATAAATCCAATAAAATTTTAACATGAACATGCACTATGTATTATGAGTCTGGGCATACATTTGGCGTTCCTCAATACTTTCTAATTCAGCACTAATTACGCCACTGTTAAGTCCCACATAGATAAAGTGCGCAGCAAAACAAAACGAACAACTGTTTATTCAGATATGATACAGTAGTAGATAATTGTCACACTTCTACTGTGAATGTATTCGAAAGTAATAATCATCTCAAATCAGAAATTATCTTCGAGATTATATTGCACACAATTATGAATAGTAACACAATTGCATCGTTAAAAAGCTGTTGAATGCTTGGAGAAGTGTAATCCTGTATCCTATGATTTGCGCTCCTTGTAATTACGGCTCTAAGCAGGAAATTCTCCTTGTTATTAATGTCTAACGAGGAGAAAGATATACAACGCATCGTCAAGCCAATTTATACAGCAAAGAATAACGTAATTAGAATAGGATGAGAAGCCTATATTGAAAATTTAGTATTGTGTGCAAGTATTTTATCTTGAGGAAGATTTTTAATGAATAAAATAAAAAAATCTCACGAGGCGGACCCAGTACCTTCCGTCAATTTTGTAGATACATTTTATATAAATCTGGGGACTTTGCTAGCCATGCATTAGGATTTCCTCATTCAATCCATTTAGCCTTGTAGTCTTTCATAATGAGTTGATGTCCTTTTAAATATTTTGGGCTTTTATTTTATTATTTATTCTTTGATTCGTACTGGAAAAGAGTTGCAAATATTTTTTATAGACATGTACAACTTACACAGTGTGTCCACGGCTCGAGTTCTGAAGAGAAAGAACTTTTCTATTTTAATTTTAGTGAAAAATGTTATTCTTTATAAAAAAAAACTCCGTCTTCTGTAAAATTAACAAAACTCTATCTAAATATCAATTATACAGTACAGGATGGAGATAAATTAAAATTAAAAATAAGAAAATACAAAAACTATTAAATAAATAAGTAAATAAATATATCATCACGGCATAATTACCTATTTCTAGGTGTGTCAATCTGCTTTGTCGCAGATATCTGTAATGATGATGACATATTTGTACCGTGCGGGCGCTTACCAGGCGTCACCTCACGGGCACTCATTGCTGGCATGGAGAGTGCACAGGAGTCACTTTTGTGCCATATAAAATTCGAAATATTTGGCGCCGGTCGGGATCGAACCCGGTTCCCCCAGGTTCGCGACCAGACACTCAGGCACTCGGCCACGGGACAAAAACTATTTCATTCATAAAATCTTCGTAACATTCTAATCGTCTCCGGGTTCCAGAGTATGAGTTACTTTAGGTTTGTAAGGTAGAATATTGTGTTTTAATAAATTTTTGATAATAAACTTTTACTATCTCCCAACGTTGGCAACTTTTTTTGTATTAAATTCATTTGTTGCACTTCAAATTTAGATATGTTTTTGGAAGGTTTGCAGAAAGAAGAGCTTTTTTTTATAAAGAATAACATTTTTCACTAAAATAAAAAAGTTTTTCCTCATCAGGAACCGAGCCGTGGACACAATGTACATTCCCAATAAATATACTTGAATAATTTTTCTTCGAGTTGCACATCTGCTTGACAACTACCGTATTGCTACCGTAAGTTGGAACTCCTAGATGGAAGTTTAAGTCTACATTTTCACGGTAACCCATTCCGGCTCGAAAGTCGTAATAGATATAGATAAAATACAGTTTTTATTATAACCGTTATTTTATTGAACGTTTTCATTTTCTAATTCATGTACGGGTTTTCTTTTTGAGTCCATAAAACACTTCATTTCGTATCTCAGAACATGGAAACATTTACTCGTCAAGACAACATTAATTATTAGCCACCCCATACTTAAAAATTTCTAATTTTTACCCTTCTGGGTCATCATGCAACACATTACTTTGTATTTATTATACATCTATTGATAACAATTCCTAAAAGAACCTCTAGTACATCAGTATATTCCATACGATTCCTGCTACCCCCTACTCCGGGAAAGCTCCCCGTGGTGGGGGAGGGGGGCTACCCTCTATGGCGGGGAGCGCTTGCGCCGGAAATCAGGCTGGGGTGTGGCGTCGTCGCGAGAGCACTGCCAGTCGGTTCGAAGGCGCGGTGTGACGACGACGTCCCGACGCAGACGTCCGAGGGTAAATATTAGTACGGCAATCTGTAAATGTGGTAGTCTGTCTTAGAGTAGTACGTGGTTGATGTTGACGAATTGAAATATGGTATATATTGAGAGTATGGATTCAAACTGACATAGTTTTACTTTTTATTTGTAATTTATGGTTGGAAGTTTTTTTTTGTAAATTGGTGGTTTATAAGTTTTTTTTTTTGTCTAAGTCACTCAGAAGATACAAGAGTTTACAATTTGACATTTTTTTTTCTGGGGTTATAATTTTAAATTCATGTCCTCATAAATTGGTTTACTTTTCAAAATTTACGCTTCAATTTTAACTAAATCATATTTATGCTGTGTATAACACGGTTAAATAAATTTAAATATTTTAAAAACATTTCAAATTAATATCTTAAGCTCTCAAAATAAAGATTATAATTAACAAAATTTGTTTTACTATTGAAAATTATGCTGAAATTCTGTGCTACAATACCATATCTCATGTATTTCATATATCGTAACTCAGAAGATTCTAGAGTTTATAATTTTACAATTAGTTTTCATGGGGTTATAATTTTAAATTCATATCATTAATAAATTGTTTTACTTTTAAAAATTTACGTTTCAATTTTGTACTAAATCATATTTATTCTATGTATAACTCTGCGGTTAAATAAATAATTAAAAGCATTTTTAAATAATATCTGAAGTTCTTAAGAGAAAGGTTATATTTAACAAAATTTATTTTACTGCATTTATTTACGATATCGTAACTATGGGGATTATTAAAATTAACAGTGACAATAATTTATTCTGATGTAAGGACTTATTAATTATTTACGATTTTGCGTTGTGAGATAAAGATTCAATTGTGCACTGATTACATTTTTTTTTTTTTTTTTTGTTAAAGACTTAGTAAACCTTATATAAGATAACCCTTATACCATTTTACTTTTGGTGTTGTTCTCCAAATGTTCTTCCAGGTTCTTTGGTTTTTGGTTTTGCATGAGTGTTTTATGATTATTTTCTTTTACTTTCGGCGTTTTCAGCAACCACACTTTGCTCGTCCATGCTTATATTGGTCTTTTATTTTGCTTCAAATACAAATACGATTTTCGGTCATTTTTTGCACATAGTTACGGACGAAGTAATCGTGCTCAATTATATTTTTGACTAGTTTTGAATTCAGACTATACCGATATACCTCGTGACTTATTTTAAATTTTGGATTCGTAAACAATGATGAAGTAGTATTGAAATGTATGTACTGTATCAAATTTTAACGATATTAATATGAAAACAAATTTCATAAATTAATATTTATTTGTTTATATTTATGAAACAATTTTTCAGAAAAATAATAAACAAATCTTGTTTATATAAAACAAATAATGTGAATAACTGAAAACATAATTAATATAAATTATATTATACCATATACTCTATTTTATAAATTTAATTTATCACACTCAAATAAATTTCGTTTTATCTTCGCCCCAAGTAAAATTTTTAATAACAAAATATTAATTAAAGTCTATATCAAACCTTATCAATATTTAAACAGGGGAGTGAATAATATATCACAACTATGAATTCCACAAGTTTATAACTTATCTAGAACCAGATGGCTTTGCCAACTAGCAGATGTTTCTCCTGATAAGTTGACAAAGCAATTAAATCACCTGCCGCCCTCATCAAGGGTCTGGGTTCAAATCCATGCGGGTACAATGTAGATTGACTGTTAATGAGACAGATTGTAGCACTAGTATTGCCTTTCGAAATGCGAAAATGCACGAACCTGTACGAATAACAACGAACAAGAAGAGAACCACTAAGGTAAGTGAGATTTTTATTGCTTATTAAAAAGGCTGAAGTGTATATAATAACGAGCTAATAATTCAGAAAGTTCAGCCTTTTTAATTTATCAGTAATTTTGTATTCTACCTCATTTTTATCATGTTTTCCCATTGTGCTTCATTCATACTGAATGCGTTATATATACATAATTTATTAATGTAACTAGGTCAAAAATAATGACGATAATATATTAGTATTTCAGTTTTTCTATATTTTATATGTAGAAGAAAAATACTAAGGAACTTTGAATATATCTGATAGTAAATCATTATAATACTCAATCATATAATACGCTAATTATTTTGTAGCAGGGCATTGAACCCGCCAAAAATTGGGTTCGGTTTAATTTCAGGTTATTTTGTTTTTTGAGAGAGGGGTTCGGGTGTGGTTATGGTTTAAGCATTAATATAATTTGAGGATTTGTTTTGGATTCATTTTTAAATAACAAGCTTTATAAAGAAATAATTTAAAATGCGGGCCGGAATTTATAATGCAACGCAAGACAAGAATACAAACACAATTTTCACGAACATTCAACAATGTCAGAAACGCAGACTTAGAAGGCGTTGATGATCGACTATAAGTATTACGATAACTATTACGTTTCGAAATGAAAATGAATTAGGACCGGAACTGAATCCTGAACCCGAATTTTAATACCCGGTTCGCTACCGACTCCGGTTCCATTGAAAAATATACCCGAGGCAGTTCGGGGTTTGGGTACGCTAAATTGTTACGGTTTGGTTTCGATTTTAGTTCGGTTCAGATTCGGGTTCGATGCCTTGGTTTGTAGAAAGTCTCGAATAACCGTATTAAGGCTTGGTGGTCTGTTTTGTTGATTATTCATTTGCACTATCGCGCCTCTACATATTACCACTATCATTTGTTGAACTTTTTCGATACTGTCTGTGGTGGTCGGAGTTCTTAACCATCCTAAATGTTCAACAAAGTTGATACGCCCACGTTTAAATTAAGCTGTCCATTTTTCACGGTAGCAAATGATAAATCGGAGCCCCAACTTGGCTTTTATTCACGCAAACTTATTGCCTTTTAAATGCAAGAATTTAACCATAAGCAAGATTTTTGATGTAGCTGAGGACCAATGAAAAGTTTTAACAAAAACTTTTTGCAAACAATTTATAGATCTCACCATCCTATGTAGGATATACATGTAACTCAGCTTAAATTGCAATGAAGACACTTTGTTTTTATATTACTGAATATTGAAATAAATTCATTTCAAAAATAAAATTTTTGCACTTGACAAGATCAAATTGAGTTTGAAATTTCATCCACCCTCAATTAACAAAAAGTAATAGCAGTTAAATATGATCCGTGTAAATAAATAAAGCAAAAATTTATGTAAAACCCGTGGAATTGTCGGACTGGTGTACGCAGTATCAGAAACAAATGTTAGGCATTGAAGCAAAACGAATAACGTCGACAACCAGCCCTACAAATAGAAAACAAACACTCGGCTTCACTGGCGTTACACGTTCGATTTGAAAATCAAATCTCGGCTGTTGGATGCTGGATGTAAACTGAACAGAGACGAACTGTGGGAAATCGCAATGCAGTGACGTCATGGAAATCGTGAAAAAATCTTCATTGTCCAGATCAGACTAATGACAATAAGCCGAATTCCGCATTGTTCTTTACCTAAGAAACTTATCTAAAAATAATAAAATAAAGAGAGACTTATTTATTGATGTATTAATAAAAAAAATATGCAAGCTATTTTCATAGTTACTAGAGGCTTACTACACTAGTGAAGAGTGCTAAATTCTGCTCAATATATAGGTATCAGATATACCGGTGACCTAAAATCTGCTTGTTTTCTTCATCTTCTTCTTCCCTCATCTAAGAGTTTTCAGTTTCGACTCTCCGAAGTATTCATTTTAGACAGTTACCTTTCTGTAAATTCCTTTCTCACATAACCTGTATCATGATTTATTTCTTATGTTAAATATGCTCTCATTCGTTTCTTTCTACCACTCGAGATCCACTCGATAAATTATTTTAGCCATCTGTCTTGTGGCATTCGTTTGACAAGTCCATACCATTTCTAAAAATTTTGTTATGGTGCAAGTTATCTTCTTTGATTCCAGATGTCTCTATTTTAACTTTATCTTCTCTGGTTATGTAACCCGCCTTTATAAGACGAGATTTATATACGAAAATATAAAATGGCTTTATTATTAAGCTTAAATAGAATAGTAAATAATACAAAATGCAATACTTAATCGGCGCGACGATTGTACTAGAGGATCTATCACGTCTTTACTACAACTTAACGATAGACTTCCTCTTCCCTATCATACAGTCGGCTACATATATACGTAAAGCTTAGTCAGCAAAGAATTTGAGGTCCAGCCCTCATATTAATTGATAATAATATCTATTCAGCACTTGCTTATTTTTTACAAAGTTAATTTCCAAATATTCGTTACCTCATGTATGTACTGTCTTAGGTTACTCAATGTATCTTCTAAAATAAACTCCATCGTCTTGAGTTTTTCTTTTAATTTGGATGTTATTGGCTATATTTCACTTTTATCTAAAACTATGTTTTGTATAATATTCTTAAAGCAATGAGTGCCCGTGTCATGACGTCTGGTAAACGCCCGCATGGTACAAATATGTTATCAACATTGCCGAAATCTATGTACAAATCAGATTGTCACACCCAGCAATGGGTAATATGCTGTGATGATAATATAATATTTTTTTAAGGTAAGTTTTTTAGTATCTGGACTAATATAGGTGTTTTAAAGACTTTTCGTACATTATTAATATTCGCTTATTAATAATTGATTCCCTTACCACATATTTAATGTTACTATCAGGGCATCGAACCCGCCAAAACTGGGTTCGGTTTAGGTTCAGGTTAATTTGTTTTTTGAAAGATGGGTTCGGGTGCGGTTCTGGTTCAAGCATTAATAAAATTTGCGGTTTTGTTCGCGGTTCAGGTTCGAAATAATGTAAAATGAGAGCCGGAATTTACGCAAAACGCAACAAGAAACGAACACAATTTTCACGAAAAGTCAGCCCAGACAGCAACGCAGACGCCTAAGACGTCGATTATCGGCTGTATTTACTTTTCGAACTAAAAATTAACCTGAATCGGAGTTGAACCCCGAACCTGAATTTTAATACTCGGTTCGGTCTCGACTCAGGTTCAATTAAAAATATATCTGAGGTTCGGTTCTCGGTTTGGGTTCCCTAAAATGTTATGGTTTGGTTCCGGTTTTGGTTCGGTTCAGGTTCGGGTTCGATGCCCTGGTTACTATCAAAATTATTATTTGATAAACGTCTGCGCATCAAAATACACAAATATAATATGATTCATTATTTTTATAATGGTAATATAATTAGTGTTCGCAATAAAATAAGTATCAATCATTGAATATTGTTAAACACGGTCGCGAACCTTATATTGTAATTTACACTGTAAAATCCCCACACGGTTACTTTGTCTACTATATACAAGTACTTTGTAGAGTTCCATAGTTTTTTGTAATTATATATTTATTCTGTGTTACAATCATTGAATCATGGTTTCACTTTATGCGCCAACGAAACTTACAGTATATTTTGCTTTGTATGTCAATATGTTGAAATCTAACCATTAAGTGTTTAAAAATCATGTATAGAATAATATATTTGCTATTTTATATTCTGTCTATTAATATCTTCATTAAAAATATTGTTCCTCGGTTGACAATAAATTAAACTTCGAATAAATACAGAACCAAATATGAATGAATATAATACAGTTGTTTTAATAAGTTTCTCATATGTAAAATATAATTATGTATGCATATTTTCCAACGTAGAAAGAAGTATTTATATTATTCTAATTAAAAGTAATTTTATTTAAAGTTCAAAATTTTACAGTAAATTAACAATGGAATGAGTCTTTTAGATTTTGTTAGTTTTATTAATGTAGAAAATGGTCAAACAGGAAATTGAATCTTATTTTTAAACGACACAAAATTAATTATTCTATGTACATAATGACATAATTAAAAATTTTACGTCATTTAAACAGCACATTGACTTCGAAAATAGGTTATCTTTTAATTAATGCAGTACATATTATTTATATATTTAAATAAAAAATATTAATAAAATATATTTCATATTTGAAGGAATATTATTTTCATCATTACATATATACAATTTGTTAAATTCGGAAAATGATTGTAAAAGATATCAATTTTTGCACATATTTACTTAACTTGTATGCATGTGTTCGAAACAATTATTTTTATAACTCGTTAAATGGAATATTAATTTGTCAGTATCAAAATATTTGAACATTTGAATTGATATACAATTTAAATTGTGTACCATGTATATTTATTTATAAATTTGCATTTATAAAATTGTATACATATTTTGAAACGTGTTTGCGGTGTTCACTATATTATAATAAATTAGAAATTGAATTAATTAAAATTTTATTAGAAGTATGGACACATTTTTATATTACAATTTTTTTACAAAACATTAAAGTTTTCGCGTATTTGAAACTATTATTAAGGGTAGTAAATTAAAAAATAAATTCAAATATGTTTATTTACTAAATTCTTTCATTTGGAATTCGCATCTGATCCGGCTCGAAGGTCCATATTATGATAGGGATTATTAAGATAAATTACTTAAAGTACCTAGTTAACATCTGAGCTACCTTCAGTATACTATGTCGAAGGATCGGAAAGTTTTACTACTACAACAGTTGTAATTTAAATAGCATATATTCGTTTTTGTCCTGGACAAAAGTATGAAAACACTTGTATATAATATGAGCTTACGTAAATTAATATCATTTGTATTTTGTCATTTATTGTACTGGTTATACTATTCCTAAATTGTTATGTGGCAATTCTTGTAGCTCATTAAAAGCACTACCACATTGTCACACAGGTCATTGCTTCATATGACAATTTATTAACTGATCACTTGTCTAAAACTATCTTATGATGTTTGATATCGTCTGGCTGATTTTTCTCAAGTTTGTGTTGTTAAGTTCCTGGTTTGTTTGCTCCTGCATCGGAGCTTACTCTGTAATTGAAAAGTTTCGTGAAATTCATCTCATAAGTTATTACTTAAAATTCCCGCGTTAAATGAATCAACACATTAGTGCAAATCCTATTAGACGCGCAGGAAAAATCAGACAACCGACAGTGTTTTGCTAATGAATAAATACGCCCTAAACAACTTTACTTCCGGGAGAAAACTTATTTAAAACTGAATTTTCAACTTCGGACGGAATTTTAACGAATGATGTGGAAATTCACGATTTATTTACAAATTAACTTCGTTGGTCGTATGAGCATGCTCTTCATTTCTGATGAATTCATTTTATAGTTTCGTTAGTACAATTGACGTTAGATCGCCAATGAAGTGTCCAGGTCTTATATACTGCAGCTAACTCCACTATATTCTTCCGATTCTTTCCAGAAATAAATGATTATATTGATCAGAAGTCTATTTTTTTGCAATGTCCTGAACTGCAAGGAGTGTAATGCAACTTGGTCACCCTTTTATACATATAAAAGTTATCCATATATCTGTCTTCAATTTCTGATATGACGTTCGCACTGACTATAAGTCTAGTTGGCATCTAATTGAAAAGTTTCGTTACAATTTTTTTGCTATTTTAAACTTGGTTCGCGTTTAGACCAATCAGAAAACAGGATTCGAACCTCTATCTTACTCTTAAATCCATTCCGTATAATACACATACATATTTCCCTCTGTAAGTTATGTCGAATCCAGTTAGCCTTCCTCTTTCTCATTTCTCTTAAAATATTTCTTTCTTCTTCAATCCTTCTCAACTCCTTCTTATTCGTGACAGTACTAAAGTAAATATAAATATACCATCACGACAGGTTACCCATTTCTGGGTGTGCTAATCTGCTTTATAACAGATATTGGTAATGTGATGACATAATGGGGGTGTTCACTTATATTAAATTTGTAGATAAGATTTATTTATAACTGTTTCTAATCGTATTAGTGTATTATTAAATATAAAAAAATATAATTTTATTGTAACACTTTTTTTTAATTACGTAAAAGTGCAGCATACATTTAAATCGTCCGCCAATTACGTCACGGGATTCAAAGGTGCTACTTCCTTTTGTGCAGATGGCGCTGTTGTCTTAATAAATGACATTTGAACAAACATAAACACAAATATAACATTTGAATTAAATGTCATGCCTGTATGTATAATAACAATAATGCAAGAAAGAATAATATGTAACAACATATAAGCACAAGAACATAACCTCGGATAACGTATGACAGTATTGACAGTAGCGCGTCTACAGAAAGAGAACAAGTAAGTTAAGACATACGGACATATACTTGTCTTTATTAATGCGTGCTCTGTACGTCGATGATATCACTAGCATCGGAAGTGAGGTCGGTGACGTCACAATTGCGGGAACGGTCATAGTAAAATATTCGCCGCTATTTATCTCAGGTTTGAAGCCGAATTTTCAAGAAAAAAAAATCGGGAATTTCTAAATTTAAAAATACTATAACATAATATAAAAATAAAAAAATCATAAACTCCCCCATTGTACCGTGCGGTCGCTTAACAGGCGTCACCTCTCGGGCACTTAGTGTTCTCGTGTCAATATCGGCAAACTAAAGTTGTTCGTATTTTGCAACGGGTGATACGGCAGGTTATAGTGGAGGTAAAGAAACTCATTGCTGGCGTGGAGAGGGCACTACAGGGGTCATTTTTGCGCCATTTAAAATTCGAAATATTTGGAAATTCGTACTACCCTACATATATTAAAAACTTAGTACAATGTACTGTTAAAAACCTGGTGGTTGGAACAAACCTTGTGAGGTATCACTCATTATCGTCTCGGTCCTTTTAGTGTAGTGTTTTTCCCTTAACCACTATTTTATTAACATAGCACAGTTAGCACCCAGATTTCCACCATTCCATTGAAAATACTCTTCCAATCAATGGAAAAGCTTTTACTGAATTAACAGCCACAGCAGTACTCGGTTCGTAAACAGTCCCCCTCCCCCCGCTGGTTGCCGGTTGCCGGCATGTGTGCCCGTCGCCTGCGGGTGCAACAGAGACGGAGAGAGGCGTTTCCGGGCGGAAGTGCTACTGTTTGGGACCGGAAGTCTAGCTGTGCAGACGAATCGCTCGTAAGGCCGACGTTCTGTTTGGAAAGTAGAATAGGAAATGAAGGGATTCGTGTTGAAACTAATGGGAGTAAGCAAATATCAGGTGGGTCTAGGGGGGATATATTCAAGAAGTTATTTCTTTTGAGGATAAATAACTCCGCTGTATAATATACACGCATTTTGAATAGAACTTAGTTCATAAATAATTCTTTACTTTAAAATTGTAGGACATTTTATTTGAAATCGGGACTGTCCTGCCTAAAAGGAACCCTAGTCACTCTATATATTAGTTTATATCTACGTCATTGAATTAGAAACAAGCTTTTGTTTATTCTTCTAGAAAATGTATAAACAAATCAAGTGACAAAGAAAACCTTTCTGAATGTAATGATTGTGTGAGAATGATATTGGATCACGTTTTGATACATTCACATCAGGCCCCTCTAATCAGGAAAAGTCGACATGAAGTGACGTGACAGGCTACGAGTCGTAGCACTGGCACTACGTATGACGTGTCAGATGTAACAGCCTTACGCGGAGTAGAGTAGCGTTCTTTGTATGAGATCCAGTTTCTTACTGTGAATATGGTTTTGTTTCGAGCTATGACGGGAACATGGCTTGGGTTTCAGAAAGGATTTCAGAGAGAACGGAATTTTAGGGATGATTTCAGATGCTTTAATGGTGGGGGAAAGTGGATGCTAGGGTCTTATTCAGCAGACGTATTAGAAACTTCTTTAAAATAAAATTATTTTAAGATGGCAATATAAATATTATTTCTCAATGATCTACTCGTATATGAATTAATTAATAGCTGCAAATGGATTAACTTTAGAAAATTTAATGTATTTTATTGTACAATCTATATAGAAATCATAAGAAGTACAAGTTTATTTTGAAGTAATAGGAACATTAAAATATGAAAATTGTTCACAGGGAAATCGCTCAGTAGCACTGCAGACACGTGTTTCGCTCTTATTAAAGTTCATCAGAATAGCACAGCTAGTTAATAGGTGGACATTAACTAGAGGTAGTAATTAGAAAATTTAACAGGTAAGTAGACAAATGCACATTTGTTACATCAGTCAAATTTTGTTTTATAGTTAAAAATTGTTGTTTTTATTTATTACCTCGGGGTTCAGATAAAGGTTCTGGTAGGTGGTTATAAATTTCCCCCGCTGCGATGTTATATCCACAAATTGTGTGGAAATTTGACTGTTGCAACAAATGTGCATTTGGCTACTTACTAGTCCTGTTAAATTTTCTAATTACTACTTCTAGTTAATGTCCACCTATTAACTAGCTATGCAGTATTGATGAGCTCTAATAAGAGCGAAACACGTGTATGCAGCTGCTACTGAGCGATTTTCCAGTGAAAAATTTTAATGTTTTATAGTTTTGCGCTCGAGTTAAAAATTACTGTTTTTATAAGAACATTAAATTCACTCTTCATTCATCATCACCAATTAGTAAATTTCGTCCTTGAACAAGTTTCCAGGATAATGTTGTCTCCAAACTAATCTGTCCTGCGCCTTTATCTTCTGCCTCGTATATCTGTCCGTCCTTAATTTCAGTTACCAATCCAAATTTTCTTTATATTTTTCTCCTTCGCCCATGTATTTTCCTTTCAATTATAATTTTCTGTATACCATCCCTCCTTAAAATATTTTCAATCCAGTTAGCTTTCCTCATTCTTATTTTTTCAAAATACTTCTTTCTTCTCCTATTCTTCTGAACACCTCCTACTCCCAATCTTTAAATTATTAAACTATTCAGGTAATTGAACGGCCTCTATTTTTCGCCATCCTCATTACTTTTATTTTTTTATACTTATTTTTATTCCAAATTCTTCACTTTTCACCTAAATTTTATGAAACATCCTCTGAAATTCTTTTTCATCATTACATTTGTATATTTTACAAATTTAGAAATAAAAAATGTCATTTGCTACTATTAGTTACTACAATAAGTAATATTTAAAAATATTCATGTATTGAAATAAATTTTATCGCAGTTCAGAGGGAAATTCCTATAAATTGATGACCCATATAACCAGATAATAACTTGTAGAATCCGCATTGCCAAGTGCCAATAATGTGTCCAGACTATCCATTAGTCCCGTTGCTGCTTCATCCTGCTGTTTACCTCTGGGCCGCGTTCCTGCTGAAACAAAAGCTGCAGACATCCGCCATAATAAGCTTAACCGGACCGGGCTATACAGCTAATGAACGATAGCAGGATAGCGCAGGATGGGATACGGGGAACATTCACACTGATTACGCATAGCAGGAAATGCAGGGTTAACCAACAGTTCCAGAATGATTGATTGATAGAAAGATGAATAGGAATTATTATGGATAATGATTTAGAATCTCGTTACTATAATAGTGTTTCTTAATCTTTTTAAAACCGCGGCACACTTTGCAAAGAAAAAAATACGTCACACATTTACCTTAAGGGCCGGATTTTCAATAACTGGTTAAAATTTTAACAAAGGGTTAAGCAACAAAATTAAAACGAAATGAACTGTAAAATAACACATATCATTGCTGTCAACAAAACGATGCATTATTGTTTACTTAACTCGCCCTAAGTAGTAAAAAAATCTGATGTGCTCAACACGATACCTTCCGATATTTAATTTTTATTAATTTCAATGTATACCTACATATTTACTAATCCTGCAAACTATATTAAGTTCCTTTGCATATAATCTATTGCTTTACATAATCCATTTCGTTAATCTGTAGTTGTAAACTAATATTTGACACTTTGATAACACGTGCTTATTGACGCATGTTTGATTTGTAGTGCTGCTAACATGGCAAACTTAAATCGGATCATCCTGTATATCTAATATTTATGTATAATGGAAAATATATTATTTTTAAGAACCAAGATGATGTACAAAAATAAATTATTTTATATTAAAGTTATTTATTAAATGCTATTATCATACAATTGAAGATTGTACCATTATATTTAATTTTTATTAGTAAAAGTTGCTGAAAAGTTATATTCAATGAAATTTTTACAAGAAAAAATGTTAAAAGCTTGTATAAGGATGCGATGTACACAAAAAATTAATGAACTCTTCCCACATTAGTATAGAATGGCCATACAAAATTTCAAAATTTTCTGATTGATTTTATTTGAGTAATCGTGTCCACTCGATCCACACACACACACACACACACACACACACACATACAAACACACACACATACTTACGGACATCATTGTGAAAATGTTAAAATCGAATTCTGGGGATATCAAAACGTGCTTATTCACTATTCTTATGCGATTTTTAGCACGATCCTACACCTCCCTTACTTAGGGGAGGTAAAAATGTTACTGAACTTGTTCGTCTTCTTATGTCTTATGTAAATTTCTTATTCGTTTAATAATGTTTCAATATTTTTACTCCTTCCACATATTTTTCTTTTAAAGTTATATCAGCGATGTAAATTTTGATTCTTCATTATTATTGTTATAGTTTTCTTTTCTTCATATTAATTTCTATAATTCCATAGCATTTATTTTATATTAAAAAGTTAGTGAAATATTAACTTTCTAGTTTTAAACTCATCACTTGCCTATTTTGCAAAATTTGAACAAATTTTAAATACTAACTCAAATATGTTTTCCCTCAACGATATTCAGTGAATGATTGTTCATGTGGTGTATCCCATGATAGCATTTTCCACTCTAAACGCTCCCATTTTATTTAATACATAATACAATAATTCACGTTGACAGATAGTGGTACGCCGCGCGATTCCGTTGCGATTTAATTGAATATCATTGATCATTCTTCACGCAATTTGATACAATTTCACTCCTCCACCGTCCGTAGCCATTTTACTAAATTGTCCGGATCGACCATTCAAATATCCTGGATCAAATTCGCCGTGAAAACCTCATGTTTATTGCTTTCCGATAACCAGCAAAAAATACAGACATTTTACTATGGAATTATACTAATTTAGGGGCTTTTAAAGTTTAACTACATCATGGTCAGATATAGCTTTCTAGTTTCCATGCCGTATATAAAGTCCATTAAAAGGTTTTAATAGTTACAAATTCTAATTTAAATAAATAATACTATTTACGAATGGAAATAGGTCGGTTCATAAATTAAAAATCTGATGTGACCAGAGCATTACCTTCCGTCAATTCTATGTATTTTGTACAAATCCCATACCAAAAATTCCTTGGAAAAGACTATACAAATCCAATAAAATTATAACACGAACATACATTTTGTAAATTACACTTGACACTGACATGTCAATTGGAATTATTTGAATACATCAACTGTTTTCATGATTATAGCAAAGCTGGCTGATTTATTAAAGTTAATCTCTTTATGGGGACCCGTGGCCGCGTGCATGAGTGTCTGCTCGCGAATCTGGGGAACCGAGTTCGATCTCGACCGACGCCAAATATTTCGAAATTTAAATGGCACAAAAGTGTCCCCTGTCGTATATTCTCCACGCCAACAATGAGTGCCCGTGAGGTAAACGCCCGCACGGTACAAATATGTCATCATCATTACCGATATCTCTGTAATAAAGCAGATTGGCACACTCAGAAATGGGTGATGACATATTTTATTTATTTATCTCTTCATAATTCTTTAACTCTATGTATAAAAAACGTACAGGCAATAAGATACTCTTTCTGTGCGTTTTTTCAAGAAAAACTATTAAGTACTTCAAATAAGGGAACTTCCGGTTAACCAATTATAACCAAAATCTAATCAGCTCTTCATATGGATGTAAAGAAGAGGAATACGAAAGAATTATAATTTTTAGAATTGTATTATTGGAGTTATAGTCGGAAAAAAAATTGTCACACACACACAAACACACACAGACACACACATATATAAATCATCGTAAAACTAGTAAAATCGTATTCTAGGGACCTAAAACGTTCTTATTCATTAAAAACTCACGACCGAATTTTTTAACCAAAGACAACACCTTCCTTGCCCAAAAGTAACGGAAGGTAAAAATTGAAGTAACCTTACAGAACTTATATTAAATAAATTCTGCAATATTTGGGTTTAGTTTTGTATATTTTAGTTATTAAACGACGTTTCGGTAGTAAAGTGCTTTTTATCAGTCATGACACCTTTACAAATTTATTTTACTTTGGAGCTGTCTTACAAACACAAGTGACATTCTTGAATGGTATGTTCCAACTCCTACAAATTTATCAGGATGATTTAATATAATACGCCCTGTGAGTTCCGTTAATTTTATTGCTACAGTTTGACCAATGTATGCTTTATCACGATGGCATGGAATCTTATAAATACCACAACAGTGGCCGAATATGCCATTCAAGAATTAGGTACATGGAATTTATTTCGAAAACATAAAGATTCTAGCAAAATGAGAAGATTAATTAGAGAAGCAATAGAAATAAAAAATCTCCAAACTTAAAAACATTTCAAAAATGAGAAGATTTTTGAGTTATACATAAAATGCTCGAAGCTGCAAAATATTTACATATACATGTATACATCTCGGTAATGAATTTGATTGTAACAACATGGTCAATATTATGTATGTATTATGGAATATATTTGAGTTTATGTGAAAAATGAGTACAAGCATCAATTAAACTGAGCGCTGGAAGCACTGGTAACCGATGTGAAATCAGCAATAATCATCTCGAATTTGTAGCAGCAGCAATAATCAGGAAATCATAGCAGTGATTCGCAAACAGAACGTACTAAATGACTGCATAATTTATGAACATTAATTGAAATTCTGCAGTAGGCAAGGGATCAATGTCGTTTTAATATAATCGCTTTCATGCGACGATACATGAGATACCAGTCATAATTATCATCCTGCATTAATTATCAACCTACTGGACTAATTTACCTGTGATTTCTCTCAACTATTTCCAGCGATTCTCTAACTTTTACAAGTTATTACCATTTATACATTTTTCATCAAAGTTTGTAGTCATATCTAAAAAAATATTGAATCTTAATAAGAACAAAGATTAATAATATGTAACAGTACGAGATAAATATATTGGGTGAGATTCAGTGGGTTGTATTAGCGTGTTTTAAGCTAAAACAGTCCTTTGTGAAAAATATTTTGGCAACTTTGTAATACCTGTCAGAAAAAAGTGAGAGACCAAAGGATCAAATAAAGAAAAAAATATTATTAACAGAAGTAAGAAAAAAAAAGGACAAATGTCAAAATTAATCAAAACGGGGGTTGAGATATTTTAAAATTCATTAACATTCAGGTATGAAATATTTGACACATAAAATTTGACATATTTCTAACCTAATTTTGCAATAATGAGTTTCCTTTTACACCTTCCATTTACAATAATACTTCCTCATTTGACTAAAGGATATCTGGGAGTCTATTCTAATTCATAGCCACATGTGCTATCCGCTATGCGCTATATAAGTTCCACTACTAGCCAACAGATGGGGGTCTTCATCCCGCTATCTGACTTGAATCCATCTGTTGGCTAGTAGTGGAACTTATTAATATTGCTAGATGTCAAGTTGACAAGTAGTTCGGCTTTTCAATTTTGTGATTAAATACTTATGTTCGTGTGTTATATCAATAATATTTGATTAATATTTATATATTGTAAGTACCTATTTAAATTATAATAATTATTTATAATTGTAACAAATAGCACATGTGGCTATCCGACTTAAATCCATCTGTTGGCTAGTAGTGGAACTTATACAGCGGATAGCACATGTGGCTATCCGACTTGAATCCATCTATTGGCTAGTAGTGGAACTTATATAGCGGATAGCGGATAGCACATGTGGCTATGAATTTAGAATAGACCCCCTGTATTACTTTTCCCTGTGGTAAAATTTCTAAATCGCAATTGAATCTCATTGATACATGTGGGAAAATATTATAATGTTGCCATATACTTAATACAAGATTTAATACAGACCTTAATACAACCCACTGAATTCCACCCATTGGCTCGTAGTATGATCACGGTTTTAACTAAAACGCTGTTTTAAGAAATGTCAAATTCAAATTTAAATATTTCATTTCACCGCTATATGTAAAGAACGAATTTCACCCATCGTGTTTTAATATAAGTTTTGGTTTTACATTCAGTAGTGAGTTTCAACAATAAAGTTTGAAGTACTTATATTAAATATAAATCTACAAATATATTTTTAAATTCATATGAAAATGATAGAAAAAGTTCCTTGACTGGATATATTGATGAGGTAATAAAAATTTCTGGATTGCAGTCACAAAATTTTATTTAAATTCTCGGGTCGACCAGTTTCAAGCTCCACATGAGCCTTCCTCAGGAGATGAGAATTAAGAAAATTTTAGAGGAAGGCTCATGTGGAGCTCGAAACCGGTCGACCCGAGAATTTAAATAAAATTTTGTGACTGCAATCCAGAAATTTTTAATACCTCATCATATGAAAATGTTTTCAATGTACATATAGTCCAATCATTTGAGACCAAAAATATTTTAAAATAATGTTAATTGTTTTAGTAATTTAATTTTCTTTCATAAATTATTATTCTGGCAAAATTTTATTATTACATATTTATTTAACATAACTTTGTAACAGTTCATCCTATGTAAAAAATGTATACTTTTTTTGTACAAAAAATTACGAGTTTTAATTTTATATAAGTAAAAACCTTTGATTCAAAAACTTGAATTTTTCATCGCCGTCCCGACATACACTAAAATCGTTTCTACCCCATCTTTTGTAGGGTAAAGACCTCTACTGGTCTCTCATACCTGTCTTCAAGAACAGCGGCATTGTCAAATTTTAAGAAAAATATTGGAAAGTAATAAAATTATAAAAATATTTTATGAAAGAAAGTTTTATTTAAAATGTTGTTTATTTCTTCAATCCTATTTTCTTTTCCTGGAATTAAATACTGATTAATTAATTGCGCTATTCTGTGAGTAGAATTATTTTATTTTTTATTCAATTTCAAATTTATTTTGGACATGATAATATTTTGATTTTAGAATCTCTGGTTTATTGAAGAGTCCTCATTATCGTATGTATTTATAGATACTAATTCAGCTAATTATTATGCAAATTTAACTAATGTAAACTTTGGAATTGCGGTTCATTTTAACATATTCCATACTTGCTAAGTATTAAATTTCAGTTGTTAAATTCGCATAAATTCAGCGCTGAAATTATGTAGCTACCGGACATTCGAGCGTTGGCTGGTACACTCCCAGGCATGAATAGAAAATAGAATTGTGTACTTTGATTCAAATCAACCATTTATTTGTTGGTAATGAACCTGTTTAACATACATTAGACACTAAACATTTGGAATTATATATTTTACGTAAATATTGTAAATTACATATAATAAGATTTGTATAAACGACAGTAGAAACTATATAATAATTAAAATAAATAGAACCTCAGTCTCGAAAAACCTATAGATTTTTATTTATTCTTTTCTTCAAAAACACGAAAAAAAAAATTGTAGACAACAAACTTGCTCATCCAGTAAAGTATCACGTTTAGGTCTTGTTCTGTAAATTATTATTTACTTACCGCTTGCGGGCTTTTTGTACGATTTACTGCCTTTGTTATTTTAGCAACCAAATCTTGATTTGAAATAAAACCTACTGCTTTGAAAACCCTATTCGTAAACATTAAAAAAAGCGATCATGCAAAAAAATATATCCTTTCGACTGCGCCAAAAAATAATAATCTCGTTAAATTAGGGTAAAATTGCTCCATTAGTAGATCATTTAAATATCTATTTGTTATCCCGAAAAATACGTCACTATATATATATCATACTCAAATTTTTCTAATTTTTATTTTTACAAATAATATGAAATTTGGAAAATTGGTACGTACTCATTA
This sequence comes from Ophonus ardosiacus, assembly GCA_943142095.1. Classification (NCBI taxonomy): domain Eukaryota; kingdom Metazoa; phylum Arthropoda; class Insecta; order Coleoptera; family Carabidae; genus Ophonus; species Ophonus ardosiacus. Next base: position 7,126,136 of record OW964838.1, on the reverse strand, counting down.
ATATTAAGGGCAAGTAAAAATAAGTATTTGTTTGATTATCTGAATAAATGCCGATGTAATTCATAAATTACAAAGTTTTGAAGGATAATAGGATGTTAACCAAATATTTTAATTAACTAAAATGATGTTGGAGGGAAACAAAATCGCTTCAGGATATTATGGTTTACATTTTCAGCTTTTATTTTGAACGAGTACATGTATGTGAGTATTTTCAGGCTTTTATATTCCATCATGTTTTATAAACATAAAACGCGAAATATTTTTTCGAAAAAGATAATAAAATATTTCAAAATTCGTAAAATATATTTCATTTTAGATGAATTTTACTTGTAAATATTGCAAATGCCCTAAATACACGAAATATAATAAAAATTTAATAATATTAACATGGATTATTTCATGTCTGCTTTTAGAGAAAATTAATTAAATTTGAATTGTATTGCATTTATTGGTTGTTTTATTTTACAATTATTATTTCATAAATGCATAATTCCAAATAATATTTAATTATGTGTGAGTCTATTCCATTCAAATTTAAAAATATTTACTTCAAAATTAATTTTGAGCTATGTACTCCGTAGAAATATTGACCATATTATGGTGTTAAAAATGGTAAAGAAATTTAAATGCATGTAATACTGACCAAAAAGAGTTAAAAAAGCTGAATCAACATGGGTCCGATCGTCTAGAGTGAAAAATGAGTTCTTACGAGGTTTATCTCTTCGATTAAATGTGGCTTTTTGTTTACCTTTGAAAGGTCATCTTAGATGTGCTTCTGTATTTCAAAAAAATCAAACAATTAGGTCATGTACGACTTTTTTTATAATTTAATCGACAGAGTAGTGAAAAATAATAGACTCATATTTTTTATTTTTCCTCAAATCGATCTTTAATCATGAAAAAATTGTAATTGAAAATGACATTCTTTAAAATGAGGCTGCTAGACCCCCGCTTCGTCCCTTGTGTTATGACGTCAGAGAGTGAAAGGCACGACCATTTTGATTTTCACATTGTCTTAAACGTCAAAGTGACATTTAAAGATAACCTAAAATTTATGAATGTAAACATGTCGATGGAACGTTGTTTCGTGCCAAAATAGAGAATAAAATAATATTCTGCAATATATCCAATGTCTCACATGCGTTTATAACCTTCTACCGTCTAATTCAAAGATTCAAAAATGAAAGAAACATCTGATGTAACGTAGATAATTTCACGCCAAATGAAAATTATATTTAATAATTTAATCATACTGATCGATGAATTAGACTATCCTTTTTCGATTTAAAAAGAAAAAAGGTACAATTATTTTTTTTTGCATGACCTCATTGTTCTAAGTTAAATGTTGTGGTGACCTTCAAATATCTTCGTAACTATTTTTGTCAATTTTCTTCGATTCCAATACAAAATGGTCTCTTTCTCGGAAACAGAAAAACTTTTTTTACTCATTCTGGTCAGTTTTGTGTCCTTAAAGCCTGAACCAGTAAATTAAATTCCATACATTTTCTCTGAATTATGTTAATATTTTTACAATTCACAAATAATTATCAACAGAATATATCGTTACTAGACTAATATTTTAATTATGAGAATGATTAAATATTAAATTTCCATTTATCATTAGTAACTCCGTACTAATAATGTAACTTATAAACGATGAAAATGTATGAATGAAGGTGTAAATATAATTCCCTTTCTTCGTTTCGTAGTGAAGTATCTTTTTGTGCAGTTAAACTATTCTGAAGTAGTATTTTTCACAAACAGAGTTATAATAGAACTCTCTCCGCACATTCAGTTGTTAGTGGTTATTGTTTTAGTGTTCCATTGTTTCATCAAAGCAGGAAAGCTTACAAATATTTAACACAAATCCTTTGCAGGAAAGCTTCATTTGTTTAGTGCACTCTCTGATGTTGCAGGAAAACAAAGAAATATTTTCTAAATGTATGAAATAAGAGCATGAAAGATTGGAAAATGTTTTCATTATTTCAATTGAAATATAATTTAATTAAAATATTGTGTTTTTTGTTTTATTTGAATTTATATTTTTTACTGACACATTCAAATCAACTGATATATAAAATTGTTTAATTGAGTTAACGAACAATATTGAATCAAAAAATATAAAGTGAAATTGAGCAGTAAATATATGAAAAATATATTAAGGCAACTAATATTATAAGGCAGGATACAAAAACAAATATTCTTGTTGCTGTCAAACGAAATAAAATACAAACACACCCTTAATTAAGAATATTCCAGTCGTCCTCTGGAGGCGGCCTTGATGCTTGGCGACTTTGTAGGAAATTTCGAAGTGAGCAGCTGTCATTTGGAAGGCTGCTTGTGGTATAAGTTAAATTGCCAATTACTTGATGTGCAGTACTTTACTTCTATCTCTGTCCCTCTCTTTTATACGGCGGTTTACGACCAGTGGTTTTAAAACTTTTACCGCGACACCACGCGCGGAATTATGATTAGGGATGTAAGTGATAAAGTACACACTGTTTGGAATTCAATCGCGCGAAGAAGATATAAATTTGACTCACCATTTTGAAGATCATAAACCTGCCGGGATGAGCAGGGGACCTGCAATAAAATTAAACGAATTAAAAAAGATGTTTTTATTGATATTTTAAATTGTTTTCTCTGTACTTTCCAAAGTGCCATTTATATTTCACAGTAGATGATGAAAAAAACTGTTGTGGCCAGCACTATACCTCCCGCCAGTACTTCTGATAATGTCGCAACTGGCGAAATTGTACAATAAAGAAAAAAAAATCGGTATCAACTTCCTGGTGCTCTAAAACGCAATCTGTATAAATTTTTCGCTACACATGATCCAATTCGTAAATGCGTAGTTGTAAATTAATATTTGACACTTTGAAAACTCTTTCTGTTTTGATTTGCAAACGTAGCAATCTTAAATCGGATCATCCTGTACAATCAAATATATTACTACTATATTTCCTTAACACGGTTTCATTATTAATTTTAATATAATAAATGCTTCCTGACAGTGACATTTGTTTAACGCTTGCCTGACAATAATAATTTTATGCTATGAGTCCCCAAAATAGGGTCATTTGTGACCCGAATTATTTTTGCTGTTTTGTTATTAATATTACCATAATTAATCATGTTTTACTTTTATTATACAGGGTTAGTTAAAAGTATGGAGACGGCGATTTATTGCCGTTAATATTCATTTTAGGAAATTATGTTCATTACAAAAGTTTTTTAAGAAATTTTGATCTACATTTGAGAATACTTGAATTTTTTTTCTTCAATTGTTTTTGAGTTACGCTTTTTCGCGTTAAATGGGAACCTATTAATTTTACTCTACCATTCGATAGAGTGTTTTTTTTCTCTTTACAACAGTATGTTTGTTTTTTTTGTTTTTCAATTTATTTTAATAACATTTTTACAAGGAAAAACACCGGTTTAAGTATTTACGAATAGGTAATAAGGTAGACAAAATTATTTCCAATAAAGTTGTCGGTTTCAATCTTATCATTAATAACTAAGTAAATTACATAGCTCGAGTTTGTTTATCGCTTCGCTTTTGTATATTTTATAAATTTATATTTATTGTTATTTAAAATTAATTACTAAGTGCTATTATCGTAGAATTGAAGAATGGGTATACAGAAAATCAAAATTTTCTGTTTGATAGTATGTATTTGAGTAATCGTGTCCACGAGATCCATACACACACACACACACACACACACACACACACACACACACATACATAATTGTAAAAATGTTAAAATCAGATTCTGGGGTCATCAAAACGTGCTTATTCCTAAAATCTCTATATGCGATTTTCAGCACGATCCCTATACCTCACTTACCTAGAGTAGCGGGAGGTAAAAAACCCTGAAAAATCTCATTGGTGATCCTTCACACGTAATAATTAAACAAAAATGATTAAACTAGTCTTGAACTTATTTTATAGAATCTACACCCCTTACAAAAAAATTGTCCGCTTGCTAACAATGTATCACTCAGTAAAATCAACATTGTATAAAAACTAACCTATTCAATCAGAATTCTTTTTGCGTCCATTAAACCGTTTCATTTTCTCGCTAAACCAATATTTATTTTTTCATTACACTGAATCTGCCGCGGCGGAATAATAGGTTTATTTCGCAAACAATTCACCCTTGTGCAACACGTATGTATATTTAACGTGCACTGCAAGGATTAACACCGTCGCACTTCGAATTGCTAGTCAAGGAGACGTAGTCTGTTATTCCATTGTACTTGCTTCGTGTAATAAATCAGTTTGTACTACAAAATGAATGAGAATAAATAAATATCTTTCTCTTTGTGTCTGGTCGCGAACCTGGGGGAACCGGGTTCGATCCCGACAGACGCTAAATATTTCCAATTTTAAATGGCACAAAAATGACCCCTGTGGTGCACTCTCTACACCAGCTATGAGTGCCCGTGAGGTGACGCCTGGTAAGCGCCCACACGGTAAAATATATCGTCATCATTACCGATATCTACATGTGTTGTAGATACTGGCACATCCAGAAATGGGTAATATGCCGTGATGATATATTTATTTATTTATTTATTTAATTATAAAATCTAACCAGCTCTTCATATGGATGTAAAGAGGAGGAATGCGAAAGAATCATAATTTTAGAATTGTAGTATTGGAGTTATCGTCGGAGAAAAATATGTCACACGCAGACAGACACACATACACACACACAGACACACATACACACACACACACATACACACACACACACACACACACACACACACACACACACACACACACACACAACAGACATCATAGTAAAACTGATAAAATTTTATTCCAAGGACCCTAAAACGTACTTATTCATTAAAAACTCACTACCGAATTTTTTAACCAAATAATCAATACCTTCCTTACCTAAAGGTAAATGAAAAAATCTGATGTGGCCAACACATGACCTCCCGCCAATTCCAAGTTTAAAATAGCAATGAGCTTTAAGTAAAGATTCACTTCCGATTGATCATTTGTAAACAAAATCTACTTTGTTCCAATAAATAGAAAAAATTGTAATTTTGGATTATATTTTATTATGTTTTTCCTAAAAAATCTGTTAGAGCTTCAAAAAAAAAACTACATCCGGTTTATCATATATAGTCAAAATCTAATATGTTGTTTCAAATTATATAAGAGTATTAAATACCAACTTTGCGAAGTTTTGGATCATTAATATATTTTAAGGAAAAATCGTCACACACACATTATTGTCAAAATCACCAACTTCCTTATGCTCTAAAACGCAATCTGTGTAAATTCTTCGCCGTACATTATCCATTTCGTAAATGTATAGTTGCAAACTATTATTTGACACTTTGAAATCACGTTCTTATTGAGAGCTGTTTGATATATAATGCTTTAATCGAATTATCCTGTATATCTAATATTTATGTATGATGGAAAATATATTATTTTTACAAACCTTAATTTCATTAAAATCATATTTAAACTACTAAATTCTTCTTAACACGGTTTCATTATTAATTTTAATGAAAATTGCTTTGTGACAGTGACATTTGTTTAAATATGTCAAATTTGTTATTAAAGTATTGTGGCAAGTAAGAGGCAAAGTGATGTACAAAAATAAATTATTTTGTAATATAATATAAGGTTATTTCAAGTTATTTACTAAGTGCTATTATCGTAGAATTCAAGATTGTGCCATTATATTCAATTTGTATTGGTAAAAGCTGCTAAAAAATTATATTCAATGAATTTTTTACAAGAAAAACAGTTAAAAGCTTGTATAAATAATACTTCCGGTTATCCGATATTCACTAAAACCTAATGAGCTCTTCCCACATTAGTATAGAATGGGTATACAAAATTTCAAAACTTTCTGATTGATAGTATTTGAGTAATCGTGTCCACAAGATCCACACACACACACACACACACACACACACACACACACACATACACACACACACACACACACACACACACACACAGACACACATACATACCTACAGACATCATTGTAAAAATGTTAAAATCGGATTCTGGGGACATCAAAACGTGCTTATTCACTGAAATCTCTATATCCGATTTTTAGCACAATCTCTATACCTCCCTTACCTAAGGTAGCGGGAGGTAAAAAGTATTTAATGTAAGGAGGTAGTTTAGAATGTTATCTAGCCGTGAAACTAAAGCAGTGTTGGGTCCTGGTCTAAATTTTGGTCTGATTTTAAAACACCACTACACTACTATTATATTTCTTGATGCATCCAAATCATAAATCGTAGTAATATCGTCCCCTTATGTTTGCGTCTGTCTTTCTCTTCGGAATCAATTAAGTCGAAGTCCCCGGAATCCAGGCATCATACCGGAGTTCCGGACTCATTCCAGAGTCTCCAGGGAGCGCTCTAGGTAAGAGCCGCTGGACAAAACCGCCCGATTTCATTGTTTTTCCACCACGAGATCGACCTGTCTCACTCCACAACACATACAGATCAATAAACCTGTCTCTCTTCTAATTGTACCTCCTTGCGTGATGGGAGTTTCTATTGAATTAGTTTTTTAATCGAACAGGGACTTGGAATTATTTTTGAGGTATTGATTAAGGTAATTAAAGAAGGATGTGTTTCATTATTTTAATGATGGCTTTTAAAATAATATTCTGATTAAGAAAGGTATTTTTAATATTTTTGAACTATGCTGTAAAGGGTAGTTAGTACATACAAGTTGTTTCATGTAACAGTACAAGGTTTCGGAGTAAGTACCAACACGAGAAAAAAACCCATTTCCGATTTTTTTATATATAAAACAGGAAATAGTACATTAGTTTATTTATTTTTTTGAGTCATAAATACTTATTATAAATATTGTCGGCTCCGGTGGCTAAATGGTTAGAGATACGACTCTTAATCATGAGTGCGCTCGGGGTTCTAGGTTCGAATCCCACTAAGGCATGGATGCTTGTGTATGTGAACCTACTCAGTAAATGGAATTTAATAACTCTGCATTATTTAAAAATACAATGGCGAATGCTTAAAATATTACATTTTTGTTAATTACAGAAGACTTTGCTATACTACTTTTTGAATCAGAAATATTCTAATAATATTATATTACAGGTGTAATAATTAAATATCGAATTAAAAAGGATGGAATATATAATTGATTAATGCCCAGTTACACCACTGGCACTTAAAATTTAAACATTAGCTTTGTTCGATGACATGTACTAGGCCGCCTTAGTGTTAACTTTCTTACTACACTAACATGTTTTATGAGAAACGGAAAGCTTCTGGCAGGCTGTTCGATGACAAAAATTTTAAGAACTAGTGCTCACGTTTCTGACCTGACTCGCGAGGTCGTGTAGAAAGTGCAGACTAGGAGTGGGGGTAACTAAATGTTGTTTGGTAGACATTTTAATTCTATCCTATCTACACATCTGTTTATTAACCTAAAATTTTACACACTGAGAAAATAAAATAATGGATTCAGATATAGTATATTCTCTTTGTTTTGTTATATAAAGAATTAATTAATATATCTGTCTCTGAATCTGATGAAGAATCAAGTGATGATTGATCTTCGTGAGAATCGTTTATTAGTTCAAACATTATGCTCTTTAAAACAGACATTTCTGCAGTCACTTCTTTGCAGCTTTATGATATGACTGTGTTTATAAACAACCTAACCTTTTACACCTTTGGCTACGCTTGGCTTGATTACTCACAACTGAGCAAACTTGCCCAAATATACACTAGTGTTTTTGAAACCACGAGAATTAGACTGAACTAGTGTACACTACACTGCACTGCACTATTCTGCTCTGCACTTCAAGCACTTCTCATCAAACAGAGCTATGGTTTTATTCAGTTAACCAAATAAATTAATGTTAATTCCTGTCAAATAATTTTTTAATTATAGTACAAAATTGAATTGGCTAATTAAATAAAACCAGGTTTAAATTTTAAGTGTTAGCGGTGCAACTGGGCACAAGTAGCATTTGTGTCAAATAAAGTAAACAAAAGGGGATATAAAGTGCACTATTTTCTACTATTTCAGTATGCTTCACTTAAAATAAATCCTCGGTATCTCTATTAGGAAGCGTTATGGCACAAATGTTTATTGAGATTTCTTCTCGTGTTGGTATCTAGAATTTATACTTCGGAGTCTCTATACCGTGAGTATTTTTTAACATGAAACATTGGGTTTGTCATATCCATGCTTACAATTGATATTTGATTGACAGCAATGTATTTGCCCGTTCCATTTAAAATGAAACATAGGGAACGAATCTGACAGAAGTGTTTTATTTAAATATTGTAAGAAATTTAGCCAAGCCAGAAAACCACTCAAGAGCACTAAACATATTTCGGGCACAAGGTGCACACAGTATTTTATCTAAATTTAATTTTTAGAAAACAGGTATAATTATTTAAACAAAATTAGCCTCTAATGACATCTTGTCAATATGACAGATGACCGTTGAATTTTCCTATAAGCTATGATTTGACATTTGATTGACAGCAATGTATTTGTCTGTCTCATTTAAAATGACACATAGAGAATGAATTTGACAGAAGTATTATATTTAAATATTGTAAGAAATTTAGCCGAGTCAGAAAACCACTCGGGCATAAGGTGCACACTATATTTTTTCTGCAACTAATTTTAATTTAGAATGAAGGTATAATTATTTAAACACACTTAACCTCTATTGGATTCTTACCAAATGTCAAATTCGTTCTCTATGTTTCATTTTAAATGGAACGGGCAAATACATTGCTGTCAATCAAATGTCAAGTCGTAGCCATAGATATGAAAAACCCAATGTTTCACGTTAAAAAATACTCACGGTATAATAGTAATACAAAATTCATTCGTCCGGTAAATCATTGAATCTTGCAGGTTGTTGTACGAATATTATAAATTATTCATATTCTACGATTAACATTCTTCCAAACAACCTTAATACCAATTAATTTATACAATTTCTCATTCTATAAATATGACGTATTGGTAACACTAATTAATATTCACATCATGGGCAAAGGGCCATTTCCTTCAACGGCACGCAGTTTGGTGCGTACATTTCGCATAAGGCACTGAACGGTGAATACATAAATTTTGTGTTATCATCCATAATGTCGTACTTAGTAGTGCCCAAATATTTTCAATTATCTCGTCGTATATGATACTCGGATTCTGATAAGTTAAGCGACGTAAATACGAATGTAAATACAATTATAGATTTGATAAAATATATCCACTACATTTATTAAATTTTAATTAATAACTTATTACCGTATGAATAAATATTTGATTTAAATAAAAAAAAACTTTTTGATATGAAATTTTTCATAAATGCGTATTGACCAAATAAATTAATATGCAGTTGATTCGAATTCAGAGCAATAAATGAAATATTTCAAACAAAATTTTGTAGTTATTAAACAGGAAATTTTACGGGATATTAATGGACAAAGAGAAATAAATTGCCAATTTGGAAAACAAACAATATTTTTTATATTGTATGAAAAATTATTGATTAGGTTGTTGGACATAATATATTTTTAATTAAATTTGAAATGGCAATATCTTTGAAGTATGACTTTTACAAATTTAAAATTTACAGAATGACAATCCTTCACTCAATGTTATTTTTAAAACATGTTATTTTTATTTTATACAAAGGCGGGAATTCATAAAAAAGATTTAAAACTTTTCTGATATTTAGCAAATAGAGTAGGCATAGGCAACGCAATATTATAAAAAACACATTAGCAAAATTTACGTCAAACAGTATTTAACAATGAAAATAAAAGTTATTGGTATATTTTGTAGTGTTATTTTCAATTTATACAAAAGCATGAATTCCTAAAAAAATTTAAAACTTTTCTGAATTTTAGCAAATCTAGTTGGCATATGCAACGCGAAATTATACAAAACACATTTGCAAAATTTAAGTCAAACAGTATTTGACAATATTTTGTAAAAACGTCTACACATTTAAACAGACTATTGTGCTAAATAATCAGCTGCTCTCGAAACACGTATTGCTGAGTAGCTAAATTGCATCTTATTTCGCAGAAATGATAATTTTAAATATAAACAGTCATTATATAATAATAATGTGTTTTAAATGTACAGTTATAATAATTTTTTTTCCAAATCTGACTGCACTGTACCCTGTATTAAATTTCTATTTTATTAAAATGTTATGTTTTTTTGTTGTATGTAAATATTTTTTCTAAATATAACTATAGAAAAACGGAGATTTAGTTCTGTGTACCGACTCAGTACTAAATCTCTATTTTTTTTTTTTGTACAATGTGTTACTCTTTTGTAATACGTAAATATTTTTCATAAATATACTAAAATTTTGTATTTATTTTGTCTTATTTTTTTAATATTTTCTTTTCACAAATTTTATAGAACATTTCAGTGTAATTTTTTTAAAAATAACTTTTGGTTAGCATTCAAATTCGAATAATTTATGAATCCTGATAACTAAGCTACCCAACCCTCTATAAAAGGTTATAAACCCTGCATAAGTCAGTTCCTTAGATCGCTTCATACAACTATAGCTTATATACGCGTATCGGGAAGTTAATGCCGCCAGGATCTCATAAATTATATTTTGCTCAATCATCATCATCTATGGCACAACAGCCCTTGCAGGCCCAAGGCCTCAAGTACCGTAGGTACTCGTTTCGCGACCGATGTTACTAGAGAAGTTGGTGTACTTCTACAATCAGTGCGGCAGCGGAAATACTCCTTCTACAGCTAGCACCACCTATGTTTAACATGGACAACTGGTCGGGTCATTGCATGCGAGTGCGATTAATGCTTGATATGTGGCATTTTAAGGACTACGCACTTAGCCGGCGGAACCTCAGATTGATCAGAACATGTAGAGACCACTACACCAGCTTTTTGCTCAATAGTAGTGCTCCATGAAGCAATATCCGTAAAAGAGAATAAAGTCGTGTTTGATGTAGGTGTTCAAAGCTAGTTCTGAGCAATTTTTTCTAACAATCCCCGAATTCGAATAAAGAGCGAAGCGCATATACTTTAGTTTCTGTGTCAGATATACTATTATTGATTCGTGTTTTTTGACTGGATCGTTTAAACGTTTGAAAAATAAAATCATGAACGCTATATTTAAAACGCAATTACTGTGAGCGATGCACAGCTAACTGGATCCACCAGGCTATTTAATTTACCTGAAATCAGATCAACGCACATTTCATTAGTCGGCCGCGTTTCAAAACGTAAAATGAAATTTCAAATTCTATGAACTCGTGAAATCGGCCAATAGTAAATATTAACCACTACATAATTAATGAAATATAAAAAATTTATGTAGTTCTCTATTTTAATTATCTCCTAACTAATTTCAATTTTAGAGTGCACCAAAGAAAAAAATGTTCGCGTTGTAAAGAGAATAAAGGGATAAAATTTTGAAAATGCAGGCATTGTACATGCAGTGACAAAAGAGCTATATTTAAATGGCTGCTTTGAAATCATACCAGACTGAAAGCTCACGTTCAAATGAATTGTCATTTTGTATGGGAAAAGATTTCACACGTATTGTGGAAGAGAAAAAAACCAATACTGCTCTTTTATCACGCACTAATTATTAACAATTTTATCGAAATATCTATCAGATTCACATACATAGTTACACGGAAAACAACGAAAATTTTAACTTATTTTTAATACTTCGATGTGTAATATTGACAATGAACACACTACAGACAGTGTGTAAAGTAAACGATTTTTGTATTTTATTTACTTTACACATTACAGAGTGACACCATCCATACAGGTGTGGCATTGTAGTCTTATCTAATTTAAGTTTTTTCTGTACATTCATGTTGGTAATACTGACTGAGAATAGCAATATTCAACTTCAGATCTATTATCTGTCAAATAGGAACTCGGTATTTGGTGTTCAAATTGTCTGTTAAATTTATAATTTGATTCAGGAGTGTTATTTAAGGTCGCATAAAAAATATTGTATGCAACTCAAATGTACACAAGCTTTATGACATTCGGTCAATAATTCTTGATCATGGGCGAAATTCTCAATTTTCACCGAAGTGATATGCAGTGAAAATCTTTCAATTTATCACTTGGAGCTATTCTCAATTCCAAAGTGATCTGATATAAATGAGTGAGAAAGTTTAATATTGTTTGTATTCACCGTATGTTGACAATATTGGCTGCGTATAACAAGCAGATACAAATTTGGGGCATGTGTTTCTTCATATTTGACAAATAATATCATGACACTGACAAGTGATATGATATAAATTTATCATTTCATATCATATTACAATAGTGAAAATTGTGAATTAGGCCCCATGTCATAAAGTTTGTGGTTACACTTTTGTTGCATAAAAAACTATTGGATCAAGAACCATGAGATTAAGAACAGTAATAATACAGTATAATAAACATAAAGTTATAGGAAATATAAAAAATGGTTGTCACAATTAGGCTTTTAAGTTATTCTATACAGGGTGTATCAAGATAGTGGAACAGTGCATTTTGGTCGTGTGTATGACAAGTTACACAAAAAAGTGATTAAGATATTTTGTAAGGCATAGAGGGGGACACATTTTGGCATAATCTTTATTATTTTAGAGCCAGTGGCACTCAATTTATAGATCACTGTTATATTTTTTTAAATGGCATTATGCAATTTTTATTAACTCCTTAAAATAGGGAATTTTCTTCAGAATTCAACGATTAAATAAAAACATACACCTACATTGCGAAAAAATTGATAAAAATTAATTCAAAGTTAGTATTTCATTTCTATTTTAATTTTTTTTTAACATTTATTACATGAAAATTATGAATTTTAGTAAGCTAAAGTTTGTTAAGATGCGCAACATTCATGTTTTGATTTTTTGTTAATCGCATGTAGGCTAATTTATTGGAAATTAGTTTGGATAACACAAAACTACATATTTTGTATGTTGTATTTTAAAATGGACAAATATTACATTGCTGTCATTTTTTAACAATAGTGAGTAACCATGGAAATGATTGACCATAATTTGCATGTTAAAATAAATTCCCTATATATATATATATATATATATATATATATATATATATATATATATATATATAGTAGTAGTTTATAAAGTCTGTTGAAAAACGACACAACTTGACGGTCACAAGTTTCATGAAACCGTAAAACGAGAACGCCTGTTATCTAGATTTACCCTGTAGGAAATATTTATGTAACAAGTGGTCCATTTAAAGTCTCATTTGTCGCGTGCACGCAACAGATTCAGCGTGAGGTTTTTACAGTCGGAATATAAAACGTTCTAATTCTGATGGTAAGCTTAAGCGCCTAATTTGGGCTAGGCGAAGTTAGTTACGGCGTCGTTCCACCGCCTACTTTGTGAAATTAAGCAATTCCCCGGTAATGGACAAGAAACGAGAGTAGAGCACGCGAGAAGGCAAGCCTCACAGTTATTTCAATTTAACTGCGTACACGAGAGTTTCAAATCGTTTTTGATTGCAGCTAATTAATTTCAAATGAGAAATTTATCCGATTTTAGTGATAGACTGTTTGCTTCACTTGCTTAACTGTTTCTACTTCCACGGTTTTATTAGCAATAAACAAATTTTTGGCCATCTTCCTTTAACGCGCCTAACGCTAACGTAATAAAGTGTATATAGAGGTGATTCTGATACATTTACAGACAGTCTCTTTTAATGATGTCAGGCTGGTTGCCATAGTTACGATCACATACATTACATCAAACAGGATAGTCTATGAATTTTTCGAATTTTTTTATTTTTAATGGTTGTTACCATGGTCTAGTATACGTGGTTTTGCTCTGCGTATCCGTCCGTCAGGATATCTCTTAAAACCAAAGCCTTCTTATTGAATTTTAAGTCCTTTAGGTCGCACTTAAGGAGTTTTGAAAATACCGGTGTTGCGAGCATGTAACACTAGAGTAGTGTTTCGAGGGCTAGGTCTTCGTCTATTGGAAGCCGTACAAAATAAAGACTTGTAGCAGCTGCTTTTTGATACATTTCCAAATAAATTATGTTCATTAGTTCAATATTACACCAATAGGTTTTCACTTTCACCGTAAACCCTTCATGTGAAAAACGTTTCAATGTATGATTTTTTGGGACTTTAGTAATAAAAATCTGATGTGGCCAGCACATGACCTCCCGAAAATTCCATGTTTAAAATAGTAATGAGCTTTAAGTAAAGTATCTTTTTCCGTTCCGGTTGATCGTTTATAAAAAAAATATAATTTGTTGTTTTAATAAATAGAAGTCTGTAATACGAAATTAATTTCGTGCCAAAAATAATCGATTATCATGGGCCTATAGCGCTCACCATCAACTATAACAGTTCGACTTTCATCATTTTCGAAAAAGTAAGTTCCAATGACGCCACCTGACCATAGTGCGCACCAAACAGTCTCATTTTGACATGTAATGGTACTTCGTAAATCACATGAAGATTTTCCTCTGCCCATATTTGGCAATTTTGCTTATGAACATACCCAGAGAGGTGAAAATGTGCCTCACCAAATAAAAAGATAATCCACGAAAAATCATCACTTCTAAGTGCTCTAAAAACGTAATATGTGTTAATTCTTTGCCGTGCATGATCCTTGTTGTAAATGTGTAGATGTAAACCAATATTTGACATTTTGAAAACACGTTCTTATACTGACAGATTTATATTTACAAATCAAATATATTTCTACTGAATTCTTTTTAACACGGTTTCATTATTAATGTAAATGTGACAGTGACATTTGTTTAAATACGTCAAAATTGTTATTAAAGTATTATGCTTTTGTTTGACGCATGGGTCAGATGATGAACAAAAATAAATTATTTTATAAATTTATATTTAAAATTATTTACAGTTTTTTAAAGTTATTTAAAGTTATATTATCGTAGAATTGAAGATTGTGCCATTCTATTATATTTTTAATAGTAAAAGTTGCTGAAAAATTATATTCAATGCAATTACTTCCGGTTATCTGATATACACTAAAAACTAATCAACTCTTCCCACATTAGTATAGAATGGGTATACAAAATTTCAAAATTTTCTGATTGATAGTATTTGAGTAATCGTGTCCACAGGATCCACACATCCACACACACATACACACACATACATACCCACAGACATCATTGTAAAAATGTTAAAATCGGATTCTGGGAACATCAAAACGTGCTTATTAGCTTATTAGGTAAAAATGATAAGATGCACATAAGAAGCTAAATGCATTAAAACAATTTATTAGTATTCCATTTTTAGCTACTTTGTTTAGTGACTAATAATGCAAAGGTTATTGCAAATTTATGCCACTAGTTCATAATGTTATCAATTTATAGGTTGCTACTAAAACCACCAATTTGCGACCTGCAATAAAATTTCCTAAAGAGTGTTATAAACCAGTACCAACAATTTATAATGCACCCTTAAGAGCTAATTTGACAATGTTTAAAATTAAAATTTTACTAAGGTGTTTTAATGCTTATTGCATTTGATCTGTATTGAATTCTGTCGGTAACTTTGGTCCCTGATGATACTAGACATAAAATATGATTAAAGATAAAGTCAGATTAAATGTTTCTTTATTTGTTTAAAACTTGTATCCAATATTCTTTCGCGAAGATGTAAACCATGTTAAATCTGTTTTTAATAGTAACACCGTAAAATAACATAAAAACGAGCTTGCTCGCTTCAGTGGAGGCAATATCAAGATAAGGCTGTGTACGACTCACGTAAGATCCAATAAAGCTACAGAATAAAATACACCAACTGATATTCAATAACTTCCATACGATCTGCGTTCTGTATGATAGAATCAAGTCATGAAAAGATTCAACTGTTTGTGAATTGATATGAATTTAGTCATTCATGAACCGGAAGTGAAGAAAACGACGGAGATGTGTATTCTCAAGCAATATCAAGTTATCAAAGTCTTATCATATATGCGTGTGCTTTAAATTGTGCCATACTAAGATTATAAAGATAGGGGCATGGGTTCATCAAAATTTTATTTGCATTGTTATATTGGGAGACAAATGAAGCATAGTTTATAATAAATAAAAATAAATTTATCGATCGTTCGATTACTCAATTATATTTAAACACTAATTTCTTACGTAAATATACAGTATCGGACATAAATAGAGGGACTCTGGAAGAACTAATAAAAATACTTTCCTTTATTTTAAATATTATATAAAATATATTATATTTTCAAACTTCTTATATATATAAAGGTGGCATATTAATAAAACCTTGTATGGAATTTGTATTCGTGTTATAATTTTATTCGACATATAGAATCTTTACCAAGCAATCTTTATAGCATTTATCCATTTTTATTTCAATACTTTTACTTCTAAATATGCACACAATTGTTCAAATACTCTAAAAATGCGTACACTTACGTAACATTCTCTGTACAATCAAATAATATTACTACTAAGTTTATATCTCTACCCATTTTTGATTTATTGCCCCAAAAGTCAATATTCCCCACATTTAGATAAAAACTTCAAAATTTTCAAAAATCTAATTTGTATGTATCTAGGTACTTCTTATACCAAATTTTGAAACCGCAGGTCGATATCTCGTTCCGTTCTCGAGATATTTAGATTTAAAATTTTGCTCAAAACTGCCAATTTTTGGGTATTAATCAAAAAATGGGTAGAGATATGACTTTGGCGACATCACCATTCGATTCTACAGACAAAAATACATAAGTGTAGCAATTTTCATAATTTTTGTCCAACCAGTTCATTTTTTATGAATAAAAGCTTGAAAACGGCCAAAATCTGAAAAAATCGTAAGGGGTACCCCTTACAATTTTTGCGATTTTTGGCCATTTTCAGTTATATTGCTTTAGAGATTGTATGCGGTGTTCAAAAATTCTGAAAATTGGTATACATATGTAATTTTGCCCGTAGAGTCGAATGGTGTTGTCGCCAAAATCATATCTCGACCCATTTTTGGGTTATTACCCAAAAATGGGTAGTTTTGAGCAAAACTTTGGATCTAAATATCTCGAGAACGAAAAGAGATATCGACCTGCGGTTTCAAAATTTGGAATCAGCGCATTGAGAAGTATTTAGACACATAAAAATTAGATTTTTGAAAATTTTGAAGTTTTTATGTAAATGTGGGGTATATTGACTTTTGGGGCAATAATTCAAAAATGGGTAGAGATATAAACTTGGTATAGTAATATTATTTGATTTTAAAGAGAATGTTACGGCTAAAATCGAGTAATAAATAATATGAAAGAGAATTTCATGCCGAACACAAATTTTGATATTGATTTATCCTATTTTTAACCGTATGACACTAGTATTTCTTTCTACCTAAAATAAAAAAAAATATTGCTCTCCTGTTATAATTAATGTATTGAAAATTCGGTGTAAATAACTAACTACATAATACATAAAATTCGCGAAACGTTTACTGTGAAATTTATGGTAATGTATTCTTTATTGAGCAGCCTTTATAAGCAGTAGAAAGATTCTCCCAATATTCATTGAAATTTAAACCGTTGTAGGACACAAATCCATTGAAATTTCCTCTCACAATTACATTACAATCCCCATTCTGTTTCCGGACATTTAGTGGAGCTGGAGTTCCCGGAATTAATCATTTTACAGTTATTTAAATCGCGTTTAATATCCCGGGTACAATAGGGCGCGAAGTTACTCTATAATCGATCGAGACAACGGAAAGAATCTCCCTTCCGGATTCCGGACTTTCCGGGTAGCAGATGTTTCCTAATACCCGGAGTGTGTTGCAGGAGTTTCTCTTACGACCTGGAAGTGATTAGGGGTGCAACAGGCAGATTTAGAACTCAATTGTTCTACACAGAACTAGTTTTTATTTCTTTTTAACTATGTTATAACCCGTATTCTTTAAAAATAATACAGTCCATGACACGAAAGGAAAACGCGCTAAGGAATGTTAAATGTTATCAGAATTTCTGTAAAGCGGCACTATAATTAGAAATATTTTACTATGAATCAGTATTTAACTACTAGACTAATTAATAGACAAATGGCATGCACATTATTTCAAAATGATGTTATTTTGAGACTACATTTACCGAGTGTTCCACACTTCTCTAGTAAACGTTGGTGATTGGTGGAACACAGTTCGTGGAATGCTCTTCCTTTTCCCTCCAGCTTTCTTTGGTGTAATGGACTACATATATAAGTTGAAATAAAACTATACATTACAGCCACTTTTCGTAGTGTCTAAAATTTTCAAAAATCTACCGTTAATAGTTTTAGATTCAATGCGCTAATTCCAAATTTGGAAACTGCAAATTAACATCTTTTTTATTTCCTGAGATATTTGCGTTCAAACTTAGATCCCAAAAATCCCATATTCGGGTAATAACCCTAAAATGGGTGAAGATACATCTTTCGCAGCTTTACCATTCGATTCTATGGTCAAAATTACATAAGTATACAAATTTTCAAATTTTTTTAACAAAGCTTGCAAAATGTAGAAAAAAATAACTAAAATTGGCCAAAAATCGCAAAAATCTAAGGCGATTTTTTCAGATTTTGACCATTTTCAGTTATTTTGCTCTGAAAATTGTATCCAACTTATATACACTTACTTTTCGTAGTGTCAAAAATCTACCTTTAATATTTTTAGATACAGATCAACGCGCTGATCCCAAATTTGGAAACAGCAAATTAATATCTCTTTTATTTCCTGGGATATTTGCGTTAAAACTTTGATCCCAAAAATCCCATTTTCGGGTAATAACCCTAAAATGGGTGGAGATACACGCTTCTATTCGATTCTATGGCCACAATTACTACATAGGTATACAAATTTTCAAATTTTTTTTCACAAAGCATGCAAATTGTAGAAAAAAATAAATAAAATTGGCCAAAATCGCAAAAATGTAAGGCGATTTTGACCATTTTTAGTTATTTTGCTCTGAATATTGTATCCATTGTTAAAAAAAATTTGAAAGTTGGCGTACTTATGTAATTTTACCCGTAGAATCGAATGGTGAAACCGCTGGGCTCGTATTTCGATCCATTTTTGGGTTACGACCCAAAAATGACAAATATTTCAAGAACTAAAAGATATTGAACTTTGGAAATAGCGCGCTACGGTATATCTACACGCCTAAAAATGGAATTTAGATTTTTTTAAGATTTTGCGGAAAACCATCATTATGTCTTTGTATTTTGGATGTTTTAGACACAAAGCCATAATTAACAGAAGCAGAGGGCCAGTTGCATAGTGCAAAATAAGTAAAAAATACACCAATTTTTCAAATGAATATCGTATATACAATGATGAACTTTCCATAGTGATCACGCGTCCGAGTACAGCTGCTCTGCTGACAACCAAGTTCATTTCATTATGCTAATGCGGTTCGTTAATTCTGCGTTGGAAAATATCATCTGGAATTAGTTTCGGATTTGATATTATGTTTTACGTTTTGGAGGCGTGTTTTTTGTTTTTCTGGGATTTGTTTGCTGTGATTTATGTTATTGTAATATGAAATGTTGATTTGAAATTGAGGTATAAATTGGAGTAAACAATTTATTGTTATTTACATTTTCGATGATCAGCGCAATGGAAAAATAAAGTTTTTATAACCCCATTTGTTTTGGTTTGCAATTTTGCATGGTTTATCAACAAAACATGAACAGCATACTGAATGGATTTAATATTGAAGAATCCATGTCCACAACTTTTTATATATATTATCAAAACATTTAAATTTCACATAGTAATAGTCGTCCTATTAGAATATATATATATAGAAGACAAATTTTAAAGCGGGATGACAGTCAAATGAAATTCAGTGGGTAGAAAAAAATTTTGACACTCTTTTTAATAAAAGTCAAGCTTTCGGTTTATTTGAAACCTTCCTCAGGACTCTAAAATATGTTAAATAATGTGTTATACAAAAATTTTGACAATTGTAATATGTTAACTTTTGAAATCTTACGTGAGAATCTCAAATTAATGTAAGTACTTTATTACATGACTTATTAAAAAGAGTGTCAACAATTTTTTCTACCCACTGAATTCCATTTGACTGTCATCCCGCATTAAAATTTGTCTTCTTAACTACTCGACCAATCGCGAGTACTCCCACATATATATATATATATATATATATATATATATATATATATATATATATAAACAATATAGTATACATAGTAATATTACTATGTATTACACGTGTCTACAGCTGCTTTAGAGCGTATTACCCTGCGAACATTTTTTTGAGATTATATATATATATATATATATATATATATATATATGACACTGCAGTAATTCATGTGTTGTGTATGGTAAATTATGCCGCCTACATTGAATATCGACAAGAACTGTCGCATTCCTCTCAGCAAGAGTTCGCTGTCGCCTTTCCTGCACTTCGCCTCTGATGTTCCTGCTACAAACATTCCACTATTCGCAATATGGCGCCTTTCACACTTCCCCCAGCGAAAGATCTAAAAATATGGTTCAAATATTCTACACCAAATTATTTCTCTCATGTCATATAACCCTATGAATTTATTGTTAAGGTTATTAGATTTTGAGAATTCAAAATATGTAAATTTATATTTTTTTCATATTTCTCTGGTTTTGTAGTATTTAATCAGTTTCAGTTGTAAATTTTACTATAAATAGAATACCATATTATTATGATGAAAACTTTAATATACAAATATCAGTTGGTTTATAATTGCGGTATTGCAATAATCATAGACAATAACAGAGTAATTATTTATATATTTAAATTGTCAGATTGTCAGTTTTGTGGTTTATGAATTATTTCGATATTGAAAAGCTTTAATTAATTAAATTAACAACTGTAAATTCACTTTTTGGAAATTTTTAATCAAAACTTTGTAACAGACATTTGTAACAATCAATATGCCAGTAAAGGTCACAATAAATTATCATAGTATAATTTAAATTTGTAAAAACATTAGGATAACAGTTTGAATGGATTTTTTGTCTGACATTTGAATTTAGAATCCGGTTACTCATATTGAAAAGGTATTAATAACAATTAGACAACCTCCCGGTTGTAGTTTCTTAAAAAAATCTTCTAAATATTATTTTTAGAAAATTTTAGATATTACAAATATCGAAGAACATAAAATTCTCCATCTAATAAACTTAAAATTTTTATTACATCTTTTATAGATTTAGAGATAAAGAAAATATAATATGTGGAATAATCTGTTTGTAATTGACATAAATGTCAGAGTCAAGAATCAACAATTTTACTGACATTACTGAAAACTTTTACTGGGAAGTACATTTAATACTTCTTATTGCTTTATTAATTAAATATTTAAAATTGTAGATAGGTATATATATTAACAGTAATAGTATATAAATCCTGTAGATATTCCGTCCCGTCAATGAATTGGAACCATGAATCATCTTAACAATTTAGAAGAGTAGGACAAGATTCCTTATACAGGGTGTTAAGAAATAAGTGTAACAAATTATGAGGGCATATAATATTGACCAAAATGAGTAAAAAGTTTAATCAACATGGGTCCGATCTTCAACTGTTTTTGAGAAAGAGACCATTTTGTATTAGAATCGAAGAAAAACTGTCAAAGATAGTCATCGAACAAAATTTTGTCTATGCCAGTAAATAGACTATAATAAAAATATTTTATATGAAACATTTTTTTCACTTTCTAATAGTTAAAAGTTATTTGAAAATTAAATATTAGCCAAGGTTGCCACATTTGTCTTAGTACAATTATTCGATCTTAGATGACCACTAAAAGATAATCAAAGTCGTAACTCTTACTGTTTTCGAGATAGCAGATGTAAACACCGAAAAAACTCATTTTTCATTGCCTTATATCTCGGAAACTATTGAAGATCGGACCCATATTGATTAAGCTTTTTTTACTCACCTTAGACAGTACTATATGCCCTCATAATTTGTTACACTTATTTTTTAACACCCTGTAGAATAAAAGAATAAATATAATTAGAATTATTCGCGTGTACAAGAAATGTTAAATTCGATATTCATGTAAAAAATGGAAATGGCGAGAGGTATTATGCTGGCCACAACATATTTTTTCCCTTTTCTTATTATACGAAGGGTTGAAAAATACTATCAATTATAATAATAGTAATAATAATATTTAAAATTTCAACATATAAATGTACCTTTTGAATTGCTAATAATGGGCTACTTGCATGGTACTGAAAATCCGATTTCTATCACTATATACGTAATGTTATGTTGAAAACATATAAAAATATAAATTTTATTTTAAAAAAGTTATTTGTTTTTTAGTAAATTAAGAAAGAAAATTTTCTGTGACGTCATTATATTGAACCGAGGAAGAGAACCATGTTTAAGAATGTAACTTATAGATGGCATTGCGTGCGAGAAAGTTTTAATTTGAATTTTGCTCTCTCTGGGCTCTCAAATATATTAATTACTTCACAAATAAACACATAGGTAGTTACATGTAATTTAAAATATCGATACGAAAAAAACAAACTA
This sequence comes from Ophonus ardosiacus, assembly GCA_943142095.1. Taxonomy (NCBI): domain Eukaryota; kingdom Metazoa; phylum Arthropoda; class Insecta; order Coleoptera; family Carabidae; genus Ophonus; species Ophonus ardosiacus. The sequence continues at coordinate 7,103,549 of OW964838.1, read as the reverse complement.
AAATACTAACCTTCAAACTATTGTTGAAACGTCAAACAGGAAATCTACATTACCCGTACAAACAAACGCTATGGCTTTACGATCACTCATTGGTGCGGCGTAATTCTACGTCATACATGGCGGTAATTCAAATAATCAAATTTCATTATTTATTTTCTGGCTAATTAATAAAAAATTTGTCAAAAGAAAAATTAGGGGTAGCAAGTTTTTACCTGCTCTTCAATAATATGAAATAAACAAAAGGTACGCAAGTAGCCCATTAAAAAATAGATATACTGATTATAAATATGACGTAAAGAGAATTCCATCACATCTATTTGGTGTGGAAACAAGTAGAGCAAACGTAATTAAAAAGTCGCCCATTTTTTGCCTACGATCAACATTAATAAAATGAAATTCTTCCTCTTCATCAATTAATTAAAAGCTCCATCCTGGTAAATGAATTTTAATCCACATATCGTGGGTCCGGCATCATTATCACGTACAGATGGCGTTCTTGTCGCCGCCGGCGTCTCGACTCGACGTGGCATGGCATAGCACAGCACAGCATGGCATGGCATGGCATCCAATATGTGTCTATGCGAGCAGAAAACACTTAAAATGCAAATGTTCCATCTGAAGCGGGAAGCTAAATTTCCAATGATTTTTTGTCGGAGTTTTATTGCATTTTAAAATCGCGCCACTGCGGAGCCGACTCGACTGCCGACAATGTTATTAGTGATTTTAACTTCAGGACTTTGTTAATTTTGTTTTGCAGGGGTAAATAATTTTATTTTGCCCCGGCGCTTCTAAACAAGGAATAATAAATCGTGTTAGTTACTTACAATCTTTTACCGGAAAATCTGCTTATGTTTATTTACCGCAGCCTGCTTTTTCGCCATATGCATTTGAACATTGTTAAAATTAAACCAATACAGTGCTATTTACATTTCTCAGGAAATATACTTTATCAGTACCGAACTACCTACTCATCTTTATGGTTTTTAATACAGTTAATATGTTCCTTTAATTTATAATAATAATAATAATAATAATAATAATAATAATAATAATAATAAACTTTGTTGATATATAATCAAGGGCGAGATTCAACCTAAGGCTGCTCTTCCACCTAACCAACAAATAATACACAGATGTAGGTATACAGGGTGTTTACGGTCTTTTTGTTTTATTTTTAATGGGTGATACTACAGGTCAAAAGAAGGCGAAAAACATTAAAACACCTTAGTAAAATATTTATAATAAAAGAGATATGAATATTTTAGTTTTTATAAAGGGGCGGTAAATTAATGTTGAAAAAAGTTGTAGTAACTTATGTAATGACAAATTTTACTCTTTTGTTTTTTAATTTGTTTATCTGTCAGTTGCAGTTTGTTACTATTTAATTGTGCACCGTCAGTTTCTAATTGATTATTGTTATTAATTGTGTAAAAGGTGAACAATGTACCATCGGTATTCTAATACGGAATTAGTTGACATGATGCTCATTTATGGGAAAGTACATCAAAATTCAGCTGCAGCAAGTCGTCTTTACATAGAGCGATTTCCAAATAGGCAGAACTTTTAGACGATGTTCCCTTAAATGTGCGTCAAGATATGTGGTTTCTCCACGACGGTGCACCGGCGCATTTCAGTCGTCTCGTACGTCATCACTTAAACCATGCATTTGGAAATAAGTGGATTGGTCGGGGCGGTCCTGTTTCTTGGCTTCCGCGGTCACCTGACTTAACACCATTGTACTTTTATTTGTGGGGAAATATGAAAGACATGGTATACACCACCGAAATTATCGTCGCTGAAGACCTCCGTAACCGGGTGGAAGCAGCAGCGGCGGAAATTCGACAAGGCATGGGCCTTGCAACGTACGTTAATTCATGGATACGCTGAGCAAGACTTTGCATACAGTAGCAGGGTGATAACTTTGAACATCTGTTATAAAAGCGCTTATCGTTCTGTTTTAATTCCATAAAAATAAAAACTAAAAAAAATTCGTATCTCTTTTATTATAAATATTTTACTAAAGTGTTTTAATGTTTTTCGCCTTCTTTTAACCTGTAGTATCACCCATTAAAAATAAAACAAAAAGACCGTAAACACCCTGTATAAAACTAATAGACACGTTATAAATATAATTAATTACAGATAATTGAAATAATAAAAACATTTAAGATAATATAGAGTACAAAATAGTAAACAATGAAATAAATATTATGCAAATAATAATTCTCGTACATTTCTTTTGAAATTGTTTAAAGAAAGGATCTTCAGAGAGTCAGGAACACTGTTATATAAAGTGGGGGCCATATATGAAAACGCACCTTTAAATTTTGACTTTCTGAAGATTGGTACAATGTACAAATCCTTCATTCTAAGAGAATAGTTATAATCTTTAATTATAAATTTGTCAAATAAATATGATGGAGTACCTGTCAATATAATTTTATGTAGCAAGCATAAATAAAGATATTTAAGACGGTTTTCAACAGAGGGCATCTTAGAAATTTTGCGATATTTAGATATATGATCGTATTTACGCACACCGTATACAAAACGTAGACAAGCATTTTGCAATAATGTTAGTCTCTGTTTATCTGTCTGTGTGAGGTTCGGAATATATGTAAGTGCAGGCGCAATAGTCAAATAGTGGAAGAATAAGTGAATTGACCAGTTTAAGTTTCACTGACGAATTTAGTTCATTTTTAAACTGAAATAATTGTCATAATTTCAATCTTGCTGCACATAATTTTACATTAAGATGGTTTCTAAAATTTAAATCTTTGTCAATGTGAAGTCCCAAAATTTTAACATTATCTGTGCGAACTAAAATAGAACCATCTAACACAATATAAGGTATGTTACCACAGTCACTAATGATTAGAAGTGATGATTTGTTGGTATATATTTTGAGACCATTGCTCTTTACCAATGATACAAAATCACTTAACTCTTTGTTGACAATAGCGCAATGTTCATTTATATGCGACTGTTCCATAGTTGCAAGAACCTGGGTGTCATCCGCATAGGAGTGAACTGAACAAAATTTAATATTGAAGTTATGTCTACTATATCCTATGTAAATATAATTACAATTATAGCAACTAATTTTGTAGATACCAGATTTATCAGAAGGTTCTGTCAACAATTTTATTATTTATTAAACTATTTTTCAAAGTATGTGAATTATATAGGCCTAGGCAGGGAAGTAAAATCCAACGTTGCCATATTTATTTTTACAAACACATTTTACGTTTTAATATGAAATACAATTATAAAATTAAAATAAATGACGTCCAGTATACAAATGTTTTAACTTATTGTACCATTTTAATGCTGGATTTATGCAGGCAACTAAATTAAAAAATTAAATTGTAAAACTAAACTAAACAAGTAGAAACCATTGTTATCAATAACAACCTTTATGCAAATGAACTGAAAAATTAAACTTATGAAACTAAATTAAAAAGTTGAAAATATTCAACTTTTAGTTTAATTTTATCATTTCTTAGTTTTGCGCCGGCGCCAAATATTTCGAATTTTAAATGGCACAAAAGTGACCCCTGTGGTTCACTCTCCACGCCAGCAATGAGTGCCCGTGAAATAACGCCTGGTAAGCGCCCGCACGGTACAAATATGTCATCATCATTACCGATATCTGCAATAAAGCAGATTGTGGCACACTCAGAAATGGGTAATATGCCGTGATCATGTATTTATATATTTATGACTGATTTTCATACCTAACATATAAAAATGTACGATGATAACAAAGTTTCTGCAGAAAAGAGCGACGAAAACTAATTAGACTTATTCAACAAATTGTTTACCTTTAATTTTTTATCCTATATAAATATAATGTAACGCAATTTCATCTATAAAAGTTATGTTATACGAAATATCAAACATAAAATTCTGAATTTTAATTTACTGCATAAACGACGATATTTTAGTTTAATTTCTTAATTTAGTGGCTTTATTTAATTTCATAATTTATATGCTGCATAAACCCACCATAAATACATTTCCTTGTTTTCAATGCAATTTACATGTCAAATGATTTACAGAGAATTTATTTTAAAATACAACATTATAGTTCATCACTTCCAAATTACAGCAATGTAATATTTATCCATTTTAAAATGCAACATTATAAATAGTATTGCAGCACAGGAGATACCTCCAAAACACATCACAAATGGTGTCAATTCTTATTACGACCGACTAGAATATTGCCTCAGAGTGATTGAGGATATTTTTTAACATTTATTACATGAAAGTTATGAATTTTTGTAAGTTAAAGTTTTTTAAGATGTACAACATTCATGTTTTGATTATTTGTTAATCGTATGTAGGCTAATTTATAGGAAATTAATTTTGATAATACAAAACTATAAATTTTGTATGTTGCATTTTAAAATGGACAAATATTACATTGCTATCATGTTTTGACAATAGTGAGTAACCATGGAAGTGATTCGCCATATGTTGCATGTTAAAATAAATTCCCTGTATATGTATCATTCAGTAATTTTGAATTCTTATACGATTTTGAAAAAATATAATAGTTATCTCATCATTGAAGTTCCTTTTTATGACATTATGGTTATTTGCCTCGGCTACACCTCGGCAAACAATCTCCATATTCGTCATGAAAAGCCGAACTTCCTGCCTTGATAAGTAAATAACTAATATCCCAACTCAAAAAGGTAAGATCACTCGATAGAAAACCCACTATCTTTTGTGCCCAGAGGCTATTCCATTCGTTAATTTTTATATTAGAAATAGATCTATATATGAATATAGAAATAGGCCATTCCCGCAATTTTTCATTCCGAATTGAAGAATTTGAATATAATGCTGCTCCATGCACGAAGCAAGCCGGGGCTTTGCAGTACTAACAAATTAAACCTCACCACTGCCGAACACGTCACGTCCGGTGTATTACGTCACGATCCCGTTGTTTCCGCTTGCAGTATTGCCAACCAAACCAACACTTTATTTATATTTTCATACCTCGCTCCATGATTTACAAATGAATATTTTATGTTTTTTAGTTCAGCTCATATTTGCAACTGAATTAAACTGTTATTTTTCCGTTGTTGCGATACAAGTTTTCAATATTTGGAAACGTGTGAAAATTGCTAGGATTTATTTATTCAAACTGCGAAATTATTTAAATGGGAGCGTGTACAAATATTTTATGATGGTAATTATTTTCTATCATTTACATATTGTGATGATTTTCAAGCAATTTAATCATCTACGATGTTTATTTGGTACATATTGTTTGGATATTAATATTTCCCAATATTTGAGGACATTATTTGACATTATTTTATTATAATCATTAAACGGTAAATGAGTCTGAAATTGCATTTATTTAATAAAACTATATTTATATTAAATATGTCGCTTTGCAAATGTACATATTTATTATCACATAATACGAGGACTGCTGAAAAAGTTTCTGCAGTTTTGTAAAAAAAGATCTAAAGAATTTTATAAATGTCTATTGTTTTTCAAATTATTTCTTTAATATTTATGCATTTGCGCATGCGCCCGAAACAATTTTGTAAGCACTTTTTTACTCCTGATCTGGTACCTGGTATCTGAGTTTGAGTCATATTGTGTTGTGTCCAATGACTACAAAGCTTCTATATGCAAAATCGTGTTATAGATTTTTTATCAATACCCAAGTATGTGGCAATTACCGAAGTGAATGAATGACTTTCACGAAAATCGTCACAGAGAATGGTGCGTCTACGCTGGAATTTTGCAAACCAGTTATAAACTGTTCTATAGGATGGTGCTTCATTTTCCCAAAATCCAAATGAAGTCAGTCAATGCACTGTTTTAGCGTCAGATTACATTTGAATTCATGAAAAATCATGGCATGAAAATTTTAAATCGAAATTTCCATATTTTTACAAAATGACTAAGCTAAGTAATTCGTATAAATGACTCCATTTTCAGACTTTAATTATATATAATGTAAAATAAGATTTAGTAGAAAATCTGATGGTTTTATGAAATAAGGATTAGTTTATTTTCATAAAAAAAAATTTATTATTGGCAATCGATTTCGTCGCAACGGACATCATCAGGCCACAGCTGTAATACAATATATTTCTTGAAGAAAAAACATATAAAATTTTTTACATATGAAAAGTAATGTTATATAGAATTATTTAAATGGTTAGGATAAATTTAGAAAAATATTTTAGTTTGTATTACAAAAATATAAATGTAGATAAATATGTGGTTATTAATAATAATGAATGATAAAATGTTAGAAAATAGAAGACAGGTTTATGAAATGATTAAAATGGATTTACAAAAACTTTTTTGAAATCCATTTTAATCATTTCATAAACCTGTCTTCTATTTTCTAACATTTTATCATTCATTATTATTAATAACCACATATTTATCTACATTTATATTTTTGTAATACAAACTAAAATATTTTTCTAAATTTATCCTAACCATTTAAATAATTCTATATAACATTACTTTTCATATGTAAAAAATTTTATATGTTTTTTCTTCAAGAAATATATTGTATTACAGCTGTGGCCTGATGATGTCCGTTGCGACGAAATCGATTGCCAATAATAAAATTTTTTTTATGAAAATAAACTAATCCTTATTTCATAAAACCATCAGATTTTCTACTAAATCTTATTTTACATTATAAGCTAAGTAAAACAAATTAATATAAGTACGAACTAATAACTGAAACCCAAGTACAAAATTTCATATTTTATGAATATAACGGTAGAAAATCGCATTCACAACTAGAAGTACTAGACTGCAGAAACTTTTCCAGCGGCCCTAATTGTTCAGCTATTCTCCCAATTATATTGAAGATTTTTTTTTAGTTTTATAATTTCTGTGCATCACAAATGTGATTTAAATTTATACTTTCGATATGAGTCCATTTTAATTCCTTTATCTATATTTTGTCAATATCTAAAGATGAAAATCATATGTATGTTTATATTGTTTATTACTGTAATATATTTTTTTCGCGATCGCCCAGAAAATGAGCTCTTTCTGAACACTATTTAGACCGGAAAGTCCTTCTTTGCTGAGCTAGCTCGGAAAGTTGTCTATAAGGGATCGGAAAGTATTTTACCGATCCCGGGACCGGTAAAGCTAAATGTTTCCATGGAGATCAGTTGTTTATTTATTTCTTATTTGCTCGCAGTAAAAAATAAAATAATACTTTTTTATTCGCAAAAAAATATTGTACCCAACATGACCTGAAAGTGTCTATACTGGGCTCACAAGCTTCCAAAGCTCGCCTACGACTCGCTCTGGAATATGCTTGCTCACCCAGTAAAGTATCACTTTCAGGTCTTGTTACTTAAATTACTATTTACGATCCTGGGCACTATGAGGGAATTTCAACTCACTTGCACTAAATCCATTGCGACACACTGTCACACTTTAAATATGTGTTAAACTATAATTAACTCACTATTAATTCAAAATCAGCACGTTGTCTCTATCATTAAAGCTCAAGTCTTGACAACCGGCAATCTACATTAAGCTCTAGGATATACCACATGATGCTAGCAAAGCATGTTGACAGCAAGCTGTTTTAATCCAGGACTACCGCGATGAAACAGTAAATGATATGAGTATTATGTTTTGTTTAGAAAATAACCCAACAATTTTCACAGAAAAATGATCACTGACCAAATGATATAGATTTATTTACTTGTTTAAACTACTGTTCATAAAAATCGGTTTATGTACATTAAATTAACACCAGTTGTCATTGCACTATCAAAAACCGAAAGCGGCATTCAATTTTTCCGACAGCATTGTAATTCAACGCCTACTGTGCAGGACTGCCGTAACTAATATATCAGGGTGACGCATTTTGCACAGCGGGCAAAGCGTTTCATGTAAAACGAGTAATTATAATTCGGCGTGAACTGAGGCTAACGAGGTTAGACTACACCCCACAAACCTTACAGGACGAACAAGGATGGAAATATATTTCTCTGCTGGAGAAAACAGGGATAAAATATTGCGGTTAGGGTTAAATAAAAGACGCTATTTTTTAAGGAAGATGAGGTTTTGATGTTTAATATCGCACAGAACTTCGTCAGCTGAATTTGTTCGTCAATGGAAGATGGCATCAGAATTTTCATTTCTAATTCTTCAAACTAATTTTATGTAGTTCTTCAGAAAAGGAAAAATCTATAAATTTATTGAAATAGCTGAATTGTTGTAGAATGAAACCAGCACTAAACAACTAAAGCTATCGAGTATATCGCGAAATTTTTAGTAATAAATGCGAATTCGATCATTGCTAGTTGTCCTTTTTCCGACGGCTTGTTGTTCAACCTAAGTTATCCATTAGAGTAACTGGCGCCCATTCTTTTCTTTAGTACAATTCGAACCACTCCGTCTTTACTTGAGCTGGTCGGAACCCAAAACTTAGTTAGGGAAATCGTTTCAGTGGTAAAGGTTGGTATCGTTTATAATTCTAATTAGGTATTTACTTTTGGCGATCGTTATACATTAAAAGAAAATTACACAATCATCACTATCAAAGAGTCTCGGCAGGAAATCATGGAAGTTTATGCCATGTTGTGTAGCTTGGCGAGTATTATTGCAACCTATATCGCGAGTATTATGCATTTTAAAATATACTCTTTCACGACAAAATCATACATGTTCATGCTACAATGAGTGAAAAAAAGAATGTCCAGTCAGCAGCAATTCTTTGCTATCCTTCTAACTCAAATTTAGTAAACAATTATTTTGGCTAATAGATTATGTGCTTAATGAATATTTGCTAAAAATCCGTTTTTTTTTTGTTTCGTAAAAAAAAACTCTCTGCTTTTTCCTAAGACCCTTCAAATGAAAATGGAAATACATCTAGAAACAGTATATTGGAGTTATTTTCATATTCACATATTTTCGTTTTGTTTTCACAACAAATTATTTATCTTAAATAAACACATAATATTTCGTCCGGTTTACATTTTCAACAAACAAATTTTAAAACCTACGCAAATGGTAAGATATTTCTACAAGTTTCTTTCGACTCTTTAAAATATAGATTTTATACTTACAAAAACTGAAATTGTTATAATTTTACTCAAGTATTCCGCCATTTAATATATTTCTGTGAATATTGCCCCATATTTCTTTCAAAGTGGGTTTTTACGAAATTGTTTTTCATTGTGCCAAAAGTAAACGGTCTTGTAGAAGCTAAATCTGGTCTAAATAAAGACCCTTAAAATGCTGGTCAAACTATTGTCACCAATCATTTGGCCCACAGTTTTTTTTTTTTAAGTTTTAAGGCTATATTTAAAGTAGACGAAAGAATTTTGTAGAATTTTCTAACCATCCGTTACAATTGTAAAAATATTAAATTCGTTAAATTGTGTATAAATAAAAATATATATGAACAATAACAATTTATTAAACTTAAATTCACATTTGATGTTTACACATTGAGAATGAAAACAGTAATGAATGTTTATTTAAGTTACCATAACAATTCCCAAACCTCACTTAATAATTCCCGCTTAACGATATTGGGATGCATGTTATATTATGTACCTCTTCATATATTCTGGACGATTTTTATTGTTGAAAAATAACTACGGGTTTAAACTAGCCCTCCTTCGGAAAGGTTTGTTTGTAATAGTCGATAGCTCGTCTCAAACTAATAACATTCTCGTCGTGCGTCAACATGGAAAACTATAACCTTTTTGTAGCGAACAAAATTCATCGTAACACAATTACCACACAAACTCATCAAAATCGAATCAGTTCCCCACTGCAGCCAACATCAAATAACCAATCTGATGGGTAATAAAATTCATACGAATGGATCAACCGCGGCCATGGAAGTAACAAGGACGGGTCGCAGCGTTGTTTTGGTTATACGCATGGAAATATGTTTTCATGTTTAATTCATGGCACCGGGGGACGCACGCCACTGCGCTCCGGTCATTATAGCACCGTAATGACTACATTCTTGTGCAGTCACGTGACCCAGCTACTGGGAGGGGGTAATTGGCGGTATTGTTTCCGGGGAATGAAAAATTGCTACTCCACTAATAATAATTAAATGAGTGATTTTAATTATTAATGTCAGGACTTTTTCTGTTTGTTCCATTTTTGAATTTAATAGAAGGTAGAGGACGAGGAAATAGTGGAAGTACAACAAGGACGGTAAACTGACAAAAAATTAAAGAACGTCAACTTCGTGAAGGAAGATGAATAAAGACAAGACGTCAAGGACATGTAATATATATATATATATATATATATATATATATATATATATATATATACTTTAGTTACATCTTTCAAATTAAATGCTCAAATAACTTTATCATTGGCTAAACAAATCGAAATAGATCTCGAACTTAATTTATATTATTACCACTGTAAAATAACTTTAAAAAATCTGTTGTGGCCAGCACAAAACCTTCCGTCAATTCGATGTATTTTGTATATATCCTATACCAAAAGTTCCTTGAAAAAGATTCTGTATATCCTATAAAATTGTAAAACGAACACACTATTTTTTACAAATTCTACACCGAAAGTTCCTTTCCCTATTTTATTAGGGGTCGCTGTTTCTTACTCTTCCCTTTTAATCATTTCTATCCAACGCATCTTCTTCACACAGTTCTTCCTCTCTCCAATCTTCTTCTACACAGTCCTTCCATCTTCTTCTCCTTGGAGAGACACTCTATCACATTCTCACATAACTTTCTGACCCTGTACTTTCAACTTTGGTTTTGCATTTGACACTTACATCTGTCAATTAAATTTTTCTGAATATATCTGTTGTTTCCATAATTTTAACAAAGCTGATTAATTTTTGAAAGTTAATCTCTCTTAATGTCGCTATAACTCTATATCTATTGAATATGAACGAAACTGTATAATCAAACCGTATAGAGAATAAGATACTTTCATATTGATAATCACAAAATATCGAAAAATAATATTTAACTGCGTTTTTTCAAGAAAAACTGTTAAAAACTTCAAATAAGGGTACTTCCGGTGGATCAATTATAACCAAAATCTAATCAGTTCTTCATATGGATGTAAAGAAAAGGAATACGAAAGAATTATAATTTTTAGAATTGTAGTATTGGAGTTATCGTCGGAGAAAAATTTGTTACACACGGACACACACACGGACACACACGCACACACACATACATAGACATCATCTTAAAAATAGTAAATTCGTATTCTAGGGGCCCTAAAACGTGCTTATTCATTAAAAACTCACCAATGAATTTTTTTACCAAAGACAATACCTTCCTTACCTAAAGGGGACGGAAGGTAAACATTGATTCTTTTCACTTATTGTATAATTGTCGGCCATATTTTCACTTCAACAATAATTACAAGTAATAGTAAAAATAAACTAAAATAATTAGGGGAGCAGCATATATATATATATATATATATAGACAGTTTGAGATTTAGACCCTAGTTATTTGCTCAGGCTCCTCCCCCTCTTCCTCTAGACAGCCCTACGGCTGAACCCTAAGCAATACTTGGCGAAGCCGATAATTTACTGATGTAATACTCATGATATTGACTTATATGTAAACTGTAGGGTTACTATTTTAATAATGCATGCAAAATTAATTACAGAGCGAATACTTTTCTTTGCAAATAACATATTCGCCCCAATTCTGTAAGAAAGTTGTTAAAACTTAGCAACATTGCTATTGCAAATAACCAATAATAATAGCGAACACTGAATAAAACTTGAAAATGACAGCCTTTACATTTGTTTCTATTGGTTGTAATTTTTAACAACGTTGCTAAGACTTAACAACTTTCTTACAGAATTGGTGAGAATGTGTATTAAATATTTTGTAAAGAATGCAGCAACTCACAATGTAAAAGAAGAATTCCGTACAATTTAATTCCGAGTGGGTTTCCAATTTCAATTTCATTTTCATCCCAGTAAATTTGACAAAAATCACGAAAAGAAATTAAAAACATCTTGGCGGCTGTGTGAAAGTTAAAGAGTCCGTGGGGTGCGCCCCTAAATCCGGCGTTCGCTTGCCGGGGCACGTTCCAATGTGCGTCTAATAAGGCGGTGAGATATATGCGACATGACTCTGGTTTTTGTATTACGACATTTTTTGTCTTTTATGCAGGGAAATTATTTTGGATTATGGAGCAGTGGGGCGTTTGAGTGGTCGGGTGGTTGTTAGCAGGGATATATTACGCGATATGATGTGAGGTTGGTAGCGCTGGACGCGTATTTCGCCCGGAAGTGAGCCACACAAGGGAGTCATGATTATTTCACACTCTCTAGGGATGGTCAACAACCTCATGAATTATCTATGGGGTATGGGATATGCAATGAATTTGCACCCAAAAATATTCAATTACAAAATTCTTTTACTTTCAGAATATAGAGCAATATATTCTCGCAACGTACCAGAATATAATGTATAAGTAATAATCATTATTCAACATGACATATTTAATGCACAGTTCAACAGAAATAATTAAATAAATTGTAATTAGTCATTCCTATTACCAACGTCAACTATGTCGACTATTATCATATATAAAGTGGTCCTTCGAGCCGGATCTATACTTGATAACAAGTAATTTTACATACATATGACTCCTTTAAGAAAAGTATAAGGAATATGCTTATTACTGCAACAATTAATACGACGAAGATTAGTTCTCATTTGCCCGTAAGTCTTTGGCGAGTTTTAAAATTTATTTTATTCACTATACATTATAGTATACCGATTCCTAACCTTTTGAAGGTTGGGAAATACGTCATTTCTAAATTGAATGACAATCTCTTCAGTTGGAAATAACAGATTTCACTTCCATCTCTTGGGTTGGAAATGTTTATGTAGGGGCTGCCCAGCAACATTGTTATAATTAACAGGCCTATTCTACTAAAAAAATATGTATCGTTATGACACGTTACTAGGCGATAAGTCGTTATGATAACGATTTTTGCCAAAACCCTATTCTGTTAATTTATTATTAACAAAAGTAAAAATGGCTGAAGAAGATATTTTGTAAATTGTAGCTGAGAAATAGATTCTGCAAAGATGTGTATTTATTCACATCTGTACACTAATTATATATATTATACTTTTTAGTATTAGACATTTTATTTATATTTCAGAAATATATTTAAAAATTTAGATTTAGATAATATTTTGTGGACGAAGGACTTCAGGCTGTTCTGCATGTTGATAAGGGTAGAAAAAAGAAAAATCCAAGGTTTTTTCGTTGTAGAATGTAAATAATAAATAAATAATTTTCAAATACATTCTGCAACGAAAAAACTTTTTCTTTTTTCTACCCTTAGATAATATTATTTAATATATTGATATATAATATAGAATATAGAAGCACTATCTATGTATTTAAAAATTATATATTTGTATGGGGATGTCGGATTATATAATCGTACACTGCGTGATACATCAGATCCTTTTACCCGGTCCAACAGAATTTAAATGACTTGTAAGTCTTCTCCATATTTCTTCCAATTCTTCAGTGGACAATTTATTAATTCTTAATGAACTGTTATTTTCCAGTTCTTCAACATATATTTCATACTGTCTTTGAGTTGTCCTCTAAGCCATTTTCTTTATATCCATTGTCAAATTCAATTAAATAAACAAACAATGAATCGATATGTCAAATTTAAATTGAAAAACATATAAAAATTTATTCTGTCAAAATATACATGAAGTTAGATATTATCGTTATAATCCTGATAACGATAATTTATAACGATATGATTAGTAGAATAGGTTTTTGGCATTTGTCGTTATTAAAATCGTTTAACCAAAAGCTTAGCGACAGTCGTTCAGTAACGATATCGTTATACATTTTTTTTAGTAGAATAGGCCTGTAAGTAAGCTAAACAAATTTTAAGAGAGCTGTCAAAATTATTGATTTAAAATGAATTGTGAATAAAATAGTATAAATAACCTCGGTGAGAGTTTCATCATAGCCTCGCCCTTAAAAAACTGAAGTTATGTTTTTCGAGAAATAGCCATGGCTATAATGATAATTTAAAATAAAGTGCAAATAAACAGAATTGTGGTGCATGTAAACAGTTATACAATTCATGACACAGAAATATAAAGAATTGAAATACGACTTTCTTATTCTGAAAGTAACAGTAACACCATTCCCACTAAACCATCATGTTGCAGTCGTTGCGAACACTTTTCCAAATCGATTCCTGTTCCCGGAATTTGTATCCCGGACTAGTCAGGGTAATGAGGTTTCCTCTTGCCGGAACACGTTCTCCGGTTTACAACTTGACCATTCGCATCCTCCCGGCTTGGATTTAAATCTTGCTCGGAATCCCTGACCGCACAAACACTCACTCTGTGGAGATTATGTTGCCATTGTATGGAGAGAGAAATATTTTTTACTCTTGTTGCACGGAGATGTTATTGTAGGATATTGTTTCAATTGATCGTAATAAGATGGAATTGGTTTGATATTGTATTATGTTATTCATGGAAGGCCAATTTGGTATGTGGGATATTAATGATACCATCCGCCACCCGCGAGATTTCCATTTGAGAGAAAAAGAAGTTTTCGTGGTAATACTTATTGGGACAGCCTTGTACGAGCTAGAATCAAAATGTTACCGGAATTGGTCAATAAAATTTTATTGAAAAAATTTACATTAATTTCCTTTAAAATACACTCCTTTTGTATTTATACACTTGTTTCTCCTTTCTTACAACTTTTGAAAACACTCCTGGAAACCATTTTCTGAAAGTACCTTCAGATGTCTTGACGCATTTTGTATCACCTCTCCTGGATTAATAAAACGTTGTCCCTCCAATTTCATTTTCAGCCGTTGGTACAGATAAAAATCGGCCGGTGCATGGTTGGGAGAATAGGAAGAGTGTTTCAGAATGGTAACATTGTTCTAATACAGGGATGGTAACCATAAAAAATATCGGTTTGGATTACGGTTTCGGTCATCGTGAAAATAAAAATTCGGTTTTGATTTGGGTTTCGGTTTTTATACAGCAATCGGTTTTGGTATACCGGTTTTACTAAAAGGGTTTCGGTTTTACAAAAGTGATTTACGAGAATAATAATATTATTGATTTTGATTGAACAATTAATTATTATAATGTTGCAAAAAGTGTCCACAAACACGTGTACAAAGTTTTATAACAATCAATTTTAATGGGAAGTAAATATTCAACATATTCTAGTGTCCTATGCCTATGTAAAATGTAACATGTAACGGATTTGGAGCGCCACCCGATTGATGTACTACGTTGAAAATTGAAATAAGTTTCGACAAAAAAATATGTTTATATTTTTTTATACATAAGTATTTTAATAATAAAAATTTACAATATTTAACAACTAACAAGAAACCTGTATATAATGCGGTTAACCGATAAATAAAAAAGGGTTTTCCTTTCGGTTCCGGTTTTGTATCTGTTTCGAATTTCGGTACAGGTTTCGGTTTCGGTTCTCATATTTTTCCGGTATTTTTCGGTTAATGGTTTCGGTTCCGGTTTCTGTTACCATCCTTGGTTCTAAACAAGGTAATTTTTCACCATTGGGGAGCGTGTTCATGCAGCGAAACTCAGTTGTTTCCTGCCCAATTTTCAAAACTTTTCATCTGACAATCAAAAAAATCTATTGTGACCAGCACAAGACCTTCAGTCAATTCGATGTATTTTGTACAAATCTATCTATTAATATGAAGGAAAATGTATAGTCAAACCGTACAGAAAAGAGCAATTTCTTTAATATTTATAATAATATAAAATGTCAAAAAATAATATATAATGCGTTTTTTTTAAGAAAAACTGATAAAAACTTCATATAAGGGTATTTCCGGTGAATCAATTATAACCAAAATCTAATCACCTCTTCATATGGTTGTAAAGAAGAGGAATACGAAAGAATCATAATTTTTAGAATTGTAGTATTGGAGATACCGTCGGAGAAAAATTTGTCACACACGGATATACACACCCGTACAGACATCATCGTAAAATTAGTAAAATTGTGTTCTAGGAACCCTAAAACGTTTTTTGACCTCCTAATTACATTCTACTTTTTTCGGTATGCTTACTTTAGCAGCTAAAAGACCTCAGATGGTGATTTCTCCAACAACACACAGAATTTGAAGTTCCCACGTTGCTCTGAACACGAATTTCAAAATCCAACGAACGAAAAAATCGTATTGTAAGAATAAATCTTCCAGTGATCGCTTAGGCTCTCAACAACGATTCTGGATACTTTTTGACGCTACCTTGTCTCATCTTTTTCTTAAATTTTTTAGAAACGCAAACTATATTTTAACTTTAATTTAACAAACCTCGTTTCTCGTACAGTGCTACCGAATAAATAATAATTTTGTTTTTTGGTACATACTTGCATTTAAATATTCATTTACTTTATAAACTTTTCACTTTAGTAACTCCATTTCAAATAAATTTTATTAGAAAACATATTTCATTCAACCCTCAAGTGCATCCTCCGGAGTGCATCAAGAAGTCGTATGCAGCACTATTAAACCCGAGCACCAAGCACCCTTCTTTCTTACTCCCCTCCATATAATTCTTATGTGTGCATTTCAACAATCCATTCATCATCTCGTTAGGCGATGGAGTGAAGAAAGCAGAAAGGTTACCTCACTCCTCATTGGTTCTCACGCGATAAATTCCTCTTCTGTTCGGCTCATTGCTCCCGTGTTGACACGCCGATAACCGGTGGTGTGAGCTACTGATAAGAAACTTCCAACTACGAAAGATTGGTGGATTCTACGTCAATGTGAATGTGGATGCAATCCTAACAAACTTATAGAGAATAGCTAGGAAATGAGATGGTCTTCAGACTGCTGACCTTTCGACTTTACCCTGTTTTTAAGCTAAAAAAAAAAGTAAATCAAAATACAATTACATCGATTTCTTGAACTTCACACTGAGCAACTCAGAAATTAAGGGAAATTATGTTCTTCTTACTGAAAATATTGCAGAGCTCCCTTAATAAGCAACTCAGAAATTAAAGGAAAATGACAATATTGCAGAGCTCCCTAATACTATCAGGTATAAACAAAAATTCGAATTCACAAATAAGGTGTTAGTATGGTGCCCTTTTTCCACACTCTAAAAAAGCGTACACTTACGTAACATTCTCTTTACAATCAAATAATAATACTACCGAGTTTATATCTATACCTATTTTTGAATTATTGCCCCACATTTAGATAAAAACTTCAAAATTTTCAAAAATCTAATTTTTAGGTATCTAGATACTTCTCAATGTGCTGATTTCAAATTTTAAAACCACAGGTCGATATCTCTTTTCGTTCTCGAGATATTTAGATTCAAAGTTTTGCTCAAATCTGCCCATTTTTTGGTAATAACCCAAAAATGGGTCGAGATATGAATTTGTCGACAACACCATTCGATTCTACGGACAAAATTACATAAGTAAACCAATTTTTAGAATTTTTGAACACCGCATACAATCTCTAAAGCAAAATAACTGAAAATGGCAAAAAATCGCAAAAATCGTAAGGGGTACACCCCTTAGGATTTTTTCAGATTTTGACCATTTTTAGGTGTTTTCAAGATTTATTCATAAAAAAGAAACCGGTTGGACAAAAAGTATGAAAATTGCTATACTTATATATTTTTGTCCGTAGAATCGAATGGTGATGTCGCCAAATTCATATATCGACCCATTTTTGGGTTAATACCCAAAAATGGGCAGTTTTGAGCAAAACTTTGAATCCAAATATCTCGAAAACGAAACAAGATATCGACCTGCCGTTTCAAAATTTGAAATCAGCGCATTGAGAAGTATCTAGATACATAAAAATTAGATTTTTGAAAATTTTGAAGTTTTTATCTAAATGTGGGGTATATTGACTTTTTGGGGCAATAATTCAAAAATGAGTATATGGTAGTAACATTATTTGACTGTAAAGAGAATGTTACGCAAATGTACGCATCATTCCGTGAATTTTTTGACCCATCCTCAACAATATCCTATTTCATAAAGTTATATAGTGTCATGTAAGACTGGCTTTGGAGAAAAGTCTTTTTGTACTGGTATAAATTTTGTATTGTTGTCATTACGTGAACTTCTCAGAGTTGTATTTGATTCCTCCATTGAAACAAGTCATAAAATAAACAGAGACACATGTTGAAGCGTAAGGTGTATAGCGTAGAGCAGTGTCCATAAAACGAGAAGTTATTGATAGCGAACGAAGCGAAATAATAAAGGGAGAGAAAAGACGAAACCCGGAGCGGGCGGTCGATTGGATTAGGTTGCAGCAGGACATTGTCTTTTATTTTATATATTACACATCGTATTCTTGTTTTATCAGCCCTCTGTGATATCCGAAACCGAGGGTCGAGATTTCCAAAACACGACACCGGATTTTCGCACTCGCATGTAGGTGTAGGTACTAATTTAATTGAATTTAAATATTTTAACCCATCCTACGAATGAAATTTACAAAAAATTTAGAGCTCCATATAGTGAAAATCGGCCTAATTTACTAAGATAGTTGTTAACATAATCGTTGGGTAGCATTTCGTGGTAGTTCGAATAAATATTTGTAAATACCGCTACGAGGTTGAAATACGTGTTAGTCATTGTTTGAATAATTACAGAAACTTTCATGGCCGGCATAGGTATAACACCTAACGTTTCGCCCAACAATGTGTTAGGCAACATCAGAGGATTTTTGAGTCTTTACATATAAAAATAATCTTTTTCTTGAAAATGACAGATATTAATGTCAA
The DNA here is from genome assembly GCA_943142095.1 of Ophonus ardosiacus. NCBI lineage: Eukaryota > Metazoa > Arthropoda > Insecta > Coleoptera > Carabidae > Ophonus > Ophonus ardosiacus. Next base: position 7,084,740 of record OW964838.1, on the reverse strand, counting down.
TCATTAAAATTTCCAGACAAAACAATCTATGATCAATTGGTCAAAAATATATTAAATATTAACATTAATATCTGTCATTTTCAAGAAAAAGATTATTTTTATATGTAAAGACTCAGAAATCCTCTGATGACACATTGTTGGGCGAAACGTTAGGTGTTATACCTAAAAGACCATGGCCCAGAAACCCGAAAAAGTTCCAACCTATGATAGTCATTGGTTGGTTAAAATGGACGATATCAAACTTATTTGTCTAATTTAATCATAAATAACAAAACCAGATAATAATAACACGAACTCAAATCAAATCTGACAAAATTTATAAAAAATTTCACACAGACAAACATCTGTTTTTCTTCTTATTAGTATTTGAAAATAAAAGATACTTCTTCTTTTACTTCTTATTTTCACTATGTTTTGTGTGACTTTATAAAACCCCCTGACAAAATTTTATGTTTTCTATGCTAAATTATGTTCTATGTTCTGTGTTAATTATAAATCCATATTGAGAATGGATTTTTAACAACTTTCAAATTTCTTTGCATAATTCTAAAAATAAATATACATATATAATTGTAGGTCATATAGGTCTTATATATTAGTTGATATATAGTTTGCCTTTCCCGTGGTACCTCTATTTCCAATAAAGGTTCTATTTACTCACATAAAATTTACAAGAAATGCCATTTAACAACGGTTGTTTTATCTTAACAACGGGAGAAATGCAGTTCTTAAATTAACAACTCGACTTAACTAGTTGTTAAATTTTAGCAACTTGGGTCCTATTATCACCTCCGGTTTAACAGCCTGTTAATTTAATTGTCAGTTAAAAGAAAAATACAGCATCGATATCGTAGCCTAAATTGTAAAAATTACACATTTCGATGCCACATTATTCTTATAACCGACAGTAAAGTTAACCAGTAGTTTAACCAGAGATGAAAATATCGGGCCTGGATGTAATAGAAATTTGGAACTTAGCAATTGTTATTCAATTCAACAATTGAAAATGGTTGTTAATTTTAACAACTTTGTTAGAGAATTAGACCGAATAAACGTAGAATAACCTTAGAAGTATATGAAATTCATTTTAATTACCCATTCTCCAATTTGAAATTAGGCCAACTGTTCCCCTTTTTCAATGACCATAACTCTTCATCAGATATAAGTACGTAAGTAATGTTACAAAATTTATGCATTGGCCATTAAGACCTAGAAGGCTCATACCGGTATATAGACTCCCTGTCATAAGATTTACTAACGTCTTTGGAACGGATGCCCTAATGAATTTATTGTGAGCTCCAGAATCTGAAAATACCAAATGAGGAGTAGGATTTCCTACGCGCTACGAAATAGACCACGGATTCGCTAAGAATCAGGCACAATATAATTAAATGCAATATAGGTACAACAGGTATAGTTAGAAATTAGCATGTACTTAATGGGATAAGTAAGAAACTTAAAAAAATATTGTTTGACCGCACAATACCTCCCGCCATTTATTTTTTATAAACACAAATAACTACCCCAATTTTCACGTGGTTTTTCTCTTGCAGAATCCGGGCACAGGTCACGGGTCATGCTCGGCACCCCACAAGGTGAGTTATGTCCCGGTAACGGGCGTTTGCCCCTTCCACATGCACGCCCATGGCGCGCGTCCCGGCCCAGAGCCAAATGAAGATCTGTAGCGCGGGCGTCTTCGCACACAGGCGCAGTTAAGCACGGAATCATGTTCGCTTTAATTTCTTTTCTCTTTTTTATTCGACTGAGATACGAAGAAATATTGGGGATACACCAACATATGAAATAATCGCCAATATTTTCATATTTGAGGATCCAAAACGAAAATACTATAAGACTAAACACCAAGAAACTTCGTGGTATTTTTTATATAAATAATTTGTAGTAAGCAATTTTGCAGCCCATTCCATTGCAATGAAACCAAGTGAGAAATTCAGATATTTCTAATGAACAGATGTCAAATTAAAAATCAAGATAGCTTGTGCATTAAGTAGGAGAAAGTACTGTGTCATACACTGTAGTTCTAGTATGTGGCAGCTAGCTTTTAATCAGTGGAGACGGTAGTGGTTCCTATTTCGTACCGGGCGCCAGATATTTTTCTGGCAGAAATTACGAAACACTAAAAACAAAACTGTCATTGTATTGTTACTGCCTAAAATGAGTTTTATCAGTTAATTGTAAATGGTACTAAACACTTGAAGATTAACCAATAAACAAATGGTACACTGAATAATTTTCTAAATACTAAATGGCAAAATTTAAATCAACAGGTATGTTAATAAATGGTTACTAATAATATACTTTACAAAAATGTCAGCGGAATATTAAAAACAAAACCAACAATAGGGCTGTTGCAAGAATTTTTGTCTTCTAAGTCACGTGATCTGAAACAGAATGTGACGTCAAAGTACATACAATCTAGCATGTGACAAACTATCGCCTACGTTTATTTATATAAATATAGTGTGTTCAAAAAATCCTAATTCGGTCGAGTTTATAAACAAAAAACCGAATGTCAATTTGATATTATTTAATTAAATGTCAAATTGTCACGAGATATTGTCAAAATCAAAGCTTTTCTTCTTGAATCTTTATTTTAGATATAAAAATCTAATGTCTAAGGGGTCTCGTGGCCGCGTGCCTGAGCGTCTGGTCGCGAACCCGGGGGAACCGGGTTCGATCCCGACAGACGCCAAATATTTCCAATTTTAAATGGCACAAAAGTAAACCCTGTGGTGCACTCTCCACATCAGCTATGAGTGCCCGTGAGGTGACGCCTGGTAGGCGCCCACACGGTAAAATATATCGTCATCATTACCGATGTCTACATGTGTTGTAGATACTGGCACACCCAGAAATGGGTAATATGCCGTGATGATATATTTATTTTATTTTTATTTTAAAATCTAATGTGGCCAGCCCATAACCTCCCGCCAGGTATTTAACAGTGATCTCTATAACATAACTCATAAGAAACTTTATTTTACATTTAACAAATATATCATATACAAAATATGTTTCACTAATATTGACAAAACTAATAGAAAAACTTAACGAAAATTCAATATAGTACTCGTATCTTTACAGAAAGTCTTTTCAAAACAAATCAATAGTATATATAATATTTATGGATGATGGAAAATATATTATTTTTACAAACCTTAATTTCATTAGATTCAGAAATATTACAACTTTATGCTCCTTAACACGATTTATTAAACAAATGTCACTGTCATGAAGCAATCACATTAAAATTAATAATGATTATTAATTTCAATGTAATTGCTTCTTGACAGTGACATTTGTTTAAATATATCAAAATTGTCATTAAAGTATTGTTGCATAGGCAACATGATGTATAAAAATAAATTATTTTATAAATTTATATGTTTCCATGACTATTTCTAGCGCCGACCATTTATTTAATTATTTTCAAAAATTACAAATTATTATTATTATTATTACTATGAAAAATATTGCACAAACTAAAGAGAAAGGAACTATATTCGAAAATGTCCGTTAGAATTCTATATATGGAAATTAAAATCCCCTTCACGGAGCTATATTTTGTCTATGATCTAATTAGAATTTCACAAAAACATTTCATTTCATCTTCATTAGAATTCCTGTCACATTTTTCGATTGAGTCGGTAGCTGTGTAGTAGAGCCGTAACAAGCTCGAATGCATATCAATTTAGCGAGATTTGAACCGAGTGTTGCAGCACCTGGTGTTCGAGCGAACACCGCTTGCCCATTATCCGCCCTTAACTCGATTACAAGGCCCCGCATCCCACAAGGGGAACAACGAACCGAGATTGAGCACGATAGTGAACTGTGATTAGCTACGGAAAAAATTGTACACAGCCTTTTACTAGGACGGAGTGCTCGTATCGGATAGAATCGGGTCAATTCGCGAGTAAAATTAACTTGCGTCCATCTTGCGGCAGTAAGTAGAACTAATATATTTCGTACTGTGTCGAGAATGTGATAGGTGATGTTATTGTTGTTTATTTGGTTTCTTTTGTTGCATAGTACACTTTTATTTATTTTGTTCTTATTCATATTTATCGTTTTATATCTCAGTATAATTATAATGAGTATTTCACTCATACATTTATAAACCAATCCAAATTCAGGATTCCACCTAGTTACCAAGTTTCATTTTGACAAAACAATGTCACAAAAAAATTTTCGCACCCTTTAAGCCAATAAGATGCTGTATTTTTACAATTGAGTTTTAATAAGTGAAATTTTTTTGACGTTTTAAGCGTTTTAAGAGTGCCTAGGAAATATTGTTTATATACCTGTCAAAGTCCTGTCCGCTTATTTTTATTTTTGAAATAGTCATCCGAATACCATTCGTGGTTAAATTTTATCCTGGCAAAATTTTCAGATTGTTACTCGAGCCTTTCGCTCGAAAGCTCGTGATTTTTTTGTCAATGTCACTCAATAAATTACTAAGCAACCGGCCCTCGTAATACTCTGAAAATTTTTCAGGCAAAAAATTACCACTTATGATATTATATATGATAAAACCCCGTTAAGTGTCAAGTTCATTTTGCGTTGTCTTTGGAATTTATCTCACTAAATACCACACGACCTCTCAGATTTTCTCTGATAAACTTTTATTTTTAAGCACTCATTTTTTTTTGCTTTTAAGCAATATCACTCATGCAAACTGACATTAGGTAAAACAACTTCGTCGCAGTTTGCTTTCGTGTTTCTTGCTAAGCAAAAAAAAATCGTGCAAAATAAAAATTTATCGATAAAATCAGGAGGTCTTGTGATATTACTTCTGATAAAAATCAGTCTCTTTCAAGACTGTTTCCCGTTTATTCCTTCATAACCTGTTTGCTATTTTCCTATATCTATTCTTCGTTTCCGTCATTTTTCTTTCCAAAAATAAATTCTAGTATTTCAAAAGTTAATAATAAAACTGTTTTACGTCACGGTTGTCATTGTTAGGGGGTCGAGGGGATGAACACTGATTAAGTTTCCATGCCATGCAAAAATATCGCAGATTGTGCCATAGTTATTCCACACAAAACCAAAAGACCACTACCACTCTTAAGTATTTATTCTCCATCAAAAATACAACTTTTCTCTAAAATTAATAGGTCAGAAACTATAGCAAAATGAAGAGAATAACATTGTATTCCATATATTATGGATTTCAAATAGACACCCGGTATACGAGTGCGACTGACAGTACGAATTACGCCCGACATCTTTAAAGTGTAGCAGCTCCTCTATCGGTAATTTTACGAATAGTTGACGAATTCGCCTAATAGCTAACAGTTTCCTAACTAACCAACTACAGTCCCACTGAAAAAGGTCTGTTTTCCGAACATTCCTTTTTATTTTATTTTCAACATCAAAGGTCCTAAATTACAAAATTAATAACTAAAACAAATTACCTACTTCTTGAAACGATCATTTAGACTCTGAATGAATTTATAATATTGCAGGAGGATCGAATTAAAACATAATTAAAAAAGGAAGCGGCTGTTTCGCAGATTCAAATATCTTGTGACACGTCCTGCTGCTAGCAGGGCAAGCAGGAGAGAAGAGAAACGCAGGAAACTGCAATCTCATCTCACTGCGGGTGGCCGGAGTAGGACGCAAGATTTCAAACTCAAGCTATGAAGCTGTGATATTGTTAGCAAAATTGCATTGATATTACAGGATTGCAATTCAATATTTAGACATAAAAATAAATAGGCAGTGAGATCGTCGTTTAATTTTATTGACAAATTGGAAGATTCTATATTGTTTCCATTTTGTAAAACAAGGTATACGCGCATCGGGCATTTCAGACGTAGCGCTATAGTTTGGTTTACAAAAGATGACTATTCAAGGTCATTTACAAGCCGTCTGATATAATATTACTTGCAGATAACTTCATTGCATTTCGCACCCATAGCCGTACAAACATAAAATATTCGTTATGTTATATGTTTTAACTGAAAAAATAAATGCAATGTTTATAAATAATGCTTTTCTCAAAATTTTATTTTCTTCACCTATGGTATAAACATGATGTAAACCAAGTAATAATAATCTGATTCAAATGTTACCGCCACTGGATAAATATTAGCACAGAGGGCAGTGTAGTAGATAATTATACATTTGTAAATCTGCGACATACGCCCCTAGTACTTTGTATTAGAAGGTAATATCACCATTTATTTATAATCTGTCATGTAGCATTAATTTAAGAGACATTCGTCAAATAGTCTTTATCCTTCTAATACAAAATGTTGCTAATAGCCGAGACAGACGACAAATATTAATGATCATTGGCATAATTAGTAATTTATCTTAATTCATAATTATCAAAATACCTGACAGACGATATACAAAATTAATATCATTTTTAAAATGATGTCTGTGTGTGTGTGTGGATGTGTGTATGTGTGTATGTTTGGATGTTGTAGACATGATTCCTCAAAAACCATAAGAATTGTTTAATTATGGATTCCTCAATCTCGCATTCCTGGGAAGAGCTGAAAAGGTTTTGGTAACAATTGAACAACCGGAAGTAGTAGTTTCTGAGTAAATTCTTCTAAATATATTTTTTTGGAAATTTTTGTTATTAAATATTGAAGAACATAAAATTCTCCATCTAATACACTTAAAATTTTTATTATATCTTGTATAGATTTAGAGATAAAGACACTGTAATATATAGAGTAATTTTATCGCAGAGGCTAAGGCACTAAGGAAACCAGTTGACAAATTCCAATGTTTATAACATAGTTTTTAAATGACACATGTCAGTGTCAAAAATCAATAGTTTTAGTGACATTCTGATAGCTTTTTCTGGGAAGTATATTTGATCTTTCTTATTGTTTATTAATTAAATATTTGAAATTATAGGTAAAATGCATATATCCATAAGAAATACCGCCAATCTTGCTAATGAATTGGAAGAATCTCTGACATTTAGAAACTTCCTCATACAATGAAAAATAGATATAATTAGAATTATATGTGTGCAGAAGATATGTTAAATACAATAAAAAACAATATTTGAGTAAAGTTCTTAATTTTTTGTTATAAAACGACGGTTCGAAAGCGAAGTGCAATACAATACTTATATAGCCTAATATGGAAATGGTGAGAGGTCTTGTGCTGGCCACAACAGATTTTTTTTGTCAGAGGGTTCTTAATTTGAAATTAGTTTTGCCCTATTTGAAACTGTTTAGTCTGAATTTGAAATTATTTATTATCAATTTGAAATTGTTTATTCTCAATTTGAAATTGTTTATTCTCAATATGAAATTGTTTAGTCTCAATTTGAAATTATTTATTCTCAATTTGAAATTGTTTAATCTCAATTTGAAAATGTTCATTATCAATTTGAAATTGTTTAAGTCTCAATTTGAAGTTGAAAAGGTATAGTTTTTATTATATGTTCACAGAAAAATTCAAACCGTTTGATTTTCAACTAGTTTGATACCGGGCATGAGCATTATATCTCAAACTTCAACCGTTTGTAAATCGTTCTATGAACAAAACTAATAATATTGGTAATACCAGAACCTAAAGTGTGTACAAACAATTACAACTGCGTCTATTTTCCTGCCGCTTTAATAAAAGAAAGAATTTTTCGTCCAATTTCTCGGCATGTAATTTGCGGTGGCGTATTCCACTTTCTCGCGTTTTATTTCCTCCTCGCGCAGTTTAAAACAGTGTGAAATAACTCCGGGACAATTGCTTCCATCACGTGGGTTTGCAACTCGTCGCCGTCGTCGGCTCCCTCATATTAAAGTGTTTTATAGAGCTCGACGGACGCGACTGGGATGCACTACACTTTATACACCGCGGAGATTATTTTTATTTATGGCGTTTGTTTCAGATGTCGCTAGGATTCGTAACTTTGTGCTTAAGTGCCTCTTTAAACCGAGAAATTAAAAATGAAATACGCAATTGACGGGGGCTTCCCACAAAATAACTAACCTTAAATTTTATTTTTAATACACATTTACTCTACATCGATTTTTCTCAATTGACCCACGTTATTGATTTCTGAACCGCAAAAAAAATCTGTTATGGCCAGCACAAAACTTTCCACAAATTCGATGTATTTTGTACAAATCTCATACCAAAAGTTCCTTGAAAAAGATTTTATATATCCCGTAAAATTGTAACACGAACACATTATTTTTTACAAATTCCATACCGAAAGTTCCTTTGAAAAGATTCTTTAAAAAATCCAATAAAATTGTAATACGAACGTACATTATGTATAGCACTTAACACTTCCTCTTTCTTCAACTTTTCTCTATTTTATTAGGGCTCACAGTTTCTTACTCTTATTTTCTACTCATTCCTGTCTAATGCATCTTCTTGACACAGTTCTTCCTCACTCAAATCTTCTGCTATACAGTCCTTCCATCTCCTCTTTGGCCTTTATCGTACTCCCGGCACTATTATTATTATTATTATTAAGTTCATATCTTGAGACGAGGCCGCAAATGCAAGTCACTTGCGAGGGACACTCTGTCACTTATATCACTTTCAGATCCTATTCTTTCCACTTTGGTTTTGCACTTGACACTGACATCTGTCAATTAGAATTTTTAAATATATGTGCTGTTTTCATAATTTTAGCAAAACTAACTGATTTTTGAAAGTTAATCTCTCTTAATCTCTCTATATCTACTGAATGTGAAGGAAAATGTATAATCGAACCGTATAGAGAATAAGATATTCTTTCTATTGATAATCACACAAAATGTCGAAAATGATATTTAACTGCGTTTTTCCAAGAAAAACTGTTAAGAACTTCAAATAAAGGTACTTCCGGTTGACCAATTATAACCAAAATCTAATTTTTGGAGTTATCGTCGGAGAAAAATTTGTCACACACACACGGACACACACACACATGCAGACATCATCGTAAAACCAGTACAATTGTATTGTTGGGACCCTGAAACGTGCTTATTTATTTAAAACTCACCATCGAATTTTTTGACCAAAGACAATACCTTCCTTACCTAAAGGTGACGGAAGGTAACAAGTAAATGTATATTTATCTCTGTCTTACTTATGGCTTCTAGCATTATTTTTATTTGACATTTAGAAAGTCAGTCCCTTTTTGGCTACAACCCTTGATACCTAGTCATAAACATTTCAAAATTCCGTCTGGTCATAAATCTAAAGAGAAATCGTTCCTAAATTCTTGTTCGGAAAATAAGAATGAAATACCCTAACTTTCATGTCACCGCGGGAAGTGTTCTCTCTGTTGGAGATCTTCTGTCGGCTCGGATGAGACCTGGGTTCGAGGCTAGAAGAAGGTGTCGTCGTATTCCATATTAAGACACAAAGACAGAGGGTTGAACCTGAACCGTGGTGGGTGGCAGTAGAGGTAGGCAAATTCATTTAAAAACAGGTCCCTCACCTGTTTTTCTCTCGATTTTTGATTGCAAAATGTAAATATTTCTTCAATCAAAACCATATTTTTCATGTACCAATTTTCAGTTATTATGGAACTATTTATTTATGATTTCATTCGTGTTTTTCCAATTCGGTAGTAATTAAAAACTGAACAATATTAAACGCATCCGTCAATACATACATGCTAGGTAAATTTCAATCGAACTGGCAAATGTAATTGCAAATCTCTCTGTCAAATTCAGACACAGGTTTCCAGGAGCTTGACAACTGTTTACTTGTGGTTTCCGAACTATTTCCTGCATACACACACTTGCTCTTGCTAGTAGTAAATTTACTGCAAATTGTGCAGTAATTTAGTTCTGAATTACTTAGAGTGGAATTATTTTATAAATGCATCTCTCGTCATTCTTTTACACGTGCTGTTACAGCTTACAGAGCACCATAGTGTTTACTTTTGTGCTATTTGAAATTTTAAAATAATTATTTGCTTCAGAATAAGAATAACATATTTTAGCATACTTGTTGATGTTAGAATGAGACATTTTATTATTTAAAAATTGGAACAGAATAAAAAAATCTGTTATGGCCAGAACAATACCTCTCGCCATTTCCATTTTGTTACATAAGCATTTTATTGCACTTCGCTATCGAATCGTTATAACAAAAAAAAAAAAATATTTAGAAGAATTTTTAAAGAAACTATTACTTCCAGTTGTCCAATTGTTACCAAAATCTAATCAGCTGTTCCCAGGAATGTCAGATTGAGGAAATTGTAGTTAAATGTTTTTTTAAGTCTTATAGTATTTGAGAAACCGTGGTTACAATATCCACAAATCCACATACATACACACAAACACACACACATACATACACACATGCAGACATACATGCAGACATACATACATACATACACACACACACATACACACACACACACACACACACACACACACACACACACACAGACACACACATATGGACATCATCGTAGAAATACTTTAATCGGATTATAGGGACCTTAAAACGTGTTTGTCCACTAAAATCTGGATATGCGATTTTTAGCATGATTCCAATACCTCTCTTAGCGAGAGGTAAAAACAATGGAGTCATCAAACGATTTTAATATCGGTTTTTCTTTTGGTCTTGTTACTTGTCGAGTTACTTTATCATTTTTTTATTGGTCCTTCCTCACTCATGCATTCTAAGTACCCCAATCACCATAGCCAGTTTCTTTTAGTCCAGCGCGTCATATAAGTCTTTGCTGCATTAAACAATTATCAATTTTTATTATGTAAAAGTCAATATGACACACTTTCAAATGCAACTTCCCGTAACCCTTTCTCGTAACACTCTTTCGAGTATAAATATTACCCCTTTGAAGTATTCCACAAACTGCGTCCCAAGAACTATAATCGTAAAGCTCTTGCCTCAGACATAATTAACAACCGCTGCACGCGGAAACAATCTGCAAGTTCTAGAAACCAAGTTTTCGTTTCCTTGCAAGTGCTACAATTCACTCAGCAAGGAAAGGAAAGGCAAGGCTGCGCCTGCAGTCGTATTCCTACCGTTCACCTGCTCCACAGATGATAAACTGGCGTCATTTCCCTCGCAGCACGTCTGCAAACATGCTGATGGAGAATTTGACGGGTGAGGATTTTTTTGAATAAAGATGGAGTAGGAAATTGCCGAATTACAGGGTGAAATGGGAAGTGACGGTAAGAAGTTATATATAACTCGGTCAGAAAACGACTCAGCTTCGCCTGTTTTGCTAGCCTCGGTTTTTGCCTCGGCTGCAAACATCACTTTTGCAGCCTTGATTCACAAATTAGTATTAAAACGAAAAATAAAGACGCCAAACTAATATTAATTTAATCCTTGCATCAAGCTAGATTGTAAAGATTATTGACGTCACTAGACTAGCGTCAATTTAGTTGCAATGGACTAGCACCACTAATCAATGTGCCAGTAAAAGTATGAAGCATTTATACTTTTTGGCGCCATTTAGAGACAGAACACGCCAGTGCAATAACAAAAGCTTCAAAAAGTGGTCATCGGAACTAATAATTCAGTTTTTAAAGACAAACGAGCAATATCCATTTCTTTGGATAAAAAAATTTATTCCATAAAAATCGAAATAAAACAGATGATGCATTGAGAAAATTGTTGAGGTTATATCTGACTCACTTAAAGATTTTGATGTAAACTCTGCTAAAGCTAAAATATTAGGTATTTTTTGGAGGTCAACAGACAAAATTTGCACTACCATATTAATGTTTGCTTGAAGTAACTCAATTGACGCCATTTTTAATCTGTTGCCAGTTGAAAACTGATAGAAATTGTGGAAACATATACTAGTGCCATTAAAATTGGCGCCATAAAACTGGCGACAAATTGACGTCAATAATCTTTAGATGTGAAAACCTAGCTACAGAATAAGAGATTCAGTTAGCTTCGATTCAAAGGATCACCGGTTAGTTTGTCGGTTACATACATATACATAACCAGGGATCCAAATAGTCCTAGAGCATAGGTTAATACTTTCGCTGCCGCTGACGCGCTGGTGCGTCAAAGCGTGCCACTACCCTGGTCCCTACGACGCCCTAGCGCGTTTACTGCGCTTATTAATATCGCTGCATTTAATTATATAGACTTTGCAGCTATGGCTTTATTATTGAATAGATATTACTAAAGGTCTGAATTTATTATATTTTAGTGTTTGCAGCCATACAATTTTCTCTTCATTTTTACAGTATACATATACCGTGAGTTTCGGCTAAAACCTCATTCACAGCTCCGAAAATAAAAATAAAATTATACATAAAAATAAAAATAACGATATAAACAATAGATTCTTATGAAAGTGTTCACAGCTCTCGAAAATAAAATTAAACATAAGACATAAACACAAGGATTTGCAAATGTTAAATATTTTACACAAAAATAAGCACATACATAACAACTGTCATTTGAGCTGTCAATTTACTTTCTGACACAAGGATTTCAATTTAAATATAATTTTGAATAGCTGTCTTAAAACAAAGGCTCGTATGTATGATTGCGTGTAGTGCTATAAAAGGTATGAAGTTGTTATTATTGTTTGTTAATTATGAATGTATTAAATGACAGTTGATATTTTATGTTCGGAGCTGTGAACACCAACCATTAAATCTTATTTATAATTTTAATTATATTATTTTCATAGCTGTGAAGGAGCCTTAAGATGCAATATTTACTATTTTGTCATTAATGTATTACTATGGATACTAATAATACATACTACATCGTTCCAGATAAAATGCAATATAGGTTGTCAAAATTTTCAATGTCAAAAGCTAAATGTACTATCACGCTTTAAAGATATTTACTAAAAAAGAAAAAATCAAATGATTACTTGTTACAATGCTGGTTACAGTTTGAGAAATGTTTGAGGTATGTTTGCTAATTTATCTTCTGAATATTCTAGACCAAATCTTTCTACAGTTTCGAGAAGTTTAACAAAATTAAAAGTGATGAATGTTTGGATAAGAATCAAACGAAAAGGGGAAAAATAAAAACTACGCGAACTGAAAAAAAATTAAATTTATTTACAACGTAATAGAAGTAAAAAATTAGCTGTATACAAAAGTTTTAGCAAATGAATTAAATATTAGCAAAACTTCTGTATTTAAATAATTAAAAGACGACAAATTTGCATTTTTAATATCACTAATGCCCGTATTCACCAACATCAAATAAATCTTCCAATAGCTTATTCATTCAATAAGAGAAAAATATCGATTCGATACCATAACACAAATGATTCTAGATGTCATATTTTGATGCGATAGTTTTCTCTTATTCGATGAATAAGCTATTCGAAGATTTATTTGATGTTGGTGAATGCGCGCATAAGAGTTAAGATACTGCTCTTATTACTTTCTTACGTTATTTATAAATCAGTATTATTATAATGACAAGTTCTTTTAACATTGACAACCCCTGTTAAAAGACGACAATTTTTTTTTTTTTTGAACGTACTTTTATTTACAATCTATCTAATACAAGATAATGAGTAAATGATTTGATTATAGTAACATGTGAAAGAAGGGTCCATTGACCTTCTTCCTTACAACAACATATTCATAATATTCGTAGCTAAACCTATGGGGTAAATCTAATGGATTAATAATTCTTCTTAGTCTGTATGTGGCACTACTATTGAAAAGACGACAAATATCATTATTAATTTCTTACGTTATTTATAAATCAGTATTATTATGATTAACAATGACAATCTATGTTGCATTTCATCATTTATATAAGGCGTCCGACTGTAGAACGTCAAAAAACTTGTGGCAGAGAAAATGTTAAAAGAAAAGATGCCAGCTTTGCTGAGATCGTGAGAAAAAAATAGTCTGCTTTATTACTATTATAAACTACAAAAAAAAATCAACATTTTCCAAACTGTAATCATTCTTACACAAAATTGGTCCTCCTTACAATGTCCTATATTTTATTTACCATCATCATGAAATAAACTCCGGCGATTTTCCGTTCAATGAAAATTCAATCAATCCTTGCAAACTATTGTCCTTGCTTTGCAACATGGTGCATCCACAGCCCCATTAACCCTGCAGCTTGGAGCGTATCGCCGTGTTGCCACATTGCTTACACGTGTGCTCGGGGCGCGTGCGACATGCGACAAGTGCGGCAACACCGGCAACAATACAGACAATGGCCCACGTTCGCTTGAATTACCTTGCGGTAGATGGGCAGGAGTAACGAAACGCAGCCTGCAGATATGGTGATATGTGGTTAACTCAGCTTTGAGCTTGGAGGGAAATATATTTAGGAGAGCTCATTAGGGTTCATTCATAGTGAGATGATTGTTTGCTACTGTGCGTCTAATAGCCTGATCAAAAGACATAAACATCTCAATTTTTGATTAAATGCCAGTGTAATTCAGTAAAATAAATATGCGTGTCATTTAAGGGAAACAAACAAAGATGCAATTTGGAAAATTGCAACGTGCACCTGATCGAATTAAAGGTTTGTACATTCCTCTATGTTGCGTTTTACCGCAAAACGCAGCGGTATTTGTCAATGCTCTTTACGATTTACTACATATTTTTATATTTTTTAATTCATTCTGTAAATAAGTTTCCTCCTACTCTTCTTAATATTCAAGATTCTTCAAATTCAATGACGAGATTAGCGCTATTTATGATACACGCACACACACACACACACACACACACACACACATACACACACATAGAGAGAGGCATTATTGTAGAAATGTTAAAATCGGATTCTAGTGGCCTTAAAACGTGCTTATTCACTAAAATCTGGATCTGTTATTTCTAGCATGAATCCAATACCTCTCTTAGCGAGAGGTAAAAATAAAAATTATTTTGTTATTATTATAATTATAAAGTATATTCAGTAAAAATATATTTTCTATTTTCCATTATTTTAATTGTTGACTACTGTTATCAAATAATTGAATTATATTTATTTATTTTAAAAATGTATTTCACTTTCTAAAACGGGAACTTCATAGGTAGACGAGAATATTGTCGCCGATTTTTTTTTTACCATTGATCCTTAAGCTTCATTTCCACCGATTGTCCTAATGCGTAAGAGCTATAATTAATGCTTAAGAATTAAGAGCAATGCGTAAGAACAAAAGATTGCAAACTTCTAACCTGAACTGTCAACTGTCAATCTATTTTATAATTATAAAATTTTTAATATTTCGGTATGGATATAGATACAGAAAATTATGTGTATCACATATTTAAAAAAAGAAGAATTGCTGCTGCAATTGCAGTTTGCTACACAACAAGTAATAAGGGAAAAAATTGTGACATTTCTGTTGAATTAGTCACTAAACAAAATAGCTGGAAGTGGTAAATAGTCATAATGCATTAAGTCTTATGCACTAATCATTATACATTAAGCAATAAAACATTCGGTGGAAATGACGCTTTACTGTAAAAATTATCACTGCTAGCTGCCGCGGCGTTTTACCGCAATTTACTAGAAAAACAGAACGAAGAAAATCTAGTGACTTTACACCGCGATCTGAATAGAACAGCAAATTTCACCACCGCGGTTTGCGGTAGGACCTGAGTCCAGTTTTCAGTTATTGCGTTATCCAGATACCCTATTCTTTGAATGTACAATTTACAAGTTTACCTTCGATTTAAAATCAGAACTACCAGATTTTCGGAATATATTTTTGTAAGGGCGTTGCATTATCTCCTAGCATTAAAAAATGCTAGATAGGTATTTGCGTTCCACTTTTAGTAAGTAACCATGTCTTATGATTAGCAAATGAAATGGATTTTATTCAGTTTGGCATGGGTAATGCATTTAGCATGTGCTGGGTATGTATTTGAATCCATATCGTGCCGGGAACAACACGCGTACTTAGCTAATTGGGTTGGGCAGGCCGGAGTAAGTCCCCTGGTGGCTAGCGTGTTGCCCATCGCGTTGATGTTTATAATACCTTTAAAATCAATTAGCTTGATAAATCCCCCGCCTTACCCCACCAAACAAATATCGATCGAAACATTCAAAAACGTACATATGCAGAAACGAATTACATTACCCATTGCTATTCACATATTGTTTATTAAGAACTTTATACCTTTTTGAAAATAAAAATTCAGTAATTAAAACTTTTAATAACTTTGAACTATTTTGCGGCTGATTGGATGTAAAACCAAATTATTCGATTCTGAAGTGGGGTCCCGTAGCCCCGTGCCTGAGTGTCTAGTCGCGAACCTGGGGAACCGGGTTCGATCCCGACCGACGCGAAATATTTAGAATTTTAAATGGCACAAAAGAGACCTCTGTGGTGCACTCTCCACGCCAGCAGTGAGTGCTCGTGAAGTAACACCAGGTAAACGCCCGCACGGTAGAAATATAGTATCATGATTACCGATATCTGTGGCAAATCAGATTGATGCCCCTAGACATGGGCAATATTCCGTGATGATACATAGGATAGCTATCTGTAGTTTTATCATAATTTTGTCCAACGTTGGTGTCCTGTTTTTTGTCATTGGCGCTAATCTTAATAATTGATTCAAAGCTTTCATCATATATTATTTATGAACAGTTGGGTTAACCGGAATAGAAAATCAATTTATACTTATATAGGTAACAAAGAATAGACGTCATATATAATTATATTGTTAATACAAAATGAGATGTCCTTCATTATACTAAGTGTGAATAAATTATATTAAAATTACAAGTTTTTACGAACAGTTTCAAACAAAATTAAAAGTTTAAAACTGTGTCGTCCCATGTTCGGTCACGCTGACCACGTATGATTAACGACGTAAAAATCCTACGTCACTTTCATCACTGACCGGCAGGAGCAGGTCCATTCAAATAATTAACTTTCAAAAATATTAATTCGTTTAATAGCAAAAAATATATCATTAATTTTGTTAGCCACCATCAAGAGACTAATGAAATTATTAACTTCAACAACTAAAAGCATGAAACACAAACGAAATAAAAAAAATATCTTGAAATCCAAAATATCCCTCCAACCCAATCGAAGGGGAAGCTATTTCCTGAAACTGAGCTCTACCACAATAAATGAAGACGGGTCCTTGCTACAGGCTTATATATCCGCTGAACTAGTACGCATCAGAAGAAGCTTCCTCGAGGGGCAACAAGCCCAGGTCAGAGAAGACGTATCTAGGTTGGAACACCGCAAGATACTCCTGCTCTATAAAATGTATTGGGCTGACATGTAGCAATCGACATAGGCCGTCACGCTGCTTCGGTATGTCGCCGACACGGCGTACAATACAATCGAAAGAACTTGTACAAAGGCTGGGGCTGATAACACCCCTCAGAAACGTTTGCCATTTGAAACGAACAACCTTCCGGCTTCCAACATGCTGAAGACCACAGCTCGCCTTACATTACGCCAATCGGGTATTATTACCCACAATTCGATTAGCCCCACAAAGTTCCAAATCGACCAAGAAACTGACGTCATGCTCCCTGACAATGTCTTTGAACCGCTACCCCTACTACTTAGATTCATAATAAGGCACCTGCAAAAATCGCCAGCTTCCAAAGTGAGGGAGTCGCCACTATCTAGCTTGCAACGGTCAGCCCTTAGAAGAAGATTAAGCTAAACATCCAGTACTTCCACACCCTTAAGATGTTGTAACACCAGCCCTCCAAAAAGAGCCATCAAAATAGAGACACTCTACTAGAAACAAATAAATATGCACCGGAAAAGATATCCTACCTGATAGTGATAACAGTGCATGCCCGGAAAATAATTCCTGCAGCAATTGAAGAATGGGAGTTGGCTCATGCCCCATACAGCCCGAATGTAGGTTTGTTCGACTATTATTTATGTAGAAAATTGTAAAAGAATCTACGGGTAGGTGATTTGTAGCTGGACGCACTGAGACAACTTTGCAAGAGCAACCAGCCATTATTCAAATACTCCTCGCTCCTATGTGTGCAAAAAAGCTACCCTCACAACGTGCCTAAAAGGTACTTACGAGTTGATTAAATTACGTGTTACAAGCAGAATTTTTACTCACACCAATATTTTTTCAAAGCTATAAACTGTTGGTAATTGAACTTCGATTTTACCAAAGAATGAATTATAAATTAAAGTTCCGACTAAACTGGGAAGTTAATAATGCAGATCCTATTAATTACTCATAATTTCCTGGTATATTACATTCCAATTTCCTGTGCAGATGCAGTGCCTTTGTCACCATATCGTGGGTGAACTAGCAATACCTAATAGCTACTATGTTCATCGAAAATAACTTATTAGTAGATTTAGATTAAACGTCGCTATTTACACTGTAATTTAAAAATGTCCTGGATTAACAATATCTCCTATCTTTAGCTACATTGAGTTCTTGTTATTAATAGATTTGCATTTTGCATGTGCGTAAATTCTAATTTAAAAGTCTCCCGTAAAATTTAGCTAAGATCACTTAGGAGGTCTTATAACTCTAGCTAAGATATGTATAAGGATCAGACTGCAAATCGTATACCTAACCTAACCACATCATTAGATTTAGAAAAAAATTCTATCAAAAAAGTAGAGATGAAGATCTCTTGATAAATAATAAAACAAAGGAGTTCGGACCATCGTTGCCGAATCTCACAGGTCGGGTGGCGGGTCGCGTTTGCCAAGTGACGGAACAATGTGGTAATTACCAGCAGAGGGTTAATTGTGTTTTCTAATTGGGGAATTGCAGCGCAGCAATTAACTCAAGGGCTATGCCAAGGAGGAAGTCAGAATGCTGACGAAGGATAAAGGATTTGAATACATTTATCTTAACAAAAATTACAGCAATCCATGCACGGCCTACCACCTTGATTATGATGGTAAAATAAAAATGGTTTTAAGTTTTTTAATACACAGTTTAAATTTCATTATTTTCTTTTTCATTTTTATAATTATTATCTCATTGATGAAAGTGAAAGAAGATAAATCTTTTAAAATAGTCCTTGTCTTTACGTTTTATTATTAATATGAATTTTAAATGTGCATTCTTGTTAGGATGAGAGAATGATAATAAAACTTAAAAATACTCACAAAACAAAAGTATAGCTTAACGTTACTTACAAGACATAGAGAGAATCCAGATTTAGCTTCTAATGAGACCCTTTACTTTTGGCACAATGAAAAACTAATTTTAAAAGGTCTACCTGTTTGTTCAACATTGGTTGTACCACACGAATAAATTATTTTTCTACAGTCTTTTTACAAAGTAGGCATTTGCGCTTGCTTTTGTCAACGCAAAATATCACTTTGTAGCTCATACGCAACAAAGTAGAGAAAACGCTCCCTGTCCGAATTTTTAACTATAAAATGTTGAGACATGCCATTTGTCTACATTCTTAATAGAAACGTTTAGTTAGGAACTAATGGCGCTGTAGTTACTTACACATGTACCACCTCCGCAAGTCAATCTAACTTATGACTGCGCCATCGGTATATTACATAACCAAACAAAATGCCGTACTGCTGTGTGAAGGAATACAGGGGCATTCATTTACAAACATGAAAGTAAAAAATGCTTAGATTATGTTAAAGTAATAGCTCAAGAAGAATGAAAAGTAACGATAAATGAAAATTTGAAGGACCCCATTGTGGCGATTGTAGAAAAACAACCCCTCTAATGACAAAATCCCATTTTGCGCTCTCAATACACAAATAATTACTGTAGATTCCTAATTTATTCACAGGGTTGTACAGTACTTTTATTTTAGTTGCAGTTAACAATGAAATATGAAGTAAGCCAACACTATTGAGCAGTATTATAACCTTCGTGTATATTATTGTAGCAAAAACGCATGTAAATTAATTACCCAGGAGCACGCGGCATTTCAAAGAGAAAATTTGGGGTTAGGTAGGCCGATGTTGGAGTGTTTGCACAATATTAGACATCATTATAATACTGGATAGGTTGAGTAGGGAAGCTCACAGGGCTCACAGCGCAGAGCAGAGTAGCAGAGTACAGCAGCGAGATACCAAACACAAACAGAACGGGTCACAAGCTCGCAAAGCGAAAAGAGAGAGGCGAATTATATCGCGGGAACGCTGCCTCGGGCGCTGTTAAAATATTTACCATACAGCGTTTAAAGGCACTTTCAACGCCCGGAAAACTGAAGGAAATTGAATATGCTTGTGACGAGCAGAATCGAACCGTCTGAGCTCAGAAAAGTTGAAAGCAGGTGAAAAATAAATGACGCTGATTGATGTCATGCTGTGCTTTTTACTTTATGCCCTCAGTTTCATCGTTATACGCAATAAACTTCTCCAGTTTAAATCATTTACTAACTCACAACTCGACATACTAATTTTATCAATCAACGAAAATCTGTCATCTCAAATTTGAAAAAATGAACAGTACAACTGAGCCACATAAGTAGACTATTATAGCACCAAACGAGTTTGTTAATAGCTCATTAAAGGGGTGTACAATTTATTTTTATAAGGTTGGTGGCTAAGAATTTCAAAAATATCAAATGTCAAATTTCGTTAAATAAACGAACACAAACGATTGCTAAGAATTTTATTTTTACAGAATTTTGAATTTAAAACTAAGAATAATAAGAAGACAAGACATTAAGTAGTAAATTTAGCATGAAATAGAAAATATCGTATGGTGTTACAAAAATAGGGTTAGAGTTGTCAAATGAAATATCAAACATCATATTAATACCGCCAACTGACAAAATTCTCTAAATTTTGACATTACTATTTTTCATTTAAAAAAGGCTTAGGAAGGCAAAATAGAAAAAAATTGTATAAAGAACTCATGTCATAATTGTCGATTATTTTGTTCGAAGGGTTGGATAACTGCGCGTTGTGATCCAAAACTTCCTTCTCACAAAATAAAATGGCAATTATGACTTCACGGGATCTCATAGCTCAGTTGGTAGAGTGTCCGACTAGATATTGGAAAGCCCTGGGTTCAAATCCCAGTGAGATTCATGAATTTTTCGCAAAATGTGTCTTCGTTATTTACACAATTTAATTTGAACACAGTTCATTGTAACTAAGTTACAGAAATTCACTGTTGAATTACATTTAAACAGTTCTTTACAGGCAATTATGACATTCGTTTTTAATAAACTATTTTTTATTTTGATCTTGCGTTATAGGCAAAAACTCCATTCCACTATACTTTTACAATTTGTGTGACCTGCGTAGAGTAATTTTTAATAATTTAAAAAAAGTTCAAGTAGAAAAATTTCTCTCTCATTCTACTTATCTAAGCGTAACTTTTGCCGCGTATTCATTCATTGGTTCATACTACTTCCATTCATCATCCTATGCTTACAAATTTTCTCACTCCCAATGTTCAAACTACAGCTATTCATATTTAAAACGATTTATATTTACTACTAGCGTGTAGTAACGTAGCCGCTTCGAATACGGAAAGTTCTGTGTTCAAATACCCTTTGAGTATGGATCTTTTTGTTATTACAGTAAAACATTGTTTATTCTTTCTTGGAACAAATGACCTTGAACAGTCATCGCCTGAAATACTAAAATAGTAGAGTTACTAGCTATAGTTTATGCGAATTCATCACGACGATCGCCAATATTTTACTCACTTCTACAGCCTAAACGATTTAACATATTTGCACAATTTTTGCGGAAAATATTACTAACTGTTGAACAGGAAGGATGTAAATGACGAAGAACGAGGTGTACCAGGAAGTTTGGAAAACTTTATGTAGATAATTATGACACTGCGGATACATTCACTATCTCACTATAGTTTCTTTAATCACAACGATCGACAAAATTTTACGAACCTGTACCGCCTAAATACGTTAAATGATTTTGATGAAAGCTGTAGAGACTAAAGCCTCATTTCCACCGAATATTTTAATGCTTAATGCGTAATGATTAGTGGACAATACTTAAGGCATTGGACAATTTACTAGGATACTATATCCAGCTATTTTGTTTAGTGACTAATTCAACAGAAATGTCACATATTTTTTCCCTTATTGCTTGTTGGCTAACAGACTGCCATTGCGATAGTAATTCTTCCTTTTTTTAATTAAAATTAAAATTTTAATAATTATAACATAGACTGACAGTTAACAGTTCAGGTTAGAAGTTTGCAATCTTTTGTTTTTACGCATTGCTCTAGTTCTTAAGCATTAATCTTATGCTTAGCTGAAAATGGTAGTAAACGTTGCCATATAATATATTTTTTTTTTTCGCGATCGCCCAGAAAATGAGCTCTTTCTGATCACTATTTAGACCGGAAAGTCCTTCTTTGCTAAGCTAGCTCGGAAAGTTGTCTATAAGGGATCGGAAAGTACTTAATGCTTAAATGATCTTATTTACCAAGATATTTAGATACTAATCCAGTAAAATAAATACGATTAAGTTAGTAAGGACTACAAACATATCTTCGATGTCGTAAAAAGTAATCCCCTTCCGAAGTGAAAAGTAAAACATGAGGAAGAATACCTACAGTGAAATTAATTACAAACAAATCTGTTTTTGTTTGGTTTTGTTGAAGCCGAGCCCGCACGAACTGTGTGAAATTCTAAATTAATAGAAATTTCGTGCATCGCATATTTAGACCGCTTCATGTTTCGTGTAATTTGATGATGGTTTGTTCCACGTGGAGAAACAACTAATTAAATGTTCCAGTTCAGCCAAATTATTTTCCCTGGTGTTACCAACATAAACTTTTAACAACAAATATTTTATTTCGCAAACTACGGAGAGTTATTATTTTCAAATAAGAAATTTTAATGCGAGAGCTTAAACAATGATATGTACAAGGTGTTACAATTAGTTCACATCTCTCTCCTTCTTTAGGGTATAAGATCTTACATTATCATGTACACAAAATGTATTCGTTTTTAATATTTAGTTTTACACATTATAGAAAAAATTAATAAAAAGCAAATTGATATGTTTGCGCTTTTTATGAAGATTTTAAACGATGTATTTTGTATCTTACTACCGTTAAGAAGATGCAAGTGTGTACCGAAGCATTGGTGTTATGCCAATAAATGCAGTTTGACTGAGAGTTCGAGTAATTGTTAGTACTTTATGCATCCCACAGTCGAGAAATTTCCCACAAATAATATGTACTATTCGTTTTTACCTTCCGTCAAAAGGAAGGTATTGTTTTTGGTCAAAAAATTCAGTGGTGAGTTTTTAATGAATACGCACGTTTTAGGGTCCCTACAATACGAATGTATTATTTTTAAGATGATGTTTGTATGTGTGTATGTGTCCGTGTGTGTGTCTGTGTGTGTGTCTGTGTGTCCGTGTGTCCGTGTGTGTGTGTGTGTGTGTGTGTGTGTGACAAATTTTTCTCCGACGATAACTCCAAAACTACAATTCTAAAAATTATGATTCTTTCATATTCCTCTTCTTTACAACCATATGAAGAGCTGATTAGATTTTGGTTATAATTGGTCAACCGGAAGTACCCTTATTTGAAGTTCTTAACAGTTTTTCTTGAAAAATCGCAGTTAAATATCATTTTCGACATTTTATGTGATCATCAATAGAAAGAATATCTTATTCTCTATACGGTTCGATTATACATTTTCCGTCATATTCAATAGATATAGAGTTATAGAGAGATTAAGAGAGATTAACTTTCGAAAATCAGTGAGCTTTGTAAAAATTATGAAAACAACTGATATATTCAAAAAAATCTAATTGACAGATGTCAGTGGCAAGTGCAAAACCAAAGTGGAAAGTATATGATCTGAAAGTGATATAAGTGACAGAGTGTCCCTCGCCAGTGACTTGCATTTGCGGCCTCGCCTCAAGATAGGAACTTATAATGCCAGAAGTACGAGAAAGGCAAAAGAGAAGATGGAAGGACTGTATAGCAGAAGATTTGAGAGAGGAAGAACTGTGTCACGAAGGTGCTTTGGACAGGAATGAGTAGAAGAGAAGAGTAAGAAACAGTGACTGCTAATAAAATAGGGCAAAGTTGAAGCAGGAGGAAGTGTTAAGTGCAATACATAATGTACGTTCGTATTCGTATCAAAATTTTATTAGATTTTAGAATCTTTTCAAAGGAATTTTCAGTATGGATATGTAAAAATAGTGTGTTCTTGTTACAATTATACAGGATATATAGAATATTTTTCAAGGAACTTTTGATATAGGATATGTACAAAATACATCGAATTGACGGAAGGTTTTGTGCTGGCCACAACAGATTTTTTATAATAATTATATATTATTATTATATATAATTATTATTAATAAAAAAAATAGAGTATTTCAAATGACAGTATTTTATTTTGCCTTCAGCATTTAGATTTTTGTCTTTTGTCATTTTTCATATTCTGTTAAACCTTTCTTCCATTCTTTAGTCTATAACTTTTATTATCCTCTTCGACCGTTTCCTAAAATTGTTTTTTAACCGACACGTCAGTTTTTAAGATTAAATGCTGTGTGATTAATTAGATTGACCTTTAAAATGATTCATTCCACTCCATATAATTATTGTCAAACTATATTTGAAGTGAATGCAATAACTGTTATAATATTGCAGTCAAACGATGAAATGTTTGTTTGTATGATTGTATGTAACAAGCGATAACAAAGGACAAATCGCGGCAAATTCGTGTGAAATTAGCCTGTTCATCTAATTAGTCGAGGTTGACTAGGACACAGAAGCTTCAGTCTGCAAGATTCAGCCCCATTCACAACCCAGAGTGCCATATACTGAACCACTGCACACAAGATACATGATGCTAATTGTCCCACGCATTGCCAATTGATGAGTGATTGAATGCTTTATTGACTATAACAAGATACAGATAACGTGTGATATTCGATATTAAAGCTTACTTTATTGAAAGGAAATATTACTGATATATTTCCTTACATTAGTCAATAATCGTGTAGTCTGTACAGTCTATGATACGAAAAAGAAATTGTCTGGGAAATTTTAAATGCTAACAGAATTTTTGTAAAGTGACACTACGATTGGAAATATTTTACTACGACTGTATGTCTGTCGATTAGAATTAACTGTGATATACCAGTGGCATGAACACTATTTCATAGTGACGTTATTTTGAGACTACAGTTGACTGACTGTTCCCCACTTCTCTTGTAAACGTTGGTAATTGGTGGAACACACCAGCTTTCTTTGGTGTTATGGACTATAGCCAGCTTCAGTTAAAAAATGCATCCATTTGTTCAACGATAAACTAAAGTGAATATTGTAGTCACAAATAAAGCTGATCAAAATACAAATTAATTAAAAACATTCATAGTAAAAGTACAATAAAGTACAATGTGATGGCGGCATTTGGTGAAACAGTTCAAATAAGATATTTAAAAAAAAAAAAACACTCGACATGTTTCACAAGATTTCAGTCTCGGAATCAACCTCTCAATCATTCTGTGTCATTCTTGTGATACAAGTCGAGTGACATTTTTTAAATATCTCATTTGAATTGTTTCACCAAGAGTCGCCATCACATGGTACTTTATCGTACTTTTATTATTATTATTATTTGGCCTGCTAAGCTCACGGCGTTTTTGATAGATGGCTCTGCATGTAGTTACTTACTTCTGCAGTCATCTTATCTTTTTGAGAAGTATATCATCCACTCACTTAGCCAACTAGACAGAGATAACACATCTATATACTCAATGCCTGCTAGAGACGTCAGTACACCACACTGAAAAGCGCCAATAAGAGCGAAACGCGTCTGTGGTTCTGATTGAGTTAGCTAGTCGCTAATAATTAACCGAGAAGTTGATTCAGAAAGCGAAATCTTGTGAAACATGTGGATTGTTATTTTTTATATATCTTTAAAAAGTCATGTTAAAAAACTGATCTCGTTGTACAACTTCGTCTATGCACTTACGGTGCAGTAATTAAATTTAAAATTGCACATATATCTAGCTTATAATACATACCTAGATTCAAATATGATGTTAAAATTATTTCGCCGAACACACTAGCTGAACAACAAAACCACAAAATTATAAGTTGGAACTTGTAGAGCGCTGTGCCCCGTACCTTAACAAGCTCAGCCACCACATTGCTAATTCTATCTCTAGGGGTAATTTTTGAAGTGTATTCGGGCAGGTACAGTCCTGGCTTGCTATGGCAACGAACCAGCACTTTATTATCGTAGCAGAGCTTGATTGCCCTCGTGTACATTATAATTTCATAATATGCACTTTCATCATGAATATTTAAATTTATATTTCAGGATGAATTTATCCTGCTGTGGAATTAATGTGTTTCTTGTCTTTGTCGCTCAGTGCGGAGATTATAAGTAAGAGAGAGATGGACCACAGAATAGGGATTTGTTTTTATTACGGAATGGGCGGTCACCGTTTAGTTTTAATTGCACTGTTTTGCGAGAGTGTTTCTCTTTTATTTTATTTTTGTGGAACTGGTAAATATTTTTACTCTGATTTAATTTGATATTTCATTCTGCGTAGTACTACTTATTGTTTACATTTGCATTCTCAACAGTATTAAATCCCGATTACAGAGTGGGTTCACTTTTACAAACATCCATGCCTTAGAGGGAACTCGAAACCCAGCACAAATTCATACTGATAACAATAATAACGTATGTAAAAGATCTGTTGTGGCCAGCACAAGACCTTCCGTTAATTTGATGTATTTTGTACAAATCCCATACCAAAAGTTCATTAGAAAAGATTCTATATATCCAGTAAAATTGTAACACAAACATAATATAATTTTTTACAAATTCCATACAGAAAGTTCGTTGGAATATATTCTATAAATCAAATAAAATTATCACATGAATATATAATTACTCTGAAAATGCGTACATTTACGTAACATTCTCTTTACAATCAAATAATATTACTACCAAGTATATATCTCTACCCATTTTTGAATAATTGCCCCAAAAGTCAATATACCCCACATTTAGATAAAAACTTCAAAAATTTCAAAAATCTAATTTTTATGTATCTAGATACTTCTCAATGCGCTGATTTCGAATTTTGAAACCGCAGGTCGATATCTCCTTTCATTCTTGAGATATTTAGATTTAAAGATTTGCTCAAAACTGCCCATTTTTGGGTAATAACCCAAAAATGGGTCGAGATATGAATTTGGCGACAACGCCATTCGACTCTACGGACAAAATTACATAAGTATACCAATTTTCAGAATTTTTGAATACCGCATACAATCTCTAAAGCAAAATAACTGAAAATGGCCAAAAATCGCAAAAATTGTAAGGGGTACCCCTTACGATTTTTTCAGATTTTGGCCATTTTCAAGTTTTTATTCATAAAAAATGAACCGGTAGGACAAAACTTATGAAAATTGCTATACTTATGTATTTTTGTCCGTAGAATCGAATGGTGATGTCGCCAAATTCATATATCGACCCATTTTTGGGTTATTACCCAAAAATGGGCAGTTTTGAGCAAAACTTTAAATCTACATATCTCGAGTACGAAACGAGATATCGACCTGCGGTTTCAAAATTTGGAATCAGCGCAAGAAGTATCTAAATACATAAAAATTAGATTTTTGAAAATTTTGAAGTTTTTATCTAAATGTGGGGTATATTGACTTTTGGGGCAATATTTCAAAAATGGGTAGAGATATAAACCTGCTAGTAACATTATTTGATTGTAAAGAGAATGTTACGTAAGTATACGCATTTTTAGAGTATTTATACATGAGTATATTGGATTCTAGGAACCTAAAACGTGGTCATTTATTCAAATCTCGATACGCGATTGTTAGCACGATCCCTATATCTCCCTTACCAAGGGTAGCGGGAAGTACAAATGTACAATAATGACTGGGAATATTAAAACGAACAACAGTTACAGACAAGAATATTTCTGACGAATCGGGAAGTCGAGCAACTAAAGTTATGATTATTATCAGATATAATTCCTTGATTGGAATCTTGTTGACAAGTCAAGAAACTCTTTCCAAATGATTTTTTTTTATTCTAAAATTCCACTAGTTTTAAATATTTCATATTTATCAAGTACCATTTAGCTCCAAATATGCACTTTGCTAATAGAATGAAAGTACAGTTGTTCCCTTTCGGAATAGAGACATTAACCTGCTTCTTCTCTGATCTAATTCTAAGAGAATGCGTTTTTGTGTTTGTGCAAAATAAATATTAGCTCTTTGTGAAATAATTGTGATTATCCATAGCAGCAAGTGCCCAAGTAAATATCCTTATTCGATTGCGGGCTATGTGAGGTGATAAAAGCATTTCCTTGTTGCTAGTTCAAGTAACAAAAAGCTAAATACACTAAAAGTAGTCACAGTCTTTGAAACCATGGCAAACAGAACATTACAAACTGTTAAATTCCATTTACTAAATTACATTTCTTCTCTTATTATTATTTAATTTTGTTTTGAAAAGAGCACCAAAGAATATGAACTCAATCTATACATATTATTTATCAATGATACAAGTTTCCAATTAAAAATATAATTAGAATGTATTTAAAATAAAATTGAAGAAAGTTGCAGAGAAATGCATAAAAGAAAATACGATTCTTTCCCTGCAAATGCTGTGTCTACACTACCTGGCGTGAAAATGATTATAAAAACAACAAAATGAGGAAAATACTCCTTTTACAGCTATAAAAGGAAAGTTTCCATACAGAAATATTGTTCGAGCTGCTATTGTGTTCTTTCATATTTACCACAAAGAATAGCAACCGATGTTTTTCTCACAGTTTGATTGAAAACGTGGCCGCCAGCGACTTCGATATAATTTTTATGATCAAACAGTTGTTTACATTTATAGAACATAATAAATAAACAAAAAACAAATCCCGATTGGTTAATTTCATAAAACAAAAGCAGGGATGAAATTTTATAAAAGTTTACAATTTAGAAGTTTATAAACATGTTTAACGGATATAGAAAACAAACATAATTTGAAAAGTTAAATCTGAAACATTCATAATTATGTTTAAAAAGAATGTTATACTCTGATCAAAACATATTTCAAAAATTTAATTATTATTATTATTTATTTTTTACTCAAACAAATATTATGTAGGCGATACTTCAAAACATGTTATAATATTATTATTTAAAGCCTACGAAATTGATGTATTTACCATTCAGCGCTTTATTAGTGTTTCACAAGAATCTTGCATTTTTCTTGTTCTTGTCTTGTTCTTGCATAAAATGCAAGACAAGAACAAGACAAGAGTTATATAGTTCGTTGCAAGACAAGACAAGAATCTGCGTTGCAAGAATAGCAAGATTTTTTAGTATTTTCTTGCATTCTTGCACTCTTGCAATATTACACCCAAATACTGTTTTATATTGTATTTAACATGTCTTCTGCACACATATAATTCTAATTATATCTATTTTTCATTGTATGAGGAAGTTTCTAAATGTGAGAGATTCTTCCAATTCATTAACCAGATTGGCGGTATTTCTGAAGGATATAAGCATTTTACCTATAATTTCAAATATTTAATTAATAAAGCAATAAGAAAGATTAAATATACTTCCCAGAAAAAGCTGTCAGAATGTCACTAAAACTGTTGATTTTTGACACTGACATGTGTCATTTAAAAACTATGTTATAAACATTTGAATTTGTCAACTGGTTTCCTTGGTGCCTTGGCCTCTGCGATTAAATTACTCTACATATTATAGTGTCTTTATCTCTAAATCTGTACAAGATATAATAAAAATTTTAAGTGTATTAGATGGACAATTTTATGTTCTTCAATATTTAATAACAAAAATTTCCAAAAAATTATATTTAGAAGAATACTCACTGTTATGATAATGCGTTGTTATTTTACTTAATTAACACACAGACATCATTTTAAAAATGTTATAATCGGATTCTAGGGTCCTTAAATTGTGCTAATTCACTGAAATTTGGATATGCGAATTTTAGCATCAATCCAATACCTCTCTTAGCGAGAGGTAAAAAATGACCCCACCATAACAAGCTTTTGATTCATTTACCCACCGTTTGAATGTTAGTATTGTAAAGGTTTTACCGGTTAATATGTAAGGTCTAAAAATCTCATTTACGTTTTAATTAAGTAAAATAACAATGCATTATCACAACATTGAGTATAAATTACATGAATTAAATACGAGAATTAGAAATATGAAACCTGAACAAAATTCAGTCTTTGTTTTCGTTCGAAACAAAAAGTTAGAGAAAACAAACATTGGGATTATTTGTCTGAAATAGAGATTCATACAGAGGGATTGTTTGTGGGATCATTCGTATGTAAACTGGGTTAAAATTTGAATGTTAAACACGTAATTAACTTTGTTCAAATGTAATCTAAATATATGGTCTTCATGTGAAGTCTGCGAGAGTGAAATACCCTGCTAATCATAATTTCATTATTTATTCGTTATCTTGTCTGAGAATTTCAGCACAAGTCCAACTTGTGGCGCTAGTTTAATTCGTCTACTTTATGAACTGAAATATGTTTGGATAACACGCGAGATAGTTAATAGTTTATGTCTATTTTTAATAAACTGCAAGTTTTATTACTAGTTTTATAGTTACATCGTTTCGACCGACTGTCTTTAAACAGTTTTCATTAAATTTTTATAAGGATTTAATAGAAAAATTACTTTTTAATAAAAGTTGCACTGTTTATTAAATTGATTTATATACTGCTGTACTGGAACCTAAACTTAATATACAATTTATCTTTAGTTTAGCAATGAATTTTTCATATATTTTTAAAAAAAATCAGATTATAATAACGATAATTGAGTAATAAATTTATTTATTTATTTATTTATTCTGATAGTGGGTACTATACTCGACTTTAAGTGATATTAATGATTATCATTTTTATATTACTTTAAATCATAATGAAAAATATATACATACTGCAAATTACTACGCTGTTAAAAATGTGCTCCAAAACCCAAATACCCCAATTTTCCCCAAAATCTTCAAAACTTTCAAAATTCCAATTTTTATGTATTTAGAAACATCTCACCGTGCTGATTTTTGAACCCGCAGGTCGATATCTCTTTTCGTTCTTAAGATGTTCATAACCCAGAAATGGGTGGGAATACGAACCTGGCGACTTCGCCATTCGATTTTACGGGTAAAATTATATAAATGCTCTAATTTTCCCTAAACTTGTCCAAATGAAAATGACTAAAATCACAAAAAATCGTATTTATTTATTCTGCTCTAGAAATTGCGTCTATAGTTTAAAAAATCTGATGTGGCCAACACAAAACCTCCCGCTATTTAATTTTTATTAATTTAAATACATACCTACGTATTTAGTAAGGCTTCAAACTATATTATGTTCCATTGCATATAACTATTGCTTTATTTACGATTTTCTTTATTATTTAATATGTCACTATTATTAATTTGAATTGATTAGTTTTTTGACAATGACGTTTACCTGTCAGTTACATTCATTTGAAAAATAAACTGTGTAACAGAGGAATTGTGTTTATCTTAGGCTTCGGGATTAAAAAAGAAAAATGATTTTTAAATTTATCTGTAAAATATATAGAAAAAGTATTAATGTATACCTGTACAAAATTCAATAATCTATAATTTTACAATGATATTTAATGCGAAAAAATGACATTTAATGGTATTTTTTGAAGAAAAACCATTATGAGCTTCAAGTAGAGTTCCATTTACGGTTATCCGATTTACACCAAAATCTAATGGCATCTATTCCTATTAGAATAGGGCAGAAATAGAAGGTTTCAGAATTTTCTGAATGATAGTATTTGAGTTAGAGTGCAAACAAAATTCGTACACACACATACATACACACACACACACATACATACATACACACATACAGACATCATCGTGAAAATGTTAAAATTGGATTCTAGGGACTTTAAAACGTGGTCATTTACTAAAATCTCGATATGTGATTTTTAGCACGACCCTATACTTCCCTTACCAAGGGTAGCGGGAGGTAAAAAATAGAAAATTTATATATTTATGTATATTTTTCCCGTACAATCTAATGGCGAAGTCGCCAGCCGTGTATCTCCACCCATTTTGGGTTTATTGCCCAAAAATAGGACTTTTGAGGTTCAAGTATGAACGAACATATCTCAGAAACTAAAAGTGATATTAAATTTCTGTTGAAAAATTTGAATCAGCTGAAAGTATAAATTTTGAACATTTTACCCAAAAGTGGGTATATCTCAGTTTTTGAGTGTATAACTCAAAAATTGGTCGATTTGCCGATTTATGGGTATTAGCAATTTATTTTATGGAAGTAGGGCCTTCATATTCTCAACTCTCAGACAATTTTTATGATGGTTTTGTATTTCACTACCCATTTTAAGGCCAAATCTTGCGCCTCATCCTCATTCTCTCCCAGTTTCGGCTCCGTAGAGAAGGCATCCGAGTTATGCGGTCGTTGCCAGGCAACCGCGCGTCGCGTATCCTGGCAGCGAGGCAGGCACAGCGCCCTCTCGGCAACCTGGCCTCATTACATCGCCGAATCTGAACCCGAAACAGAACCGCCGTACCTACTCTGCATGCATACTTCACCACGCGACAAATCGGGTACTGATGACGTAAAATCAGAAGGATACTGTGACAATAACGACAAGATAGTGTGGATGATATATCTATGGCTTCAAGCAAAATGACCAATGACGACATTTACAAGTAAATACTGATACTTTTGCTGATACTTACAAGTAAATGCTTACTTACTTTTAAGTATGTACTTACGTATGAAATACAGTAATAAGCCGTGTGTTTGAAAAAAATTTAAATTTCGACATTTGTAACAGTTCATTCTTACATTTATTTATTGAGAGTCAATGTTATTTTCATTATTTCTATTCATTTTTCTAATATATAAACTTCAGAAAGAATATTATACCACATATTTCCAATTATATATATATATATATATATATATGTTAATTAAAAATCTGGCCATAGGCGTTTAACACGGGAAATTCAGTTTTTCTTTGAGCAAAAGTCCCCATTTGACTTTAGACAAAATGTTTCATATAAATGTTGTAGATAATTATATTCTACGCCTAAATCAGTAAACAGTTTTAATTTTGCACGTTTGGTAACTTGTAAAATCTAATTTGAAATTGTATAAAAATATTGCTCATTTCTAGCGATACCCATGAAATTGAAACAAAGTTACAAAGAAATGCGTATTGTTTGAACTGTCAGAAATTCAGTTTTCAATTAAAAGTTGCAGATAATTCAATTCTGCACCTAAATCACTGCACATGTATTATTTTCAAAATCTAACACTTAAATAACTTTTATTTCACATTCTGTACTCTATAAAATTAAATTTCTGACAGTTCAAACGATATGAATTTCTTTGCAATTTTGTTTCAGATTCATGAGTATCGCTACAAATGAGCAATATTTGTACAATTTCAAATTAGATTTTACAAGTTACTAAACGTGCAAAATTAAATTTGTTTAGTGATTTAAGCGTAGAATATTAATATCTATCTATTTATTTGAAACATTTTTGCCTAAAATTATATATATACGATAAAAATTAATCATCTACTCCAAAAATAATTGACCGAAAAGAAATTTGAGAAAATAATTAAAAGATATAGAATCAAAATAAACAAATGATGATCTGTAATTGATTTTTTCAATTGTTTCTTAATAAATTTCATTTTTTCAACCCAAAAAATTAATACATAATTCATGTTTTACTCATGTTTAAAACAAAAGAATCGTTGAAAAGCTTATAAAATAAGAAAAAAGATGAGACTATTTTCAACATATTCCCATATAAAAAATATTATGTTTGTGTTATATCTCGAAAATTATTAACTTTTAAAAAAATCTAATTACATCGTGTTCATCGTCATTCTACGTAAAAAACAGTATAAAAAATATGTAAACATTTTTTCATTATCTTTTATAGCAAACGAATTATGAGCTATTTTTACAATCAGCGAAAATCAATTTTTTTTCTGCAACTCAAAAACAAAAGATGATCAAAAATTCCTGTGGTGCCTATTAAACATCAATCAGCTTAATAAGAAAGTTTTTCATATAAGGAACACAAATATGTTCCACACTGTATACCCTGTATATTATTCAATACGAAAAGTACAATGACTTCTTTGTATATTTATGTAAACTTTTCCACCTTTAATGTAAACAAGTTTCCAGCAACTAGGATAAAATAACCTCACCGCAATTATCTGCATAATATCTTCATACAATGTCATCATACACCGCTACCTCTCATAATTGCTTCCAACTTCGCAAACTTTGAATTTGGCTGCAGAGCAAACGCCAAGTGATGCTCCCTTATTTTAATTGTTAATATATGTATACAAGACACGGTACAGCAGAACTTTCTCGTGCCCCTCTTTTAACGAGCCGCTAATGGCTACGTGCTTGTTATTCCTGTAAACGGATACCGTAATCCTTCGATGCTATGATGTTCCAAAGTTGACTGTGATCCTTGTAGTTTTAGTTCAAGTGCTTGTAATTTGTAATGGGGCAAATGATTTTAGCAACATATTATTCTCGAAGCCTATTCAAATCGAAATATCTCACACAATACCTCTCGCTATTTATTTTTTTATTAATTTAAAAACATAACTATTGCTTTATTTTATTTACTATTTTCTTTTTAAAATGTCACCATTATTAATTTCAAGTGATTCGTTTTTTGACAATTTGAAATATGAAATGTGTAATAAAGAAATTGGAATAGACTCTGGGCGGTCCGCCACGAGCCCCACCAAACAGAGGGGCCCCCGTTTTAGGTTAAAAAATTATAACTAAACAAAAATGTAATGATCAAATAAACGAAAAGGTTCAGTGTTACGATTTTTCACTAAATAACCACCATAAATAATCGAGACCGCTGTCTTAATTTCTCTTTTCTATCAAGAAACTTTTAGGTTAGGTTAGGAAATTAAAACTACAACTATTGGTAACATTGTAGCTATGGCGCAGGAATCCCCAAATCATATGAGTGATTTGAGTGGTAGTAGTATTGGCAATTTAGTGATTTTATCACTAAATCGGGTAAAGCTGATGATTCAAATACGATTTATTTTATAAATTTGCGACTTATCTGAGGTCTAGTGATTTTCATGTATATCTAGCAACATTTCTAGTTATTTTTCTCAAATATATTCAGGTTAGCAATTCGTATTTTGTAATATAGTGAGTATTTTCCTTTTTTAATATTAAAGTAGTAGTTTAATGCCATTAATTTTGTATATTTTTAAAAATAAAAACTGATTCATGATCAGTATATCATGGATTATCTAGCATTTAATTTTTTCCTGAAGTATATAAACACTCTTTTGCATTTTGCAGAGGAAAACCTACAATTTCGCGAGTTGATAGTTATGTAAATATCAACTTTTTGTGACAGTTTTCGAAAAACTATATTTTTCATAATATAACGCCCAAAAATTAAAGCAGTCAAAATAAAGCACTCCATAATTGTGTATATTTCCACGAAAATCATCTTACGGCTAAATTTTTTATTATTTTTGTCGTTCCCCATTAATGTCGAAGTAATAACGTTGAAATTCGGTGAAAAATTAATTAAGGACGATAAAAACTGTATCAGATAAGTTTAACGAACAGTTTTAATGAA
The DNA here is from genome assembly GCA_943142095.1 of Ophonus ardosiacus. Lineage (NCBI taxonomy): Eukaryota > Metazoa > Arthropoda > Insecta > Coleoptera > Carabidae > Ophonus > Ophonus ardosiacus. Next base: position 7,049,195 of record OW964838.1, on the reverse strand, counting down.
GAATAAAATAATCTGTTTGCTTTTATTGTTAGTGAAACAAAAGATCTTTTGAAACTTCAAGTGATTCAAATTATGAGATAGCAGTTTTCTAGTTAAACTTGTGCACATAATACAAATTTTTAATTAATTTCAGACTTATATGTTTTTATTTTAAGATGTATTTAATCTGAGAATATCTACACAATCAATTAATTTCATATCCTATTGACGGAAAAATTAATAAAAAACTTTTTGTTACAGGCAAGGAATTCAAATGAAATTAATTCGTCTTTGGTATGTATTCAATTTAAAATTTACTTTTAAATCGTTTTCAGTTCACTAGGAAGTAAGAATTTTTATTAATATTTTCATTATTCTACTCTTTATAGAAGCACAGCGTTTTTTTCTCGTATATATAAAATAATCTTTTGTTACTTATCATGCTACTAAAAGAAATCGGTACAGAAATAGCTCTTTTCTGTTTCAAATTCACCAGAAATTAATTTCGAAATTTGCCATATCCTAACCTATACAAATGTAGGTACCTACTCATCTTGAAAGAAGTATTCAATAATAAATAACTATTTTGGCCAAAATTTCAGTTCGTCTCAACTCACATCAGATGCACTCAGTAAATTGTTGATATTTTTATTAAAAATTATCTGTAGTATGCAGTATGCAGCGTACATATTTTTATGAGAAATATCAATTTGTAGGTTATAAATATATTATGAAAATAACACAAATATTGAACAAAAAACTTGGGCGAGATGAAAAATATCCAATAAATCAAACTCACCCTTGGTCGTGGAAGGGTTCTCCAGGTGAAAGAACTGCAACATTGTCTCCAAATCGTTCACAAACAATTGCACGTCCACAAGTTATTCCTATTCACCACATAAAATGTAATATAAACAAGTATCACAACAATAATCACTTCAAAAATATATGTATATTAATGTTTTGCACTATATTTTTACTAATTTAATATATTTAAACTTTGTCCCAAACATTTTACTAATGTTTTTATCATTTTCGTCCAGAGTAACTCATATTTCTCATACACAAATCACTACTTTGAACAAACAACTGATGTATGAATAATAAATGAGGTTACATTGTGGCAAGAACCTGTCAAAATAAGAATAAATTTGTATACCGAATAATATAAATATAAATAAAAATTGAATTTATTTAAAATAGAGCACATATTTTTAAAAAGAGAAAGACCATTAATAAATAAATGACATTTAAAATTTTCTATCATAAAAAAAATTATTTTCATAACAATATAATGTACGTATCCCATGAATTTTGCCTTATGCTACACCAATGTATTTCGTATGAGGTGAAAATATATTATGTAACTTCTAAATCTGAATAACTTTTTTCATATAAACTTTTTTCAAATTTAACATATAAAGCCGTTATTTAATTATTTATGAATCAATAATTCCAATATAATATATGTGGAGCCACCTATCGACAAGAATTATAAACAATAGACATTTGTTAAATATTATGTTATTGACTTTCAGAAATTATTATCTCAAAACTGGGCAGTTAAATCGAAGAAAGTTTCAAATATAATTTACTCATAATATTATGTTTTAATTATTTATGTAATAATCTTAATTATATAGTTTCTATTTTTAGAAATAAATATAATTATTTAAATCATATCAAGAAGTATATGCAAATAAAATAAAATATTAGTTAAAACATTTAAAATTAAATAATAATTACAATTAGCTATAAAAATTATTTTGTAAAAGTAAGTACTCGTACTACCTACTGCCATAACTTAGGTACATACATACGAGCCCTAATCCATATTTGTTAAATTCATTTTTCGTGACTTAAATAGTATTATTTCTAATAATAATGAAGGTAGTTTTTATTTTTTATTTAAAGTAAAGATATTTCCTTATTATAACGTACTTTAAATTATATTTCTGTAGCTAAACATAAATATTTGACAGAATAATAACTCAAATTTATTAGAAAATTTATATTATTTATAATGAATGGATAATTCGCCGATTATTCTTAAAAATTGCCGTAATTTTTTATGGTGTCTTATTTGTGAACTCTAAAAATCAAATGACGTCAGTTCTTTTCAAACTCTATTTGTTTTTCTTGTATTATTACTAAAGCTATGAATTATTTCGTTTGACATTAAAATAAAATATTTCAGAAAATATACATATACTACTATGTAGCATAAGAACCATAAAATATCTATAATATTAAAAAAAAAATCTGTTGTGGCCAGCACAAGACCTTCCGTCAATTCCATGTATTTTGTACAAATCCCATACCAAAAGATCCTTGGAACATATTCTATATAATATTATGTAAAATCGAACACGAACACATACTATTTTTTACAAATTCCATACCAAAAGTTCATTTGAAAAGGTTCTATAAATCCAATAAAATTATAACATAAACTACACTAAGTAATGTCCTTCCATCTTCTCTTTGGCCTTTCTCTGCGTGTCACTTGCGAACAACACTATGACATACCAATTTTAGATCCTATACTTTTTTCCATATTTGGTTTTGCACTTGCAACTGACATCTGTCAATTAAATTTTTTTGAATAATTATGTCAGCTGTTTCCATGATAAATAGCAATGCTGACTAATTTTTGAAAATTAATTTCTTTATAATGCTTTAACTAAACATCTATTGAATATGAAGGAAAATGAATAATCAAACCATACAGAGAAGAGTATTTTCTTTAATAAATATAATAACAAAATGTCAAAAAATAATATTTAACTGCGTTTTTTTAAGAAAAACTGTTAAAAACTTCAAATAAGGGTACTTCCGGTGGATCAATTATAACCAAAATCTAATCAACTCTTCATATGGATGTACAGAAGAGGAATACGAAAGAATTATAATTTTTAGAATTATAGTATTGGAGTTATCGTCGGAGAAAAAATTGTCACACACGGACACACATACACACACACACACACACGGACACACGCACACACACACACACACACACACACACATACATACAGACATCATCTTAAAAATGGTATATTCGTATTGTAGGGACCCTAAAACGTGTTTATTCATTAAAAACTCACCACCGAATTTTTTGACCAAAGACAATACCTTCCTTACCTAAAGGTGACGGAAGGTAAAAAATACCGATAATTACATATGCGTTAAATAAAATAAAATTTAAGCGACTAGGCCAATTAATATGAAGTAGGGCTTGTATAAAAATGGTTCAGACCATAAAACACGCTATTTATAAATCATTGTAAAATGTAAAAATATTTCCATGAAATTTATGTCCAAATTTTCATTAACTTTAACGTAATTAGTAGTAATTTTATATGAGCTACTTTCAGTAAAATTTGTTGAAATTTTTACGGCCCTATTGAAACGACGCTAATCTTCTTCATTCCTTCTCCATTTCCGTAATAAGAGACGAAATTCTGACGGATGCCCTATAATTTGGAATTCTCGAGTGTCCCATAAAATAAAATTATCATCTGTCTACAAACAGGGGGTAATTTTTCTACACGCCCTTACATTCCATTTAATTTTCATTCGTATCATTTTTAAAATCGTAACGAAGCATGACATTGCATTCCCAATAGACATACTTTATACTCTGAACTCTGTACTGGCACGCTATATGAATATTTTCTGGAATATGGTTCACTGAAATAATCGTATTGATCTGCTGAAATAATTAAAATATAATTCCATTAGAAGCTTGTTATTATTTGTGCCATCTTTGAAAAAATCATTATTTGCCATGAATTTTAAAACACTCAAACACCCTTAATATTAATTTGGGTTTAACAAACTAAAACGGTTGTATCCTTATTTAGTAAACCTAAAGTAGATATTGATGATGATCGCAGGACACGCGTAATATACAAAATACCGTGCGATGATTGTCCATCGCAGTACACGGGCCAAACGAAACGGAATCTAAACGAATATAAGAGAAATTGCAATAACAGAAATACCAATAATAGCAAATGCGCTCTAGTTAATCATGTGGACTCACTTGGCCATAGGTTTAACTTTGAGAACATTAAAATACTGGACACAAAAGTTAACTAACATAAAAGGCTCACCCTTGAAATGCTACACATTAATAATGATTCTACCAATATTAATCCAAAAAACTGACGGCGCCAATATAAATAAAATCTTTACAAATAAAATAAAACTTAATAATAAAATCTGTTGTTTACAGCACAATATCTCTCGCCATTTCCATTTATCGAACCGTTGTTTTATAACAAAAAAAAATACAGAACTTTACCCAAATATTGTTTTTTATTGTATTTAACATGTCTTCTGCACACATACTAATTATATCTATTTTTCATTGTATGAGGAAATTTCTAAATGTCAGAAATTCTTCCAATTCATTAACTAGATTGGGGCAATTTCTGATGGATATATATACAATTTTAAATATTTAATTAATAAAACACCAAGAAAGATTAACTGTACTTCCCAAAAAATATGACTTAAAAATTAGGAGGTTTATATTTATGACTTCGAAAGATACATGTTTCAACATACGGTTTTTTCGTAGAGTGTTAAACATAAAAAACGTATTATGAAAAAATTATTTAATTTTTTACCTTCCGTCACCTTTAGGTAAAGAAGGTATTGTCTTTGGTCAAAAAATTCGGTGGTGAGTTTTTAATGAATAAGCACGTTTTATGGTCCCTACAATACAAATTTACTATTTTTAAGAAGATGTCTGTATGTATATATATAAATATATATGTGTGTGTGTGTGTGTATGTGTGTCCGTGTGTGACAAAATTTTCTCCGACGATAACTCCAATACTACAATTCTAAAAATTATAATTCTTTCGTATTCCTCTTCTGTACATCCATATGAAGAGTTGATTAGATTTTGGTTATAATTGATCCACCGGAAGTACCCTTATTTGAAGTTTTTAACAGTATTTCTTAAAAAAAACGCAGTTAAATATTATTTTTTAACATTTTGTTATTATATATATTAAAGAAAATACTCTTCTCTATACAGTTTGATTATACATTTTCCTTCATATTCAATAGATGTAAATTTAAAGCATTATAAAGAAATTAATTGTCAAAAATTAGTCAGCTTTGCTATTTATCATGGCAACAGCTGACATAATTATTCAAAAAAATTTAATTGACAGATGTCAGTTGCAGGTGCAAAACCAAATATGGAAAAAAGTATAGGATCTAAAATTGGTATGTCATGGTGTTGCTCGCAAGTGACACGCAGAGAAAGGCCAAAGAGAAGATGGAAGGACATTACTTAGTGTAGTTTATGTTATAATTTTATTGGATTTATAGAACCTTTTCAAATGAACTTTTGGTATGGAATTTGTAAAAAATAGTATGTGTTCGTGTTCGATTTTACATGATATATATAGAATCTGTTCCAAGGACCTTTTGGTATGGGATTTGTACAAAATACATGGAATTGACGGAAGGTCTTGTGCTGGCCACAACAGATTTTTTTAAAAATTCAGACGACATTTGTGTTAGAATGAAAATGACAACCACTGTAGGTATATGTTTTTTATGTTATTTATATATCTTAATACGTTTCAATATCATTTTTTGTTAAAAAAATTCACTAAGTAAAAAAATTTGTCCATAATTTTTGTAGCATCATTGTGTATTATTTTGTAGCTCCTGAAGAAGGCACGTGTGGTGCCGAAACTAGTTGAGGCCGAAAATATATTTTTCAACTATTGACTGAATTCCAGGAGTTTCCTTTATCCGTACTTTTTGTATTTAGAAATATATATTTTCTATTCCACCTATAGTATAACTGATCCGTGCTTTGTGCAGTAAAACATTTAACAATAAGTGCTGTCATACCCAGATTATAAGCTCTATATTGATTCAAAAATTCTGAGGAGGTTGTATAATCTCCCAATTGTCTTTCGCCGGTGTCGTGATAATGCTTAAAATTATACTCCCTCTATTCTCATTACTAGGGATTCATAGGCGTACGTGACAAGGGTACAAAGCCTCCTTTCCGTACGCCATTGGTGAGGTTTAGGGTCAGTTGACCTGTTTCTGCCATACGTGTTGTGGACAGCAATTATATGCTATTGATACCGGACAAATTTGCATAAAATTTGAATTTTGGACAAGAAAACTTGATTTTGCACAGCAATGTAATTATATGGGGTAACTAAGCATTATTTCCTAAATATGGTACACAAAGATCGAAAGATGGTATGCATATCAGAAGTTTATTAGATTTTAATTTTAAATTAATATGAATACAATCATCTACTTGCGCAGTGTTTTAAAACTTGTTAAATTCATTGGCACCTTTCTCTCTCTCTCTCTCTCTCTCTCTCTCTCTCGCTCTCTCTCTCACATCTGATGTTACTAGATGATATCTAACTATGTACTTTGTATAAAATTAACTGCTTGAAGAATTTTAATAAGAAACAAAAAATATTCAGTGCCCATTTTATAAGTTCCCGCCTTAAAATTTAAAAATAGGCAACTCACGTTACATTTCATAAGTGACTTAGTTTTTAACATTTTGTTTTGCTTTATACCTATAGCTTGCGGACACTCACGTGACGAAGCGAATTAGCCAATCAGAACTTGGGGAGAAACTGTCAGATTGAAGGACGGAGATTTGAAGTTTGTTTTGGTTTATACCGTATTATGCGTTTTGTTTTCATAGTTTGGCAAAAAAGATAAAATAACTCAATACGCACTAAAAAAAACTGCCAAACTATGAAAACAAAACTCTTAACTTCTGAACACGCTACCAAAACAAACTTTTGCGTTTGCGTTCCAAAACTCTACTACAGAGTACGAAATTACTCAAAATCGTTCCAAAACTAATAATCTTAGTCTCAGAGGGGGCTTGACATTAATGTTGTAATTATAAGTAGTTTTGTTAATTTTTAAAATTTAATTTCAATTTTTTACTCCAACAAAACTCATTCTTCCAAAACACACTACACTCTTAAATTACGGTACTCTTGAATTTGGAAAGCTGCCCAGCTCTCTGACCTTCGATGTGACAGTTTCTCCCCAAGTCCTGATTGGCTAATTCGCTTCGTAACATGAGTGTCTGCAAGCTATTGTGATTATTCGATTTAAAGTACTAATATTTACCAAGTGGCTTATGAAATGTATTCTTAAACTTTAAGGCGGGAACTTACAAAATGGGCACCCATATACATGGTGTATATGATTCCAGGCTCATAACAGTTCGACCTACTAACATTTTCAACAAATTATAAGACCTACACATATGGTGAGAAATGTCTGCCAAATTCATTTGACTACTTTAAATCTAGTAGATTTCAAATTTTCAAAAACTGTGGGCCAAATGTCGGGTGAAAGAGTTCGATTGGCTTTTAAAGGGTCATCTTCAAAGTCCAGACCTATCTTCTACCGAGACCCTCCCTTTGGGCATATGAAAAACAACTTCGTAAAATCCAATGCGTACTGTAAAAGCTACCTTGTCGGTAATGTAGCACATATGGTACGATTCAAAAACAGGTCTAAAGTAACACAATATTTAATGGCACAATTGAATATCCTTTTCTAAACTTTTAGGCAATTTTCTATAATGGTTGCATACATGATGATGGTCTGGTTAGAGAATGGAAGAATGGAGAATTTTTGGATATTCAGTGAAGCACAAATATTTATTTCCTGGCCTACGTTTCGACTGTACTACCATATCTAGCCATGAGGAAGACTGAAATATAGTCGAAACGTAGGCCACGAAATAAATAATTTGTGCTTGACTGCATGTCTGATTATTTCCCATTCTTCCAATTTTCTTTAATATTTGGTTACAAAATTTAGAGCCAACTGTACCTGCAACATATTTTATTCATGCCGTAGAATATAGATTATACGTTGTGTACTTTGTTATATTCAGTAATCGTTTATCAAAAACTCTTAGCAGCTTAGGTACTATTCTATATACTCGTAGACAAAAATGGTAGGCAGCATTTTCATTATTGGTTAAAAGAATTTCAGTCGGTTTACATTTTCAGCAAACTAATTACAAAACCTTTGCAAATGGTGAGATTTTTTTTTAAATTCCGTTAGACTAATTTATATATTACAAAAACCAAATATGTTCTTCAAGTATTAGTTGTTGTATACATAACCTCTGCACGTTCTTCTATAAAAGTAAGGTTTTACTACATACACACTGGATTTTTACGAAGTTATTATTAATTGTTCCAAAAGTAAAGGGTCGTAGTAGAAGATAAATCTGGACTAGAAGATGTACCTTTATATTAAGGTAGAACTATTATCACCAATCATTTGGCACATAGTTTTTGTAAGTTTTAAGTCTATATTTAAAGCAGTCGAAAGATTGTTTTCATAATTTCTGCAGAATTCAGAAGTAGGTACACCAATACCACTCGTTTTATTACGTGGTGCCCTACTTTCTTAATTCCCGTATGCAATACGACCCACTCTCATCACCACTGTTTCAAAGCTAGCGGCCGCACACTAAAACACACACACTAATAGTAATAATTGGTTTCAACAATTATTATAACTATTACCACTAGCCATTTAGCATACAATTTTTGTGTTTTGAGTCTATATTTATAGTAATGGAAAGAATTATGTCGAAATTTCTCAATAATATGAACCTGGGTTCGTACATTACTATATTGACTAATTATTTTACGTTTTATTTATTGTTTCTTGAAGAGTATAAGAAGAAAATTTTAATACTTTTTATTGGTATTTCTTGGAGTAAATCTATCTATAGAGGTCAATAGAGGGATTACGAATTTTTTTTTAAACCTCTCAACTGGATTAAATCCCAATTAGTGAGTAGGTTCACATATACAAACATCCATGCCTTAGTGGGATTCGAACCCAGAACCCCGAGCACACTCATGACTAAGAGGCGTTGCTTTAAACATTGAGCCACCGGAGCCGACAAAAAATTGAAATAATATTGCGATTATCGTAAGTGTAAAATGTTACCACGTTAATAGTGCATACCGAAAATTACAACATGAAAATCATTTTAAGGCTGTGTCCGATGTTGCACTTTTATCACTCTAATATCTAAATCCTAAATTTATATGCCCTAAATCTAGTGATTATTTAGGATTTTAGGAATTAGATATTAGGGTTTTGCAGGAGCACACTATGCCTTGAAGTTGACGCACACAAATTAAACAAATCATATTCGTTGCTATAATTTGTACAAAACGTCACATTTGCTGTCAAAGAATAGCTTTTTAGCTTCTATTTTATGAAATATAATATTAATATTTACTCTCAAGCATCAAATTGAATCGAATTGTATAATTCATTTTCGTTGTACTAAAGTGTTGCCATACAAACCAATGGATATCACTAGTGTGCTATTCGGAGTTGTATTTATGTGAAGAAGACCTAAATCCTAAATACTACATACCAAAATGCGACATCGGACACAGCCTAAATTTTCATATAACAATAGACGATATATTTTACCGTGTGGGCGCTTACCAGGCGTCACCTCACGGGCATTCATGGCTGGTGTGGAGAGTGCACCACAGGGGTCACTTTTATGCCATTTAAAATTGGAAATATTTGGAACCCGGTTCCCCCGTGTTCGCGACCAGACACTCAGGCACGCGGCCACGGGACCCCATCGTTATCATTACCGATGTCTACATGTGTTGTAGATACTGGCACACCCAGAAATGGATAATATGCCGTGTTGATATATTTATTTATATTTATATACCAATAGAAGTGTCGGCATTAGAAACAAATATATAAATTAATTTGTATTGGCTAACGAAATCGATAGTTATAGTCGTAACAGTAAACTACCACTACAGCTCGTATATTTCCGTTTGGAAAGTGTCTTGTTGAGTATTGGCCAGTATATTTCTGTTTGGAAATCCCCCTAAATCCGGTCGGTGTCCGCGTAAAATTAAATGAAGTCGCCTAATGAAACGCCCATGGCTTCATCACTGTCATACGTCCACTTTGAATTCAATATCCCTGACAGTTTTATAGCGTCCACGTGTATTTATTGTGTGCGGGCAGTTTCTGCCGTGTTAATAGTCCTGCTGTGGCTTGGCGCTTGGCGCCCTGCCCTGCACCGGTGTGTGTGTGTGAGTGTGTGAGTCTGTTCTAGTGTCCGTGAGACCATACAGATCAAATCATTTTTATGGTGCAGTAAAAACCATATATCACCTGCTTTATCTAAAACATGATTTTACAAGGGGTTCTACTAGAAGTTCATTTGAATTTAAAACAGAAAAGGAAAACAATACATTATTAAAGCCGGGTTTATGCAACAATGTCATATTTTTGGAAAGTTTATTAAGCCGAATTGGAGTAGTTGGAATGGAAAGTAAAAATTCCTTTAGTTGGATTACTGGCTTTATTGTATATTTCCTTTAATAAAAATGCGACGTTTCGGCCAAGATCCTGGCCATTATCAAGCATGAATGAAATTTACATTAAAAATAATAATAAAAAAGAATTTTGTTACATTTTTACAACATACTCTAAAAATGCGTACACTTACGTAACATTCTCTTTACAATTAAATAATATTACTACATAGTTTATATCTCTACCCATTTTTGAATTATTGCCCCAAAAGTCAATATACTCCACATTTAGATAAAAACTTCAAAATTTTCAAAAATCTAATTTTTATGTATCTAGATACTTCTCAATGCGCTGATTCCAAATTTTGAAACCGCAAGTCGATATCTCGTTTCGTTCTCGAGATATTTAGATTTAAAGTTTTACTCAAAACTGCCCATTTTTGGGTATTAACTTAAAAATGGGTCGAGATATGAATTTGGCGACATCAAAATTCGATTCTACGGACAAAAATACATAAGTATAGCAATTTTCATAATTTTTGTCCAACCGGTTCATTTTTTATGAATAAAAACTTGAAAACCCCTGAAAATGTCCAAAATATGAAAAAATCCTAAGGGGTACCCCTTACGATTTTTGCGATTTTTGGCCATTTTCAGTTATTTTGCTTTAGAGATTGTATGCGGTGTTCAAAAATTCTGAAAATTGGTGTACTTATGTAATTTTGCCCGTAGAATCGAATGGTGTTGTCGCCAGATTCATATCTCGACCCATTTTGTTATTAGGGTTATTACCCAAAAATGGGCAGTTTTGAGCAAAACTATGAATCTAAATATCTCGAGAACGAAAAGAGATATCGACCTGCGGTTTCAAAATTTGGAATCAGCGCATTGAGAAGTATCTAGATACATAAAAATTAGATTTTTGAAAATTTTGAAGATTTTATCTAAATATGGAGTATATTGACTTTTCGGGCAATAATTAAAAAATGGGTAGAGATATAAACTTAGTAGTAATATTATTTTATTGTAAAGAGAATGTTACGTAAGTGTACGCATTTTTAGAGTATTTATATATGAGTATACATAATGTAGGTATATTTATGTGATAATTTTATTGGATTTATAGAATATTTTCCAACGAACTTTCTGTATGGAATTTGTAAAAAATTGTTTTATGTTCGTGTTACAATTTTACTGGATATATAGAATAGAAGTAAAGGTTTGCTTCGGGTTCGATTTCAGTTTCAATTCCCTGGTTCAAATATAAATTCATTACATCCCTTTTGAAAAATTCTAAATCCACCTCTGTGAAAAGAGCATCAAGCATCGCATTGCGGCATATGTTTGTGATCCAAGAGTGCGTGGATGATGGCACTCGACATTCAGCTGTCAGACGCTTTCCGTCGCGACGCCTCCAAACAACGCCTCACGCTAAATGAACCCACCAAGCCAAGTCAAGCCAATTCACTCCATTAATTGATGCGATTGCTCAAAGATTGTTCTGTAGATTTGTTCTAAAATGTCAAATAATGTTTTTGTTTCCACTTTGCTTGATATTGTTGTTGAATCTGCGCTGTATATTGTTCATTTGTTTATAAATGGAGGGCAATTAAATAGAATATAAATAAAATTGACCACCAATATTTTTTTGTTTCTAATTTGTTTTACACTTTATTATTGGTAAAAATATGTATACATTATTTTGTTAAAATTCTAGTTTTCTCCTCTGCTTTCCATTTTGTTTAATTATTATTTTTGACTGCCAAATTAAGTCAAATTATCTTCATTTCGTTAAACGTCCATTGCGCATAGATAATATAATTATAAAGGTCATTGAATACATTCTCTACGCATTGTCTACATGTGACATTATTTTTCAAATTGTTTACGCATTGTTTACGTATGTAGGTAAACTGTCATAGATTACATTGAATAGCAAATGAATTAATTCGTAAACATTTTAAATAAAAATTTACGCTTGAAGAATTAATAGAAAATAAAAAATAAGTTTCTCTAACACCACTAGGAAAACCACACATTCTGTTACAGAATATTATTCTGTAACAGACAGCCAAAGCCCACTAATTTTGCAATTCACCCATTTAAAATACATGGGGAAACGCAATTGTTTTCAAAATCAAGTTGTCTTTGCTTGGCGCGTTGTTTCCACTCTTTCTTTGATTTTGTCATCTAAACTGTCAAATTGTAAAATAAATTTTCATAAAAACTAGTTAATACGCCTTGTTTTATGATTTTTGAAGTTCTTTACAAGTAACATACCAATAATATTTTATAATTTTTAGCAAAAATGTCAAGCGATGAGGAATATATTTATTTTTTATAATGTTAGAGAAAGTATAGTTTATAACCCGTAAGGAATAGTATTTCAACAAACTTTTCGCTCATGCAGTAATTTTCTATTCCATACTAGTTGTAGAATATAGGTACTATTCCGTAATTTGGAACTTTTTTGATTGAGAAGAAAAAAAATACCCCGTATTAATATTTATTAAATGTGCATGATATATAATACTACTTTTCAAATAAATATAAATAAAATAAATCCGTTATTATTGTATACAATGTTAGCTCATCCAAAATATGTATACTGGTAAAAGGTGAGATGGTACATTTATATAAATTCTCTCAGTATTTTCCGCAAATAAAACACATCCTAAATTAAAACAGAATCCTATTCTAAATAAAATAAAACAAAACAGTCCCTTCAAAAAGAAAAATATATGTAATTACTCGAATCCTACCCCGAAGATACACAAAAATCCACCATTTTCAGTTTTAATTTTCAGCAAAGTTAATGAAATAGAATCCTCGTGCAAAACATAAAAATAATATCCTTTCTTAAATCCTGCAAATTTAAACGCGCCCTCTCTGAGCGTTCGTCTCTCCTTCTCTACCAACCCTCTCTCTCACCCAGTGACGTAACCCTGGCGATGTCAGTGGCGTGCTAGAGGGGAAGGGGAAACTCTTTTGATGTAGACTAATTTGGAGCGACTGTGAGAAACCCTACCCTGAAGGCCCGTGCAGGAATTATACGCGACGGGATCTGTGGCGTACTCGGAAGATTTTATTACTGTTTTAAGGGGCAAGGTCCGATATTCACCACAGAAAAGTGATTTCAAATAATAATAATAATAATAATAATAATAATAATAATAATAATCTTGGTTTAAAATTATTGCTATTTTTTAATCCATCTAATTATAGAGTTAAAAATGGCTGTTATTTATTGGATAAATATTTTAAATATTTAAAGTAAATTAAAATTTAATTTAATCTAATTTAAACCAACCTTCAATTAACTTAATTTAACCTGCAAATTGATCTAATAAATATAAAATGTTAAAATCTGTTTGTAATAAGTAATTTCACAAATTATAACCCTTAATAATTATTTACAACGTGGTATACATTTCAAATTATATTTCTCTTATAAGCGATTTTAAGTAGAAATTTCAGCCATTCATTGAACTGAAAAATACTGAAGCTCGAGTGTATTGGGCTGTGAACTTAGTTATTATGACTGGCGTTTAAAAAATAATAATAAAATTTAATTTCGGAAAACGTTACGTTCAAAAGAATGAAAGAAAGATAAAAATCAAGGAAAAGAATTAAAATATTTGAAGTTAACGATTTATGAAAATTTAAATAGAAATAGCTTTTCAATTTTAAAAGTTTTGCAAAGTCGTTATTTTCACTTCTTGAAAACTTGGAATAAAACAATAAAATATATGTATTTCTGTGAATTATAGTTAATAATGAGATATGATAAATTCCCAAGTAAAAATATGTTGTGACCAGCATAATACCTCTCGCCATTTCTATTTTTTTTATATAAGTATTGTATTGCACTTTGCTGTCGAAACGTCGTTCATAATAAAAAAAAAATTACAAAACTTTACTCAAATATTGTTTTTTGTTGAAAGTAACATGTCTTGTACACATACAATTCTAATTATATCTATTTTTTCATTGTAACATGATTGGCGGTATTTCTTATAGACACATGCATTTTACCTATAATTTTAAATATTTAATTAATAAACTAATAAGAAAGATGAAATGTACTTCCCAGAAAAAGCTTTGAGAATATCACTAAAACTGTTGATTTTGACACTGACATTTATCTGACATTTACACATTATGTTACAAACATTTGAATTTGTCAACTGGTAATTTAGTCTGTGCGATTTATAACATCCAATTATTTTAAATATTATAGTGTTTTTATCTCTAAATTTATAGAAGATGTGATTAAAATTTTAAATGTATGAGATGTAGAATTTTATGTTCTTCAATATTAGTAATAACACAAATTTTCAAAACATAATATTTAGAAGATTTTTTTCAAGAAACTACTACTTCCGGTTGTCCAATTGTTACCAAAACCTTTGCAGTTCTTCCCATGGATGTCAGATTGAGGAATTCATAGTTAAACAGGCCTTAAGTCTTATAGTTTTTGGGGAATGTTAAAATCGGATTGTAGGGATCTTGTGCTTATTCACTAAAATCTGTATAATTATATTTGTATGTTTAGAAATTTAATATTACATACTGACCAGGTATTGAGTTTTGTGCGTTAGTTTATGTTAGTGTTTGTTTAAAAAAATAATAATAAATTCAGTCCGGTCTTTAATTTGTGTAGATTTAGTTGCAGGAATATTTTTACGTACGTAATTTCTGGCTTAAATTTACCTTTTCTTTGAACTCCAGTTTCAAGGAAAATATTTGAGCAAATAAGAAGTTGATCGTGATCAGAAATTAACTAATAATTAACGATCTCAATTATTTTTTCTCAAAAGTCATCCGATATTCTATACAAATCATTACTACATATGAGAAAATAAACAGAGCTTTGAAACGTCTGTAAACTGAATAACGTCGTTACCAACAGCGGTAAAAGTTCCGATTCGCTTGTCTGTAACTGATATTTACTGGGAACTCAAACTCAATAAACAAGATGGCAATAAAACGCTCACTAAATAAAGTAAACCATATTTCCTATATGCAGATCTAGTTTATGAGACATTTCAATGCGGATGCCACTTGGAAACGTACAGGGGAGAATTCGACAACTTTGACATTTACGAGATAAATTTTACTATTTCAAAACAGTTTTTCCCTTCCTTACTTCATGTGTATTTTACTGGCGTAACATTTTTAAACACCACATTGAAATGGTATTATGCTTATATTTACTACCTATAGTAGTCATAAATAGGTACATTCGTTTAATATAAATATTAATAATTATATTAAAAGATGTAAACTATAATAAACATAAAATCGTGAATAAATCAATACTTTATCAATTAATTTGGTTATAATAATAAATAAATAAAATAAAAATAAATATATCATCACGGCATATTACCCATTTCTGAGTGTGCCAATCTGCGTTGTAAACAGATTTCGGTAATGATGATGACATATTTTTACCGTGCGGGCGTTTACCATTTCTGGCGTGGAGAGGGCACCACAGGGGTCACTTTTGTGCCATTTAAAGTCGAAATATGTGGCGTCGATCGGGGTCGAACCCGGTTACCCAGTTTCGCGACCAGACACTCAGGTACGCGGGCACGAGACCCCCATAATACTTAATATTTATTTAAATCAATAGATTTATCGATAGAATGGTTTTCTCCCATTTATACCATACAACAATGTACTTACAACACAACAATAAAAAATATAAAATAGACTGTTTTTATGCAATTATTATTGTAACATCCGAAACAATTAATAATTTTTAATTCTGAATATATTTTATCAAATAAATGTTTTTTGAATATGCTTGTATTATCGAGAAAATCGATAAATTCAATAAATACTTTGTCAGATCAGCCTAAACAGTATCGGTCCTGCCATCTCTACGAAAAGTCCTGAACTAATAATTTTGTAAATTATTTAAACAAATGTGTTTAAATTTGTTTAAATATTATTTTTGAATATATTCTTCAATTTTATGCATTAAAAATTTTAACAAGTCGTATTTTATTAATTGTTATTAAAAATGTTTATAACCTCTAACAACAAATGACAGCTGATAATAATGCATATACAAATGCACATTATTAGAACAAAAAACTAATTTTGACCATTTTTGTATTATTGCAAAGTGATATCTAGTAAGCAAACTTTTCTTTAAACAATGGTTATACAAATATCTAATAATTAAGGTACTACCAACCAGTTTCCAAAAGTTGTGGGTAAATAAATTTGTTTGAAAAGAATACCAAACTTGAAAAACTGGTTTGGGAAGTAAACCAGTTACGCAAACCGGTTTGGGAAGTAAACCAGTTATGGAAACCGGTTTTAATAATAAAATATGGTATTAAGTAATTAAATAAAAAATAGATAATATGTACAATATTATATTTATTAAACCTTAATTATGCATATAATATCAATATTTAATTAAAAAATTATAGTACATAGTCAAATTTTGAAGAAATACCTATATTTATTATAGGTATTCAGGCGCCAGCGCCTGTCATATTTCACATTCCACAAATAATTTGTTACCAACACACAAGATGTACGTTTTCAAGATACATATGCATTATAGAAACTATAATTAATTGCCTAAATATGCTTTCCAAAACGGCCAAAACTTAACTCACAACAAATTATTCATCATTTATAAATCATTCAGTAATAATAAACAATAACACAAATTTAAATACAAATTCAGTATAACACCTGTCATCATTGTTTTAAATTTTTTATGGCAGGTGTCACCTCATGTAAAATCCACCCACGCAACCTTCAAATTCTTTAGTTTTTCCAGTGCAGACGCCTTCTTTAAGGGGCCTGATTTTCATATGCCCCCAAATCCTCATATAAATAATACATGGCAAAAACTTTGCACCGACAGGCATGGTTTGGAATGCGGAACGATATTTTTTTGTCAGATCAACCTAAATCAATATAGGTCCTGCCATCCCTAGAAAAAATCCTGAACTAACAATTTTACAAATTATTTAAACAAATGTGTTTTAATTTGTTTAAATAATTTTTTTGAATATATTTTTCAATTTTATGCATTAAAAATTATTAACAAATCATATTTCTCTAATTGTTATTAACAATAATTATAACCTCTAATATTAAATGACAGCTGATAATAATACATAAACAAATGCACATGATTAAAACAAAAACACTAATTTTGATCGTTTTTGGTTTATTACAAGGGGATATCTGATAAGGAAACATTTGTTTAAACAATGAATATGCAAATATATTATATTTCAGGTACTATAAACCAGTTTACCACAAGTTGTAGGTAACTAAACTTGTTTTAAATGTGTACCAAACGTGAAAAACTGGTTTGAGGTAGTAAACCAGTTACAAAAACCGGTTTTTAAAACCGGTTCTGAATTAAACTAGTTATAAAAATCGATTATGTTTGTAGAGAACAAATTAATTAAGTATTGTGTTGATTTTTAGACAAGAATTATTCTTAATCTATAATTATTAATAAACAATTCTAGTTCATCATGTGTATTTTTGCAAGGATGCTACAGCTTGCAATGCCTCTTAAACCAAATGGACATAGCAATTTATGTATTTTAACAATACGGTAACGGTATGTGTATTTGTACATAATAATCATTATTACTGATATTATTTATTATTTGCAGATTTATAAATTAGCTGACTACAATGTCCACCCAAGTGCAAACATTATGTTTGGAGTTCTCCAGTGAAGAATACTGTTATTTAAGGGATGAATTATCGCAGGATTAAACTCTAGGGGTTGTTTTTATATAGACAACGACTGTGGGACGAATCAAGGCAGACAAAACACTAACAGCTGACATCAGAGAACAAAATGTGATGAAAAACTTTGACTATAGATTAGACAACTAATTTGTAGTACTAATTTATTATTTTAGTACAAGTATTTAGTATAATTTTATTCAGTGATTCGCTCTGAATCTACTGATGTATGATTCATTAACTTTTAATGAAAATTTTGTACTGAAAATTGTAACTGAAAAAATTTCAAGAATGTCAAACGACATGTATAAGATATTAGCGATATTTTGTAGTTATAATTTATGAATTTTAAGTTTTTATACTCAGAATTACATGCTGAATCGTGTGATATTGAAAACATTAATTTAAAAAAAAAAATTTAGCAAAGAAAATTAAAGACAAAAAATATATCTATCACAAATGGTATACATAATAATTTTAATTTATTTTTTGTATTATTTGTTTATTTCTGTACACTATATTATTAGTACAATATTTACAATAGGTTATAGTTAATAATTATTGTTTATAAAATATTATAAACAATGAATTTTTTTTGCACACACTTATAATGTATATATAAAAATTATTAAATAAAAAATGAATGATATGTGAATGTATGAATTTTATATTTTTATACTGAGAATTATATACTGAATCTTTTAGTATTTAACACATTAATATTTTTACAAAATTGGCGACGAAAAATTAAGACAGTGACAGACAAGAATATATCTTGTTATCCGTAATGATTTTCAATTATTATGTATTTATTTCTGTAAACTATTTTGTTACCTTTAAAATAAGTTAATTAATACTAATTGTTCATAAAATATTAAGAATAATGAAATATATTTTGCTCCACACTCTTATACAATAAAATATGGTATTTATATAAAAAAAAAAATAGATAATATATCCAGTATTATATTTATTAAACCTCTATAACATATATTCTATCAATATTTTATTGAAAAATTATAGTACATAGTCAAATTTTGAAGAAATACCAAATTGTAATATAGTTCACAAATTTCATCATAGAGGACAGCAGCAGTATTAAGTTGGTGTTAATAAATTCAAGAAAATCCATTTTCTGGCTAAACTAAAAAGATTTTGACTATGTTTGACATAACAAAATATATTTGTAATTAAAAATAAAGGATAGTTTTCTTGAAACTTTTTTTTATTTTCCCTTTAATTATGCCGTACTCTTCATATGGTATACTACAATCATCAAAATTTTTGTCTACTCTTCTATGGTCGTAAAAAGTGGTCCTATCAATGTTCTCTTCCTTAAGATGAAGGGAATAAATCACATCGTGCCATTGTAATTGGAGAAAACAAAGAAGATAAGTCGCCCAACCCTGTACCACTTACCTTGTCTTCACGGCCTTTTGAAAACGTATGTACCATTCATAAACTTATGGTTTCCGCGTATCTTCATCGCCAAAAGCCTTCTTCAACACTTTGCACCAATTTACTGCACTTTGTTTATACCACTTTAAAAATATATAAACAGGTTCTTTGCACCGCTATTTAAAGTTACAATTTTTATAAAAAAGTTTTCATGATATAAATGATATAGATAAAGCTTCATAATTAATTATTAGCTACGTATGCTTTTTAAAACTGCCAAAGCTCAATGCATATGTCCAAATTTATGTATCATTGAAATCATTTAGTTATAATAAACAATAACGCAAATTTAAATACAAATACAATAAAACACCTGTCATCACAGTTTTAAATTTTTATAGCAGGTGGCACCATATGTAAAATCCACCCACATAGTCCTTGAAATTCTTTAGTTTTTCCAGTGCAGACGCCTTCTTTAGGGGGCCTGTTTTTTATATGCCCCCAAATACTCATATAAATAATGCATGGTAAAAACTTTGTACCGACAGGTATGATTTGGTATGTGTAAGATTGCTCGATCGAAAAATCAATAATAATGATCATGCGCAGAAAATCAAATTGTTTTTTAATGAATGGTACGTAAGAGTGACTATTTTAATGAGCGATGAGTAAAAAATCAATAAATATGTGATAAATATTGAGGGCAGGGGATCAAATTGGATTTTTGAGAGCGATTTTGTAAAAAATCAATAAAATCGATCATATACGGTATATCAAATTGAAATATTAAATAAATAGCATTGAAATATGTGTAAATGAATATAATATAATGTTGCATACAACATAAGTGAATTAATATTTAAAATAACTCTGCTATTGTTAATAAAACTAAAATTATTATCTTCACGTAAAACTTGATAATTTAAATAGAATTTAATAAGGCCTTTTATATTTGAAAAACGTTTGTACCATTCATAAACTTATTGTTTCAACGTTACTTTATCGCCAAAAGTCTTCTTCAACACCTGCAGAAATTTACTGCATAAAAGTATCTACTGAAAACTTGTAAGAAAATTCATATATGTTTAACTTTCTGTCATTTCTAAATATTTTTATAACAAACTCTAATTATTATTTAATTTTAATGATTTATTTACGTATACGTCTTGAGAAAATGATTTATTTAAATAAATATTTGTCTCCAAAAATATAAACTATATTATTAAGATTATTATATAAACAATTAAAATACAATACTATGAGCAAATTATATTAGAAACTTTCTTCAATTTAACAGCCCAATTTTTAGATAATAATTTCTGAAAATCATAACACAATATTCAACAAATGTTAATATTGTTTACAGTTTTTGTCAATAGGTGGCTATACATATATTGTAAAGGAGTTATTGATTCATAAATTATAAAATAACAGCTTTATTTCTCATTTTTAAAAAAAGTTTATTTGAAAAAAGTTACTCAGAATTAGAAGTTACATAATTATCTCATACGAAATACATTAGTTCAGTATGAGGAAAATTCATGGGATATAAGTATAAAATATTTTAATTAATTTTGAACTTATAAAAAACGATAAATAAATGAAGCATATCCCATCTTACAAAGAATTTTGCGAGGAATCTAATAATTAAATGAGATTTATTTTTTTTCGGCTTCCCTGTAATTTTGGCAACATTGCAGGCTATGTCATATTAATTTGTCATCTTCCCTCCATCCACTGTTAAAATTTCAAGATAATTAGGCAAACCGTTCGGCACTAGCCATTGATTGAAGTTAACTACTTTCTCGTACTCCGCCGGAATTATCTTAGTGTCAATACGAAATTCTATGTGAAAATTAAAAAATCCGCTACAGAAATGTACGAATTATTGAAGAATGTTTATGGTGATGAGGGTCTATCTAGTATTCAAATTTTCCAGCAGTTTAGATGATTTTTTTTCGAAATGCGAGTGATTGTTCACATGGATTGGGTGCCTGAGGGGCATTTCGTTAAAGAGGATATTACAAGAAGGTTTTGATAACCCTTCATGCACGGGTGAGAAGAAAAAGGACTGAAATGTGATGGATTCTCCATGAAGATAACGCGCCGGAACAAAACGCCCTGTCCGGCAAGGCATTTTTGACGAAATACAAAATCACCGTGTTGGTATATCAACCTAGTGCCATGTGAGTTGGTATTATTTCCAAATTGTAATTCTGCGTTAAAAGACACCAAATTCGGGGCCGAGATGTAGTTATAGAAAAAGCGGCAGAGCTTATAAACAACCTAACAAAAATAGCCTGCAGGCATTGCTTCCAACAATGAAATATTCGCATCGGGTGGTGTAGGTTTATATATTTTATACATTATCAATGTTCTAAGATTAATCTTGTTATTTAATTGCCACACGTCGTATAAAGAGATGAATATTGAAAATTCTAAACTGTAAGATGTCACTCACTAGTTTGGAGTGCTACACTACGAGTATAAGTGATCTTACAACCCCCGGCTATACATGAACATTGTGAGGTACTCGTATGTTGTTTTATTACTGCAAAATATATGTTTCCCTTGTTGCATTTTCGATTAATACTCTATTTAAAAGTCTAGTTTGTGATCTATGTGAAATTTCTTGCGTTCGTCTCTGTTCATATATATTTTCCCTCAAGGGAGCGTGTCGGTTCTTTCAATCATATCAAAGGAATAAAATGTCATGTGAAATCGAAATAAATTACTTTTCGTTCGCTGGTCTGTCTGTAATTTGTTGCAAAACCAATAAAGTTTCTACGATAACATATTTAGTAGTGCAAACATTTTACTGGAATTATATATTTGCTCCTGAATATTTTGTAGAGTAAACTCTACCAGAATTTCGTAGGTGAAGCGATTTTCAGTTAGTAGAACATGTTAAGTAATCATTGAAGAATAGTGATTACTGTGTGAGAAATAAATCGTTAGCTCAACAATCAACTGAAAATTACTTTGAAATTAGACGTCGAAAGCCATGATTGGCTGAAGGAAAAGTGTCACGTGATTGCCCTTTTGCCATGTTAATAATTGGAATGTTATTTTTATTTACCTCTCCATACGAGAGGTATATTCAGATTTTAGTAAATAAGCACGCTTTAAGAACCCTACAATCGATTATAACATTTTTACGATGATTTCTGTATGTATGTGTGTGTGTGTGTGTGTGTGTGTGTGTGTATGTGCGTGTGTACTGATGATGATAGAACGACTTCTCAAAAACTATAAGACTGAAGACCTGTTCAACTACGTATTCTTCAATCTGACATTAATGGGAAAAGCTGAAAAGGTTTTGGTAACAATTGGATAACCGGAAGTAGTAGTTTCTTAAAAAAAACCGCAAAATATTTTTCTTTAAAAATTTATGTTATTACAAAATAAAAAGATTCAATTCTAAAGATGACAAAATTATTTTTTTCATTATATCTTCTACAGATTTAGAAATTATATACATACTGATGTAATAAATCGCACAGTCCAAACTAAGGAACCAAGGAAACCAGTTGACAAATTTAAATGTTTGTAATTCACAGATAAATATATCCATAAGAAATACCGCCACTCCCATCTATAAATTGGAAGAATCTCGAACATTTAGAAGAGTATTTCTAACATTAAACTTCCTCTTAAAATGAAAGAATAGATATAATTAGAATTTTTGTAAGTAAAAGAAATTTTGAATACAATACTTATGCAACATAAAATGAAAATGGCGAGAGGTATTGTGCTGCCTAGAACAGATTTTCTAAGAGGTATTAGAAACAAAGTTAATGTTGGAAATCGTAAAAGAAGTGTTGAAAAGTTAATACATAATTATATTGAAGTATTTTACAACAATTTTTCCAATAAAACTTTGAATATTGAATGGAGTGTAGATGACCGTTTCGTGAAAATCCTCCATCTTGTTAACTTGTAGATTCGTTTATGTTCTTTTAGCTGTTCAGACCAGAACATCAAAAGAAGAAAAATTTCATGCGAACTTCTTTGTTCTCAAAATAAATGTATGTAAGTTAATAACAGCAGAGTTTTATAATTTTATAAAGCAGTATAAGTTCTTTTTTTGCCATTATCTACTCCGGAAATAGCAGGGAATCCATTAGCGAAAAGGATTACGACAGACAACAGAATTATTTATCATAAAAATTTATCCTGATAAAGACAACCCTTCATTATAAACACACTGTTTTAGTTTGATGGAGAAATTTATTAATAAATTATTATTAAGTCAGGTTGCCACGATGTATAATTTTGGACAGAGGTCTGAACAAAATTTTTAGGAACAAATTTGTCGAGAAAATTGTATGTATACAAATAGTCTGTATGCTACTGTGCAAGTAATTTGATATAATGGGGGATTACACCATTTTTTTTTTATAATTTCGTCTGAAAATGTTCTTGAAATATATGCTATTTTAAGTTATATTTACTTAAAAATAAATGAATGTTATAACACTGTATAAGTCTACATACTTTATAATTACAGGTGTATTTAAATTATTAAGTTTAATGCAAGAAATTTTTGTTAAAATAAAAACTGTTTGGAAACTGCAGTACAGGAATGTTAGCCCCTCCTTTCGAATTTGAATTTCTTAACTTCCATTGGTAGTAATCCCCACCTTCTAACACGCTATTTGTAATGCATGTATAGGCGGTTTCTCGGTCGCCAATCAAAATATTTTCATATTAGTGTCGAAGCGCTATAACAAAAAACCCTTTATTTCCGAAATATCTCAATTATACAATTTCATTTTTTTATTAATAATCGTTACTCAGCATATACATTCGTATTTTTTTACTATTTTCCTATAATTCGATTGAGCCGTAATCCCCCATTATAGACCGTGACATACTTTAATCTACAAATATTGTTTATCTATAGCTATTTACATCTAATGTATGAAGAATATCCAAAGACTTGTACATGACCATATGAAGAAATTGAAGAACCAAGAAAACACCATTATCATCAACGTGTCCAGCATCATCATTATTATTATCATCATTATCATCATCCTGAGTTTAACTTGGTTGGCCACGTGTATTCTTGGGGAATTAACACACAGTAATCGATGTTATTGCTTGAGAATACACGTAGTTGACAAGTGTTTACATCTTCAGTCAACGTCTCCATGGAAACGAAGATCTTCAAAAATTATCAACGGGACTGGACAGTTGATCAGAGTACAGAGTGAGGTAGTTTTCTGCCCATTGCTGCACTTCAGTTAACTGTCCGGATATCAACAAGAACAATGATAATTAAAAAGCAATATTAGACTGTGTTTGGGATGGAGATGGTTACAGGATTACAGAAAGTAAAAATTCTTCGGACTTGTAGTCAACTAATAAAATTTATTCATGCCGACGTTTCGACTATACAATAGTCTTCCTCATGGCTAGAATGGTCTATAGTTAAAAAAGAAACCACATGTGGATAACAAAAAAAATATATCATCACGGCATATTACCCATTTCTTAGTGTGCCAGTATCTACAACACATGTAGACATCGGTAATGATGATGATATATTTTACCGTGTGGGTGCTTACTAGGCGTCACCTCACGGGCACTCATAGTTGGTGTGGAGAGTGCACCACAGGGGTCAGTTTTGTGCCATTTAAAAAACGGATATTTAAAATCTAAATAAATAAATAAATAGTTAAAAACAACATATCACAGAGTGAAAATCGACAAAAATTAAAAAAACTTGTCTTTGATGAGTACAATTAACATGGAACTACAAATTATCACAGTAACGTAAAAAACATTTATAAAAAACCCTGTTTTTTACGTTACTGTGGTACATTTTAGTTCCATATTAATTGTAGGTACTCATCAAAGACAAGTTTTTTTTATTTTTGATGATTTTCACTCTGTGATATGTTGTTTTTAACTATTTAATTATTTATTCATATTTTAAATGTCCGTTTTTTATGTTTCGTTATCCACATGTGGTTTCTTTTTTCAGAACATTCTAGCCCTGATGAAGACTATTGTATATAGTCGAAACATCGGTGTGAATAAATTTTATTAGTTGACTGCAAGTCCAAAGAATTTTTACTCCCTGTAACCATCTCCAACAATGATAATATTTTTGTATTTATGATCCTCCTACATTATTGTAGAATGTGTGTTAAGGTGATACTATTTTGGAAGCATTTACAACAGATTGAAATGGAATTTAAATAAATTTTTTATAAGTTTTTACACAAGTATGCAAAATTCTAAAAAGGTTCACTTCCTGTTACTTTAGATATTTAAGACGATCCTCTACCGCAATTGGTGCGCTCAAAAATATGATTAACTTACAGTCCAGTCAGTGTTGCCACCTCTATCGATTTTTCGGTAGATCTACCGATATCCCCTTCAATTTACCGATCTACCGAAAGACATCGATTTCTACCGAATTTGTTGATTGACAAAATTTCTGATTATATTAAAAAATATATAAATCAAAAATTTATTATTTAGTAAAATTTAAATTAAAGGTAATCAACGTACACTTCTTCATCGCTCTTCTCTCTATTGACAAATTGTACAAATATTGCTAGGGGAATTCCCGATTTCTTAATCTTATTGCCAAAATGATGATTCTAATTTAAAAAGAAAAAATTCTTATGAAAATACATATATCCATCAATCTTCATAAGAACGTTTTCTTGTTTTTATATAAATTTATATTTTGTGATAAAATTATTCATTTATGTTAGTGTTTTGTATAAAAAATCAATAAAGCAAACACAACAAATAAATTATATATTAAAATAATGCAAAAAAAAAATCTACCGAAAATTATCGAACACTGAGTCCAGTAGACACAGTATTGATACGTCCCCTACAGTATATCTGAGGTAGAAAAGCGTAGCGAATTGAAGGTAACGCGTAGCTAAGACTGTGCTACTGAATTTTGAGCACAAATTAATAAGAATTCTAGAAAGTAGAGTTTATCGCGTGAAATTCCTCAGCCTCTATTTCTAGTAAGTTGAGTATAAATTTTTAGTATGTTATTAACATAAAACCAATGAACAATATGTTCAAAACGAAATTTTTAAGTTTTACATATAGGATTGACGATATCAACTATCAAAAATAGCTATTTTCAATTAGTCATAACTCGCCCCCCAAAAGAAATTTTTTAAAAAGTGTACGGTTAATATGTAGATCATACTTTCTTCTTTCATAATATGTATAGTTTGTAATAAATTGTTCAATAGTGCGAGCTGTAGCTTTTACATCATTTTGAGGACTGCTATAGGATCGTCTTATTGCTAAAATAGAAGAACACTACATTGAAACGTTACAAAATACTCTTGTAGTAGTTCTTTTTGAAAGTTTTCTACAGAATTTTCACATTTATTACAATTATTATATAAAAATTTAGAGTATGTATTTTTATGTATTATTTTACTTAAAATTAGCGAAACTTTTGTATGAGACTGACATGGTAGCATCACCTTAACATGTGCTGAACTGAGATGATGTTTCTTTTTAAATCTAACATTTCAAGCACAATGGTGTAAACAACCATTAGCCATCAAAGGTAAACTTTTGTGTGCTCTACAATTCAAAGAGAAAATATCACTTGGGGCAATGAATAAGAAGTCTTTAAAGTATATTGAAATAGTTTCTGCAAATTCTTTTCAATTTGTTTGTGCGGCTTCATTCGTATTTGAATTTTTTATTTTTAGTACCAGCTGAAGCCAAATAAATGAATTCAAAAGATTTTTAAAGGTGGGTGGTTTTTTACAGCAATTATACAACTGTATTATATTTTATAATTAAATTTTGTGAACATGTATAACAATTTTTTAATGAAATATAAACTTAAGTTGTTATTTTGTAATACATAATTAGTTTAATTAAGTAGTACTTATAATTGTAGATTATATATATATACAGGGTGGAAACGAACTTGTCATAAATTTAAGGGTGAGTAGCATGATATGTGTAGATTACGAAACTGAAGATTTTTTTTAAAATTCGAAAAACGAAAATTCGACTTTTGTTAACGAAATTGTTTTACTGCTGTTTTAATTCATATTTCATTAAAAATACGTTTATCAAAAATACATTCAAAATTAGTTGTATTATTAATAATTAAATTAAATTATTCTTAATAATTAAATTAAATACCGTTTGCACCAAAAATAATTGTGTAATAATAATATAATCAATATATATACAGGGTTAGTTAAAAATATGGAGACGGCGATTTATTGTCGTTAATATTCATTTTAGGAAATTATGTTCAATACAAAAGTTTTTTAAGAAATTTTGATCTACATTTGAGAATACTTGAATTTTTTTTCATCAATTGTTTTTGAGTTAAGCTTGTCCGCGTAATTTTTTTAAATGGGAACCTATTAATTTTACTCTACCATTCGATAGAGTGTTCTTTTCTCTTTACAACAGTATGTTTGTTTTTTTTATTTTTCAATTTATTTTAATAATATTTTTACAAGTAAAAACACCGGTTCAAGTATTTACAAATAGTAGGTACATCTAAGATAGACAAAAGCGAAGCGATAAACAAACTCGAGCGATGCAATTTACTTAGTTATTAATTTGTTTTTAATGATAAGATTGTGACCGACAACTTTATTGGAAATAATATAGTAATACTGTTGTAAAGAGAAAAAATACTCTATCGAATGGTAGAGTAAAATTAATAGGTTCCCATTTAAAAAAAATACGCGGACATGTGTAACTCAAAAACAATTGAAGAAAAAAAAAATTCAAGTATTCTCAAATGTAGATCAAAATTTCTTAAAAAACTTTTGTAGTGAACATAATTTCCTAAAATGAATATTAACGACAATAAATCGCTGTCTCCATACTTTTAACTAACCCTGTATATCCTGGAGCTCTATGTACTTATTCTTCTTTGATGCGAAAGTAAAATTAATATATATAATTAAACATAGTGCATTAAAGAAAAGCAAATCTATACAAAGCGAATGCAATTCGTGTATTGACACAATTGTAACATACTTTGATGCAAATGGCAAACGGAATATTTTATTATAATGCATGAGAAACGACTGTGATTGTGAATGTCAAAATCATAAGTCCTCTTTTAGATTCATATGTAATTAATTAATCCCTGATTGTGTGTAGTGTAATTAATGGAGCTTTTGTTTAATTTCGCAATTATAAATGTCATGATTGCCCACTTCAAATAAACAATACTGCCAGTTGATTCACTGGAGGACACTCGTCTATGCTCAATCAAAATTTCAGTCGCAATATAGTTTTCATAATGCAATATATCCTCTACTGATTGTATCATATTTGAGCATGGCTATCATTTATACTAATTAGTGTTTCAGGAGAATGTTTTCCTAGTACCTTTAATAAATACTATTAAACATAAATGGATAACAGTAAAATATGTAAAAGTTGTAAAATAATAACTATACTATAATGGAACACAAGTAACCGTAACATAGGCGTTTAACATGAAAAACATTTTTTTACAAGTATGTCCCGTAAGACAATAACGTGATTTAAATAAATACTTATAGAGAGTTATTGAAGCTTCAATACAAAAATAACGTGCACTTTAAAGACACGTGACAGACCGAGTGCGCATGCGTACTAATAAGGTTCACGTTAAATGAATAAGGAGACACGTTATGTGCAATGTAATAGTGAGCGTTTAACGTCATACGTTCTGTATCTTTTGAGGTTATGTTTCGGAGAAAAGTGCGGATGTACAGGGCAGCCGAGAGAAATTTCGGGCCCCGGTACTCTGACTTTTATGTTAGTAAAATATTTGATTTTATTATTAAAAACAATATTTTTTTTTTGCTCCGGGTCCCTTGATAGAGACCGGGCCCCGGGTAACTTAGTTTGTGTTGCTTTTAGTATTAACGTTAGCGTGAATACACTAATTATATGCGGTAAACATTGAAATTGAAAGTCCTTTATTTCTAAAATAAAGTGTTTTCTACATAAGGTTAACGTTTACGTTCTTTCATCTTAGAAGTTACAATAACTCCCTTATATCTAAATCGTTAAACGATATGCCCTAAATGATGTAATTATTTAGGATTTTAGGAATTAGATTTTAGGGTTTTGTGGGAGCACACTGTTTTGAAGTTGACATGCACTAATTCTACTAAAACTAAAACATAATCATGTTTGCTATAAATTATGCAAAATGCCAAATTTACTGTCAAAGAAATACCTCCAATCTCATCAATTAATTGGAAGGATCTCGAACATTAGAAGAATAAGAGTGTATAGGATGAATTAAAAAATATAAAAATATAAAAAGAAGATTTGTGTTTTGTGTGTATCAGAAATGTCAAATAGGTACAATACTTATATAGCCTAATATGGAAATGGCGAGAGGTCTTGTGCTGGCCACAACATATTTTAAATTGAATTTATGTTCGCCCCCTACACAATGCAATGGGGTATTCCGACATTTTTTAAGAATATTTTTTATATTAGTACAGACCAGTAGGACTCTGAATATCTAACTTTGAGTAAGAAAATGTATGCATCACATGAGATATGAATTTTAAAAAATTCATCGCAATTCAAATTTTCTTATCATGGCGCGCTTATGACGTCAACGAACTTCAGCGCCTAAATCCACATGTTCCATTTGCTTGTTTACATATGATTTTAGTAGTATTTCGGTGTTTGTCCTATGTTTATTTATGGTAAAAATAGGAGTAATAATTATAAAGTGGACGAAATGTCAAACAAGAAATATACTCCCGCGTGTTAACTACTGGCACCACCTGTGTTTTTAAACGAAAATAATTACTTTGAAATGAGCAACAGATTATCAACTTGACGTCACAAATTTCAAGGACGTTTCTAGGGCTGTAAAAATTCCAATTTTGTAACATTAAATTATGAATTAAATTTTTTATGAAACATGTTTTATTATATTTTTCTACTATTGAAGATGGGAACTATAGAAAAAAGTTATTATTTTGCATTAATTCTATATCACGGAATACCCCATTGTATAACCATTATAAATTATTGACATTGTTTGAAATTTTGAGACTTTTAATAGAACACAATGAACACTATTTCCTTATTAAATAATTGCAAAGAAACAATTGACATTATTAAACAAAATGTGTACCCAATAGGAGCACGTGACTTCTTTGATTGGCCAATTTAGATTTGCAGGCATTAGATCCTAACTGGTTGTGGATTTGTCAGGTTTTGAAACTAGATGATTCAATTTATTTAAAAAAATAGTGTTGAACAATTGAAAATATTTGTTGAGAAAAAAACTTAACACCTGCATTTGACTTGGAGGGCGCTGTTTCGTTACCGTTTTCAAACTAAAAACAGCCTCCGGTCCAACATGATAAACGTATTCAGATCCCGATGCTAAAATATTAAACGGCTGCCTACAGCAGGGGCTATTTGTATTCAATTCGCTTGAAATTCAAATAATAAGCGCTCAACAAGTTACGTTGTGGAAAACAGATTTCCTCAGCAAATAAAACCAACTAGGGGTTGGAGAGAAACAGATAGTTCTAATACATAATAAATTCCGCACAAATCAAATCAAACTGTACCAATTTTTAATTATTTACATTATTTGATAAAGAAGAATTTAATATAAAAATCTGATGTGGCCAACACAAAACCTCCCGCTATTTAATTTTTATTAATTTAAATACATACCTACCTACGTATTTACTAACGTTGCAAACTGTTCCATTGCAGAAAACTATTGCTTTATTTACTATTTTCTTTTTAAAATGTCACTATTATTAATTTGAAGTGATAAGTTTTCTGACAGTGACATTTACTGTCAGTT
Source organism: Ophonus ardosiacus (assembly GCA_943142095.1). Classification (NCBI taxonomy): domain Eukaryota; kingdom Metazoa; phylum Arthropoda; class Insecta; order Coleoptera; family Carabidae; genus Ophonus; species Ophonus ardosiacus. Next base: position 7,017,887 of record OW964838.1, on the reverse strand, counting down.
ACATTCATTTGAAAAATGAACTGTGAAACAAAGGAATAGTTTTTATCTTAGGCTTCGCGACTAATAAAAAAAATTATTTTTAAATTTATCTGTAAAATATATAGAAAAAGTATTAATGTATTCCTGTAGAAAATTCAATAATCTTTCATTTTCATAAGACATAAAATTCGAAAAAATGGCATTTAATGGTATTTTTTGAAGAAAAACCATTATGAGCTTCAAGTAAAGTACCATTTCCGTTTATCCGATTTACACCAAAATCTAATGCTTCTATTCCTATTAGAATAGGGTAAAAATACAAGGTTTCAGAATTTTCTGAATGATAGTATGTGAGATAGAGTGCAAACAAAATTCGTACACATACACACATACACACACACACACACACATACACATACACACAAACAGACATCATCGTGAAAATGTTAAAAATGAATTCTAGGAACCTTAAAACGTGGTCATTTACTAAAATCTCGATATTAGATTTTTAGCACGATCCCTATAACTCCCTTATCAAGGGTAGCGGGAGGTAAAAAGTCATCACCGAAATTTTTTGTCAGTGTCATTGTGACGTCACATTATAGAGCGTAGTGCAGAGCGAGAGAAATATTGGAGTGTTGCAGTGACGTCATTGACCCTAAATATCAAATGCTGTTAAACTAAATACAATTAAGACTTTTTAATTCTATGAATTGCTTCAAAATTTAACCAACTTTCACTTAAAATAATAAAAAAATTAGAGTGGAGGAAAGTTATTTTTTGACAGTAAATTTGACGTTTTACACAAATTATAGCGACGAACATGATTTGTTTAATTCGTGCGCGTCAACTTCAAGGCATAGTGTGCTCCTGTAAAACCCTAAAATATAATTCCTAAAATCCTAAAAAATCACTAGATTTAGGGCATATAAATTTAGGATTTATGTGTTAGGGTGATACAAGTGAAAAATCGGACACGACCTAAATGCCAAAATGTGTCGTTGAAAGAGCCTGTTTGAAATAAAATGCCCAACTTTGTAGTGTGGTTTGTTATTTTGTTGTGTACTTAATGCGGTATAATAGGAAAAGCCAATTTGCGATTAGAAAGCTCGTATTAATTTATCCTAGGCAATAAAAAGGCATTGGTCCGTAGGAAATCGTAATGATCCCCGCTGCGGGATAAAATCCGGTCACACCAAACAAAACAACATCGGATCCGGTGTTCCTTCGCTAACAGTGACAATTCCGGACGCCAATATCCGGTTAATGCAGTCGTTTAATCAGCCATCGCTCCGGGGTATTGATCTGGGGCTCTGGTTCGACTCCGGGTGGGTTAATTTCAGATGGGCCGCTGGCACAAAGGTGACGGGCTTTGTTGTACTTATAAATACCCACAAATGTCCATAGAAACGAAATTCAAAAATGTGTAATCATGCTTTTGTACTTTCCTGCTCCCCTAATTATTGTAAGAAAAAAAAATCTGTTGTGGCCAGCACAAGAGCTTCCGTCAATTCAATTCTTCACATAAATGCAACTCCGAATGGCACACTAGTGATATCCATTGGTTTGTATGGCAACACTTTAGAACAATAAAAATGAATTATCCAATTCGATTCAATTTGATGCTTGAGAGTAAATGTTAATATTATATTTCATAAAATAGAAGCTAAGAAGCTATTCCTTGACAGTAAATTTGACGTTTTGCACAAGTTATAGCAACGAACATGATTTGTTTAATTCAACTTCAAGGCATAGTGTGCTCATCTAATTCCTAAAATCCTAAATAATCACTAGATTTAGGGCATAGCTTAAAAGATATTAAAGAAAAGGCGTCTTAAAATCGACCAATCAGACACACCTTTAACGTGTGTTTGCCGTAATTTTACGTTACTATGGTTTTATACAAATCAAATCTTCTTTCAAATGTGTAGGCGACTGTAGTTTTCGAAAAATGTCAGTGTCAAATTGACAAGGTAAATAAAAAAGGCAAATTCTTACCATGTATTCAGCCGCTGATTACTTAGAAATGATTATAATTTTCGGAGAATGTGGACAATAATATTTTCGTTTAACACATTTTACACACGTTGCACTGTACGATATAAATGATGATCTCGGATGACACCTTCGCTAACCTAAATTTGTTGACAGTGAAAAGTCAACTCTAAAGTGTCAAAATTACAGTAAGTCAAACAAATTTTGTAACTCACTAGTACTATTTTTAAAACCTAGCAACCAGTTTTATTTGTAATAATATCATCACACCTTAAGATATCCTTCCGGGATTGGTGGATTAAAAAGTCTTGAACTCCTTTATGCAAGCAGCCGCAAATTATTTTTTTCTATTTGTTGGCAACTTATTGTCTTCGGCAAGTGTCAGTTTCGTCTGGGGCGCGAGTTGTGAGACACCCTGCATTAATTTAGGATTTAGATATTAGCGTGATAAAAGTGCAACATCAAATCGTATAAAGAATAGAATATTCTTTAATATTTTATTTATAATAACATTAAACTGTTAAAATCTTAAAATGATGGTACATCTGGTTGACCAATTATAACCAAAATCTAATCAATATGGATCTGAAGAAAAGGAATATGAAAGAATAAATTTTAAAATTGTTATGTTGGAGTTATCGCCTGTGAAAGAATCGTCACACACACATACATGGACATCACCGTAAAAATAGTAAAATCGTGTTCTAGATTACCCTAAAACGTTGCTTTTTACTAAAAACTCACTATCGATTTTTTACCAAAGACCAATACCATATCTAAAGGTGACGGAAAGTAAAAGCTACAAAATGTTATAAAATTTTCTGCTTGAAGGGTGTTTGAAGGACATAGAAAATAAAAAATAAAGAAGGGTGGATGAGACCAAAAAGAAACGACCCCTGAAAATGTTCCTTACAATATTTAGCAGTATCGTAATCAATACTGGTCAGAATATGTTCGAAACAGAATAAACTAATTTAATTTAATATTAATTAAGCAAATAATTCCTTTTGATGTTCTGAAATTTTATTCGACGTTATTTTCTGGCATGTCGATTTTGTCAGGAGATATTTAAAAGCTCCATATTTTCACAAGAAAATATTAAACAAAGCTAATAATAACAATAATATAAAACCTTCACAAAATATTTTGTGAAGAAAGGTTTTATATTATTGTTATTTTGATTTATATCTTCACGTTAACTCAATAAAATACTTTAAAGCTAATGATACTCAATATTTATAAATCATCGAAATAAACTATCCTGTTTGTAAGAAATCCAAGTATATTTTGTATACTTTTGCTTCAATTAAACTTAAACAGGTATCACATGATTTTGAAGTATGTATGTGAAGTAGTCTGGCTTTAACAAGACATGAGAACAGTTCCCCAGTACAATACACCGGTAAATACTCCTTTGTGTACGACAAAGTGTAATAACAACACCCTCAATTCACCATTTATGTTTGTGCATTTCCATCGCACGACGTCCGATCAATAGGAAAGAAATAGCGGCAGGCGACCGAGTATAGACGGAAGGAAAAACCTAACAAATAATTAAACGCTCAATATATTACGCCCGCACGGTATAAATATGTCATCATCATTACCGATATCTGGGAAAAAGCAGATTGGCACACCCAGAAATTGGTAATATGCCGTGATGATATATTTATTTATATATTTCACAAACTATTATTGCAATGTCGGCCATCTTGGCGTCATCAGATGAATTAGATGAATAAATTGATTATAATTCCGAATTATTATTATGATCTCAATTGCCCTCAATACCTTAATAAAAGTTCAAGTAACTTATACAGGGTGTTAATTAAAAAGAGGACCAGAGCTGTTTGACGTGGGAAATCAATGTTTTCTTGCGCAAAACTTCCTATTTCATTTAAGACAAAAATGTTGCAGTCTGAAAATATCAATTTGAAATTTTATAAATATTGCTTATTTTTGTAATAATAGCTATGGAACTTAAACAAAATTACAAAGAAATGCATATCGTTTGAAATGCCAGAAATTCGATTTTCAAATAAAATTTACAGATATACCCAAATCATTCAAGCAGCCAATGCACGTCATCACTTAGTGTAAAAACCTTAATGCATTAAAATCACTAATTATATATATTTTTCTTTGTATGAGGAAGTTTCCAAATGTCAGAGATTGTTCCAATTCATTAACCAGATTGGCGGTATTTCTGATGGATATATATGCATTTTACCACAATTTTACCTATAATTTCAAATATTTAATTAATAAAACAATAAGAAAAAACTATCAGAATGTCACTAAAACTGTTGATATTTGATAATGACATGTGTCATGTTATAAACATTGGAATTTGTCAACTGGTTTCCTTAGTGCCTTAGCCTCTGCGATTAGTATACTCTATAAATTATAGTGTCTTTATCTCTAAATCTATGCAAGATATAATAACAATTTTAATTGTATTAGATGGAGAATTTTATGTTCTTCAATATTTAATAAAAAAAAAACTCCCAAAAATTATATTTATAAGAATTTTTCTAAGAAACTACTACTTCCGGTTGTTCAATTGTTACCAAAACCTTTTTAGCTTTTCCCAGGAATGTCAGATTGAGAAAACTGCAGTTAAATATTTTTTAAGTCTTACAGTTTTTGAGGAATCGTGTCTACAACATCCAAACATACATACATACACACATACACATCCACACACACACACACACACACACACACACATCCACACACACACACACACACACACACACACACACACACATCCACACACACACACACACACACACACACACACACACACACACACACACACACACACACAGATAGCCATCATTTTAAAAATGTTATAATCGGATTCTAGGGACCTTAAATCGTTCTTATTAAATAAAATCTGGGTATGCGAATTTTAGCATGAATCCAATACCTCTTTTAGCGAGAGGTAAAAAATCGACAAAAATAAGATAATGTACTCTTTCTTCTAAATCTCCAGAACCTAGAGTATAAAAATATATTAAATACATAAGAATATAGTTAGCTGCAGAGCAGAGCTGGGCAGTAACTAGTTACTTTAGGAACTTAGTTACTAACTAGTTACTTTTACGTAACTTGTCACGTAACTTAGTTACTTTTTAAAATATGGTAACTGTAACTGTAACTTAACTTGCTGCGGAAAAGTAGTTGGTAACTTTACGGTTTTTAGGTACTAGTTACTTGAGTAACATAAGTTACTTAAAGTTACTCGGAAATTAGAATGTAACTTAAGTTAGTCAAAGTAAAAATTAATCATTATCCACTAATAAGTCTAGGAAATAATGTCTGCATGTTTTATACATTATAATGGTCATGTCATGTTAGAAAGAAAGTAGAATCTTTATATCTTGGTATAAGAAATCAAAATTGAAAAATAAATTAATAAATTTTAAAAAAATCACAGCAACCGGGCCCTGCGGGCCCCTTGTCAAAGCGGGTCCTAGGCCGTGGCCTCGTGGGCCTAGGCGGTAATAAAGCCCTCTAGGTCCGTTAACATTAACAATAATGGTTGATTACGATGATCGACTGATTTCAGAATGTAAAAATGGAAAATAATCAGACATGCAGTCATTTGTAAATTATTTATTTCCTAGCCGACTTTTCGACTTTAACGAAAGCCCTGAAGAAGACTTTTGTTAAAGTCGAAACGTCGGCCAGGAAATAAATAATTTACAAACGACTGCATGTCTGATTATTTTCCATTTTTACATTAACAATAATAATCTGATTGGGTGTTGCCAAGCAATAACGTTAAAATTTAGGTTAACGTAGTTAGTGCAAAAACTCCCTGATATGTATACTACACAATAACTAAGTCAACAGTCTAAGTCTACACTTCACGCCATTAAAAGTAGTTAGAAAGTAACTCAAGGTAACTAAGTTACTTTTAATGAGTAACTAGTAAATAACTTAGTTCTTTCGCCAAAGTAACTGGAACTTAAGTAACTTAGTTACTTTTTTTTGGAAGTAACTGTAACTGTAACTAGTTATATTTTAGAAGTAACTTGCCCAGCTCTGCTGCAGAGTATGTTCGAAGATTACTATTCCGCCAGATCCAAGTTGTTGAATTGGCTCATGCTGCTAGTAAATCCATCCGTTCTTGAGTATATTACAAGGCCCTAGCTAATAACCATTATCAATTTCCTAAGTTGAACGGTAACCTAAGTTGCGAGTAACAATCCAGCATTTACCGCACGTCATCTGTTGGCCGGGGGCCAACTAGATAATTCAGTAATTGATATTCTGTAAGAAGGGACAATGACCAAGATTACAAGGCCGGGCAGGCACGGCTAGTTGGCGTCGCCGCCGCCTCCGTGGCGCTGCCGGCGTTGTCACGTGACACCACGTCATCCATCAACCCCAGAATGGAGGGATGATTATGCCCCGTACATTGAATTCCTTTCATACGATGACAGGGAGAATAAAATTGTCAACAGTAATTTATTGAATTTCTTTAGATGTTATTAATAGCGACAAAAAATATTACATTTTTTTTATATTATTGTTAACATTGTTTTGTTAACGATACATTAACAATTAGCTGTTTTTTGGCGATACACTGGTTCAATAACTGTTTGAACCGAAACGTCATCAATTTTGAACCAGTTGCATAAAGTCCGTACCACGCTAAAATGAAATATTTTGAACGACGGACATTTGTCATTTTAAGTTTCTAACCTTAAAAATTAAAATGAACTGCTGTAATAGTAACATCAGAGCAAGTATGTTTTATTTTTATTTTATTTATATTTAACGGCAAATTATTTTCCATTTCAACATTTACTAGTTTATTCGGTTTATTAATGATCATTTTGGTACCTTAAATAATATTAACCTAAAAACAAACTGTTTTGAACCGGCTGACAAAACGAACACGGTTTAACCGCTTGCGTCAGTGACGTCACCGTTGCAACGCTAAAATGTAATGGTTTAAACCGGGTTAAACCGTTTTTGAATCAGTGTATCGCCAAAAAACACCTAATATTACATAGAATTTTTGTTTATGTGGAATTACAAGTACAATGACATACTCTACTAGCAAGTATATACATGCTAGAGGGAGCTTCATTCTAAAACGGTTTTTGGTGACATATTGTTATTTACTAAATACTGTTACCAACGGAACTATTTTGTCAAAAATTACCCTTCATGGAAATTGTCAAAACTCATTACAGAAAACATAGTAATGTTTAAAACATAGTTTCTAAATGACAGATGTCAGTGTCAAAAATCAACAGTCTTAGTGACATTCTGAAAGCTTTTTCTGGGAAGTACATTTAATGTTTCTTGTTGTTAATTAAATATTTAAAATTGTATCTAGTTAATGAATTGGAAGAATCTCTGACATTTAGGAACTTCCTCATACAATGAAAAATAGATATAATTAGAATGGGGGATTACACATTTTTTTTTTATATAATTTCATCTGAAAATATTAGGAAAACTAAGACTATTGATGAAAATCCGGTGCAAAAATTCCTTTTAATAAGCGAGTTATGGTCTCCCGAATTTTGAAAAGATTGACGTGACGTCACATTTATGTGTTTTTATATCAAACTGTTTTCGAAATGTTCTTGAAATACATGCTATTTTAAGTTATATTTACATAAAAATAACTGAATATTATAACACTGTATAAGTATACATACTTTATAATTACAGGTGTATTTAAATTATTAAGTTTAATGCAAGAAATTTATGTTAAAATAAAAACTGTTTGGAAACTGTAGTACAGGAATGTTAGCCCCTCCTTTCGAATTTGAATTTCTTAACTTCCATTGGTAGTAATCCCACCTCCTAACACGCTATTTGTAATGCATGTATAGGCGGTTTCTCGGTCGCCAATCAAAATATTTTCATATTAGTGTCGAAGCGTTATAACGAAAAACCCTTTATTTCCGAAATATCTCAATTATACCATTTCATTTTTTTATTAATATTCGATACTCAGCATATACATTCGTATTTTTTTTCTATTTTCCTTTAATTCGATTGAGCCGTAATCCCCCATTGTATGTGTGCAGAAGACATTTTAAATACAATAAAAAACAATATTTGGGTAAAGGTCTGTAACTTTTTTATTATAAAACAAAGGTTCGACAGCGAAGTGTAAAACAATATTTATGTATATAACATAAAATGAAAATGGCGAGAGGTATTGTGCTAGCCACAACAGATTTTTCTATATCAAGACCATTATTCTAGTCCTTTTTTATAGTTTTTTTTATGGCATTATTGATAAATCACGTGAATCAACACGAGACACAAAAATGCTGTACGAACTATGTTCACAATTCCGAATTATTTCCTAAATAAAGTTACAACATAAGTCGTCTTATGCCGCGTACAGACCAAGTTCGCGAATAGCTCGCGAACAGCACACGAACAGCTCGCGAACCTCTGCAGAAGTCGGTGTGTACCAGAGATCGCGAGCAGTTCGTGTTCGGCCAAAGTTCGCTACATGAGCGGTAACTTCAAAGAAAGTGTTAGCGAACAGCAGTTCTAGTGTGGACCTTCATGGGTGATGATCGATCTTAAAAGTGTAGTTAGCTCTTTTAACAATGGAGTGGAGTGAAGAGAAAATTATTAATTTAATCGAACAATATGAAGTGCATCTATTTTATGGAATCCAAAAAATCCTCATCACAAAAAGCGGAATATGAAGAAAGACTCGCTTCAAGAAATTAGTGCAGCTCTAAATATGCCACAGTTTGCAAATAAATTTTTTCTCCACCACCTTCTTTTACGGGTTCTTTCTACTTTCTTCTTTTTCAATGCTGTTATAATAAGAAACTTGCACAAGCAACAATATTTTCTTCCTCGCTTGACGACGTGGACATTGTTTCTATATATTTTAATATAATGAAAATGCAGGACGCGTAGCTTTATAGCGAACTTCTGACGAACTGCCTTCAAACTAAATGACGAACTCGAGTCTCAATTCGAAAACAGTGGTGTGGACGTTGAGCTCTCGAACTGATTTTGGTCTGTACGCGGCTTTATAATCTGTGTGACAAAAAAATTGCGTCAATTACGCGTGTCATCAAGAATCATATACATGTCATTCCTTCGTGCTGAATTCTATAGGTTTTACTGTATGCACTGGATTTTTATGAAGTTGTTATTTATTGTGCCAAAAGTAAAGAGTCTCAGTAGAAGATAAATCTGAACTAGAGGATGACCCTTTAAATGCCTGTCGAACTATCACCTGTAATTTTTTTGGCCCACAGTTTTTGTAAGTTTTAAGTCTATATTTAAAGTAATGGAATAAATTTTGTAGGTTTCATAATTATTCATCCTGTTAGTCTGATATAAAACCCTTGTATATTTTCCATCAATAATCCAGAGATTTCTGTAAAAATTTCCTCTTATTTCTCTCCATAAAATCCGACAAAAATCATCCAAACAAACCGCAAACTCCATCACAAACTAATCTAGTGCGACACTGCTGCCATCTCGCCGGAATCAAAAAGGACAGTGCACAATATTGCTTTAATCTTACTCCCCTTGCACACTGCGTATTATCTCAAAGGTCTGTCGTTCCTTACTTCCAGCAGACCAGCAAAGTTTTCGCCCTTTCCCTTTGACACAGCTACACAAGACTTACACTGCCAACTATAGGAACATTAATAAGATTTCGGTGAATTTTTATGTGGCTCTGATATGAATATTGTCCGAGATGGTGTAAGTAAGTAATTAGAAAGATTAGAAAATAGATGGTGCTTTCTCCCAAAAAAATAATTTTACAGGAGTTTAATTTCTTGGTATCATTTTAAAAATGATATAAGTAAAATACATAAATTTTAAAATTATGGGGTCCCGTGGCTGCGTACATGAGTGGTCGTAAACCTGGGGAACCGGATTCGATCCCGACCGACGCCAAATATTTCGAATTTTAAATGGCACAAAAGTGAATTTTTATGTGGCTCTGATCTGAATATTGTCCGAGATGGTGTAAGTAAGTAATTAGAAAGATTTGAAAATAGATGGTGCTTTCTCCCAAAAAAATGATTTTACAGGAGTTTATTTCTTGGTATCATTTTAAAAATGATATAAGTAAAATACATAAATTTTAAAATTATGGTGTCCCGTGACTGCGTACATGAGTGGTCGTGAACCTGGGGAACCGGATTCGATCCCGACCGACGCCAAATATTTCGAATTTTAAATGGCACAAAAGTGACCCCTGTGGTGCACTCTCCACGCCAGCAATGAGTGCCCGTGAGGTGACGCCTGGTAAATGCCCGCACGGTACAAATATGTCATTATCATTACCGATATCTGCGATGCAGCAAATTGTGGCACACTCAGAAATGGGTAATATGCCGGATTGATATATTTATTTATAAAATTATGCTTGATACCTTTCATAAGATTCCACTCTCTGAATGAAACTCTCGGTCATTTATCAGAGACTGATCCACTCAATCAAAGCCACAGACGCGTTTAGCTTTTATTGGATCTCATCAGTGTGGTGCACTAAAGCTGACTAGGTTTTAATTGGATGATAAACCATCTCGAGGTGATATGATCTCTGCAGCTAACCACATGAAAAATCATACTTTTCACCAAGTATTGCAATTATGCTATATTGCACATTTATTATATCTGCCGCAAATAAGTATGGACTGGAGATTTCTACACTGTTACCAATTCATTTAAAAATGCTAAGTTATGAAGAAGCGGCAACACCGCAGGGCAAGGGACAGGGTGCGGAAAAGTGAAAAAGTTGAACATCGGTCAATACTCATTTGACGGCGAGTATAGTAAAATATAAAATAAAATTTTACGAAAAATGAAATAACATATTTACCCACTATTAATAATCGTAAATGAAATAACCACATCAATTTTAAAATTAAATTTTCTCAGAAAACACTCTGGTAATGTGATAAAATATTTTTAAATTCGCAAAACTCGAATTTAATAAATTTTATTGAATGTTATTTTTTTTACAAAATATATAGACAATTTTATATTGATATGTAATACTGAAATTTATATTGAAACAAAAGCAGACATTTATATATTAACAAAAAAAATATAATGAACAAAATTTTAATTATATAACAATAAAAGAAAGTTGAATAAAAGGTAGAGGGTATTTATTTAATGTAAAATGGACCACGGGATATATAATTTTATAAAATATACAAAGTTTAATATAAAGAATATAAAAAGCATGAAGAATTACACCACATCCCAGGAATTGCATAAATAATTCATTGTTTACCCTCCATAAAACAAAACAAGGATCTTATTGTTGTATTTATACGATTAGCTTGCGGCGTACAATAATACGAACAGAGTTCGGCCTCTGTAAAATAAGTTTCATTAAAATTTCAACTGTATTTGTTTGCTTTTTCGCTGCTGGTTTAATATTCAGTTTCAGCCTAATTGCACCTAAGCTTCGAATAATATTTTCGTGCCCTGCTTTATATTTGAACGTTTCTTTCATGAATATAAGAATCGGAAATTAGTTTCAGAATTAATTAATAAAAATATTAATGTAAACAAGTGTACAAAACCGAACGCATTAATTGTATACAGGGTGTTTCATAATTTCAAATACCTACATATGTTAAAGGTATAATTTGTGTCACAAGTTTCCGGAAAAAAATTGAATGAACTATGTATTAGTTTAAGAAAACAAGAAAAGTATATTGAGTCTGCTTATTACTACAATATTTAACATAGTTTAAGCTTTAACATTCATATTTAATATAGAGCTAGTGGCCCGTTTTTTCTATACGACGCAGATTAGTTCTGACATTGATTATATACAGGTTGTCTACTTGAAATCCGTTATAATTATAATAAATTTAGAGAAAAGTTGTAAATAAAAAAGTTGTTCAGAATTAAAAACTACGCAATATGGGACTAAAATTTATTACAATTTCTTTTTATTTTACGAAAAAAAAATAAATTATTTCAAGTTATTTACTAAAATGCTATTACCGTAGAAATATCCAATTTTTATTAGTAAAAGTTGCTAAAAAATATATTCAATGAATTTTTTACAAGAAAAACTGCCAAAAGCTTGTATAAATGATACTTCCGATTATCCGATATACACTAAAAACTAATGAGCTCTTCCCACATTAGTAAAGAATGGGTAGACAAAATTTCAAATTTTTCTGATTGATAGTATTTGAGTAATCGTGTCCACACGATCCACACACACACACACACACACACACACACACACACACACACACATATATATATATATATATATATATATATATATATATATGTATATATATATCTACAGACATCATTCTAAAAATGTTAAAATCGTGTTCTGGAGACATCGTGCTTATTACCTAGGGTAGCGGGAGGTAAAAATTATAACCAAAAAAGAATAAAGGCGACATAGTAACTCAATATTTATGGCGAAATACTTGAATAATATATTTGGTTTTTTATAAGTTTAAAATCTATGTTATTCTTATTCATATTTTTATCAAAATACAGCTAATTTCCATTTCTAGTGTTGTAGTCTGCAGTAAATCAATACCATGCAAGATTTTCTACTTCATATTTCTGTCCTTAGGAAGTTATTTTTGTACTTTTCGTAAATTCTTAATATCTTGCAAGACTGAAAAATGAAACATAGATTCATACCACTGTTGAGACAGAGAAAGATAGAAAATCGTCTTCTTATTTTGACATATGAATATGAACTATGTAGTATAAATTTGAAAAATCAATATTCGACTGTGTTAGGATGGAGGTAGATACAGGAAAGTAAGAATTCTTCGGACTTTCAGTCAATTAATAAAATTTATTCATGCCGACGTTTCGACTATACTATAGTCTTCTTCAGGGCTCTAAAATATGATATATAGGCGAAATAATAACATATGAACACAAAATAAATATAAATTACAAAAATTATAAAATATAGACTTACAGAATGGTCAGTTGAAAAAATGAAACCACATGTGGATAAAATAACATACAGCACGGACAATTAAAAAAATAAATAAATATGAATAAATAAATAAATAAATAGTTAAAACCAACATATCACAGAGAGAAATTCGTCTAACAATTAAAAACTTGTTTTTGATGAGTGCAATATTTATGAAACTACAAATAACTAGTAACGTGTAAGAAAAAATATTTTTTTTTAAGAATAATCTAAGTTGAGGACTAATGTGGATAATTTTCGATCATCAGAGTTCTCACACCCACTCATCTATTGGTCCTGCAGTAATTAATCGAAAATTATCCACATTAGTCCTCAACTTAGATTATTCTTAAAAAAAAAATTTTTTTCTTACACGTTACTAGTTATTTGTAGTTTCATAAATATTGCACTCATCAAAAACAAGTTTTTAATTGTTAGACGAATTTCTCTCTGTGATATGTTGGTTTTAACTATTTATTTATTTATTTATTCATATTTATTTATTTTTTTAATTGTCCGTGCTGTATGTTATTTTATCCACATGTGGTTTCATTTTTTCAACTGACCATTCTGTAAGTCTATATTTTATAATTTTTGTAATTTATATTTATTTTGTGTTCATATGTTATTATTTCGCCTATATATCATATTTTAGAGCCCTGAAGAAGACTATAGTATAGTCGAAACGTCGGCATGAATAAATTTTATTAATTGACTGAAAGTCCGAAGAATTCTTACTTTCCTGTATCTACCTCTATGTAGTATAAAGTTTCGTACAATCTTACGAGTCTACGTACAATTTAAACTTGTATTTTATTTGTAAGTAGATGACAGGATGTAATTCTCATAATTTGGAATTTCTATAAAAAGAAAATAATAATTTATTCAGAATACTGTTTAATGACAGATTAAATTAAATTGTCATCCTGTATTATTGACAATAATAAAATCTTCGCATTTTATTTATAATCTCTTTTTAACGATGTTTTTCAAATAATTATGTACAATAATATAATTGTATATTTTTCATTCTCATTATATTTCCTTCAAATATGGTACAAATGTAAGACTGTCTTCTTAGTCTTCTTTAATTTGAAACATAAAAAATGTACTTGTTATTCATTTGTAGAGTAAAATGCGTGGAAACCATCCCTCAATTTATTAATTACCCAAAAAGAATACGAGGACTGCTGTAAAAAATTCTGCAATGTATAGTAATTCTAGTATTGACTGGGATTTTCTACTCATAAAATATGATACTTCTACTTATGATTCAGTTATGAATTCGTACTTATATTGAATTGTTTTGGTTAGACGGAAGTCAGTTTGCGAAAATATGGAAAATTTGTGTGGAAATTTTCGTGCCATGATTTTTAAATACCTTCCGTCACCTTTAGGTAAGGAAGGTATTAACTTTGGTCGAAAAATTCGGTGAGTTTTTAATGAATAAGCACGTTTTATGACTCTAGAATACGATTTTCCCAGTTGAAAAGGTTTTGGTAATAATTGGACAACCGGAAGTAGTAGTTTCTTAGAAAAATTCTTCTAAATATATTTTTTTTGGAAATTTTTGTTATGACAAATATTGAATATCAAAATTCTCCATCTAATACACATAAAATTTTTATTATATCTTCTATAGATTTAGAGATAAAGACATTATAATATATATAACATTCTAATCGTAGAGGCTAAGGCACTAAGGAAACCACTTGACAAATTCAAATGTGTATAACATAGTTTGTAAATGACATATGTCAGTGTTAAAAATCAACATTTTTAGTGACATTCTGATAGTTTTTCTCTTGGAAGTATATTTAATCTTTCTTATTGTTTTAATAATTAAATATTTGCATTATAGGTAAAATGCATACATCCATCAGAAATACCGCCAATCTGATTAATGAATTGGAAGAATCTCTGAAATTTAGGAATTTCCTCATTAAATGAAAAATAGATATAATTAGAATTATATATGTTTGCAGAAGTCATGTTAAATATAATCAAAAACAATATTTGCGTAAAGTTCTGTGATATTTTGTAATAAAACGACGGTTCGATAGCGAAGTGCAATACAATACTTATATAGCCTAATATGGAAATGGCGAGAGGTCTTGTGCTGGCCACAACAGATTTTTTTTCACTAATCTCGCCCCCTCCACTTTGAACTTTTAAATCTTAAATGGCAATATACTCATTGTGACATATCAAATGAAAGCTCTTGAAAAATGCTATACAGACATGTCAATAAATTGATATTTGAATAAATCGCTAAAGTGCATAAATGTTAAGGGAGAATATTTTGAGAAACTATAAATCAATTTATAAAATTCTTTAGGTCTTCTTTTACATCGTTTGCAGAACAGCATTACAGACATTTGTTTACCCAATAAAAACCTAGAGTCGTACCTTTTGTCTGCAATTAAAATATGCATAATTCATTTCTTTTCTGAATTTCAAAGCTTTATTTTATTTATATTTTAATTTAAAAGCAACTCTTTATTCTTAATCCACAAAAAGCACATCCCACCAGACTTTTAAAAACAAAGGTGCAAAATTATATGCGTTATTACAGGTAGGAAGGTGTTTTAAAACGCTGCACTTGAACAAAGACGGAGATATTGCGGTCCAACGAGCGAGATAAGGACAGAGAGTTGCGTTAGAAGATTGTATCTGAAGCAAGATTAGGCGACCCATTGCTTAGCTCTCTTTTAAATAATACATTGTTCTTAAGATGGAGACAAATGGCGGGCGGAGGAGATTAAATGAGGACTGAAGCCCATTGCACAAAAACCAGCGCCGGATTAAGAAAAGAAAACCAAGAAATATACAACTTTTCATCATAAAAATAATAAAATTGTATTGTAGGATCACAAAAAGGTACATACAGTAATTTTTTTTTTAAAGAAATCTTATCAAGTATACGAATTGTATGAATTAAGATTTTAGCTCCGTCCATTCTGTTAAATTCAGTAGTGTCGTTTATTTAGTTTTTATGAGGGTGCATTAAGATACTACTGTTATTATATATATATATATATATATATATATATATATATATATATATATATATATATATATATATATATATATAGGGTGCAACACGAAAACCGGGAGTTTAATATGGGAAATCAGTTTTCCCTTGCGCCGAAGTGGCCTATTAATTTGAGACAAAAATGCTTCAAATAAATGTTGCAGAGAATTAAATTCTACATTTAAGTCAATAATCACATTTTATTTTTCACGTTTCGTAACTGAAGAATTTTTTTTGAAAATTACTTCTTTATAGTGTTAGCCATGGTATTGAAATAAAATCTCAAACAAATTTTATGACATTTTACCTTTCAGAAATTAAAAATATAGTTTTCATCAAAATAATACTACTCAATTATTTGTATCTTCACTTCCTGTACATAGTCCTCCATTTTCAATAATAATAACTCAAACAGAGCTTTTCTGACAGATAAAATATGTTACAATCTGACAGATACGTTTTGATAAGTAAAATATATCACAATCTGAGAAATACGTTTCTGACAGGTAAAATGTCATTATATTTGTTTGTACTTTTACCGATCAGAAACGCTCTGCTTGGAGTAATCATTACTGAAAATGGAGAATTATTCACAGGAAGAGAAGATAAAACTATATTTTATAATTACTGGCAGGTAAATATCATAAAATTTGTTTGAAATTTTATTTTAGTACCATGCCTAACACTATAAAGAAATCATGCGAAAGAAAATATGATGCAGATATTAATTCTCTACAACATTTATTTGAAGCATTTTTGTTTAAAATTAATTTAGTCCGCCGGGCTATAATGAAACATCAAACCAAATTATAACCTACAATATAAACAATTTAAACAGGCAACATGAAAAGTTTTTATTACAAATCGAAAATTTTTATATTCTTTAATGAAATTGAAAATTAATTTTGTGATATTTATATGGAAAGCACGGAGATACACAAAATAAATCTCAAATGACATAACTAATAAACAAACAATAAACTGTTGTTCTCCGTTTTTATAACAACACTACCTGTAGATATTGTATATACGAGGACAAATTCTTTTCGATACAATTTTTCTAACACTCATAATTTGAAAATTTTCGTCCGTGCATAAAGTTTTGTATGTACCACGAGCGTAACTTGCTTTTATGGCCTTTGACGTGTTTTTATCCCTCGGCTTACGCCTGGGGCTCAAAATCCCGACACAGGCCATAAAAGCCTCCATACGCTCTTAATACATAACTATTACAGTACAGCGAAAGGATTGCCAACAACGAGCCGAGTCGAAACAACAAGAATTTTTGAAAGTCAAGCACATTATTTCTATTCTTGTTGCACACGTTTCTAGTCCTTGCAAATGAGCGAGATAAATGTATTCCAATTTGATAATTCGTTCGACCTTGATCGGACTTCTTTCAAAATTTTCATTGTGCTTAATCATTAAAAATCCTCTATCAAATACTTTGACAATAGTCGCCTACCTACAAAAATATAGGAGGTAAAAAATGATCGTATGCCTATCTCCATACCCCTTATTTTTTCCGTGAGCGATAGCTTTCCACCAATTATTCTGCTGAAGAAAGATGAAAAAGCATTCCTGCTCGCCTTTCAAATCGTCCTCATTCTGCCCTGCAGAGGCGGCAGGGAGAGACGCAAGACGAGGGCACGGAAAGAGTGATAGAATGACAAATAAAGCAGGAAAGACCATGAATTACAAAGTAGTGTCTTGGGTTACAGCAATTTGGCTTAGCTTCAAGCAGGAAACGCCGTAGGAGGAATCACCAACAGGATATTTAACGGAATTTACAATATTTTACTGCTCTAGCAATTGAATTCAAGTCAGTAAGAATTTTGTAAAATAGTTAACTTCATTTTCAGTCATTAACAATGTCAATATTTCTTTTTTTTTATTTTTCTGGACTGGGTTGATAATTAAAACTAGAAGCAAATATATTGGAAACTTATATTAGGCTGCGTCCTAAGTCGCATTTTGGCAGTTAGTATTTAGGATTTAGTTTTCTTCACATAAACACAACTCCGAATGGCACACTAATGACATCCATTCGATTTAATTTGAGTCTTCATATTAAATGTTAATATTATATTTCATAAAATAGAAGCTAAGAGCCGGTTTTTCAATCTCTGGTTAAAATTTTAACTTCTAGATAAGTAATAGTTTACATAATTAGTTTAATAATTTACATTCGAGTGCGTGTAAGTTGTATTTTATAGCGCGACAGCCTTGTTTAAGGCATGAGCCTTTAAAGCGAGTGCCTTATTAGCTGGAGCGCTGTAAAATACTTCACGCACGAGAATTGTATCAAATTTTTTGGCCGACGATAATGAAAATCACTTTTTTTAATGAGATAGGTTGTACTTCTGAAAAGGATTAGTTTAAAATACTGGCGTAAGTCAATTTCCAAATTTGATTTTACTTACCTTCATTAGAGTACTTTTTCTAGCGAAAATTTATTTGTAATAATAATAATAATAATAATAATAATAATAATAATAATAATAATAATAGACGTTGTTTATGACTGATAATGTATTTATTTGCTCATGTTTTCTTCGTAATAAATAATAGGTAGGTGTCGATATTTGACATTTCAGCAATGCTCGCGTATTTGACAGGTATATCGATCGGTGACTATGTCGGTAACGGTGGATTTTTACAATAATGACAGATGTCGCTACCGTGAGTTTGGTTTATATAAATTAATTTTAAATATAGGAAATGGTACAGTAAAAAAATAACTTAAGTAGGTAGTACTTTTTTACATGAACTTTATTATAGTAAAGATGATTTCTTTTCTAAATGCCCATAAACGTCCAGTGTATTTTGATTATTTTACCGCAGTTAGACAAGTTACAACACAGTAAGCGTAAAATGTAGGTTACACTTGCTGTGTATACAATTGTAAAGTTCCCATTACACTTCAGGAGGGCAAAAACAATATTGCGTCGTTTTGTTGACAGCAATGATAAATCTGACATTTGACAGTTCATTTTGTTTGAATTCTGTTTATTTAACCCTGAGTTAAAATTTAAACCAGATATTGAAAAACCGGCCCTAAGAAGCTATTCCTTGATAAGTAAATTTGACGTTTTGTACAAATTATCGCAACGAACATGTTTTGTTTAATTAGTGCGCGTCAACTTCAAGGCATAAAGTGCTCCTCCAAAGGCTGTGTCCGATGTCGCATTTTGGCGTTTAGTATTTAGGTCTTTTTCACACAAATACAACTCCAAATGGCACACTAGTGATATCCATTGGTTTGTATAGCAATACTTTAGAACAACAAAAATGAATTATACGATTCGGATCAAATTGATGCTTGAGAGTAAATGTTAATATTATATTTCATAAAATAGAAGCTAAGAAGCTATTCTTTGACAGTAAATTTAACGTTTTGTACAAATTATATCAACGAACATGATTTGTTTAATTAGTGCCCGTCAACTTCAAGACATAGTATGCTCTTGCAAAACCCTAAAATCGAATTCCTAAAATCCTAAATAATTACTAGATTTAGGGTACATAAAACAAATACAATAATTCCTAAATAATGGAGTTATTTAGGGCATATAAATTTAGGATTTAGATATCAGAGTGGTAAAAGTGCAACATCGGACACTGTTTTAGGTACTGTTTCTGCGGTGCAATTTTGACACAATCTAGACACCACAGGACTATCCAATCTTTGGTCTTATAGAATTTGAGAAACCGTCCCTCTAACCAGAGCTGGGAAAGATATTTTATAAAAGTAATAAAAGTTAAAAGATTAAAGATACTTTTAAATATTGTTACGAAGTTACAAGATAAAAGATACTTTTTTTTATAAAGTAAAAGGTACAAGATACTTTGTAACTATAAGTTACTTATATAGTTACTTTATTTACGATACTTTTATTATGTTAACTAAAAATATGGCTTATAGAGTAATGAAAACAAATAATGAAGATAAATCATGTAACATATTTATAAAAATACAAACAAATGGCTAATTTTTAATAACAAAATACACATATATTCTAAAATAAGAAACAATACTCTTAAAAGTGAAAAGTATTTATTTTTTAATATAATAATATTTATTAATAAACACAACAGTGGTTAGCTTTCGCTAAAACCAAATTTTCAAAATTGGAATCTGAGAGTGTGTGCCGTTTGGGGGCATTTATTATACCGGAGCTGAAGTAACTTTTATCTTTACAAAGTAACTTTGATGTTTTTTATTTAAATGTAACTATTGATAAAAAGATAAAAGATACTTCTGCATAAAAGTATCTAAATTATTTGTATCTAAGTTACTTTTTTGTAACTAAGATACTTTTAGTATCTTTTATCTTGTATCTTTCCCAGCTCTGCCTCTAACATACACACATCCACACACACACACACAGACATCATCGCAAAAATGTTAAAATCGGTTTGTAGGGACATTAAATCGTGTTTGTTCATTAAAATCTGGGTAGATATTTGATTTTTAGCATGAATCCAATACCTCTCTTAACGAGAGGTAAAAACTCGCGGTATATAAATGCTTAAAGCTAAAAATCACCAATTTAGCAGATGACACAAATTGCCTCTAGCACTGTTTATGAAGAGTAGATCTTTGCTTAACAATTTTTAACTAACTTAAAGTTGATTAATTACTTTAATAAGCACAACTTACATTGTAAGCAGGCAATTTGCGTAGCTACTTAAAAATGTATGAAGAGTCGTTGATGTACTCTTTCATGCCGGCATTTGGAGTTTCGTTTTCGTTCCATCTCGCTACAAACTAAATATTGTTTTAGATTGTTTAAACGCAAGTCGTCAAGAGAGCAATCTCGGTATTTATTCGCCGGGCCGGCGACGGCGACTTGGCTGGGATTCATTTAACTGTTGTCGGATGGAGTTTGTCTTATGAGCAAAATGTAATCGGTATTATAATATTTATGAGGAATCTCAGCGACACTGTAAATAAGCGGCACGCAGGCACAAGGCTCAAAATAGCGCATCCGATAAAAGATTCCGTGCCCGTGCTGTGTATTTTGATACTTCTGATGTTTGGTTTTTAAATGGAACTCCGGAGTAACAAGCGCAGATGAATTCCTAACAAGCGGAATATTGAAAGCGGAAGAATATAATTTTTATACGGTGGAATAACATGATTTGCAAGATATAAATATGAAATGACGTACTCAAATTCTCTATCAGCCAAAAATATGCATGCACACCAACACTTTTTGAACGTATAAAACTCAGGCTTTCACGGTCGGCATCTATGAAAAGCTGATTCTTTTCCGGTTCTATTAGGTGATTTATTACCTAACGTTTTACCCAACATTGTGTTGTACAGCTTCAGAGATTTTTAGTCTTGCACATATTTTTTGCAGGGCATCGAACCCGCCAAAAACTGGGTTCGGTTTAGGTTCAGGTTAATTTGTTTCTTGAAAGATGGGTTCGGGTACGGTTCTGATTCAAGCATTAATAAAATTTGCGGTTTTGTTCGCGGTTCAGGTCCGAAATAATGTAAAATGAGAGCCGGAATTTACGCAAAACGCAACAAGAAACGAACACAATTTTCACGAAAAGTCAGCCCAGACAGCAACGCAGACGCCTAAGACGTCGATTATCGGCTGTATTTACTTTTCGAACTAAAAATTAACCTGAACCGGAGTTGAACCCCGAACCTGAATTTTAATACTCGGTTCGGTTTCGACTCAGGTTCAATTAAAAATATATCTGAGGTTCAGTTCTTTGTTTGGGTTCCCTAAAATGTTAAGGTTTGGTTCCAGTTTTGGTTCGGTTCAGGTTCAGGTTCGATACCCTGATTTTTTTGTCATTTTACGTACAAATTTACTATTGTACATCGCACACTTACCAAATTATCTTACATGCAGAATAATTATTATCATAAGGTTGGCAACACTTGATTTGCAAGAAATCATCATACAATGGTTTACTTTATTGCCAATTTCTGAACTTTTAATGACGGTTTTAGTGCATAAAAATGGTAAATATCTTCATACATTAAAATTGCAATTAGAAGTTATACTCATAAAAAAAATTGACACACATTACCTCCCCTTATTTAAATTTTATTAATTTAAATATATACCTACATATTTACTAATCCTGCAAGCAAACTATATTATTATTATTATTGTCGGGAGGTGGTTCATTCTTGCCCCTGTATTGCGACCTTTCTGATCTATTGTACCCTCCGTGTTTTCCTCCTATTCTAGGAGCCCTGTATGTTTTGTGAACTCCAAGATTTTCTTTAAACTGATGTCCTTTGGTGTCTCAGTGTGCAATTTCTTTGCTCCTAAAAGACTATGTCTGTTTGCCATAAATGCTTCGCAGTGACATATTAAGTGTTCAGAAGTTTCATCCTCTTCTCCACATCCTCTGCATGTTGGTTCTTTTTTGAGGCCCAACCTATGCAAATGTTTATTTAATTGACAGTGTCCTGTTATTAATCTGACATCTTGCTTGCTCATTACAAGTAAGTTGTCTGTTCTTTTCTTAGATGGCTCATTCAGGAAGAGCTTGGAGTGTCTTTGGCCTGATGTGCCTTTGCCAAAGCAAAGTATTAAGTTCTTGCTTAACTGTTTGCGCAGTTATTCCGCAAGCAGGTTCTGGTCCTATAAAAGGCATATTTGTCTCATCTTTTGCAAGATGGTCGGCTGCCCGGTTTCCTTCAATTTCTGAATGCCCGGGTACCCATATCAATCTTAATTTATTCCTCGCTCCTAAGGCATTCAATCTGTTTAGTGCCTTAAGTGCGGCTTGGCTGTCTGTTACTATGGAGATTCTTCTATTGTGGTAGTTTTTCTCCAATAGTAATTGCACGCTGGTTAAAATTGCGTGTACTTTTGCTTGGAATACTGTTGCATTTGTCCCAAGTCCAACCGATTGGTTGTGTCTTAGTCCCTTTGCCCCATGTGTTCCAAACTATATTAAGTTCCTTTGCATATATCTATTGCTTTACATGATCCATTTTGTTAATGTGTTGTTGTAAACTAATATTTGACACTTTGATAACATGTGCGTATTGACAGCTGTTTGATTTATAGTTCTGTAGACATAGCAAACTTAAATCAGATCATCCTGTACATCTAATATTTATGTATGACGGAAAATATATTATTTTTACAAACCTTAATTTTGTTAGAAACAATACAATCTTCTAACACGATTTCATTATTAATTTTAACGTAATTGCTTCTTGACAGTGACAGTTTAAATATGTCATAATTGTTATTAAAATATTATGTTTTTGTTTGACGCATACGCAAGATGATGTACAAAAATAAATTATTTTATATTTAAAGTTATTTACTAAATGCTATTATCGTAGAATTGAAGATTGTACCATTAGATTTAATTTTTTACATACATACTCACAGACATCATTGTAAAAATGTTAAATCGGATTCTGGGGACATTAAAACGTGCTTGTTCACTAAAATCTCTATATGCTGTTTTTAGCACGATCCCTATACCTCCCTTACCTAGAGAAGCGCGTACGTGTACAGAATCCAATCAACATAATACAATATTCCTAATTATCAATAAATGCTTTAAATAATTAATTGCAAATTTCAGCATAATTATTGCCCGATTGTGCAAATTAATTCGACAATAAATTAGCAACCCTGCAGGTAAGTTTAAGTCTGCGGCCAGAATTAATTCAAATTCCAGCAAGTAACAAGGATATTCCGTGTAGTACACTAATTACTATAATGGACAACTGGTGTTCAATATCAGATACCAAATTTGCGTAACACAACTATAATTGATAAGAGACATTTGTCTTGATTATGCTACAGATTTCTCTCTTTTCTCTTTGAAGGAAATGACCCGCAGCAGTCGGAAGTTAGTTGGTGAATGTGTTGAATGCGAATTCACTAGGACAATGGGCTATTGAGAGGACGCCTGCAAACTTCCAGAGAAGCATTAACTATTTACTCTACTAGGCCTTGTACAACTACGGAATTTATAATTTTAATATCTAAATCCTAAATTTATATGCTCTAAATCTAGTGATTATTTATAATTTTAGGAATTAAATTTTAGGGTTTTGCAGGAGCACACTATGCCTTAAAGTTGACGCGCACTAACTAAACAACTCAAAACATAGCGTTTCTGATTGTTGACATATTTTACCTGTTAAAAAAGCTCTGTTTGAGTTATTATTATTATTGAAAATTGAGAATTATGCACAGGACGAGAAGATACAAATCATTGAGTAATATTATTTTAATGAAGAGCTAATTAGATTTTGGTTATAATTGCTCAACCGGAAGTACCCCTATTTGAAGTTTTTAACAATTTTTCTAGAAAAAAACGCAGTTAAATATCATTTTCTGGCATTTTATGTTATTATCAATATGAAAGAATATCTTATTGTCTATATGGTTTGATTTTATACATGTTTCTTTATATTCAATAGATATAGAGTTAAAGAATTATAAAGAGATTAACTTTCATAAATCAGCCAGCTTTGCTATAATCACATGTCAGTGTCAACTGCAATTTACATAGTGTATGTTCGTGTTATAATTTTATTGTATTTACAGAATCTTTTCCAATGAAGTTTCAGTATGGAATTTGTAGAAAATAGTTATGTTCTTGTTACAATTTTACTCCAGTCAGGTGATAAGGCTAAAAAACCCATATTCCGCATTTTCTCAAAAATCTTCAAAATTTTCAAAAATCTAATTTTTATACATGTACGTACATCTCAACGCGCTGACTTCAAATTTTAAAACCGCAGGTCGATATCTCTTTTCATTCTCGAGATATTTACATTTCAAATTTTACCCATTTTTGGGCCATAACCCCAAAATGGGTGGAGATGCAACCCTGACGACTTCGCCATTCGATTCTACGGGCAAAATTACATAAGTATACAAATTTTCAATTTTTTTGAACACCGCATACAATCTCTAAAGCAAAATAACTGAAAATAGCCAAAAATCGCAAAAATCTAAGGTGTACCCCTTGCCATTTTTTCAGATTTTGGTAATTTTCAGTTATTTTACTCTAGAAATTGTACACACTGTTCAAAAAATTTGAAAATTTGTATACCCATGTAATTTTGCCCGTAGAATCGAATAGTGAAGTCGCCAGGGTTGTATCTCCACCCATTTTAGGGTTATGACCCAAAAATGGGTAAAATTTGAAATGTAAATATCTCGAGAATGAAAAGAGATATCGACCTGCGGTTTTAAAATTTGAAGTCAGCGCGTTGTGATGTACCTACATGTATAAAAATTGGATTTTTGAAAATTTTGAAGATTTTGGAGAAAATGCGGAATATGGGTTTTGATGCCTTATAACCTGACTGGAACAACGACTTAAATCTTTGACAAAATGAATTCTGGTAATGGTGACATTATTACGATGTCTTTCTGTTAAGAAATACTTTTTTACCTTGCGTCACCTTTAGGTAAGGAAGGTATTGTCTTTGGTCAAAAAATTCGGTGCAGAGTTTTTAATAAATATGCACGTTTTGTTATATCGGGTGTAAAAGTGGCAAATTAATTTTAGACAAAAAATTCTTTAAATAAATGTTTATATAATAACAATAATAATAATAACTTTATTAACTCAACAGGATCTTGATGATCCCAATTACAGAGTAATATTAATTTATACAAAAATATTCGTGATTGACCGTGTATACATATACGTATATAAAAATATAATAACAATAACAATCAAAACATTAACATTGAGAATAGAATAGAAATGCACTACATTAAAAAGCAGTGTATAATAATTAATACTAATAATATAGTAATAATTACATAAGGCAACTATGCAAGAAAACGCAGTTTATATTAATTAATACTAATAATATATACTATAGTTGTAACTAATAATATAATAATAATTGCCTAATGCAATTAGTTATTGCATTTTTGAAACTTACAAATTTCATTCCAAAAGTGTCAATTTTCATCAAAATGAAGTAGAGAATTATAGTTAGCACACATTAAAACATATATATATATATAATAAAAGGGATAAACAATTAATATACAATTTCATTCCTTGTAAACCATAAATAATTAATTCAGTTCTATACGACCTGAAGCTCAAATATTTGAACGGATAGATTATTAAGGCTTTCTAAAACCTGTTGAAGTTTCTTCTTTCAAACTTTTACACCGCTAATAAAATTTTCAGAATCTTGGCTTTAAGCTGTCGATCACGCTTTCAGCTTCAAAAATTAATTGAACAGTTGTTTCCTGAAATTTTTATGGGCGGTAAAGATTCGCGCGATGATACGAACTCTAATTGTCACAGACATAAACGCCGGTGTGATTTACGCTACACTGCCATTTTCAAGTTTTAAACTAATCTACCTTTGATCAGAGTTTATGAATGTGTTAAGGAGAAAATGGATTCATTTACATGATACTGAAGTGCATATTATCATTAAAATTTATTAATGTAGTTCATATATTACTGGAAAGGGGGTTTTAACTTTTTCTCTTTAATATGCGAGGCAAGGCACATAAATTTTACTTTTTACCGCGGCTACGCTACCGATAGCTAGGGGAGGTATTTCAGATTTTTAAAATAGTATTTAGAGTACATGGAATTAAAGTTTAATGATGTTTATGTCTTTGTTATCTATTAAACATTATCTGCACAGAATGGAAAAGTTGAAAAATAAGGAATCAACACGTGAAATCAGTTTCCTTGTTTTTCTAGATGAAATTTCACTTTTAATCAATTTCTAGTAACATTTTGTTATTTGGGATTAGGATAAATGCACTAAATACATAAAATAACCGTTACCAACCTAACTCTTCAGACAAAAATATCCCTTACCGGAAATTGTCAACTATTTTATAACGAAATAATGAAAACGAAAGCCGAAACAGATAAAATAATATAAAATACTAGTTACAGTTACAGAAGGCTATTACACAGAAAAGATTTGAAATTTTGTCTAATTATAATTCGATATTATTTCATTAGACAATATGTCTAATAATTTAGTATAATTTACAAATCTTAATTTAGCATTTTAACTAACCCGAAATAATAATAAATATTTTGTAAAAAATCGTTAATTTAAATAAGTAAATAGTTATTTTAATTACTTATTTTATTTAATTTTACTATATTTTCGCTTCATTATTTTTGTCTTTCAATTTTTGGTGATTTATCTTATGAATTAGGTAAGTAAATAGAAAATTTAAATATATATTTAGTTTAGTTTCTTTATTTATGTTTAGTTCAATACTAAATGTAGTCATTTAATCTAATTTAGAAAATTTAACTAAATCAACTTAGATAATTTAATGAAAACATATTAGAAGGCTGAAAATCACAGATTTATTTAGTTAATTTAACTACAATTTAGAAAGTTTGTTTTTTCTGTGTATTGCAATCGTTCATTTTAAACTATTATCTTTTCAAATATCTACATAGAATTCAACGAATTTCTTTACCATATTTTTTTTTATAGTACGTACACTATAACGGGCTTAAATAACATATTTTACATTTATTGCGTCGTCTGAAGTGCCACAAGGCCCCAATTCAGGTCCTTTACGCTTCGCTTTAAATGTAAATAACATTGTTTGTGACGAAATCGATATGTGAATTCATAATTACCCGAATAATAAAGTGAAAAGAGAACATTAATCATATAATTTTGAAATTATAATTCACGAACACAAAGAATGTAATTACATTAAAAAAATAGAAATAAAAATGAACGAACCGAACAATATCTCATAATTTTAAAAATTTATTTTATTTACATTACTGAAAATTCAGCAGGTAAAAAATATATTTCATATGCTATTAATTGCATAAAATGAAAAATTGATAAGTACAAAGGGTTCATATAAAATTTAGTTTGTTAATAAACGTAAGAGTAGAATGAATAAACGAATCTTACTCTATTCTCATTTTAATTTTATTTTGTTTGAACTTTTCCATTTACGCTTTACATGTAGTGCTACGCCTAGAGTTTTACAGAATTTTTAATGAAAATTCTTTATATAAGCCGGCTAGTAGATATGTGGTTTTCTCCTGAATTTATTCTTTTTTGCAGCACAGTTTAATTAGGCAAATTAGTTTACCTGTAGTGCAAATTTGTTATATGCCAACATTAACATCAAATAATAAGCTTTTAGACGTTACTTCGTAGGAGGAATAATTAATTTGCATATTTCGAAGCCGTGTTTGATATTTTAAATCCGCATGCATCCTTAGATCTAGAACAACTAGTCTGCAAGTGAAACATTTAATAGTTTAATTCTCGTCTGTTTCTACAGCGCAACCAATAAAACAGTATTACGCTAATTAACTCGCCAATGAACACGAGCGAGATCAAACAATCGATCGTGAGATGCCGACGCCAGTGTCGTCGCGACGCTGATCTTAAAAGGGCGCCTTTCAAAGAAGTCAAATTCATTTTTGGTAAATAGGTAGGAATTCTTTGCTCAACGGTTTACCAGTAAGACTAGTTACACCAGGGTCGGTATTCGATGTATTTTGTACAAATCCCATACCAAAAGTTCCTTGAAAAAGATTCTATATATCCTGTAAAATTGTAACACGAACACACTATTTTTTACAAATGCCATACCGAAAGTACCTTTGGAAAGATTCTGAAATCCAATAAAATTATAACACGAATGTACCTATATTATGTAATTTGTACTTGCTGTTTCTTACTTTTCTCTTCTACTCATTCCTGTCCAACGCATCTTCTTGACACGGTTCTTCCTCTCTCAAATATTCTGCTATACAGTCCTTCCTTCTTCTGTTTGGCCTCTCTCGTACTCCCGGCATTACAAGTTCCTATCTTTTCATAATTTTAGCAAGGCTAACTTTTTTTGAAAATTAATCTCTTTTAATCTCTCTATAACTCTATCTATTGAATATGAAGGAATAAGGGTACTTCCGGTTGATCAATTATAACCAAAATCTAATCAGCTCTTCGTATGGTTGTAAGGAAGAGGAATACGAAAGAATCATAATTTTTAGAATTGTAGTTTTGGAGTTATCGTCGGAGAAAAATTTGTCAAATACGCACACTCACACACACACACACACACACACACACACACACGGACACACGCACACATACAGACATCATCGTAAAACCAGTAAAATCGTATTGTAGGGCCCTTAAAACGTGCTTATTCATTTAAAACTCACTATCGATTTTTTTGACCAAAGACAATACCTTCCTTACGATATTGTCAAATTAACCAAAAGTTAAAATTCAGTAAATCTCCAAGGTCATAATTTCGTCAAATTCTGATTATAAAATTAACAAAAAGAACGTTACTAACCTATATCTGATACACGTAGGTTACATTTGTTCCATCGAAGAAATGGCGCCCGATTCACCCGTTTTCAGCGCAGTTTGAACCACTTCATCTTCCAAATCTCTTCCATTGGGCCAAGGTTGGTAACTCTTAGTTTATAAAACTTCAGTAGTTTATAATTATGTCACCACCAAAATGTTCCCCTTCGGTATTAATAGTAATTTGTGTTTAAATGAAAGTGATGCGAATCCCAATCGTATCAAATGTTCATCAGAATGCGATGAGCTGAGTGCGTTGCAAAGCCCCCCATTCCCAAGTTCAGTTTATAATTACCTGATGTTAGTAGGCGACGATACGATACATTCCCTCTTTAATCCCCTCGCCCTTCGACCTTAGTCGGCGCCGTCTTTCGATGCTCTTGTTTTCCTTTGAACCACATAATTACCTATGGCGCCTCCCGGCATAACCAGGGCTTGCTCAGATCATTTTTGACTTGATCAAGGATGCTCTGCTCATGACAGTTGCGAATATGTGGAAACAATGAAAAAATGGATACAATGTAGTACGGACTAAATACACAAGCGGTAATTAGTTATTGATTTTGTGAATAAAATGGATTGATAATTATTTTTATTTAGTTTTCATTACTTTGTGTTTATTATACGCGCCTATTTGTATCCAGAGAAGACATGATTATTATAAAACCTGTTTTTACCTTCCGTCGCCTTTAGGTAAGGAAGATATTGTCTTTGGTCAAAAAATTCGATGGTATGTTTTTATTGAATAAGCACGTTTTGGAGTCCCTAGGACACGATTTTACTAGTTTTACGATGATGTGTGTGTGTGTGTGTGTGTGTGTGTGTGTGTATGTGTGTGTGTGTGTGTGTGTCCCTCCATGTGTCTGTGCCAAATTTTTCTCCGACGATAACTCCAAAACTACAATTCTAAAAATTCTTTCGTATTCCTCTTCTTTTCATCCATATGAAGAGCTGATTAGATTTTGGTTATAATTGGTCAACCACAAGTTCCTTTATTTGAAGTTCTTAATAGTTTTTCTTCAAAAAACGCAGTTAAATATAATTTTTCGACCTTTTATGTAATTAACAATATGAAAGAATATCTTATTCTCTATATATGGTTTGATTATACATTTTCGTTCTTATTTATTAGATATACAATACATCGAATTGACGAATTTGTGCTGGTCACAACATATTTTTATTCTTTTAAATAAACATACGAGGGGAGTTTTTTATGTTATCTACCTATCCATGAAAACAACGAGTTAGAGAACAAATAAAATTTTATTTTTCAACGTAAGAACCGTTAACATTAACACACTTATTCCAACGTTTTTCTAATAAAGATACGCCTGCAAAAAAAATCTTTTAGTAATTGTGCAAAATACGACTCCACTGCGTTTTCCAAGTCATCATTCGATAAAAAGCGACTCTCTCTCAAATGTTTTTTGAGTTTTGGGAAGAAATAATAGTCGGACTTGGTCAGGACTGTAAGACGGATGTTATAATTCGTCAAAGCCGCATTCATTGACTACTGCTTGAACAATTCGTGCTTTATGCACCCTGCAGTTGTTGTGCAGAAGCAGCATTTTCTGAGCATAATTGTGGGGTCTTTTTTTCGCGTATAGCCGCTTTCAAGTTCTTAATTGTGTCTTTGTAGATATAAAAAAGTCACAGTAACTATACATAACAAAATTGTCGCGATAGCATATTGTTTTCATAGCTAGGTAGATAACATAAAAAACTCCCCTCGTATATAAAGGTTTGATATTATTGTTTCTGAACCACAAAATTCAGTTAGAATGGATTCCATTTGGGTATGACGCATTTTATTCTGACTAATTCCTAGAACTAACATAGACACACCTTCCATTTCTGGAGATTAATATCCTTCGTACAACGAACAGTGTTTGTTGATCGTTGCCCAACCCTGCAATGTTTTATCTCGCGAACAAACATGCCTGTCACTCCAAACTGCTCAAATTCAATGCGGGAGAACTTTGTGTGCGAACCAAGAATATTACCCAATTATAATCATAATTTTTTCAAACTAAATTTTATGAAGTTCCAGTTTTTATCTTTCCCTACGGAATTTAATGAAAAATGAATAAGGCTTAATGTATTATAACTATACTAGGTTATCATCATTTTCAGCTACCTTTTAGTGACTAATTCGACAGAGATGTCACAATATTTTTTCTTTTTACTTAAAACAGTAGCAGATTGCCATTGCAGCAGCAATTTTTCTGTTTTTATCTCTCGCTAAGAGAGGTATTTGATTCATGTTAAAAATCGCAAAAGGTTTTAATGAATAAGCACGATTTGAGACCCCTACAAACCGATTTTAACACTTTTACGATTGTGTGTGTTGCCTTTACACAATAGGAAAAGTTGACATTTGTGCTCTATTTTGTCATCGTAAAGTTGATGGTTACTAAGGAACGAGCAAAAAAATACTTTACCGCGCGTCTCCCATAGCAACGCGCGGTAAAGTGCTCAATTTGCTAGCTTAGATAAATACATACTTTTGCTGAAATCTTAATTTATTAAAATAATACTTACGAAATCTAAAATATAGGTTAGGTTCATTTTTATACTAGAAACGTGCTACAAACAATATACCTGAAGTTAGCTACATTACCAATTTAGTTAGGTTAGGTATTTAATTATATATAATAACAACTCTACTGGTGAATGTACATTGTATTACAACTATAAATATTTAATAACACACATTTCATAATTAACTAACTTATTGGATTTAATTATTGGCGGATAATGTTAAAATTGAATGTGCACTTTTGGCAGTTTTGTATATTCATTCCAGAACTTGAAAACTTAAATAAATATATAATAAATTAGATTCTGTGACTGTGACACTCACTAGAGTTTTCAGTTCTTAACTGCTAGTGTTGATTTTAGCATGGAGTAAATGGATCAAAGAGAAGATGATTTCATTAGATTTTTACAAAAAGTAAGTTAGTAAGACATTTTCACTGTAATTCTTGATTTTTTTTTTAACTTACACCATTCAATGGAGAGGTTATAATTCTTTTCGTATAATGCTTTTGATTTTGCAGATAATAAATTCAAGAAAGTATTTTGCGCCGTTTCAAATATATCTGGAGGAGTGCAGGAAAAATCACTATCTTTTACTGACAGAATTTTGTATTTATTTACTTGGATACTCACATCGTCATGGTTACACACAACACAAAACAGAAATTGGTTGAGGTTGAATTGAACTTACTAAATAGGTATTATTATTTTTTTCTATTTTGGTTAGTAAAGTCGTAGAAAAAATTATGTGTGCATCTCTAGCGTAAAGTATCTTTATTGCTCTCGCTCGATTGTAGCGCTCGCTACGCTCGCGCTTCAATTTTCAAACACGAGCAATAAAAATCCACTTTACGCTCGTGATACACAAATAACTATTATAGGTACCTACCTAATTTACCATAAGAAAAATAATTTTTATTCTGTGGTTTATTACGTACTCAAATTTGTAAAAAGATACTAGGACATTGAACAAATTATTAAAAGAAATAAAAACTCACTAATCTCTGTAATATAACAAGCAGAATTCATGAAAAAAACTTAAAATCCTGGAGTCAATGATAGAGGTAATATGTAATCACCAAATGAATTAGCGCTAAATAGGTATATGAAAATTCGCTGGGAATATATTCGGATTTCATGATTAATTCTCGCTGATGTTTTGATGTTGTATACAAAATCCGCGATTTTAATTTTGTGTTGTTAATTATAATAAGTACTTTGGTGGGTGGCCTATGAAATCCAGTGAATTAACATACGGCGAGCACGGTACCGCGAACATTATCCGTATTATGTTATGTGATTGTTAGGCCTGCTTTTGTTCCGGAGGATCCGCTACAGCTCATATTGCACCGGAGTTTTCCGGAAAGCAACAATGGCAAGTCCAATTAGCAACGAGTTGTACGGGAATTTTCCTACTAATTCATTTGTAACTACACCTATATTCATTTATAACTTTTCCTTTATCTCACCCAACTTGTAACCATTGATACGTGTACATAAACACATGCGTATATATATATATATATATATATATATATATATATATATATATATATATACAGGGTGTCTCAATAAGCTTGCTCACTATTGGTAACTTTTTTATTTGAAGAGATATGAGGTTGGTTAAATGAGCAAAATTGTGCCATTTTATATTAGAAAATTGATCATGTAGACAAAATAAAAATGGTGTCAGCGGTTCTCAAAATTTGGGACAAAATATATATTTTTTATTATCTTATTGGAAAGCATTTTTTTCTCTTTCCAATAAGGTAATGTTGTTTATGTACAATTTTTTCAAATAAACGAGTTATTTACGGTTAAAAATTAAAATTTTGTAAACTGTTTTATTAGTTTATTTAGCCAAGTAAGCCATGGAAACAATTGATTCCTTGTTTTTTGACGTTTAATAATTTCTCTCGCAAAGTTCTCAGTTCTCTATGTTTAATAATGTTTAATAACTTTACGAATGAAGAAAAATTAGATATGATCTTGCTATATGGAAAGTTATATTTAGACACCAGTCATGTAGAACGGTCGGCTCTCTTTCCAAAAGAGCTGAAATGTGCGAAAGAAATAATGGCTTTCAATTTGAATATTTTTTTTAATTGTTTTGTTATTGCTGTTATCTTTAAACGTAAAAAATTCGTTTATTTGAAAGAATTGTACATAGACAACATTACCGTATTGGAAAGAGAAAAAAATACTTACAATAAGATAATAAAAAATATATGGTTCCATTTAAAAAATATATATTTTGTCCCAAATTTTGAGAACCGCTGACACAATTTTTATTTTTTCTACATGACCAATTTTCTAATATAAAATAGCACAATTTTTCTTACTTAACCAACCTCGTATCTCTTCAAATAAAAAAGTTACCAATAGTGAGCAAGCTTATTGAGACAACCTGTATATATACAGGGTGTTAATTAAAAAGCGGGCCATAGGCGTTTAACATGGGAATTCAGTTTTTCCTTGCGCAAAACTTCCCATTTAATTTTAGACAAAAATGTTTCAAATAAATGTTGCTGAGAATTAAATTCTACACCCAAATCACTAATCAGATTTTATATAGGATACAATGGATGCAGAATATTGCCATTTACCGTTTTTTAAGATTTCTTTAGATAAAATTTTAGACAATATCTACTGCCAAATTGACATTTAAATAAATACTTTCAAATTTTTTTTCATAGCCTACACCGAGTTAGGATATTTTTGAAAACACTGTACTAACCCTGCCGAATTGAAAGAACTTTGTTTTACTACAAATCATGTAAAATTTTTCACGTAAAGTTAAATTAAAACTGAAAAATAAAGTATGTACTCG
Organism: Ophonus ardosiacus; assembly: GCA_943142095.1. Taxonomy (NCBI): domain Eukaryota; kingdom Metazoa; phylum Arthropoda; class Insecta; order Coleoptera; family Carabidae; genus Ophonus; species Ophonus ardosiacus. The sequence continues at coordinate 6,983,230 of OW964838.1, read as the reverse complement.
TAAATTACCATGTTCTCTTTTGAAAAACAAATTACCCACATTGGAACAGTACATGGGGTGTAACCTGTTAACAATACCCGTTTAAAAATGAAACAAGTGTGTTGAAAAGAAGAACACATGACGGTGTAATCAATAAACAAACCAACATCGATATAAAATAATCCATGAACCGGAACTGGCATTTTTCGTGCGTCGTTTCGCTTGTTCCCGCTGCCTGTTACCTGTAGTCGCCATAGTAACCCAATCTGTTCCCGGGACGCTCGGAGGGCGGCAGCGTCGCGGCACAAATAACAAACAAGAAAGAACGAAACCTTACGTCATCATCAAAAGTTACCCAAGCAGGGTGGTTCGAGAAAGAGAGGACGTGAGCTTTATCATAACGTACTAAACTAATGGGAGTATAATCGCATTTCGTATGATGGAGTAGCTTTGTTGTTTTTATGCAAAAATGTGAATGATTTTAGCTATGTCTGTGCCACACTATTCACAATTTTAGATTAGGCAGCAGACTTACGTCATCAAATGTCATATGTTTTTATTTTTTATACAAAATTTCATTATTTTCTAATCACTCCTGGTGACAAAGAAACCTCGTGAACTTGTAATTTGAATTAAAATTTATGACATTTGTAAGTTATGTAAGTTCATTGGAAAAGATTCTATATATCCAGTAAAATTCTAACAAGAACATAATACAATTTTTTACAAATTCCATACAGAAAGTTCCTTAGAAAATATTCTATAAATCAAATAAAATTATCATATGAATATACATTATGTATACTTATAAAATACTCTAAAAATGCGTACAGTTACGTAACATTCTCTTCACAATCAAGTAATATTACTACCAAGTTTAAATCTCTACCCATTTTTGAATTATTGCCTCAAAAGTCAATATACCCCACATTTAGATAAAACTTCAAAATTTTCAAAAATCTAAGGTCGATATGTCTTTTCGTTCTCGAGATATTTAGATTCAAAGTTTTGCTCAAAACTGCCCATTTTTGGGTAATAACCCAAAAATGGGTCGAGATATGAATTTGGCGACAACACCATTCGATTCTACGGGCAAAATTACATAAGTACACCAATTTTTTGAATTTTTGAACACCGCATACAATCTCTAAAGCAAAATAACTGAAAATGACCAAAAATCGCAAAAATCGTAAGGTACCCCTTAGGATTTTTTCAGATTTTGGGCATTTTCAGGGGTTTTCAAACTTTTATTCATAAAAAATGAACCGGTTGGACAAAAATTATGAAAATTGCTACACTTATGTATTTTTGTCCGTAGAATCGAATGGTGTTGTCGCCAAATTCATATCTCGACCCATTTTTGGGTTATTACCCAAAAATGGGCAGTTTTGAACAAAAGTTTGAATCTAAATATCTCGAGAACGAAAAGAGATATCGACCTGCGGTTTCAAAATTTGGAATCAGCGCATTGAGAAGTATCTAGATACATAAAAATCAGATTTTTGAAAATTTTGAAGTTTTTATTTAAATGTGGGGTATATTGACTTTTGGGGCAATAATTCAAAAATGGGTAGAAATATAAACTTGGTGGTAATATTATTTGACTGTAAAGAGAATGTTACGTACGTGTACCCATTTTTAGAGTATTTGAACAACTTTGTGAATTTTTAGAAATAAAAGTATTGAAATAAAAATGGATAAATGCTATAAAAAAGTTCCTTGGAAAATATTCTATATATCCAATAAAATTATAACCCGAATACATACTTTTTTTTACAAATTCCAAACCAAAAGTTCCATTGAAAAGATTCTATAAATCCAATAAAATTATAACATGAACATACACTATGTAAATTGCACTTGACAATTCCTTCTTTATTCTTCAGCTTTCTCCAATTTTATTAGGGTCATTGTTCCTTACTCTTCTCTTTCACTCATTCCTGTCCAACGCATCTTCTTCACACAGTTCTATAGTTGATATACTTATTTATTGTCTAATTAACCCTAAGCTATTAAAAATTTAGAATATCTATTTTTATAAATTCTCTTACTCAGAGAAGAAAGTTATCTATCCATATTGAGAGTTTTAATTGTGTGAAAGAGCCTAGGACGCCTAAAGATTTCAAATACATATATTAAGGATCGTGTGTCTACCATGAAATCAGCTTTCGTTCTTTTTTTCTCTGGTGGTGTCCCCAAAGTGCTCAAGCAAAGAGCAGGGTCAGGGAGTGAAACAGAGTAGTTGCTAGATTCCCTGTTGCCATGTATTTTAAATTAATAAATACAAAAACTGCAAATTTCAACCCTTGTATTTATATGTACCTATATATGTGTAATGATTTTTCACTGGTCTTGTGTTGTAGGATGAAGAACAACAGCAGGACGATTCCCGGCTACGCATCGCACCGTAGTCTATTTGGTATCGTACAAGAATGGCCTCCGGGTTTGCAGGAACCGAGCGGACGTTGTTCGTTTCGTTCCAGCTCCTTCGCTCCGGGGTTGTTTGCCATGATGGAATTTAAATAAATAAATAATTTAAATAAATAGATTCAAGAGTGTTTGTTTTAATTATGATGGTTTAGTTTGTAAAGAGAAGGGTTTTCTCAGAAATAGTTGTTTCATAAATGTAACAACTTTACTAGGTCTCAGCTTAGGTACACTACACAAAATAGAAGGTCTCTACACATTACAGGACCGACATCCTTTGGTAAGAAGTGATGGTTACACGAATTTATCATCCGTTTAGCTAGGGTACATGGAGTCACTACTCCATAAATAGGGTGCTACTACAGTAGTACCTTACTACCCACTGGAGAAGGTGGTGTTGGGTGTCTGCACAATTTAGGGCGACACAAAACTGGACCGACATCCGTTACGTAAATTCATGAGGACTCAACTCCCTAAATAGGGTGCCACTATCCTAATTCCCATGGAAGAAAGTTATAGATGGGCGTAGTGTGACATAAAAAAGAACTGTGGTAAGAAGTGATGCAAGAATCTACCATATAGTTAGCTTAGGTACATTGAGTCGACACAAAACAAAACTAACATCTTACGTAAAGTTTCGACTATGTAACATATCACATGCTTAAGGTCAAAAACGACCGAAGTAATGATTGGCGTAGTAATACTCAATTTCGAAATTAAGTATCTACCGACTATATATACGGTCATTATCCCTTTCTCGGATTGTAGTGCTGCTATGTCAAATCATTACTGTGCTTAAGCCTTTGTGACGAATGTAGTGACCAGGATAACCTCAAAATAATTGAGAATTGTCTGGTCGCCGAATTGTGCTAGTTCATTTGGCGTTACCCAGGGTGCACCACGAGGAGGCGAACTAGCTCTACACCCCACATCTTTTGGTAGTAGTATAGTTCGCGACACGAAAGATGAACTGTGGGAAATATGTTATCCACACAAAATATAATTAATTTACTTTCCGCATACCTAATATAATATATAGTAGTTACCCAAATAAGTTTTAAAGCTACGCAGCCTTTCTTATTGGCTGTTGATCTGTGCAATTGCTGTTTGTTTCTGTTCCTGTTTTGTTTACTCTCTAATCATAAGCGTACACAAATGATGGCGTCTATGGAATATCACGATATGAGCATTTCTTTCCCTTACCCCTCAGGTCAAGATTGGTGCAATATTTTATCGAGCCGTAATGTTTGACCTGTACCGTATATTATCCATATTCTTATTCAAATCATTTCATAATGCGTACAACAGTAGTACTTCTATTTATCAAATTGTATACTATAAATTTTCTCTTTAATCCATTTCTCTATTAAATTATCATAGAGTTCACGGAATTTCTCTATTCGCAATAATCTGATCTCCGTTCCTAACAGTAAATAAGTATATAGTTGAAGGAAAAACATAACTGAACAATAACAAAAGACTAAGGGAATTATGGAGACATCAGAGCGATATAATTGGCAGAAATGAAAAGAAGTGAGGAGGAAAACAAGTGCACAAACTGTTTCTTCTTGAGTGGAGGATTCATAGCACAGCCACCTGTAATGCGAACACTAATTATAATTCCGTCAACTGACTCGACTAATGCACGAGCTCTGTAGCTCAATTGTGAATTTCAATTCGATTGCTTTTTCAGATATATAAGAAAATGACACCAGAGAAATTATTCCAAAATGCAAAACTCAAGATTTATACCCGATTGTTAAATCTTTTTTATTTCATTGAAGTGCTTACATATTAATTTCGAAGGAAAATTGTGGTTCCAGGAATTTCTATTGCTTCTGTTAGCATTATAGCTTTTTTAGAACCCAGGATTTTTTTTAAATCTGTGATTCTAGTGTCTTCATATCTTTTATTATTTGGTACATATTTTGATTCCTTCCTAATAAAAGTGCCGTTTTCATTCAATATTGCTATTGCATCGGTACTAATACGGTAATACTTTTTGTAAAACATACGTAAGTCTTTTCATTCTGAACATTAAAAAATCTGTTGTAGCCAGCACAAAACCTTCCGTCAATTCAATGTATTTTGTACAAATCCGATACCAAAAGTTCCTTGGAAAAGATTCTATATATCCTGTAAAATTGTAACACGAACAAATTATTTTTTACAAATTCCATATTGCAAGTTCCTTTGAAAAGATTCTATAAATCCAGTATAATTTTAACACGAATGTACATTCTGTAAATTGCACTTCATACTTCTTCATTCCTATCCAACGCATCTTTTTGACACAGTTCTTCCTCTCTCAAATATTCTGCTACACAGTCCTTCCATCTTCTCTTTGGCCTTTCTTGTACACCGGGCATTGAAACTGCAAGACATTTGCGAGGGACCCTCTGTCACTTAAATTACTTTCTGATCCAATACTTTCCACTTTGATTTTGCACTTAACACTGACATGTGTCAATTTGAATTTTTTGAATATTATCTGCTGTTTCCATAATTTTTGCAAAGCTGACTGGTTTTTGAAAGTTAACCTCTCTTAATCTCTCTATAACTCTATATCTATTGAATATGAAGAAAAACGTATAATCAAATCGTATAGAGAATAACATTTTCTTTCATATTAATGATCATAAAATGTCGAAAAATGATATTTAACTGCGTTTTTTTCCAGAAAAACTATTAAGAACTTCAAATAAGGGTACTTCCGGTTGACCAATTATAACCAAAATCTAATCAGCTCTTCATATGGTTGTAAAGAAGAGGAATGCGAAAGAATCATAATTTTTAGAATTGTAGTTTTGAAGTTATCGTCGGAGAAAAATTTGTCACACACACACACACACACGGACACACACACGGACACACACACACACATACAGACATCAATGTAAAATTAGTAAAATCGTATTCTAGGTATCTTGAAACGTGCTTATTCGTTAAAAACTCACCATCGAATTTTTTGACCAAAGACAATACCTTCCTTTTGACGGAAGGTAAAAACACAAATAGTTTCAGATGACAAAAATAAAAACGCTGTCTTCATATAGCGAGAGAACTTTGTTTTAAGTCATCCAAAAAATTTCACGTAAAATCATTTCTGACACAGTCCCTTATAGGTAGATGTATTTTTAAATAAATAAAACATATTTCCAAATGAAATGTCAAAGTAGTAACGATTTATCCTTTAATGGGTCTCGCTCGAATAAGACGGATTTCAATTCGGTTCGTTAATACCCGAACCCAGATGTCTTGAAAATATCTGAATGATTTTAGTCTTAAACAGCGGAATGAAATTAGCGAACGATTCTGCAGACACTTGTGGCTCAATTAACGGGATTTTATAAGACAATGCCAGACACGATTGCACTTTATCGCCAATTCTACGTCTGTTCATTTATATTTGCTACATTTTATCTTTAACGTAGACATTGATACTTGAAAATTTACCACACTATGAAACGTATTTTGTAAAATTATTTTAAGCTTGCAAATGGGATAAATTTTCTGTATGAACAATACTCTTCCACACTGGTCTTTTAAAACTATTTCACCACTGATTTGTCGAATACTGACTTACATAATAAGAACTTTGGTGCATTATTTACCACAATACTCAGTTAATAATAAATATATAAATTTAGGCCCGGTTTGTTAACGCAGGGTTAAAAATGCCAAGTAACAAACTAATTTACAAAATTACCCCTGAATTGACAACAGTGTAGAAATCTACAGTCGATACTTATATGACGGCAACTTTAACGTCAGCAAATAATGTAACTTTATAATGGTAACCCCAAAAATCTAAAACTTTTGATGATTGGCTGAGGCACTGAGGCTGTAGAAACAATAATGTTTCATAAGAAATAGAGACAAATACTTACAAAACGACAGTATACTCTACCGTTGTTGTTTACGAGATATTACGTACACCTGGAAACACCATACACATAATATCTAATCAAAATTCAATAAAAATCAAGAGAAGTGTTAGTGTGAAGGTAACTTGTCGACTAGTACTGTTGGTAACTCTGTAATGTATGAATAAAAAGTGAGAGAAATTTACATCCAACAATTCATTGGGAGACAGAGTTAGTAATATTTGTACGTTTTTTAATATGAACGTTTTGAAGTGTGTTAAGACTACTACCCTTATTTTTTTATTATTGTTAATAACTACTATTATTTAGTAATCTACTACTGTACGAGATCTTGGAGTCAAATATGACACCAAATTTACATTTGGAACCCTATTTAAGAAGTTCATCAAGATCTGATTGAATCTGTTCAAAAAAAATTCTCAAATACCTTTATTACAAGGCACATAATAACTACCCTGATTATTCTGTAAATTATAAACAGTTGTTACATATGTTTAATTTCAAGAATCTCTTTGAACGCCGTGAAAATGCCCTAATAATACATCTATTTAAAGTTGTAAACAGCTGCGTTGACGATCCTTGTACTCTTTCCTCTCCAATTTCATATTCCCTCTTTTCGTACCAGAAGTTGCTTTACTTTTTATTTACCGGGTGCTAGAACTAATTATTTAATGCTGTCGCCTATATATCGTATGTGCAATCTTTATAATTGTAAATTTTCGAGGATTGATATATTTCATTTGGAATTTAAAAATTTCATTAATATGTTATGTAATATGTCATAAGCATTTTGTTTATTTTTATGTATTGTTGAGTGTATTATGTATTTTTACAACCCTTTATCTGGGCTTAGCCTGTTGGGTTGATCATCATTAAATAAATAAATAAATAAGAGATTATGCTGCATATTTATGATGATATATAATATAAAGGTAAACTATCTCACGAAGTATACGTGTACTTATTTCATCTCCGTACACGTCTTGCAGACTTCAATCGAAGAAAATAAAGTATTCCCCATTCTATATGTAACCAATCGTTGCACGTACACTACCTTATAGAAAGATGATACTGCTGTTGAAAATGTCTTGAATCTACACCAACCGTGAAACATGTTTGATGTTAAAACTCCAACAAATACCTAGACATTTAAGTGAAGCGCTCCTAAGGAACACAAGAGCTGGGAATTATCACTTAAATGACTACCAAACTCAAATGAAAAATAGTGAGTAATTAACAAAACTTATTTAAATCATTAACCAATCTTCACGTTTAAAAATACACCAATACAGATCTCCTATTTTTATTTAGTGTGTATGTATGATTTTAGAGTCTCCCCGCTCGCAATTCATCACACGAATGATCAGTGTATCGATTTCAGTCGCGTTATCACTCAGTGCAGTCGCCGTCGCTTGAGCGCTCGCCACAGCCGTAACCACTTGCCGACCGTATAAATACCAGATGATATCACATGGGAAAGAAAAAACATCAGGGGTTGCCCTGGAAATAAAAAACAAGCTAAATAAAATGTGCATTGCAGTGAAAGGAAGTGTAAAAGACGTGCTTCTTTCTGAAACTAGTAGTGGAAACGGACCGACTAGAATTAGAATTTAGAATAAAACAAATCATGCTGTTCCGCTATTTTATCTTTGTCAATAGGTTTAAGACGATCCTATAACAGTCCTCAAAATGATGAGACTCGCGAGAAACTACAGTCCGCACATTACAAACCACTCATATTACGAAAGAAGAAAGTATGATTTACAAATTAACCGTACACTTTTTCAAAAAAAATTTAGGGGACGTCATGACTACTTGAAAAACAGCTATTTTTGATAGCTGATATCAGCCCTTAGCAAAATTTAAAAATTTCGTTTGGAACATATTGTTCGTTGATTTTATGTTAATAATCGTAATTTATACTCAAATTCCTAGCAATAGAGGCTGAGGAGCAGGGCATCGAACTCGCCAAAAACTGGGTTCGGTTTAGGTTAATTTGTATTTTTGAAAGATGGGTTCGGGTGCGGTTCTGGTTCAAGCATTAATAAAATTTGCGGTTTTGTTCGCGGTTCAGGTTCGAAATAATGTAAAATGAGAGCCGGAATTTACGCAAAACGCAACAAGAAACGAACACAATTTTCGCGAAAAGTCAGCCCAGACAGCAACGCAGAAGCCTAAGACGTCGATTATCGGCTGTATATATTTTTCGAACTAAAAATTAACCTGAACCGGAGTTGAACCCCGAACCTGAATTTTAATACTCGGTTCGGTTGCGACTCAGGTTCAATTAAAAATATATCTGAGGTTTGGTTCTCGGTTTGGGTTCCCTAAAATGTTACGGTTTGGTTCCGGTTTTGGTTCGGTTCAGGTTCGGGTTCGATGCCCTGCTGAGGAGTTTCGCGCGATAAACACTATTTTCTAGAATTCTTATTAATTTAGGCTCATAGTTCAGTAGTATAGTCTTAGCTAGGCGCTACGTTCAATTCGTTTCGCTATTCTACCTCAGATATTATAGTAGGGGACGTATCAATACTGTGTCTTCTGGATTGTAGTTCACTCATCGGCATATTTTTCGACGCAGCAATTGCCTTGTCGCTATAGGATCGTCTTGATTCATTTCCGGAACCGAAATAAATTATTGGGAAAATTCGTTTTTATAAAATGCTAGAAATTATGTTTTTGCCCTCCTGAAGTGTAATGGGAACTTTACAATTGTATACACAGCAAGTGTAACCCACATTTTACGCTTACTGTGTTGTAACTTGTCCAACTATGCTGTAAAATAATGAAAATACACTGGACGTTTATGGGCATTTAGAAAAGAAATCATCTTTTCTATAATAAAGTTCATGTAAAAAAGTACTACCTACATAAGTTATTTTTTTTACTTTAACATTTCCTATATTTAAAATTAATTTATATAAACCAAAATCACGGCAGCGACATCTGACATTATTGTAAAAATCTGCTGTTACCGACATAGTCACCGATCGATATATCTGTCAAATACGCGAGGCGAAAATTGCTGAAATGTCAAATATCGACACCTACCTATTATTTATTACGAAGAAAACATGAACAAATAAATATATTATCAGTCATAAACAACTTCTATTATTACAAATAAATTTTCGCTAGAAGAAGTACTCTAATGAAGGTAAGTAAAATCAAATTTGGAAATTGACAATTTGATACAATTCTAACACTGTGGAAAAATAAACAATAACCGTATCCTGAAATAATTAAAAACAATGCTTACATTGATTCGTGATATTTTAGAAATAAAATAGAAATGAGAAGTACATTCATTTCTTACTCATACTTATTTATTCAAATTAATAATACAATTTACTTGATATCTGTATACTACATCCACCTATAGGAAAAAAATAACATTTACATAAAAATATGATATATGTACAATTTGCTAAATAGGCGTAAGAGAAAAATCAACAAAATGTACACAGCAGTACGGAGATGTTCTCCTTCAACAAAATAAATAAAACTGGGTTGTGGGAGAGAGTTTGGGAGTGTTTCTTGATTTGGAATCTCCGCATCCAGTATGTACATGGGTGGAGGTTGAGGGGGTTCAGTTGGGATCGGGGGGCGGCGGGTTGTCTCCTCCGGGAAAAACGGGCGCTTGGGGGCCACCAGGGCGGTCCGTCTGTTGGGCAGAGTCCTCTACAGTGGACACAGGCGTCTGGGAGGAGTGTGATGAGGTGACTGGAGTTGCAGAGGTTCCCACAGTTGCGTGACCCACCTAATCGGAACAATGATCAAATAGTTTAATTATACCACCTGTGAAAAATAAAAACTAAATGAACATTCAATAACTATGTTTTGCAGTGATTTTATATCAATTCAAAATGAGTACTCAGTTATACTGCACCAAGAAAAAAATGGTAGCTATTTTCTTCATCTGAGGAGCTGAAACCTGCAGAAATCAACAAAGTCGGGGAAATATAATATACCCCTAAAATCGAGGGATGAAATTAAAATTTGTGATTTAGTTTAATCATAACCGGCTTCAAGTATGAAAATCCACTAAAATTTAGGGAAAACGGTTGTTCGAACTTGCAGAGTGATAGAGATGGTCATACGAAATAAGTCAGAGAAAGAGTCAGAGATACATATACCTATTAACTAATATATTGCGGATCCTTTGCTTTTCTTGAAGGAAACACTGTGAAATGGAAATATCATTTCTGCATAAGTCTATCTCACACAAACACCCAACCGCGAATTATGCGCATGTTTGGAAACTTTGACTATTATTGGCTAACGAGGATATCATGATCACTTTTTGCGAATCACAGAGTTCTGTTTATTAACGACTAGTGCGAGAAATTTTAAATTTAAATTTGAGAAATTAAACAATGTACCTACTATTTATTTTGTATGTAAATTCTTGAATATAAATATTAGTAATAATAAAAAACATTGACATATTCTAGTACTAAATTTGAATTAAATAATTTACTTTGTTGTACTGTAAAAATAATAGGAATACAATCTGGTCAGGATTAATTTATTTAGGTGACAATAAATTACTGTATGAAACACAAAGCAAATGCTTTCGAAGTGCAACTACAAACAGAAATGAAATCAAACGTCAAAGTCAAACCATGTGCTCGCTGCATCACCAGGGCAGCGTTCCAAAACCAAGAATACCGAGTTTTGGCGTAGAGTATGATGTGTTGTGTTTTGGAACGAATGGGAGTTTTGTTGAAGTAAAAAATTGAAACTAAATTAAAAATAATTTTAAAAAACTAACAAAACTACTTATAATTACAACATTAATGTCAAGCCCGTAATAAAAGCGCTTTTATTATAAAAGTATACGCGTAATACACGCCGACGTATTTACTTATGTTTATTTTCAACCAAAAGCATGTTTTCTTCCTCAAGAAGGCAAATTACTGTCATATGTTGAGAATCGTGAGCATCTACGTTTGAAAATATTGTGGAGTAATTTCTATACCCTCCTCGTTAGTAGAGTAAGTAGAACATCGCTTTGGAGTAAACTCTGGCAGTTTTGGAACAGGTAAACTCTGAGAGTAGAATAGTAGTCAAGATTTCCGAGCATGCGCATAATTCGCGGTTGGGTATTTGTGTGAGATAGACTTATGCAGAAATGATATTTCCATTTCACAGTGTTTCCTTCACCTACTCTTATGGGAAAGATACGAGCATTAGCAATATATTAGTTAATAGGTATATGCAGAGATATGATTGTCGTGTAGTAAGGCCTTTAGGCCTCAGTTTCGAGTACCGGTTAGTTATACATTCAAATAAACCTAAGAGGGCCTATTAATGTAAACTTACATGGTGACTAGTCTGGGCCATGGTAGCCACCATATGGTTGCTGGTCTGCGTGGTGGCCGTGGCGCCGGTCCTGGCGGGGCCCTGCCCGCCAGCGGGGGTGGAGCTGCGCACGGCGCCGAGCAGCTGCGACAGCCGCGTGGCGAGGGGCGGCGCGTCGGCTGCAGGAGCTGGCGCTACGCGGCCGGCCGCCAGCACCTCGGCGGCCTGCTGCTGGTGGTTCCTTAAGATGTGCTGCAACTGCGCTTGCTGCAGTATCACGGGCAGCTCGTAGTGGTGGAAGAAGTACAGCATCGAGTGCTAAAACCAGATACGGTGATGATCTCAATTATCTTGAGATTTGAGTTACATTGAATTGTACCCAACGCACTAGGTACTTTTAGAATTAAATCTACCCATTACGGTAGAAATCCTAATACCACAAGTTACAAAGGATGAGTACGATTAAATTAAGCAAAATTAAAGATCCAGATTTTATGTCCTGCAAAATGCAAAACTAATATATTAGACTTACAGTTAAGAACACTACACGGGCGAAGTGGGACTCCATTTTTACTGGAAATCTTAGCAACTAGGCCCAAATTTACCGGGCACGTATTTTAGTTTTGAATAATTTGAATAGAACACTGTACTCCTTCAAGATTACTTCAACTTTGCAGGTTATGGGATCTATTCTGAAGAAATATGTAATGCCCAGTTCATCAATTCCTTGTTCAGTTAGCGACCATCAAAATGAACAAATTCGAATCAGTTTTCTTGTTCTTACATTTAAATCATTGCTGTCAAAAATCGCGTTGCATTGGTTCGTTTTGATGAACTGTTAATTAATGAAGGAATTAATTAACGTTTCTGCAACCGGGGGTCCCGTGGCCTCGTGCCTGAGTGTCTGGTCGCGAACCCGGGGGTACTGGGTTCGATCCCGACCGACGCCAAATATTTCGAATTTTAAATGGCACAAAAGTGACCCCTGTGGTGCACTTTCCACGCCAGCAATGAGTGCCCGTGAGGTGACGCCTGGTAAGAGCCCGCACGGTACAAATATATCATCATCATTACTGATATCTGCGATAAAGCAGATTGGCACACCCAGAAATAGGTAATATGCCGTGATGATATATTTATTTATTTTATTTATTTCTGCAACCGGACATGAGTCTTGCAAATCTGTAAACCTGTAAATAATGGACAAAATCGCAACGAAAGCTACCGCTATTATGTATAGTTTCATATTAATCAACAAAGATGAGTTTTTGTAAGTTTTTTACAGATTTACAGATCTGCAAGACTTACATATTTATTCAGAATTGGGCTATTAGATTAGTAAGCATGCTATTAGACCTACGGACTCCCTTTTCATAAAAATCTGTCTTCAATATTTAATATTTGAATCGTTCACGGTTCTAAATGTGTAAAAGCAGATTCCTCAAACAACCAAATGTCTGTCAGATGAATATTCAATATTCAGAAGTTAACTCGACTTCTTAGCTTAGTTGGGAAAGCATTCTGCAAGATATAGACAGGTCCTAGATTCAAGTCCCAGTGTAGTCCATGAATTTTTAATCGTAATTTATGAATTTTGAATCGTTGAAGGTTCTAAATGTTATATAAATTTGTAAAAACAGTTTGTAATATAGTATTTTAAAGTCACAATAATTTGAGTAAAGCAGACAATTTTGCTATTAAAAAGGTGATTACCTTACATATATACACATAATACTATTAAGACAAAGAGGTATAACTAGAATTTTAAAGCATACTGGTAAGATGTCAAAATAAATAAAATCAATCATAAACGTCAAATCTACCTTAATGTCATTTATACAATTTTCGTCCTTTCCCAAATAATTTCACAGCACAGTGTACTATTACTTCCAAAACACAAACACGCAATCTTGAAATGTTTTAGTTCTGTAAAAATTTAGAATTTGCAGTGGCAATGGCACTTGTCGTTATATTTTCGAAGCAAAGTTGTCATCGCAGAAACAACGGTTCGCCGTTGCCTAGCGACGAAAACAACGTGCGTGGCCGATCTGCACGTGACGGCAGGAAATGACGCAGGACCAGGATTCGAAAGGAGCAGCGTGAAGGAGATTCTCATTTGTTTAAGAGACAGTTACTTGGTTACTTGAGTTGGATTGGATTCGACAGATATATAACGGATTATTATTTTCTCCAGCAATAACTGAATAAATAATCGACTACAGTAAAATTTTTGAAAGAAGGCCATCTACGAATTATATCTATGAATTAAGATTTTGTGCTGTCAAATTTGGTAGTGTCTTTTACTTAGTTTTATGAGGGTACATAATATCTTGTGTACCTCATAAAAACTATGTAAACGACACTACTAAATTTGACAGCATAAAATCTTAATTCATAGATACAATTCGTAGATGGCCTTCAAAAATTTTACCCTAGATTCATTTTTTTGTGAAATATAACGGATTATTATTTTCTCCAGTAATAACTGAATAAATAATCGACTACAGCAAAATTTTTGAAAGAAGTCCGATCAAGGCCATCTACGAATTGTATTTATGAATTAAGATTTTGTGCTGTCAAATTTAGTAGTGTCTTTTACTTAGTTTTTATGAGGGTACATAATATCTTGTGTACCTCATAAAAACTATGTAAACGACACTACTAAATTTGACAGCATAAAACCTTAATTCATAGATACAATTCGTAGATGGCCTTCAAAAATTTTACCGTAGATTCATTTTTTTTTTTAATTATGGATAATTCTCTTCAATAACACAAACGATTAAAAATAAATATATCATCACATTATTTATCACCTTATTTTTGCGTGTAGTTTGAGTGTGTTGTGTCATATTGCAATAAAAAATACAAAGTATGGAAATTTAGTTTCATGTGTAAGTGGGATTTTTTTTACATATAATAAACAAAATGTAACTTTTAAGTTTCTTGCTAATAATGACGTAAGAGAAAAGAGACTGAAATTTATTGGAAATAAAGATGATTTACATATTTCAAAAGCAACAATTAGTCATAATTTTGTAAAAAGGAGGCTCCTCCGTCCCTGCAAATCCCCTCTATCGCATATCGTCCGATCACAACAAACACCGTAATGCGACGACTAGTATATCTCCAGTCCATATTTATTTGACGGCAACTATAAATATTTTGTAACCAGTACACTTCTAATTATAATCAAATAATTCCTAGAAATAACATTTCAAATTTACGTGCCAAAACTACATAAACGCAAAATCAAAATAACATACCTTTGTTATTTTATACTCGTAAAGCCTTTGTCATTTTCCTATTACAGCCCATGTCATTAACAGACATATAAAATACGATGCAAACCCGTTAGGAAGGCCCGAAAATGGCAAACAATAATATAATGTTGTAATGCCTATAATTACAAAAGATGTCGCGTTGTCATGTGACATGTACTCATCCATGAACAGTGAGGTCCATGAATTTTTCACAAATCATTTTTTCGTTAAAATAATACGAGTATTTATTAATATAAACAATTTTTGGTCAGAGTGCTTTTGATATAGATGGGGTGTGCCACAGGGTTCGATTTCAGGGTCTCTGTTTTTAAATGGTGCAACGGAAATAAAAGAAAATAAAAAAGAACAAGAGTGCATATTTGAACGTTACAATGTATTATGCCATGCGACGCCATATAAAAACCAAAATCTCTGTAAATTTAAAAATAAAATATAACCATCTTTGAAAATGTGCTTGTGTTGTCTAGTCCATCCCTGATGATGTCTTTACAGTTTATTTTCTACTGCTAACGTATGTATGATACAGTCACCATCCTTCAATATTAGAATAATATTGTACATGTTCACAGCACAGCAGGGAAACAAAGGGCTGCTAAAGCCCGGTTTAAGTCTACATTTCAGCGAATACACTTTACACCTGAAGCTACAGAGATGATGTGTGTGACCCAATTCCTGTAGATGCATACTTGTGATTTTATGACGTATAACAGCGAAAAGATATGAAAATTTATAGACAAAGCAAAATACAATAACTATTAAATCTTTATTAGTAAGCGTCCCTTATTGTTAACTGAAAGATAATGTTATTAAATTAAATCTTTCATTTAACTACTAATGACTATATTGTTGTAACTACAGGCAATTTAAATTTGATATTGAAACCAATTTTTAAGAAGATCTGTTGTGGTAAGCACAATACCTCTCATTATTTCCATTTTATGTATACATATACGTGTTGTATAGAACTTCGCTGTCGAAAGGTCGGTTTATAATAAAAAAATACAGAATTTTATCCAAATATTGTTTTTTATTGTATTTAACATGTCTTCTGCACACAAACAATTCCAATTATATCTATTTTTCAATGCATGAGGAAGTTTCTAAATTTCAGAGATTCTTCTAATTCATTAACAAGATTGGCGGTATTTCTAATGGATATATGCATTTTACCTATAATTTTAAATATTATATTGATAAAACAATAAGAAAGATTAAATGTACTTCCCAGAAAAAGCTTTCAGAATGTCATTTACAAACTAAGTTACAAACATTTGAAGTTGTCAACTGGTTTCCTTGGTGTAGCTTAGCCTCAGCGATTTATTGCATCCGATTATTTTATATATTTTAGTGTCTTTATTTCTAAATCTATAGAAGATATAATAAATTTTTAAGTGTATTAGATGGAGAATTTTATAGTGTTCACTATTTCTAATAACAAAAATTATTAAAATTTAATATTTAGAAGAATTTTTCTAAGAAACTACTACTTCTGGTTGTCCAATTGTTATCCAAACCTTTTCAGCTCTTCCCAGGAATGTCAGATTGAGGAATACGTAGTTAAACAGCTCTTAAGTATTTCAGTTTTTGAGGAATCCAAACACACACATACACACACACACACATCATTGATAAATGTTAAAATCGGATTTTAGGGATTTTCAAACGTGTTTATTCACTAAAATCTGGTATGCGACTTTTAGCATGAATCCAATACCTCTCTGAACGAGATAAAAATGATCACTCCAAATTAGGGTTCGCAAAAAATGAGAATTTGAAACATTAGTAATCAATGATGGGGTCCCGTGGCCGCATGCCTGAGTGTCTGGTCGCGAACCTGGGGGAACCGGGTTCGATCCCGACTGACGCCAAATATTTCCAATTTTAAATGGCACAAAAGTGACCCCTGTGGTGCACTCTCCACAACAGCTATGAGTGCCCGTGAGGTGACGCCTGGTAAGCGCCCACACGGTAAAATATATCGTCATCATTACCGATGTCTACATGTGTTGTAGATACTGGCACACCCAGAAATGGGTAATATGCCGTGATGATATATTTATTTATTTATTTATTTATTTATTTATTTAAGTAATCAACATGAGTTTATTTGAATTGAGCTGAGACGAAATTTTAAACAAAAAGAATACTATTTGGGACGCGCTGTACATCAAAGATATTATTAAATGGTGTAACACTAGATTTATAAAACAAATTTAATTGAAACATGAAAATTTTGAACAATGACGCCAATTAACCTGCACCAAACTAATTACGCAAGCCACAATTTTACATATCAGTAATTAATATAACATTTTCCGAAAATGTTTTTAAATTTTCAGTGGAACATAGCTCTCCCCGAAATTTAAAGTTAAACAGTTCGTCGTCGTGCCAGGAATAAAATCAGTTCATCGTTGCAAGTTTAAATTAAGGCTGTCAACTTCCCTTGTAGAACTATATCCAAGATAACACAATTTCAGATGACGTGGCAGTACTATTAAAAAATCATATTCCCCAAGCAGTACGCGACGGGAAAATCGAACAGATTTTATTTTTATTTACACCAGATTTACTTAAATCAATACTTTCATAACGCGACGAATCTAAAACTTGAAAAGTTTTCAAATTAACAAGTATATTAAGATACTGATAAATAATAATTACATTTCTTATGCAAGACTTTCTCAAAAAAAGAATTAGTCAACTCCGCTAAAAATTACCAGATTATGGGTCAGTCTTGGCATCTCATGTTAAAATATGCTAAGGGTAATTTTAAGTAAAATTACATTTAATGTCAATCATTAAAATGTCTGTATAATTTGTTCACCTTCTAATCTGTTAAAATATATTTAAGAGCAACAAAATCATTAAAAATAAAAAGCAATTTCAATCTCAATTTTCAGTTAATTACATGTAGTCAAATTTCAGTGAAACATTTTATTATTTTTGAGAAGAAAAGTCGAATATGTAATTATGTAAGAGACGAAGAATAATAAGAATAACTTACCTGAATGAATAACCATGACGTTACGAGAGCCAGACTACTGTACTGCCCATTGAACCGATAGTGGTAAGCGTAGAACGAAAAGTGGTAGAGGTAGAAGAACCTGGAAACAAAAATACATATTTTAATATACCTAATGTCTTAAAATAAATTTAAAAATTAATTCAAATAAAAGACCCAGTAGTTCACAGTATTTTAAATTCATTTTAAACTTAGACGATACATGGAAATGCTTAAATCAGAAATCTTTAACTCCAAGACGTTTTATATTTATTACATTTAATAGTACATTACATCCGAGGTAAATAAATTATAATAAACAGACTATAAAATCATGAGGTCCCGTGGTCGCGTGCCTGAGTGTCTGGTCGCGAACCTGGAGGAACCGGGTTCGATCCCGACAGACACCAAATATTTCCAATTTTAATTGGCACAAAAGTGACCCCTGTGGTGCACCACACCAGTGCCCGTGAGGTGACGCCTGGTAAACGCCCACACGGTAAAATATATCATCATCATTACTGATGTCTAAATGTGTTGTAGATACTGGCACACCCAGAAATGGGTAGTATGCCGTGATGATGTATTTATTTATTTATATCATAATGAAAGTTTTTCTGAATTTGTGTTACCAGTTGTATCTTGTATCACATTTAACTGTGAGGGTAAACCTTCAAAAAACAAACTATTTATAACTGGTATACAAACAACCTGACAAAAACATTGTTCAGGGAGTCTCTCCAAAATGAAATCCGATCTGATTAACCAGAATAGCGACATCCACACCTTGTTGCTACGTGGAAAATAACATTAAAACCTGAAGGAAAATATCACGACACAAATATAAGACATCGATACCTCCTTCTTCAATCTAAAGGAGGATTAAGTTACATTGACTTGATGAAGATTGCCAAAGAGGTGTGGATTACACGTGAAATTAATTTACGGAAATGTAACATCATTTCAGAAGAATAATTCATTTCTGATTCCTCTGCGATGTGTTAATTAACTTTTAATTAAGTTATGATGGATGCTTGCCTATTTATTGACTATAAAACAGATTATTGATTGCCTACGGATTGCTTACATAGGCTGTGTCCGATGTCGCATTTTGGCATTTAGTATTTAGGTCTTCTTCACATAAATACAACTCCGAATGGCCCACTAGTGATATCCATTGATTTGTGTGGCAACACTTTAGAACAACATAAATTAATTATGCAATTCGATTCAATTTGATGCTTCAGCGTAAATGTTAATATTGTATTTCATAAAATAGAAGCTAAGAAGCTATTCTTTGTCAGTAAATTTGACGTTTTGCACAAATTATAGCAACGAATATGATATGTGTAATTAGTGCGCGTCAACTTCAAGGCATAGTGTGCTCCTGCTAAACCCTAAAATCTAATTCCTAAAATCCTAAATAATCACTAGATTTAGGACACATAAATTTTAAAGCGCTACAAAAATTAAACATGAAGATCAATAAAGAAAAAACGAAAACCATGATACTAGGAAGAAATGAACAATTATCAGTGGATGGAGGGAAGATGATAAATTAATATGACAGCCTACAATGTTGCCAAATTATTGCACGAAACGTTCTATTCTGTACCTGAAAATCATTCGACATCGAATCCTATGAAGGTTTCCAAAGAATATTCCAATTATTATAGGAAAAGTAAAAACAACCAATCATCCAATTTTGTGTTATTACCGAATCTATTGACCTAACAAGAAAAATTAAGGTCGGGACCATGATTATATCTGAAATAAAATGAAGAGTGCCTGGTATAAAACTAATTACTATCCCGTATATTGTATAGTGTTGGAAATCGCGAATCGGCCGCCCAGCAAGGCACCATTTATCTTGATATCGCGACACGGCATTTCGATTATCGGCAGCAGGGCGACGCCGTAAAATAAAAACCGATCGCTGGTCGTCTCCTGCCGCCTGCTGCGCGTCACAGGACGCAGGATTAGGGTAATAAGAGCAGGAAAGTAAACACACGACGCCCAAATTGGGAGATAAAAGGTTTACGTGATACCATACTAAATTCAATCACTCACAAATATCTATTTGTCACTATACAATTTTCGAGGACTCTAATTAAATAGATGCTTCGTCACTGCTTTTACTTAGCTTTGTATGTAGTAAGGATGAAGCATGAAGGAATATTATACATGGTTTTTTTTCTATTCCCCCTGGCCTTCGGTACGGCGCCGATTGGCCGATGACAATTTCTTATTTTAGTGTTATAATTTAGGACAAACTCAAACATCCAAGCCCCTGGCGGAATCGAACCCACGACCCCGGAGCCGAGCGGCAAAGGTCGCTTGAGCGCTACCTGTAACCGCTCGACCACCGAGGCGGCTATATATATACAGGGTTGGACGACGTGAGCCTCCACATGTTGAAAGCTTGTTTGTTATGGTATATCAATGGGGTCATTTCACATTTTCTGATTTATTTTTTTCTTGAAGAAAGGGGTGGAAGGACCAACCGATGAATGGTTTAAAGGTGAAAACAAAAGGCATAAATGGTCCACGTGTATTATAAAATTATTTATTACGGACGTTTCGGGCTTAGGGCAAGCCCATCCTCAGCAATCGTTGTATATACAGTAATAATTAAAATTTATGACAATTTTTTTAAAAGTTTTATAATACACGATGATCTATATGAACAACGTCCAAAACAATTTTAAATACAGCATTTCAACAACCATCCGAATCAATTCGGAGTTGGTGAAATAGGTAAAATTAAATATGTACGTGTATGTTTCAACCTTACAAGTCTTTAGAATCAGAGATATTCAAATATTTCAACTGCTGACGACACAGTTTCACGCATACAACAGTCGAGTTTTCCCTGTTTAATTTGGAACTATGATTGTTTGGTTTGGTCATCATTTAAATAAATGGTTTATTTACATACCTTATACTAGTACTTTTAAATAAATAAAAAGTAATAATAATCTCACTCTATATTTTGCTGTCAGTTGTCGCAATTTTAGGTTAGATTACTGCTTATGTTGTGAAGCGTAAATGTGTATGTATGTGTGAGAGATAATTGTCTTTGTGTAAGTATGTAACTGTGTCGTCACAAATTTAGTCCGTGTTTAAAAGCGTGAAAGTTTATTAGCAAATTTATGAATGAAAAGTCGCATATTTCAAATTATTTTCTATTAGTATATTTATTAAACGAGGTGAATTTCATAATTTTATTAAAAAATCCACATTTCTTTTTTTAAATGACCCCATTATTGGTTATTTTCTTAATATTAGGCAAAACTTATTTTTATAAAATGTGTGGGCACTCCTGTTTGTAAATGTAAGTCTGTCTCTTCGGAGGATTATTTTTATCGTTGTCGACAAATGTCCATAAAAAACTCTTTCGTTTAAAATACGATTATTATACAATGCCGTCCAGAAATATGTGAACCTACCTTCAAATTTGTTAAATCAATATGTTCAAATATAAATCGTAACATTCAAAGCAATTTTTTATAAAACAGTTGTTAAAGTAATAATAATAAGAATATACTCTCACAAACACAATTGTTGATATTTCATGTTTGAGTTTATGTTATTATTACTGTTAAATATTAACATATAAACAACAAACAAAGCTTTGTTAAATATACAAAATATTTGTGGTTATTTTTGTCATTTTAAAATTACGTGTTGAAAAATACTTATCTGTAAAAATAAACTGAAGGAAAATACGAAAACCCTTGTAAATGAAACGATTAGCAAAATGACACTCGAATTGAAGTAGGTACACAGCATTTTATAATAAGCACTTGAGTTTGTCGCAATTATTTTCAAATTCATTATGTACGTAAAGATCCTCAAATAATTATCATTTGGAAGACTCCCTCGTAAATGAGGGGAAATCTTTAAAAACATATAAATAAATAAATATTTTACTGTTTTTTACCTGACTAAACTTGTTACAAAAGTCCAAGGGTTGAAAACTTTGTTTCATATTAATTTGATGCCATTTGCAACCATCTTTACTTTACACTTTACTTGTAACTGAAATTTAGGTAACAAAATGATAAATTACTAAATATCAAGGAAAATAACTCCTTTATAGCATAAAATATCACTATAATAAAAGTACCCTATCCGAATTTACTTCAAAATCGGAATCCATGAAACCTTGTGATAATTCCTGCTACAATTCGCTCTCCATATCTGCAGCAGTGTTCCTGTTGCACGTGTCTGTCCACGTGTCAGCCGGTCAGGTGTCCGGAACACGTGACTAGCTCCTGCTGCTCCCGCTGTGCTGACAGCCTCACATACACCCGAACGTGAATGTGAATCTGACAGCCACAGATGCGACGGGATTGCAGGATTGTGTTTCAATGCAGGAAGAACGGGTAATAAAAAAGGAGACAAATACTAGTTTCATAGCAGATGAATATACTGTAATTGTAAATGGGAATGAGAGATATAAACTTTGAATATTTTTATTGGGTTGTTATAATCCTCATGAAATCAATTATTCTGTTTAGTTATTTTTTTAACCCTCTAGATTTATTGCAGTGAGACCTCAGTTCCATAAAATAAATTGCTAGGTATCGGAGACGATTAGATAATAAAGAAGGATACAGAATACTACCATTCACCGTTTTTACCTTCCGTCACCTTTAGGTAAGGAAGGTATTGTCTTTGGTCAAAAAATTCGGTGGTGAGTTTTTTATGAACGTTTTAGGGTCCCTACAATACGAATTTACTATTTTTGAGATGATGTCTGTATGTGTGTGTGTGCGTGTGTGTGTCCGTGTGTGTGTGTGTGTGTGTGTGTGTATATGTCCGTGTGTGACAAATTTTTCTCCGACGATAACTCCAATACTACAATTCTAAAAATTATAATTCTTTCGTATTCCTCTTCTTTACATCCATATGAAGAGCTGATTAGATTTTGGTTATAATTGATCCACCGGAAGTACCCTTATTTGAAGTTTTTAACAGTTTTTCTTGAAAAAACGCAGTTAAATATTATTTTTTGACATTTTGTTATTATATATATTAAAGAAAATACTCTTCTCTATACAGTTTGATTATACATTTTCCTTCATATTCAATAGATGTAAATTTAAAGCATTATAAAGAAATTAATTTTCAAAAATTAGTCAGCTTTGCTGTTTATCATGGAAACAGCTGACATAATTATTCAAAAAAAATTAATTGACAGATGTCAGTTGCAAGTGCAACACCAAATATGGACAAAAAAAGTATAGGATCTAAAATTGGTATGTCATAGTGTTGCTCGCAAGTGACACGCAGAGAAAGGCCAAAGAGAAGGTGGAAGGACATTACTTAGTGTAGTTTATGTTATAATTTTATTGGATTTATAGAACCTTTTCAAATGAACTTTGGGTATAGAATTTGTAAAATATAGTATGTGTTTTTACATGATATTATATAGAATCTGTTCCAAGGACCTTTTGGTATGGGATTTGTACAAAATCCATGGAATTGACGGAAGGTCTTGTGCTGGCCACAACAGATTTTTTAAATTATTTCTATTTCTAAAATAAGGATTCATGTAGAAAAGCTTTGATGTTTTTAGATAATATTTTTAACAATATGTCGTGTCAAATTGACATTTAATTAAATATTTTTAAATTGACATACGTTTTTCATTCATAGCCTACGCCGAGTTATGATTTAAGATATGCAACCAGCCATTTTGTTTTCCTTCGTTTTGATAAGAGGCGGATCTAAAATTAAAACCAACAGCCGTCAGAAATATGAAAAATAGATTCGCTGATTTTTATGAATAATAAACAATTCCCATCTTATGAATCTTATTAAATTCTCGTCAATAATTCAGATTCGTTATCCAGTAGCATAATTTAGACCAGCATAAAACTTACAAAAATAAAAAATGAGCACGCAATTTTTCCTTGTACGCTACGAAATATCCCCATGAATTTTTAATTACATCAAAAGGAATTAAGAAGGTAATATTTGATAAGGCTCCGGATAATAAATAATAAGAATTAATATTTAATAAAAACGAAAAGCAAGGGAGACGAGGAGATAATGTTTGATATTTCAACGGTGCATTTGAGAATAAATTAAATTTATTATTATTGCGAGCCCCGTCAAATGCCGGATTTAGAAATGACGGCACCAAACAAACCAATTATCGTTTTTATTTTTTTAATCAACGTACAAAGACGACCGGAAATGAAAATTAACTGGCTAAAACGTGCCGGAAACAATACTCCGGCCAGACAGAGCGTTTTACAATGGAACACGCACCGGTCCGGAGTTGAGCTGCTGTTTGCTTAAAGTTTTTCTCTTTAATATTTGATTAATTGTATTCGAATTTGCAAACTTTTTAAATTATTTTTATTGCGAATGTTTTCTTTTATGTCCCGGAATTGGATATGTATCCCATTTAATATACAGGAAGCTGTTTCAATATACGCATTAATCTTTGGCACTGGTTCTCAACCTTTTCAATACCGCGATACACTTTTGTGAGAAAGAACTTTAGGCGGTACATTTGTTAATTAAAATAAACAAATCTGATGTGGCCAACACAAAACCTCCCGCTATTTAATTTGTATTAATTTAAATACATAGGTACCTACTAATGTTGCAAACTATATTATGTTCTGAAAGATGTTTTCAGAACTCATTATAATTAAAATTAAACAATATTTGGGTTTAGTTCTGTATAAATTTATTAAAATTAACAACATTTCCACAGCAAGGTGCTGTCTTCTTCAGGTTTTTATAATAATGACATAGTGTGAACACTGAAAACCGTGACATATGCGTTTAACATGGGAAAATAGTTTTTTTTTCAAATATTATCTGTCCCGTAAGACTATAGTCTCTAGTATAATAAAAATATTAACTTGAACCGGGAGGGATTTGAACTAGTGAAAAATTATCATGGAGCCTTGATTTAACCAAGTCAGCTACCGAATACGTTTCCATGATTACTGTTTTTAGTAAGTTATAAGTAATAACTGTCAAGTAACATTATATTTTCGTAAATATTTCAATAATAAAGCATTAAATTAGGAGTATTTAGATACTCTTCGATGCCAAATTAAATAATCTTTCTAACCATATCAAAAACTCTCACTATACTCATGCGTGTTTTCCCATGTTAAACGCCTATGTCACGGTTTGCAGTGTTCACACTGGCTGGTAGCACAAGCGTGGTTCTAACACCGGTATTAACTAGAACCGTGTCAATGACTTGGCACATACTTCAGGGTTGTTAACAAAATAAGAGTTGCCAATATACTGAATTAAGTCGAAAATGTACTGAGAGCCATATTCAATAAATTTGACCTCATTGTTTAAAACTGTTTTTCCTAGAAACAAGTTAAAAAACAAATCATTAAATAATTTTAAATAGTGTTGGCAGATTTATTGAATATGGCTGTCAGTAAATTTTCAACTTGATCAATATATTGGCAACACTTGTTTTCTTAACAAACCTGAAATATGTGTCAAGTCGTTGACATGGTTCTAGTTAACACCGGTGTTAGAACCACGCTTGTGCTACCAGCCACTGTGTATATATATATATTATGTTCATTTGCATATAACTATTGCTTTATTTACTATATATATATATTTGCTATATTTTCTTTTTAAAATGTCACCATTATTAATTTGAAGTGATTAGTTTTTTGAGAGTGATATTTATCTCTTAGTTACATACATTTGAAATATGAACTGTGTACGAGTAAAAAAGGAATTGTATTTTTCTTTAAAACACACACACACACACACACAAATTATCGTGAAAATGTTAATTGGATCCTAGGAACCTTACAACGTGGCCATTTACTAAAATCTCGATATGCGATTTTTAGCACGATCCCTATACCTCAATTACCAAGGGTAGCGGAAGGTAAGGAGTAATTCTGTTGCAATTCGCACTCGCTTCGGTCATATTCACACTTTCGAAGTGCTAATGGAACACCGATTGAGAACCACTGGTCTGCGGATGTAGAAGGAAAAATAAAAAATAATTTTCAAGCGATTATGATCGAAAATTATTCGTTTGGAAACAAGTTTTCCTATAGTTTTTTTTTTTTTTTTTTTTTTGTAATTATTGCTATATCATTTCAGTTACAGTACATTACAGATGCTGTATTATAGACCAGTGAAATAATATTCCGTTTACACTAGTACATAATTTCTAACTAACCTAGCATTTGTCGTAAACTCTAATGTTGTATTGCTGTACATTGTTTGAAATTATACTGCACCCTGCAACAGATTCCGCAGTTATTTATTCAAGAACGTGTTGCTTCTTGCGACAACAGGAACTAATAATTACAACTAAGATTATCTGCCCTTAGTTTCAATTCCGCTCAGAAGGAATTACACACATAGGAAATATAAATGAATCATGATACATTACGAGCAATTAGTCGTACCTTCACAGGATAGCGATGTATATATTTACTATAATATATACTTTTAGTTTACATATTGTGTGATGTATGGCAAAGTATGATTTTTGTAAGAAATATTTTTTACATTCACTGATACTTTTTTGACATTTCTTAAAACCAATGTCATGTGTCAACGTTTTAACCAATCCTGCCATTATTATATAGTGAGAATAAAGCTCTAGAGATTATTCCCGGGAATAATCTCTGTAGCTTTTGTTTTGTCAGATAGTTATCAACACATAAATAAAAAGAACAAAAAACACCGATTTAGTGATGTTTCTGATCATGAAATATATCAAAAAAATTATATAAACCACTTTTGAACACACCGTAATTAATAATCAGTTGGTATGAACGCGATTATCTGTATTTATTTTGCCCTAGGGCTGTTGCAAGAATTTTTATATGACTTCTAAGTATTAAATTTGAAAAGATATTGTTCTTTAAAGAGCCTCAAATTTGAAAATATCACGACATATCCTTTAGATATTTTACAATTCATTTTTGAAATTTGGATAAAATTATGAATAAGTCACGTGATCTGAAACAGAATGTGACGTCAGAGTACATACATCTTCAGCGGTTCTAAGGTGTCAAGTGTATTGTCAAACAAGTGTCAAATAAGAATCACGACCAGAACTTTAAAGTAAAATATATTATCAATTTATATAATAAATTCAGTTATTATATTTTATTTTACCTCAACTCTTTAACACCCCTTATTTCGGTAGCAGTAAAACAATCGTTCTGATATAAATTCAGCCATCATCCAGCTATCGACCTTCGGTTAAATGTCCGATTTAGCTTGATTGTAATTTGAATTAGCCATTATTACTTTATTATTCATTTACAATGAGCAATGTCAGCGTCAAATTTCAAATTAAAATATTTTGTTATTAACATGTGACAAACTTTAGCCTACGTTTATTTATATAAATAATATGAATAAACGTAGGTGATGGAAAAACTATTTTCCTATTGGCTATTAATGATGTAATGTATGTGCTTCTACGTCACAGGAGTGGGGGGTAGTTTTTCAGGACGCCAATCTTTTCATTTAATTATTTCCACAAATAACAACAAATTATTAAAATAAAAATTATTACTAAGAAAATCATTCCATAAACTTTCATATAAAATAGTTTTTGAAAAATGTAAAACAGGCGCATTAGGAGTAAGTTATGAACAAAAAAAAATATGACTTTGAAACTATTTAATTAAATGTCAATTTGACACGAGATATTGTCAAAAATGTTGTCTGAAGAAATCAAAGCTTTTCTTCTTGTATCCTTGTTTTCGAAATAGAAATAAAGTAGAAAACGGTGAATAGCAATATTCTGCATCCTACTTTTTTCATTTTTTCTCCTTAAAATTACATTTCACGGTCAAAGTGTCAACTTGACTTTTGAATTGATAATAATCACATACGTTTCTGTGTTCATAGCCTACTCCGAATCAGGCTTTTTTTAACACACTGTAGTTGTCAAAACAGACTTGCCAACTGCAGCATGTAAATTAATGAAACTAGTTAATTACGACAATAGATGGCGACACAATAGCAAGACAGTGGCTTTCCTTTGTTTGAAACAAATTTGTAGATCAAAAAATAATCTAATTAAATATAATTCGAGAGTTTGATAAATTAGAAAATAATTTTCCAGCTTTCTTTCTTAAACTTGTTGCCAGGCAATAGTCACTCTCTTATTATATTACTACTGAAAATATATTATTGCAGTGTGTTGTTTCATATGTAACTAAATTTAAATTGTGTGCAACAATCTTTTACTTCGCCCAACCTGGCTCGCCAACACTATGAAAAGCCTACTAAGATGATAAGAAAGACATTGTAACCTCAAAATCTCAATTCGTTTCACGCCATGTCATATGGTGTAGGTTAAAAATACAGCATATTATAAATTCTACAATGTAGATTGTATTATACCTTCTCAGGAAGATTAAGAGGCGTAGGTGTGCGATGAAGGGTATGATAGGGGTATAAGAACACCCCACGTGACTCGGTGTAGTCCACTCAACTTTGACATAATAATACGGTCGATGTGACGACACCGTGACAATGTGTCGGGACGTGCAACAGTGTCGAGAGCGCCGGACTGGCGTCCCCAGAACAGGAACGTACTCAACAAACTACCCTTATAGGCGATACCAAAAAAGTGGAATTATGATGGACTACGAAACAAATTTCAACACATATTTCTCGGTGATTAAAAAGCCAGTTCATTACCACCACATTACCTTCCGTCATTCTATTTTGCACAAATTCCGTACCGAAAGTGACATTTGACAGTCAAATTTATAGGGACTTTTAAGAAAAAGTAGTTTTTTCTTTAAAAGTTTTTCGTGAAAAGTCTGTTCATTTGTCTCCCTTGCACTCATGTCATTGTGCTAGAGAGAGAACTTTTCAAGTCAAATATCGTAAAGCCTAGAGGCCTTCTGAGGACAGCAGGAAGACCACTCTTCCATAGAGAGAGCCGGGCTTTGAGGTTTGGATCGACTCGGCCCGAAAATAAAAATTACCGGCCCGACTCGAAGATAGACTCGACAAAAAAATTAGCTAGCCCGGATCGTAAATTGACTCGAAATCGGGCCGGGCCGGGCCGGGCCAAAGCTCGAAATTGGGTGCATTCCTAATGTTGATTTTTATGTTAAGGCGAAATTTTTAACTTTTATCGTGTCAAACTTATAAAAAAACTTTCAACATTAGTTAATATAAGTAGTTAAAAAAGAGACCCTTTTAGTGTAAATTTGTTATAAAAATTACAGACCTATGAGTATTTAACACTTTGTTTACCAAAGCCGTACGAAAATTTAAACAACCTTTTCACAAATCTTATATAAAAAAAATATAATTTACATAAGGATTTTTTATCTAACTTTGTTTCTGCTCAAAAATAGAACAAGCAATCATTATGGTAGGAACAAAAATCACTTTTATTTAAGTATACGAGTAATAGCAATAATAATAGCAACATCACAATATAATTATTATGCTTTAATGAATAAACTTGAATTCTTGAAGTAAAATAGTACATTTTTATTTATTAATATGTTGTTATTAAATCATTTTGATCCTTTTAACTTCATCCATTTTCATTAAAATATTAAGGAAACTGTGCATTTGATTGAACTATAAGATTTTTCGGGCCGGCCCGAAAAGATCGAATTTTCGGGCCGGGCCAAAATCAAATGTCCGACTCGCCTCGATTTTTGAAAATGATTAGCCCGATTCGGCCTGATAAAAAATATCTTCGGCTCGGCTCGATGATCGACTCGAAATCGAGGCGGGTTTCGGGCCGGGCCAAAGCTCGAAATCGAGTGCATCTCTACTCTTCCAAGTAGACTTTCTGTCCTGATTTGCGAATTGTACAAATCTAGAGTCAGGACAAACTGAAGAGAGTAGATTTGCTCCAGGTTACCAAACAAAAGAATCTATAGGCACTATATTTGCAGCTGGGGTCTTGCTTTAAAGGCATTAGATACTGTCACTTATGAAACTGGAATTATAACACCATTTTACCATGTCACAATCTGGTGGGAATTTACTTAGCGCTAAGCACCAGCAGTTTTTTCATTTTGAACGCACTGCTAAGTTCAGTTTATATTCGCGACGGGCCTGAAACTGTGCTAGGTGAGTATTTCTTTTTTCTAGTCCACCCCTGATGTCTTCCTCCCAGCGGCCCCCTGTCCAGATCCGGACTCGGGAGGGAGGCACATGATGACGCCACGTCGTACTGTAGCGTAAACAAGGCTGTTTATCCCAGGCAAACAAACATGTACCGCACGTGCCGCACTAACCCCGCACGCACGCCCATCAACCGCGCGCCTACGCCCCGCAATCAACGACCTGACACCTTCTAAGAGTATATTGAAGTAGGTATTATGTAATAAATGCTACAAGTCTGAGATTGACCCTTAATAAAAGTAATTTCTGTAAACGTGTTTCAAGAACTGATTAATAATAGACTGCTATGGCTGAGTACAAAAATTTTATATTTTATAATAAAGTGGAATAAATTAAACCGTGATAAACCACAGATATGATGAAACAGCGAAACAACATGACTTGGATTATTGTAATTGTAGAAGTTTTAACGATTTGATTGTTGCCTATCAAAAATATATAACTAATGCCCGGTTTCTCCAGAGCAACTTACGACTTAAGTCGTTGCTTATTCCTAAGTTCCACCTTAAACTGTTGCACCACGCAAAAATGTCAAAATGTGAGACGTAAGTAGCATTTAAATGTAAGTCGAAAAAATCGGTGACTTATGTGGTTATGTGTCATATGTCAGTTGACATATCGGTAAGTCGCAGTAAATTTGTTTTGTTTTGGTCTATTACGGCGTGAAAATTAAATGATATAAAGAAGAAACGATTAAATTATAGCAAAGAAGAAGAAAATTGGTCTGTGAGATTGTAGAAACAAAGATTTAAAGAGAATATTGAAAATAAAAAAATCATGCGGTGTCCATGTCCAATATACAAAAAGATAACACCTAGAAATTAATTGCCGCAGCATTGGCAATAAAATGTGTGCAAATATGTAGACTGTCGTAAGGAAGACGACATCGAAGAAAAAGGCTTCAGTTTATAGGACTGGCGGTGGTACACATAAAAATATTAAAAATAAATAATATATTTGGAACAAATCAATTCTGTTACTTATTTGTCGCGGAGTCCTACCATTTTCGGCAATATCGACTTCCATCAAGCTATCCACGACGTTAACGTCGTCAAAAGTAGGGAAATCCTGTAAATACATATCGAATATTGTTGACTGAATACAAATATAAACCCTGTTAAACACATTGACAGATTTGACGTTTGACAGCCGGTATTTTATTTTGAATCGCTAAATTTCAAATTGACCAATCATAGAATAACTTTACGCTGTTGCCAATGTAATTTGTGACATAAGTTAAGTTCGCATGTGAATTTGCTGGTGCAACGCAATTGGGATATAAGGCCTACTTACAATTAAGTAGCACTTTAATAATCAACAACTTAAGTTGCTGTGGAGAAACGGGGCATAAGTTTCATGATTAATGATGTAAAATTAAAACCAGGCACATTTAACAGAAAGTTTCTGTAGTTTATATGGCTATTGCGATTGTAAGTATCAAAATCTGGTGGATGTGCAAGTGTATCGGATTAACCAACAAACAATTTCTGAATCTAGAAGGAAAGAAACAAGAGTAGACATAAGACTTCCACCTTTCATAACCCCAACTGATAAATTGAACAGCGAGCCCGAGGCAAGGGCTGATTGCTTTCTTATGAGGCTCCCCAACCGCCCCGGAACAAATCACATTTGTTCCGCACCCAACATAACCAAACATAAACATCAACGTTTATATCAACCCATATTAACATAGATATCTTCGGGAGAAAAATCAAAGTATTCAACAAATTTGTACAATTAATAAGGCTGTTGTAAGAATTTTTATATGATTTCTAAATACTAAATTTTAAAAGATATTCTTTAAAGAGCCTCAAATTTGAGAATATCACGAAATATTTTACAATTAAATATAGAAAATTGTGTAAAGTTTTGAAAAAGACACTTGATCCTAAACAGAATGTGACGTCAGAATATATACTGTTTAACATTAGACAAACTGTGGCCTACTTTTATTTATATAAATAATTTAAACTGTTTTCCTATTGGCTATGAATGACGTAATGCATGTACTTCGACAACACAGGAGTCGGAGGTTGTTTTTCAGGACTAGTACTAGCGCCGATATTTTTATTGAATTATTCACAAAAACAACAAAAGTTATTATTACTATTCATTTAAAATACTTTTAAAAAAAATGTGAAACAGACTCATTGTCAAACGTTCATAAATGCTTACAGATTTGGGCATCGGAAAACAGATACCTATGTAATTCCTATATCTAGATAGACATTGCTTAATGCTTAATCGTAGACGTAAACAGTAAACGTGAAAATGAAATTTTCTAGATAATGTCCAATTACTTAAATTTTAAGAATCACTGGTAAAATCTGTCGTAACTAAATGAAAAGATGAAAGATCTTGCTTATATGGTACTTTAAAATTATATAAACAGATAGCCACTACTAGTTCTAAAAGGTAAATTAAACTAAAGTAGGTGTCCAATAATTTCCTCATATTAGTACTACTGATAATAAGAACTCAATTCTGGAAATAAGTATTTAGTTATAATAAAACTTTTTTAAGGTTAAAGATTTTGTTTAACGTTCTATCTAATTATATTTAGCTAATAAGTTCAAAGGACCAATTATCGATTTCATGATTAAAGGAATACCTGAAATAACTTAATGTAAAGTTTAACCTGTTTTTCTTGTCAATTTAACTATTTATCACTGAAAATGAACCACAAAATATAGGCATGCTTTTAACCCTTCGGAAGTGGCGCCATTTTCTATGACATGAGAGGTGGCGCCGGGTCTGAGAGACCCGGAAAGATCCATGTAAAAAAATTCTACGAGGGTATTTTTGTTACAAAATAATGGTATGAGATGATTAATTAAACTTTTTCTGTATAAAAACGATCATTTTACATAAAAAATAAAACAAGAATTTAATTCTCAAAATATAATAAAAAAAAAATGCTATGAAATCGGTTGGATCTCTCAGACTGGAGAGCCACCTTCCAAGGGTTAATTAACCTAACTTTTTTTTCATCATTCAATTGCTAAATATAAACATCTATGCCCTGGCTTCCATATTACTTCCAATAATTATTTCTATTACATTTTCTATATTTTCCATTTTTTTTTCTTCGCGTGGGTGGAAATAGGAAAGGTTAAAAAGCCATCGGCTAACTTATAGTAAACAAAAGATTATTGTATTTCCCGGGTATCTTGCAGC
Organism: Ophonus ardosiacus; assembly: GCA_943142095.1. NCBI lineage: Eukaryota > Metazoa > Arthropoda > Insecta > Coleoptera > Carabidae > Ophonus > Ophonus ardosiacus. The sequence continues at coordinate 6,950,021 of OW964838.1, read as the reverse complement.
AGAGAGGGCAGATTGCTCAGCAGGAAGTTTGACAAGGAAGGCGAACGAAACAATCAAAGATTATTGTTTGATGGTTTCTCAAGCCCCCAATGCACTCGGACGTATATCATTCAAGTGATTCACTTGAACGACTCAAGTATTTGAATTTTCTTTTATTAGTTCAAACATATGAAATTGTTAAAGTTTATATTTGCTTTTAATCAATTACTCTATAGTTATTTATGTTACAAGTTTATATAATTTTTCTTAAATTATAAACGTGAATAATACATGTCTTCTGCATCCACTATAGAAGGGCAATCGACAGTAGCGATATTTTGTGGAACAATCCTCAAAATGTGGCAAGTAGTGTCATGAAGCAACTTCTATGATATTTTGTTGTAAATTTTCAGTGCGTAAAGGCATACTTTAATCACAGGCAAAAATTATTTCCGCGAGTAGATAGAATGCCGTTACTCCCAACTGGCATATAAATTTGTTTCCAAGACCTATTTAAAGTTTATTTCCTATGTCTATTCTGATAGTAGGTTTCTTAATCTATGATAATTTAAAACCGAAAGTTAACGTTTGCAGTTGAATTATTTAAAAATGTACTGAAAACGATAAGAATTTGTGCCGGAACATGGTGAAAAATTTCTAATAAGTTAAAATAAAAAACAAAATTTACTCTTGATTTATCCACTTTATTAATTACTATGAGACGATCATTTCATCCTTTAGGACATTTTCAGACATCTCGTAATTAATAAAGTAGATAAATAAAAAGTATTTTTTTTATCTTAATGTACTGAAACCGATCCGACACTAAAATTTTATTCTCTGAAATTAATAACCCATAAAGTTTTCCATTGAAATCAATCAAAAACTCAAACAGAAAAAATAGTTTTGAAAGGAACCACTTACTAAGGTGAAAACAGTGTAAAATTTTTATTTCCTTTCGATATATTATGTGACGTTATCGCGTCGAAACAACATTTCATAGTAATTTCCGTCTAAATAAAAATAAACCACAAATTTCGCAATTCCGTTCGAACGCCAATCAACATACGAACATCTCGCGTCTTTAACCAGCCATTTCCGGTGAAATCTTTCAGGTTAGAATACGCCTTCCGCATAGCCAACTCGTCTTCCAGGATGTTAAAAAACATCTGTATTTTAGATATGGTAATTATACAATTCGCTTTAATTTGATGCTTCAGATTATATGTTAATATTATATTTTGTAAAATAGAAACTAAGAAGCTATTTTTTTTTAAATTAGTGTGTGCCAACTTCAAGGCATAGTGTGCTCCTGCAAACACCTAAAATCTAATTCCTAAAATACTAATTAATGACCTTATTTAGGGCATAAAATATAGGATTTAGATATTTAGGTGAGGAAACTACAACATTAGACACAGCCTTAGATATACACATTTTATTGTTTGAAAACTTTGGCATTCCTCAAGGAGAGAAGATTGGGCATAATTATATTTGAACTTCTTTTTGTTTAAAATTATTCGAAGAATATATAGTTGAAGTATTGATTGTTTCGTGGAATACCCTATACGTACCTGACGAAGGACAATAATTATTTCTTCTTATAGGGTTATTCTGGTATGGAATGTGGTTAGTGAACTGTGTAATAATTTTGGAAGTTAATAAAACCAGACAAACAATAGAAGAAATGTGAGTCGGTACAGAAATATTTCCGTTCATAATAAATTTCATTCCTTTACTCAATTATAGAACAAGAATGTAATTTGGCAGCATCCTTTGACCTTTGTGGTAAGAACAAAGACTAAATTAACTCAATCAACTTTCCCAGAAAAATACAACGAGGAATTTTTGATAAATAACTATTTTTACGACAATAATAATATTTCCTCTGGAAATATGTCTTCAAATCTAAATTCCGTCAATGTTACGTATCTCTTTCACGACAAAGAAGGAGCTTAGAGTATCAAACATTCAAACGGAGATTCACCTATTCAAATACTGTCAGACGCCCAAATAAATTCACTCGCATAGGGGGATTTAAAACATTTTCTCTTTGGTGCTGTTGTTATGTCACGGTACCGCATTAAAATAGAAGAAATGGGGCTGATAATCCTATTTCAAGGGAGAACACCTACGCCCAATATCATTCGTAAATTCTGCAACATTATTGTTCTTCATATAATCCACAAATTTACTCTAACACACATTCACAGCGTCGTACAAATATTAATATCAGGCTGAAGGGTTCGTAAAACTTATTCATTCAAATTCATTACAATGTTGAAGTGATTTTTAGCATGATTCCTTATCTAGATAGCAAGAAGTAAAAAATTAGTTAATTTCTGTTATATGTTTTAATAACACAATAACATTGCAGGGATATATTATATCCAGTGTTGTCAATTTCGTCTACTATTAGTTTTCCGTAGGGCGGTCCGTCAATTGCTGCTGACTCCTACTTCTATATTCATTGTTGAAATAACTAAAAAAGAAAATCCCTTAACCTTAACAATAATTGTTAAAAAAGTACATACATATTTCGGGGACTCCGTTCTCATCATCAGTAGAAACTACAAAATAATAAGACAAGAGAAGTTTAAACAAAAATTTTAAAAATCAAATTTAATGGTGACTTAAATTATTATTAGGTAAGCCTACAGATTAAATGGATAATAATAAAAAATCCGCCGTTTATAAAATTGAGTGTAAAGATTGTAATAAAGTCGACAACGGGAAAACTAAAAACAAATTGATACTCGGTTTAAAGAATACTTCTCTTATTTAAAAACCGATAATCCTAAAATTGACAATTCTAATATATAATTATCAAAATATGTTAATAATAATAGATATTGAGACGCACACGAGAGTTAAGTTTTCTGTCATATTATTTTATAGTTTCTACTGATTATGAGAACGTAGGTCTCGAAATACGTATATAGTTTTACAAAAATTATTGGTAAAATTAAAGGAGATTTTCCTTTTTACCTCCCGCTACCCTTGGTAAGGGAGGTACAGGTACAGCTAAAAATCTAATATCGAGATTTTAGTAAATGACCACGTTTTAAGGTCCCTAGAATCCATTTTTAACATTTTCACGATGATGTCTGTATGTATGTATGTGTGTGTGTGTGTGTGTGTGTGTGTGTGTGTGTGTGTGTGTGTGTGTGTGTATGTATGTGTACGAATTTTGTTTGCACTCTAACTCAAATACTATCATTCAGAAAATTCTGAAACCTTGTATTTTTACCCTATTCTAATAGGAATAGAATCCATTAGATTTTGGTGTAAATCGGATAACCGGAAATGGCACTTTAACTGAAGCTCATAATGGTTTTTCTTCAAAAAATACCATTAAATGTCATTTTTTCGCATTTTATGTCTCATGAAAATTAAAGATTATTGAATTTTCTACAGGAATACATTAATACTTTTTCTATATATTTTACAGATAAATTTAAAAATAATTTTTAATAGTCCCGAAGCCTAAGATAAACACAATTCCTTTGTTACACATTTCATATTTCAAATAAATGTAACTGACAGTAAATGTCACTGTCAAAAAACTAATCACTTCAAATTAATAACAGTGACATTTTAAAAAGAAAATAGTAAATAAAGCAATAGTTTTCTGCAATGGAACAGTTTGCAGCATTAGTAAATCCGTAGGTATGTATTTAAATTAATAAAAATTAAGTAGCGGGAGGTTTTATGTTGGCCACATCAGATTTTTTAGTTATAATTTAACCTTAAGGCTCTATTGTTTTTAATTCATTGTTGAAAGTTGAACTTCTGTAAATTACAATAAATATCTTTCTGCAATGGCGTTTTCATCGATATCAAATTTTCAGTGTAGTGAATATAACAATCACAAAAATCCTATTGAACTACTGTTATGAAACAGCATATAAGAGCAAAAAGAAATCAATGTAATTAATGTAATGAATTGTTTTCGCAAAAGTATAATTATTATGAAAAAGTCAGAAAAAAGTTACTTGTACATTTACAAGGACTTGTCCACTTCTGGTATTTATTTTCGTATATTCTTTCGGTTTAAAATTCCATTTTTTACGCTTTCAAGATGCAACATATGGCATTGTGTAACACTAATACGTTGTGATATAAATAAAATCTGCTGTAAAAGGATAAACAATATTCAGGGAGAAAAGAAATCGAAGAAAACAATGTTGAAAAGAAAAAAGCCGGTCGGACTGTTTGAGCTTCACTGAGACCTACAAACAGATCTTAATCGACTGGTCAAATACCGGATCCGGAAGAGGAGCTACTTATAAAATACTCCAAGGTTCGAAAGCCTGTTTCCGTTTCCCTCATAACCGGGCAGCTTTTTCTGGATCGTTGGACGGCTAGATTGAAGTAGAGATGCTCTTTATTTTATATATAATGCTTTTTTTCCTTTTCGCTCCATCTACCTTTCTTTGGTAACTTTGAAAAATATTTTTGCTGCGTAACGAATGCAACTGTGCTTTTTATCCCTTATCTAATAATACGACATCGGGACCGTCACACAGGGTTAGCTTCAACGGAAAATTACATTTGTCAGTTTGATAAAAAATAGCAAAATAGGAAGACAACTTTATACATCAAAAGTGAATCATATCTGCTACCATCATTTTTCGTTGCTTTCACGATGAATAGTAAACATTTAAATTTAGGATGAGAACTTTTTTTTTTAATTAAACGATGGATTGAGATTACGATGTAAAATTACTATAATTGTTATTGGCGTCCAAATTGCCTAAGTGAATTACAGTAAATTTAGAGTTAAATGTAATTTTATCTACCATTTTTAAAATTACATAAACATAAATTCCATAAAAAATTTGATACATACTTTAAGTAAATTTACATATTAATAACATACGTACTTTAAATAATTTAAATTTACTATAATAAATTTAGAATTTGTCCTCCTGTAAAAATAGAAACTAAAATAAAAATAATTGAGTTTTTACATAGTTCTTATAAAATTTGACAAAATTGATATAGATATATTAACATATCACTGTAAAATTTCATATATTTATTGTAATATGAATATTACATAGTAGATCTTTAATTTTTTTTATTTGTAAGGGTAAATTAGCAAATTTATAGAATTAGTTGCTATGTATATGTAAAGTCTACATAGTTTATGTAAAATTTGTTATTGCATACATATTATAGTAAAAAATTACTATAACTTTTCGACAAAATCGCTATTATTTTTTACAGTGTACGAGCTGAAAGCGAAGATACACGACTTCAGGCAATGGGGGATTCCACTATTTTTTTTTTATAATTTCATCTGAAATATTAGGAAAACTAAGACTATTGATGAAAATCCGGTGAAAAAATTCCTATTAACAAGCGAGTTATGGTCTCCCGAATTTTGAAAATATTGACGTGACGTCACATTTATGTGTTTTTTTAATCAAACGGTTTTCATCATGGACCAAAATGTTCTTGAAATATATGCTATATTCACATAAAAATAAATGAATATTATAACACTGTATAAGTCTACATACTTTATAATTACAGGTATATTTAAATTATTAAGTTTAATGCAAGAAATTTATGTTAAAATAAAAACTGTTTGGAAACTGCAGTACAGGAATGTTAGCCCCTTCTTTCGAATTTGCATTTCTTAACTTCCATTGGTAGTAATCCCCACCTCCTAACACGCTATTTGTGATGCATGTATAGGCGGTCTTTCGGTCGCGAATAAAAATACTATATATAGATTTCATATTAGTGTCGAAGCGCAATAACAAAAAACCCCTTATTTCCGAAATATCTCAATTATTCCATTTTATTTTTTATTAATATTCGTTATTCAGTATATACATTCATATTTTTTTACTATTTTCCTTTAATCCATAGATTTTATATTAGTGTCGAAGCGCTATAACAAAAAATCCCTTATTTCCAAAATATCTCAATTATACCATTTTATTTTTTATTAATATTCGTTATTCAGCATATACATTCGTATTTTATTACTATTTTTCCTTTAATTCATAGATTTTATATTAGTGTCGAAGCGCTATAACAAAAAAACCCTATTTCCGAAATATCTCAATTATACCATTTTATTTTTTATTAATATTCGTTATTCAGCATATACATTCGTATTTTTTTTTACTATTTTCCTTTAATTCGATTGAGCTGGAATCCCCCATTATCAGAGTGCCATAAAAAAAGAAACCATAATTTGTTTGTTGCTTTTAACACATCTGACAGATTTTTTTCTCAAGGTCCAGGTGTTGCATTCATACAAGAGATTACTTTTTCTTAGTTTTATATTAATGCTGTTAATTCTCGTATTACGGGTAAAAACTACCATATCACAAAACCAGTAAATGAAACTTTCTATCCCATCCCTATGAGTAGCCCCCTAGTTTTGGGGGGTGTGAAACTGGTGACGAGCGGTCATTTTATTAACTGAATAATCTCTCCGGATGGTGATTACTCCGGTAATCCGATATTCCCCGCTCTTTCTCCCCGTACCCGCGGCTGTGCCACGACGCCCGGCCTGGGTTTAATGGTCCGCGGCGACAGACGATGCTCCATTTGCATGATTGCTTGGTCCGAGAGAGAAGAATTTTGTTGAGAATTTGGTGCTAAATAGTTGAGTTGTTATTATTATGCGGTTATGATATACGGCGAAAAATAGTGCCTTATACTGCGTAGTGATATAATAAAAGTAAAAAATATGTTGGGGCCAGCACAAGACCTTCCGTTAATTTGATGTATTTTGTACAAACCCCATACCAAAAGCTCATTGGAAAAGATTCTATATATCCAGTAAAATTGCAACACGAACATAAGTTCACTGGAAAATATTCTATAAATCCAATAAAATTATCACATGAATATACATTATGTATACCTACTCATATATAAATACTCTACAAATGCGTACACCTACGTAACATTCTCTTTACAATCAAATAATATTACTACCAAGTTTATATCTCTACCCATTTTTTAATTATTGCCCCAAAAGTCAATATACCCCACATTTAGATAAAAATTTCAAAATTTTTAAAAATCTAATTTATATGTATCTATATACTTCTCAATGCGCTGATTCCAAATTTTGAAACCGCAGGTCGATATCTCGTTTCGTTCTCGAGATATTTAGATTCAAAGTTTTACTCAAAACTGCCCATTTTTGGGTATTAGCCCAAAAATGGGTCGAGATATGAATTTGGCGACATCACCATTCGATTCTACGGACAAAAATACATATGTATAGTAATTTTCATAATTTTTGTCCAACCGGTTCATTTTTTATGAATAAAAGCTTGAAAACCCCTGAAAATGGCTAAAATCTGAAAAAATCGTAAGGGGTACCCCTTACGATTTTTGCGATTTTTAGCCATTTTCAGTTATTTTGCTTCAGAGATGGTATGCGGAGTTCAAAAATTCTGAAAATTAGTGTACTTATGTAATTTTGCCCGTAGAATCGAATGGTGTTGTCGCCAAATTCATATCTCGACCCATTTTTGGGTTATTACCCTAAAATGGGCAGTTTTGAGCAAATTTTAAAACTAAATATCTCGAGAACGAACAGAGATATCGACCTGTGGTTTCAAAATTTGGAATCAGCGTAAGCAGGAGTATCTAGATACATAAAAATTAGATTTTTGAAAATTTTGAAGTTTTTATCTAAATGTGCGGTATATTGACTTTTGGGGCAATCATTCAAAAATGGGTAGAGATATAAACTTGGTAGTTATATTATTTGTTTGAAAAGAGAATGTTACGTAAGTGTACGCATTTTTAGAATATTTATATATGAGTATACAAAATATATTCTTATATAAACTTACAAAACCCAATAAGTTTTATCATCTTTTGTGTCAAAAGTAAATATGGACTAAAAGGCTACCCTTTACATGTCGGTCAAACTATCTCGGCATTTGACCCACAGTTTTTTGTAAGTTTTAGTTAGATCTGTATGTAAAATGGTCGAAAGAATTTTGTATAAATTTCTCACTATTTGCGTAGGTTTTACAACTTTTTGAAAATGTAAGCATCTTGAATGTTACTCTAATTCCAAAATAGAGAAACTAATAAACGCATTCCCGATTTCAGTGTTTCGGCTTTAAGTGAAGTGTAAAAAAAGTGTGAATATTGCGGGCGCATTGGACAGTGATAAATCAGGTTTGCCGGACATAGTGGGTAGATCATAATTAGATCAGAGATGGAGCCGGCACTCAACTCAGACACCCAATTAATTTTAATCGTCCCCGAGAAATCTTCACTTCATTCCTGCCTGATTATTCTCCCCTTCTTAAATTTTAAACAAGAAAAAATTGCTCTTAATTCTGCAGGAATTAAACGTAATACGATCACGAGACTTATAATTGTTTTCTCCTAATGAATCTTTAGTTAAAGATCCCGCAATGTTGGACAAGTTGCAAATGAAAAAATAAAAACAGCTGCAAAGAAAAATACGACGAGTTAGTTGCTTTATTGAAAAATTAACGCGCTTTTCTCTGCTGCATTCCATCCGAATTCCTGCACATTCCTGCGCAGCCCAGCCGAAACTAAATTTAATTATCAAGCATATTTACCTACGCAAGATTCTAATTAAAAACCGCCGCGGGTGCGCGATGAGACAATCATTTTTGCAGGAAGATCTCAGCAGGAATTTTTACTGTGCTGTACGTCCCACGTACATCCCCATACGAAATTGTCATAATCGAGTATACGGCCATTTTCTCCAAAATCTTCAAAAAAAATTCCAAATTTCATGTACAGTATTGGCCATAAAGATAGCAACTTTAAAAAAATTTCTATTTCTCTGAAGTGAACATAAGAATATTGAAAATAAATTACATAAAGAATAACCTCTTAAAATAAGTTTATTTTATGTTAAAATAATTTATATTAAATTTATAGAATTTATTTCATTTGCATAATTCTTACTTTTGTCTGGACATAAAAATAGCAACTACATAATGAATGTCTTTATTTTCTCAATTTCAACGTTTATATCGTATAATTGTTAAAAAATATAAATTAGTACTTCAAAATTATGGGTCGTAATAAGACTTTGACTAAAGAATTTCGCAATTTAATAATTAAATCATATGAAAATGGTGCTTCGCGGAATTAAATGTCGAAGAACTTTAATTTGCATAAATCTACAATAGCACGAATAATAATCCATTTTCGAAGGAAGGGTAATATTGAGCCTTCTACAATTTTTAGTAGATAAAAAAAACATCAAACCGAAGCAACAAAATGATAAAACACATATCGTTAAAAATCCGTTGTTATCATCAAAGAAAATTTTAGGCTTTCTACTAAGTAATGTTAAAGATAAAATATCTTCAAGACAGGGAAGAAGAATATTAGTTGCAGGAGACTTTATAGTCGTCGGCCTGCAAAGAAACCACTTCTTTCGACGAAGGACGTGAAGGCCCGATTATTTTTTTGCAGAAAATCATGTAAACTGGACTACTGACATGTGGAAAAGAGTATTATTTAGTGATGAACTAAGATTAATTGATAGAAATGTATTACAATAACAAAATTACTTAAATTCATGATGAAACGAGAAGAAGTAATAAATTCACGTGGTTCCGGTTATTACACTAAATATTAGAAAATTTAGTTTTTATATTAATTTTATAAAGGTCCTATTTTTATTTTTATGTCCAAATAAAAAATATTTTTTTGCACATAAATCAATTTATTTCGAACTTTCATTGTCTTAATTTTTTTTTAAGTTACACAAAGTTTCGATTGATAAAATCTCCAATTGTTATCAAGTGAATCAATTTTTGTTAATATAATGCAAATTATTTTAATGTAAATTAAACTTGGTTCAAGACACTAATACTGCAGTAATTTATTTCTGAAATCCCAGTTATTACATTAGAGCAATTGAATTTTTTTTAAGTTGCTATCTTTATGGCTAATACTGTATATACATAGAGTTCAACGCGCTGATTTCAAATTTTGAAACCGCAGGTCGATATTTCTTTTTGTTCTTGGGATATTTACGTTTTATACATTACTTGTTTTTAATACATAACCCAGAAATGGGTAGAGATTAAAGTTTGGCCAATTATCGCTAAACTTGTTCCATTAGTTCAGTTTGTGTAGCAAAAAAACTGAAAATGACCAAAATCCTAAAAAATGGGATATGTACCTGCCTTAGATTTTTCCGATTTTTGGTTATTTTCAGTTATTTTGATTAAGGAATTGTTTTCAGTGTTCAAAAAATTTGAAAATTTGTTGTACTTATGAAATTATTTTCCGTAGAATAGAATGATGAAGTCGTCAAGCATGTTTTTCAACACATTTTTGGGTTATCGCCAAAAATGGGATTTTTAGGTCAAAGTTTGAACGCAAATATCTCGAGAATTAAAAGACATATTAATTTGCGGTTTTAAAATTTAGAATCAGGAAATATATTTAAATGTATAAAAGGTATTTAAGTGTATATGAGTTTCGTTAACAAAATTTTGTGATTATGTCAGAAAGATATACCATAATTTAATGAAATTTATGATAGAATAGAAATTCTTAATATATTAGACCATGTCAAACAGGCTTAAGTATTTCCGCTAATCATTTCTATTCGAACATGTATATTTAGATAATCAAAGAGGAATTTCGCGACGTGCGTTATGTGATCGCACGGCACATGTACCTACTCGGTATATGCTCCACATAATGCTCGAGTCAAGGCCGTTTTTGGTTGTTGGTTATCACCTCATTCCTCGGCGGAGTTAGTTGCAGGGCGACAAAGGGTAACCGAGCAAGGCGCAAGATGAGAAACAACCTCAAGATGTAATTAGTTCTGTCTGAAACATTCCGTCTGTCACGTGATCGACGCAGACTACCGAATACTCTAATACTTTATCGCTACTCAGGGCCGGGACTAGGAAGATCAGAACAGAACCACGGGAGACATATTTTCTATGTTACAAAAGAAATTGTAAGAGGACGACAAAATGAAGATCCGTGCATAACAATTGTTACATCTATGGGTGTCTGTGTAGATTCCCGATTAATGGTTTAGGCAAAACGGTACAGCTTTTATTTAATTTAATCGACTTGGTATATCTTTATAATCAAGATCACCACCATATGAGATACATCACCCTGCCTAAGGCCTGTTCTACAACTGAGTCGTTTGTCGGTTGTCGCTTGTCGTAAGTCGTTTGGCGTTAGCAGCACCCTACATTGCTTTCTACAATAGTTGGAAGCTGTCGTAGCGAACTGTCACTTTTAAGTGAGGTTATGGATACTATATCTCTTCGAATTTATTTTAATTTAATTGTAATATAGCTTCAAATAATAAAACTACGACGGCCGATGCAAAAGAGAAGACAAATAAAATACAAGATGATGGTGGGTAAAACCTCATATTACCGTTGATATTAGGCAAAATTTTAGTGCGCACAGAAAATTATTTTCATATTTCAAGTCAAGTGATCACGAAGACTTTTTTAAATTTACGAGAATGTCTATACAATAATTTGATCAGTTGCATGATATTCTGAAACCACGATTACAGAAAACCTTTGCCAACTGATATTAAACTTGCTGTTAAGGTTAGATAGTTAATTTGAAACAAATTATGATTATTATTTGTCCCCAAATATTTTTTTCTTTTTAAATCGTTGTATAATTTATTTATTTTGCCATACAGACTACTGTTTTCTTGTACCTAATATATTATTATTACATCCAACGTCATATCATTAATTTTCAATTTTCTGTTGACGTGACCTTCAATGTCGTTGTCGGAAAAGATGGGAAATGACCAACTTGCGTTCCGACTTCGACAGCCGGCAGCCGACAACGCCTACAGCCAAATTTCTGCGTAGTGTGCACGCGTACGACATCCGACACCGACTAACGACGTATTGTAGAACAGGCTTAAGTATTTCAGTTATTAGCATCGGGATCTTTCATTAAGAGTGATAGGATTTTAATTTTAAATAAAACAAAAACGGTTACACGTATCAATTTAATTTTTACTTTATTTTGAAACTTGGAACAATATATCGTTCAAATATTCACCACGGCTTTGTTTGTTTGATACAAACCATCACTCCAAGTTCAAGTTTTGAAAGAAATAAGGTCCGATGACGCCACCATGCCATAAACACATCACACAGTGAGTTTTTCAAGATGTAATGGCATTTCATGTTCACTTGTGGGTTGTTCCTGCACCAATAGCGGCAATTTTGATTATTAAAAAATGTGCCTTGTTTGAGAAGATGATTTTTTGGTTAAAATCATGATTTATCTTTCAAGTGCTCAAGGGCCCAAACAACAAACTCCCGACGCAATCTGTGGTGGTTTGGCTTCAGTTTTAGAGTCAGTACGACTTTGTAAGGATGGAGGTCCAAATTCTCCAAGTTGACGTCTGAGAAAGCCCCAAATATTGGCTCTATAGTGAATATTTTGACACCGGACAGTAAAAAAAAAATTATTATGAGAAACAGAGAAATCTCTATAGAAAAAAGTGTCACCCCTATTGGAAGACATTATAGAAATAATGTAGCATTTTGAACAAATTTCATAAAGTCTTTTCGAGTTCGTCCCTGTTTTCGCGCCCCTGCTCATTCGCTCGGCATAACCTTCCTGCTAATTACATCCCGAGCGGGCAACTGGCAAGCAATCATACCCGCTGAAGAGTTCATTTTAATCATTACGATATTATCACAGTTTATACGAGTATGACTGCCACTAGGACTAGGGCAGGGTGTAACACTATCGTTTTCCTCTTCGGACCTCAAGTTCATCCATGAGGGATTCTCCTTTCCTAATTAGATACTGGTCTAGGAATTTTGGTGTAACTAAATATGATTCTTGTGAAAACCATTTTTTGCATTCAGTGCATAGAAAATCTTTTACTCCAGTAGATAAATACGGCTAAATTTGATTTCTGTGAAAATTATTTTCAGCATTCATTACACATTGATTTTCCAATTTAATTTGAAATAGCAATATGGGATTTATCATTATAAGAAAAGAAATATTCACGTAAGTACCAGACTGCCAAATAGCAAAGAATAACCTATAGATGGAATAAATTTTAAAAAATCAACTGACAAATAAACTAAATAAAATGTTACTAACGTTTCTTTACCTATATTTTCCGCCCTCGTTAATTATTATACTCGCCGTGAAATGATTGTGGACTGATGTTCAACTTTTATCGCCTTCCGCACCCTGTCCCTTGCCCAGCGGTGTTGCCACTTGTAACTTGACATGACCAGGAATGAACGCAAATGTCATATAATACATTCTGTGGAAAATTTGTATTTGCGTTAAAATACGATAACCGATTAAATCTAAATAAAAGGTAAGAATAATTGATTTTTTGTAGATCTGTCAACACAACATGCTTCTGGAGTCAAATTTAAAGTTTTCTTATTATTTAATAAATTATAAATTTTTTCAGGATGTAATGCCAATTCTTTGAAAAAATTGTGTATATTGTTTTTGCCTGTCCATTTCAATCTTGTTTTTCTAAACGTTTTTTTTTTTATAAGAACCAGGACTATTTAATTCATGAGTTTCACTCATTTTTTTTTTCAAAAGTCTAAATATAATGCATTTTATATGATTGGGAATAAAAAGCGCACGCAAGTACTAACGAACATGTCAGAATAAAAAAAACATTGGCAGATTACAGATATTTGTAAAGGTGCACACTTAAAAAATTGGCATCAGTGTAAAAATCTCCAGTCCATAATTATTTGACGGCAAGTATAGACGGATTATAAAAATGGTCACATAACCCATTATTTATCTTTAAAGAAACTTTTTAAGTCATTATTGATGTAAAAGTATACACGAATCCCAAAACATTCTGTGACAAAACGTCCCTATACAGCATTTTAGCTTGATTGCATTACAATTCCGTCTTTATCTATCCCCGATCGGGGTTAAAAATGACAGAATGACTTGTACAAGTTGTGCGCCCTCGCCGAGTAACAAATTGGAAATCTTTGTCTCTTGCGGTAAACAAAAGTATGGAAGACACAAGTTTGCGGGCAATTGTGTTAGCGGCGGGGTGGGGTGCGGTGGACGGTGTGTCCTTTAAATTTATTGCTCTCTGGCGTGGTCCCGGAAAACTCGCCGGAAAATTTAATTATCCGGCACTTTTATAAGCGCCGAGACATCTCCAGTCGTTACAACGTCATCCCGCAGCTGCAATTTTGGCGGATCAGCGCTAGCACGAGACCTGACAGCGAATATTCAAGTCCTACATTCAATTCACGCTTTATTTACCGAGCCAAAGATTATTTTTTGAGACTTCTTAAAACCAATGATGTGTCTGCGTTTTAACCAATCCTGTTATTATTATAGTGAGTATTTAATTCAGGAACCCGAACCGTAACGAAACCGTAACCGTAACCGAAAACCGCACCGATATATGACTTTTTATGAAATCGTATCCGAAAACCGAAACCTATATTTTATTAATGCAAAAACCATTAACCTTAACCAAACCCCAAATTTTTTCGGTTCAAGTCCCTGATTTAATTTAAAAGTAAATAATCTCTGTAACTTTGGTTTTTGTGGACAAATGATAATTCAACTCATAAATAAAGACCTATTAGGGTCGTTTATGTTTATGAAATAAATCAAAAAAATATAGAAATCACCTCTGGAAACAATTAGTAATCACTTGGCATGGAGATGATTATTTATATATATTTTTTTTACCTTGTCAAAGTTGTGTTCTAGTTGTCAAAACAGACTTACCAACTACAACAAGTAAATGATTAGAGCTAGCTAATTACGACACAAGGTGGCGTTACAATAGCATGACAATGACAGTGTTGTTTCAAATTTAATGAAACATATTCGAGTCCTATGGGTTTTCGTGACAAGTTTTCGAAAAATCTGTCAAATTATTTTCAATTTATTCTCATTCTTTTGTTAAGTATATTATTACTGATAAATTCCAACGACTAGTTTTTAACCAATCATGATGCTAAAAACTGGAAAATTCAACCAATGTGAACAGTATTATACTGATAATTCCACTACTGTATAAAAACACATTCAAAAACGTCAAAATCACAGTTTGCTATCGATAAAATAGGAAGGAAGAGAAAATGCAAGTGGATAAATTGGATATTTTTTATTTACCTTCTCCATGGTGACGCATTGTTTCAACATTTTTGACATGTCAAATAAATAAATTTATTTTCTTTTCTGTTTATTACGTGAAGAAGAAATGAATTCTCGATTTACTCGTGGAATTATCTTGATAAATACCACTCGAGGTTTGATTTTTAGCACGGAATATTTTTTTATTTATAAATATTCACACTTGGTTTCTTACCACGCTCTCGTGATATTGCCGGACAAATCTTTTCAACAAATTGCCAAGCAACCAAGTGTTCATACAAATAAAAAAATATCCGACCAAATCAAACCTCTAGTGGTATTACTATCGATAAAACCTCGTTACCCCGATAATTTTCCGCTACCAAGTAAATAAACAGTTGTTATTGTTTATAACTGTCAGTGTGACAATTAATGTTTCATTTTGCGTTGTCTTTGAAATTTATCTCACCAAATACCACACGACCTCTCAGATTTTCTCAGATAAACTTTTATTTTTAAGCACTCATTTTTTTTTGCTTTTAAGCAAAATCACTCAAGCAAACTGACATTAGGTAAAACCCCCTTCTCCTTCGGAGTCGGGATTTACCATGCAGTTTGCTTTCGTGTTTGTTGCCAAGCAAAAGAATACCTGTAAAATAAAAATTTATCGATAAAATCAGGAGGTCTTGTGATATTACTTCTGATAATTTTTTGTCGAAAGATCTGCATGCTCATACTTACAAACGATAACGCCCACACTATACGAAAATATATCATAATAATCATTACTGATATCTGCGTACAAAGCTGATTGGCATACCCAGTATATATATATTTATTTTATTTCCCTGATAGCAACAACTATCTATGTATTTTCATCTAGATTTAAAATAAAACAATGAAATCGATGATATCCTGCTGCGTTTTCCAATATTACAAAAATTATTACTAAAGAAGCAACAGCCCTATCCAATAGATTATTATAATTTCCGCTCATTTTGTCTGACTTTGACTACCGTTCCGACATTCTCTCCAGGCTTCCAGAAAAACAAAAGAGTGTAGTTCTGTACCTCCCGCTCCGTTGATTCCCGTCAAAGACCCGAGATAAAAATTTACAGGCAACTCTGAGCAATATGCCGTGGAATTTATTACTAGGGATTTCTCATAATTTGAATTTTAATCATGACTAGCTTTTCTTTCTCTACTTGCTAAAACGGAGATTTTTCTACAGAAACGGACGGCTTCTTAAACGGAAAGGATTGAACCTATTCCTAAATATCTGCCAGGGAACTTCAGACTATAAATAGTAGAATAGTCTAAATACCTAACATATTGTTAATTGAAATTTAGTGTAGTTACTGACAGCCCTACAAACTGCATATAAGTAGCATGTTTATTTGAGAGGTTGAACAGTCCTCGAAGAAGGCTAAAGCGTCAAGTACCGTAAATAAAATCCTTATTCTGCTACGGATCCTAGAAAAGCCAGGATAACATTTGAGGGAAAACCAGTGATATAAAATCAAGCAAGATATCGACAACACTATACTATTACATTTTAACGAACAGGACCTACACCTAATAATTATTATTGACTACTGACACCGTTCAATAAAGCACAAGTTTTCATTCCATTTATCGCAAACTATTTTAACAACCACGTATCTCATAGTTCTCAAGACAGTAATAGAGGCAAACTTAAAGTGAATTAAGCTGATGTTTCACAAAAAAATTGGTTAATGGATCTTTTCAAAATAATTAATAGCAAATCTTAAATACAATGAAATATGTACATAATTCTTCTGTAAAAGTATTCTAATACCTAACAATATTACCTGCGCATATACGTATTTTGAAATCACAAATCTTTGGATCTTTTCCACATGCAAAGATTATTAGCGCCACTAGACTAGCGCCAATTTAGTTAAAACTAATTAATTAAAGCTAATATTAAATAATTCGATAGTGGCAATAAAGAATATTAGAAACGCTTGTAAAATTCAAATATCTAATGATTTGAAGCGTTTTAAAAACAAACCCAACAACAGTGAACTTAATATTATAAATACTCTTAAAAAACGTGACATTTTTTATTTAAAAGCTGATAAAGGAAATATAAAGTTGTGTGTAAAGATTGTAATAAAGTTACATCGGCCAACTAAAAGACAAATTGATACTCGGTTTAAAGAACATATAAATAAATAAATATATCATCACGGCATATTTCCCATTTCTGGGTGCGCCAGTATCTACAACACATGTAGACATCGGTAATGATGACGATATATTTTACCGTGTGGGCGCTTACCAGGCGTCACCTCACGGGCACTCAAAGCTGGTGTGGAGAGTGCACCACAGGGGTCACTTTTGTGCCATTTAAAATTGGAAATATTTGGCGTCTGTCGGGTTCGAACCCGGTTCCCCCAGGTTCGCGACCAGATACTTAGTATGAAGTAATTATACCTTTTGACGCCATTTAGAGACACAACACGCCAGCTTAATGGCAAAAGCTTAAAAAAAATGGTCATCGGAACTAATCATTCAGTTTCTGGAGGCGTATGATCAATATTCATGTATTTGAAATTTAAAAAAATCATCCCATAAAGATCGAAATAACAGATATGATGCATTGAGAAAAATTATTGAGGTTATGACTGTTAAGTCAAAGTTTTTGATGTAGATTTTGCTAAAGCTAAAATATTAAGTATTTTTTGGAGCTCGACAGACAAAATTTGCACTACCATATTAACACTTACTTGAAGTAATTCAATTGACGCCATTTTTAATATGTTGCTGTTGAAAACTGATAGAAATTGTGGAAACATACTGATCCCACTAAAATTGGTGCATTTAAACCGACGACAAATTAGCGTCAATAATCTTTGCATGTGGAAATCTTGCTTTATGGTCAAAACTGTAAGTCTTATGCCCAGTTGCATCAACAAGATTTAAATTTTAATTTACTTTTAAACAAATAAATGCAAATCGAAATTTTGACAACAATGTATTCTAATTTTATTTCGATGCAATATTGTCAATTTAAACCATAATCTGTAACAAAAAACTGACAAATCTATTTTTGTTGATTAATACAAAATTGTACAAAAGAGTGGCATCTTTCGTTGCGACTTTGTTAAACATTTACAGATTTAAGACACAGTTTTGACCAATTCAAATATGTTCTGCAGTAATATAAAACCGTAACTAGCATATTCCAACCAGGAAACTTTGAATGTGTAAAATTTAGAGTCAGATATATGGAGAACAATATCATTATTCGATATTCATACATCGTTCATGAATAATTCACTTAAAAGTTTTCCATGTATCAAGTAAACGTAAAATGTAAATCACAAGTACTGTTTCCGTTCATTTTAAATACAATTAAAGTTAGGAAAGATCAATGTCCTACCTCAACCAATGTCGTTTGGTAACTGGTGTGTGGCAGCATATGGCATCGTACTGATCAGCTATCCACACGATTAAAATGATGTAGAACGCAGTGGTTGTGTCATTGAAAAATTCAGACATTATTGCTTCCATTCCTGTAAAAGAAAAATGTATATGAAATTAAGGGGCCTATTCAGAACTCAATATTTGCATAGTCGTTTTGGTATTTATGGTTGTTATGTACTGTAAAGATTGTTAAAATCAAAATTGGTATTCTCAGTGCTGAAGGTGGTTACCGTCAACAATTGTTACGTGTTTTGACAGTCTTTATCATAACGACTGCTAAAACTATGTATTTATGGTTATTACGTTGTTATTTCTAATATTTGACAAGTGACAGATTATTACATCAATCATATATTATTAATAATGCCCTTTCTGCTAAATATTAGCAGGATGCTAGGATGCAGTTGATTATTCGCATAGATCCTGTTTCAACTTAAATACTGATAATAAGAACGATAAAAACCGTCGTGGACGAAAGTTACTTTTGACGTAAATACATATTTCTTTGAAAATATTCTGTGGTAGGTATTTGTGAAAACCTAGTTATTTATTCTGGTGCTAATGTGTGCTTTTTCTTCAATCAAAATTAAAAAAAAATCTTTCCATAACTTTTCAATCACGTTGGGATCAGTGGTAGGAATTAACATACCCGTTCTAAATAATTTAGAAGTTTTCAAATATGACACAAATGTCATATTCTTCTTTAGTTGTTTTGGCAGAATGTTTGCATTTTAAATATTATTGGCAACACATTATTAAAAGAATAAAGCGTTGACATATAAGGTTGGTTAAGTTCATATATGCATAATGAAGTTAGCTATTGTCAAATAATCTGGTTCATTCACAAGTATTATTTTGTAAAGATTGTCAATAATACCGACGTAGGTTCTGAATTGACAAATTCATAAAGATTGTTACAAATGTCTTTATGATAACAATCTTTATATCCGTAACAATCTTTATGACTGTGTTTCTCTGAATAGGCCACTAAGTCAACTTTTTAATTTGTTTTATAACGCGATGTTTCGTTACTTTACCACTAAGAAAACTAAAAGCACGAAATGCTTTTTGATAACAAAGTTAGTTGTTTTATTTTTAAATTAGCGATGATTGATTAACAACAAAAACAATATAGAAGAGAAATACGTCTATGACGCACATATCAATTTGCATGATTGAAAATCCTAATTGAATTGTTTAAGTCACTTTCCGCTAAACATATAAAGCTTCAGTCCTTTTGAGGGATGTATGCATCCCCGTTTTAATATGCAAGCTCTCACTCCCGCTTTGATGGTATTACGTTTATTGCGAAAAACGGAAAGAAGTAAAAAATATCTCGTCACATAAATGACGAATAATTAGGTACCAAGAAGGAGAACTCGCTTCGGGCATTACAAGTGAGGATTTCTTTTAAATATTTTTAATTTGACCTCGTTATATGCTGTTTATACTCACTTCAATCTCTCTTACAATACACATTTCACAAAATTTCACAGTAATACTGTTTAGTAATCCTGTTTCCATACCAACCAGACTAGCTGTATAGAGAATATTCGAGTCTATTTCATAACAAAGTCGTTTAGTACTGCAGTCGATTTTTCCAAGCATCCGGCTCGAAAGACCATATTATAACAAGCTAAGAGCCGGCCTACATTTTCAACAAATTATAAAATCTACGCAAATGGTGAGAAATTTATACACATTTCTCTCAACTAGTTTAAAATATAGATTTTAAACTTACAAAACCTAATATGTTTTTCCATCTTTTAATAACCACAAGCTTTGTACATTTTTCTTGCATGGTAGGTTTTACTGTACGCACTAGATTTTTACAAAGTTTTTCATATTTTGTCTAAAGTAAAGAGTCTCGGTAGAAGATACATCTGAGCTAGAAGATAACCCTTTATACACCTGTCATAAATAAAGAAATATATATCATCACGGCATATTACCCATTTCTGAGTGTGCCACAATCTGCTTTATCGCAGATATCGGTAATGATGATGACATATTTGTACCGTGCGGGCGCTTACCAGGCGTCACCTCAGAGGCATTCATTGCTGGCGTGGAGAGTGCACCACAGGGGTCACTTTTGTGCCATTTAAAATTCGAAATATTTGGCGTCGGTCGAGATCCTCCTCAGGTTCGCGACCAAACACTCTGGCACTCAGCCATGGGACCCTATCACCTGTCATTTGGCATATATTTCCAATAGTCGAAAGAAATTTGTAGCAATTTTTCACCATTTATGTAGGTTTTAAATTTGTTGAAAATTTAAGCCAGACGAGCTATTATGGGCTCATTTACGGTTTTCATTTTACCATTACGAAAAATACAGTGTTCAAAAAAATCCTAATTCGGAATTGGCTATGAAAAAAATTGGCTAAGAATACTTATTTTAGAAATAGAAATAAATTAGAAAACGGTTAATAGCAGTCTTCTGTATCCTTCTTTATTTTCTCCTTAAAATTACATTTCACGATCAATTTTGACAATTTTTTCTGAACACAATGTACAATATTCAATATTTAGTTATTAACTTTCCTTTTTGCATTTTATTATTTACGTTACAATTAAACCCAATTTCTGATCGTTTATCAATCTATCAAATTAATGTCAGTAATGAAACGAATTGATAAAATGTTATTCTGCTTCCCCACATCATTACGAGCATCTCAATGGCGGAATTCAGAGTTCGATGCTTGAAAATACTGTTGCACGAGTGTATTTCCAAGAAAGAAATATATGTTCTGTTTTGAGAAAAGCATCATAAGGCTTCTCAATCGAGACATATAAAGTTTTGTAGCTTCATTTTCTTCGTTTGCTCTTTGGTTGCTGTTTCTTTTCATATTTCTAAGAGTTTCTTTTTAATTGTGGTGTATACCGAATCTTTATAGGTATATTTCGCCACACAGAGAAGTATTTAGCCAATTATTCCAAATTGTTATTAGGAAACATCTCAGGGCCAGTTGGGTATAGAAATAATGAAAAAGTAAAAATAAATAGTAGTATAAGAGGGCTGGTAATTAGCCAAATGATTGATCTACGTTCATCTGTTTTGGTGTCGACGCCCACTTGTTCGTAATTACCAGAAGAGTTAACTAGATATTATTAGCAGTCATTTGTCACCACTGAAAATTATACAGGACAAAGAATGGAAGTATGTCGTTTTTGTTTTTTGAAAATATAATTAGTCCTGAAATATATTAGAAATGAAATACATAAATATCTCCAGCATTAATTAAAGAACTTTTAACGAGGAAGACAACAGAATATAGTTTTAACTAAATAATTAACTACTGTTAAAATGTTTCAAAACGAGACTAATTATTTTGCTCTTTATAAATTTGTCCCAGAAATGCATAAATATATTATACCGAATATCACAATCTTAAACTTCGGTTGCGTTACAAAATTTTGCTGAAAATGCATTTTTTTATTTTTATTTTTTATTGTTTATCTTCTAAATCATTTTCCAAGTTTTTTTCAACATCTAGATCTATCGTTTCGCAAATCGATCTCCAAAAATTAATTTGTTTGGAGGTTGTAAGTTACAAAAATCAATAACCGTGAAGTTATTTTGTTATTGAGAATCAGACTAATAGCAGTTTTTTTTAGAAAATAAAATAAATTAATAAATAAATATATCATCACGGCATATTATCCATTTCTGGGTGTGCCAGTATCTACAACACATGTAGACATGGGTAATGATGACGATATATTTGTACCGTGTGGGCGCTTACCAGTCGTCACCTCACGGGCACTCATAGCTGGTGTGGAAAGTGCCACTTTTGTGCAATTTCAAAATTGGAAATATTTGGCGTCTGTCGGGATCGAACCCAATTCAGTATATTATGCCAGAAAAAAATCAAATATTAATACTAATATAAAAAAAAGAAAAAATAGTACGCACCGCGTCAGAAAAGTAATTTTACTGTACTCGCATTTAAAACTTGCCATACTCGGCCGGTAAACTTTTACTTTTCTTGACTTGGAAAGGAATATACTATTATTCTCGGTGACAATTTATATTTTTAGATATTTAGCTGCAATACAAACTTTTATAACTTCTTTTGAGAAGTTTTTAAAGTTTTCAAATAATTTTCTCATATTTTACAGCAAATTTTTAAAAAATAAAAGCCATGGATGTCATATGACAAGCGTGTAACATTGCGCATATCTTTTACCACTTTAAATTTAAAAGCTCTATTAAATAATGAAAATAATTTAGGCTGCAGTCATGTCATGTTTCTATGACTGTACCAGTTTACATCTTATTGGCATATTACTTTAGCACCCTACACGAGCACTCACAGTTTTCGAGGAGAGTGCACAACAATTTTTAGGTTAAATGAACGTAGAGTGTGCAGCCTATTTATCTGACATTATCTTTTCACTCTTTCCTAATTTATTTAGAATAAATAGGCTGCACACTCTACGTTCATTTCAATATTTGTGCCGATAGGAGCATGAGTAAATTATGACAAGTCACTGATGTTTAAATGTAGTAGTTAGCTGTAACCCCACATCAATACGTGACGCTGAGTATTCTCAAATGAGAATCTTTCAGTCTAACATTTGTGGAAGATAATGTGAGCCAACGGGAAGAGTCCGCCATAGCTCAATTGGTAGAGCGTTGTCCCGGCAAGACAGTAGGTCTGGGTTCAAATCCCGGAGGCTGACATTATCTTTTCACTCTTTCCTAATTTATTTAATTTTTAGGTTGTTCAAGCCTGGGCTATTATAAATAAATCCACAGAGTAAAACCTTTTTAAATATTTTCTGTATAAGAATTTGTCCAAAATCCTAAATTGCAAAATGCGGCGTCGAATACAGCTTTAGTATCTCTCACTGAACTGATTCGACACGAGTGACACATTTTCCATAGTGATGTGCAGTATACATTTAAGTTTAGAGAAGCGGACAGTCTATAAATCAGACAAGATCTCAGATGGTGTTCATCCATCCAACATTCGCGTGGACCTCACCGCCTAATCAAAGCGCGCTGCTGAATCCATCCGTAGTTCATTACAATTCCTCCTGGCGCTAGCATCGTTGGGCGTCGTGTTTTGTTTGACTTTTCCCCGCCTGCTGCTTGCTGTCCGATCACAGAACTAATTATCCCAAGCCGTGCACTTGAGCTCTGCTAACATTCGTCTCTTCCCAGACTTCTCTCTCGCGTCAACACTCCGGAGTGGAGAGTGCGGTCGACAAATTTTCCACCGAATAGCATCGAAAAAAGGAGAAAGTTGAGCTGAGTTTGCCGGGGAAATGTCAGCACCTACGTCTTTTTATTTTATATACCTATTATAACTTCATTTTTATTATTGCTCTTTTCTGTTAAAGCTCCCTTCAATTTTACAATTGGCGCCCAACGTGGGGCCTTTATTTTGCAACGTAATTACAAATGAATTATGGTATAAATGTTGCCGTACATATTCCTAGAATCATCTACATCGTATTTATTTAATTCCAAACTACTATGAATCTACATGACATTAAGAATTATATTTCATAGTATTATATTACTTGGTATCCAATGTCCTTCTGAGAAGAGGTTATAATTGTTATATGTGCACTTTTGTGTTTTCTTTAATTAACCTTTCATCATAGCTGTTCATTCTAAAGCATCCCATTTTTACCTCTCGCGAAGAGAGGTATTGGATTCATGCTAAAATTCGCATATTCAGATTTTATTGAATAAGCACGATTTAAGGTCCCTAGAATCCGATTATAACATTTTTAAAATGATGTCTGTATGTGTGTGTGTGTGTGTATGTATGGATGTTGGAGGGACGATTCCTCAAAAACTATAAGACTTAAAAAATATTTAAATGCAGTTTCCTCAATCCGACATTCTTGGGAAGAGCTGAAAAGGTTTTGGTAACAATTAAACAACCGGAAGTAGTAGTTTCTTAGAAAAAAAATTCTAAATATAATTTTTTGGGAGTTTTTTTATTAAATATTGAAGAACATAAAATTCTCCATCTAATACACTTAAAATTTTTATTATATCTTGTATAGATTTAGAGATAAAGACACTATAATTTATAGAGTAAACTAATCGCAGAGGCTAAGGCACTAAGGAAACCAGTTGACAAATTCCAATGTTTATAACATAGTTTGTAAATGACGCATGTCAGTGTCAAAAATCCACAGTTTTAGTGACATTCTGTAGCTTTTTCTGGGAAGTATATTTAATCTTTCTTATTGTTTTATTAATTAAATATTTGAAATTATAGGTAAAATTGTGGTAAAAAGCATATATCCATCAGAAATACCACCAATCTGGTTAATGAATTGGAAAAATCTCTGACATTTAAAAACTTCCTCATATAATAATAAATAATAAAAAACAATATTTGGGTAAAGTTCTGTAATATTTTTTTATAAAACGACGGTTCGAAAGCGAAGTGCAATACAATACTTATATAGCCTAATATGGAAATGGCGAGAGGTCTTGTGCTGGCCACAACAAATTTTTTTAGAGCTTTGCTTCTGTTTGTCCTTCCGGTTTTTGTCTTATTTCTTCCTTCTTCATGATCTACTTGTTCTACTTCATCCTTTTCCTCTGATAGATTTTTATTTTATTAGTTTTCATTAATAGTAACAGTCGCTTTCTTTCCTATTGTGCAAATATTTACATTGTGGTGGAATAATGCTGTTGATCTAACAATTTTCTATTAATTTTTTTCGACGGGACAGTTTTCGATGGTATGGTTGTCGACTTTACGACACAAACTCCTTTCTCGAATAGCTCTCTCTCTTCTGCATCAGCCCTTTTTCTTTTCAGTGGCGTATCGTTGTAGTGGGATATTTAATTAATTTATCATTTTGAATATTATAGTTTACGAGGAATTTTTAATACAAGCCAGATTTAGTTGTAGTTGTTTTAATGATACGGCTTACTGCTTCATTATATGCAGGTAATTATGCATTCTTTGTACATATTTTCTCAGTTTGGTTGTTCAGAAAATTTAATCATCGTGTTTCATATTTGCTAAGCGTGTACACTTTAATAATTTTCCGTCCTCTTATATAATTACGTGCATTCTTCGTAAAACACCCAAGATATTATTATAACTATTTGTCCACGTTTTTACTTCATTTTTCACAGAGCAATTTTCACAGTTAACCAAAAAAACTAAAATATGAACTATAAATAATTTTGTCATTGCATATTTCGCCATTTCTTTTTTGAATGTGACAGCTCTACCCGTATTCATAAATATTTACAGTGAATCATACGAATATATAGTCCTGCCATAAGTACTGCCACAAAATTTATAAAAATAATAATAATAATAATACATTTTGTATTGCAATTAATTACTCGAGTATTTACAGTAGTAAAAAATATATATATCTATTCAAAATGGCCGCCTTTGACTTTGGTGGATCTAACTGAGACAAAACACAAAACATAATTTAGCACAGAAAACATAGCATTTGGTCATACGGAAAATAATATATCCAAAGAGACAACATACACACAGAACATAATTTAACACAGCACAGGAATTGACCAATGTTCAATTTTCTATGTCTGTGCTGTGCGCCCTATGTTTTCAGTGCATCTTCGTAACATTTCGTGGTAGTTCGAATACATATTTGTAAATACCGTTATGAGGTTGAAACACGTGTCAGTCATTTGTTGGTTAAAAAAACATCTTTTTTCATTAATACTCATACAAGAATAACGCGATAACAATTATCTTTTAAGACTTTAATTTCTAAAAATTCACTCAGTTGTTCAAATACTCTAAATATGCGTACACTTACGTAACATTATCTTTACAATCAAATAATATTACTAGCAAGTTTATATCTCTATCCATTTTTGAATTATTGCCCCAAAAGTCGATATACCCCACACTGTTTAGATAAAAACTTCAAAATTTTCAAAAATCTAATTTTTATGTATCTAGATACTTCTCAATGCGCTGATTCCAAATTTTGAAACCGCAGGTCGATATCTCGTTTCGTTCTCGAGATATTTACATTCGAAGTTTTGCTCTAAACTGCCCATTTTTGGGTATTAACCCAAAAATGGGTCGAGATATGAATTTGGCGACAACACCAATCGATTCTACGGGCAAAATTACATACGTACACCAATTTTCATAATTTTTGAACACCGCATACCGTCTCTAAAGCAAAATAACTGAAAATGGCCAAAAATCGCAAAAATCGTAAGGGGTACCCCTTACGATTTTTTCAGATTTTGGCCGTTTTCAGGAATTTTCAAACTTTTATTCATAAAAAATGAACCGGTTAGTCAAAAATTATGAAAATTGGTATACTTATATATTTTTATCCGTAGAATCGAATGGTGGTGTCGCCAAATTCGTATCTTGGCCCATTTTTGGATTATTACCCAAAAATGGGCAGTTTTATGCAAAACTTTGAATATAAATATCTCGAGAACGAAAAGAGATATCGACCTGCCGTTTCAAAATTTGGAATCAGCGCATTGAGAAGTATCTAGATACATGAAAATTAGATTTTTGAAAATTTTGAAGTTTTTATCTAAATGTGGGGTATATTGACTTTTGGGGCAAAAATTCAAAACTATTGACAATCTTTTGTACAAAATTAAAGGAGTGATTTACCCCTCGGGCTTTATAAAACCCCGACAAAATTCTATGTTTTCTACGCTATATTAATCTGTGCTAAATTATGTTCTATGTTCTGTGTTACTTATAAATCCACCTTTAAGACGGTCAATTTTTCGATGCCACATTATTCTTATAACCGTCATTTGTTAGTTCAACAAGAAACATATTACGGACGAACGATGAAGATTCAGTAATAAATAAAATACCGTACAAACATAATAATGTAGGTACCAACGAATACACAATACAAGCAAGTTTTAATTCCCAATCCGCTGTCCACATGCTTTTCAGGTTCGTCCTATTTCGCACTCCACTGGTCCGAGTCGGCGGTGACGCTGGCCGTGGACAGTTGACACGCGATCCGTCTTTCATTTATTTGGTTTAATTCACGCCGCCACGCCAGGCTGGTGACGGCGCTGGCGTCGCTGGCGCCGCGGCGCTACACGAACAGAGACAGTCCACTCACACACACATCACGTACACTCATATAGCGGGTGGTATGCAACCAAAAGGGATATTAAACAGCGAGAAGGTGGGAAGGGAATCTTAGCAAACGAAAGAATATTGTGAGATATTTTTCATGAGGATGATTTAAAGCGAATTTACAGTAAAATTGTTCTTTCTTCATTATTATGATACCCATATTTTTATTATTATTATTATTTATTCCTGCCTAATGGGGTCCTATACCATTTTCTTTTATTTTTTTACTGTAAGAACAGGATAAAATAAGAAGTTCAGTGCAAACGCGACTAAAAAATTTGACGTAATAAGCGAGATATGAATTTTTAAAGTTTAAGAATTTGTGCGTGACGTAGCAAGTACTAACGAGTGATCGACAAACAATAGGACAAACTGTTAGTTATACTGGAAACAATTTTTTTTATGTTTGCATAGCTGAAATGTTTTTATATAAAAACTTATACAAATTGATTTATTTATAAATAAATGATTATTGTTAATATTACTAGATGTTATAATTAAACAAATTCATCAAACACAAAATTGTTAAATGTTTTGTTAGGTTATAGAACAACA
Organism: Ophonus ardosiacus; assembly: GCA_943142095.1. NCBI lineage: Eukaryota > Metazoa > Arthropoda > Insecta > Coleoptera > Carabidae > Ophonus > Ophonus ardosiacus. The sequence goes on along the minus strand of OW964838.1, from coordinate 6,921,825 downwards.
TGACATTTCATATTCTTTCAAAGGTGACCGCTGGAGACGCGCGAATCTTCTTTTTAAAATCAAGCGACCAATCAAATTCTTAGTACCTAACGCGTCATACCCAATTAGTAATCAGTTTCAATCGCTTGTAGTTTGTGACCTAGTTAATATTTAAAGAAAATTTTTTCACTAATACTCATTAATTTATGTATATTTTCGTCTTCTTATTTAAGATAGTTAAAATATGACTATGGTATAGGACCCCATTGGTTAGAATCTACATTTTATATTTGCCAATATAAGGTTATGAATATGACGTCACACACAAGAAAGAGTGCGACGATATAGAAGTTGAGATGGAAGATCCGATTAAAAACAAACCATCGCTATTTTTAAAGTTCTGTCTTCTGTCACTTGTGGTTTGACACTTGAGTTTTACGTAATTCATGTCTTCTAATGGCCTTGGAAGCTTAAAGAATTTCACCTTTGTTATATATTCTTTATTGTTATAGCGGGAGTCACTGTTGCAAAGATCATACACTCACGATTTATTTGTAATATAGCAATGAAGTGAACTTAGTCACAAGTGTAGTTCAAGGAAAATATCTATAGATGGCAGCACGAAAATATACCTCGGTATAAACCACGATTTAAAATATGCTAGTTGTGCAACTCTGCACAAAACGAGGGTCCAAAGCGATACGTCTTTTCTCGTTTTTTCCGCTAGAGCGCAACGTGAGAACGACCCAACTGACAACTGTCATTTGCATGTCATTTTGAAAATAATTCATGTTATATCTTATAGAAAGGTAAATAAAACAGGTTTTGAAGTACATATTCGTATTATATGTAATGTAATATTAATATTTTGTTGAAAGATATTGCAATTAATGCAAAATGAAAAGAAAATTAATTCATTAATTCATTCCTGGATGTAAAACCGGTTACAAGAAATCCACTGGAAAGAATCTCTGTTTGCTGATCCACTCGATATATCACTTTTTAAAAAATGGCAATGTGCAATTAGTAGAGATGGTCGCGAATTAAAAATGAATGATGTTTGTCGAAAACATTTTCGGGAAGAAGATATTATTACCGAATGGAAATCTGGAAAGCGTACGGTTCTATCATTACCACATCTGAATCTGGCAATCATTTTGGTGTTTTTCTTTCATCCAATAAATACCGTGGTATTGACGTCGTTTGTAATAATTTATTGTTGATATTACATTGTTATTCTAGATGTCGTATGTTCCGATTTCTGTCATACCCGTAGTGTGAAATTTTCTTTTTTCAAATTTAATTTTTATTGTCATCTTGTTCACTACTTCAATTTTCTGTTTTTTCTTTCTATGGTTTGCTCGGTCTTCTTTATTTTATAGGTGGTGGTGACTTCAGACACTTCTCGTGCTTCCTCATCAAGTACAAATCTACAAGAAATTTGTATTTCTAGTTTGGTTCGGAGAAAGACGCGGGCGTCCCTGTTGCCGGCATCACTTAGCGCCATTTGAAATTCGTAGGCACGCGTCGTGGCTCGCTTAATTAACGCCCTACCCCACCCCAGAAAGCTCAAGATACATAATTACTCCTTACGTCGCTCCATGGACGAATTAACCAAATAAATTACTACAATGTACAGTTCAGAGACGGGACAGAATTCAATATGATACTTCTTGCACCTTTCAGTTTATATTTCATGTAATAAAACTGAGTAGATGTGTTAAACAAAGAATGGAATATATTTCCACATATTTTCGTGATAATTTGAAATACCTAAATTGCCGTATGATTCTACATATCTACCGAGAAATCCCATAACAAATAAAGAAGTAGAAATCAACAAACACGGTGAATTAATAAATACAACAAAATAAACAGAAGAGAAAGAAAATAAAAGGTTTCGTCAAAGGACAAGGGAGTCCGTCCGGATTCGGTTTCGGTGATCCGTGACGCGAGCTTTAATTAGTCGCTATATAAACATGGATTTGTTTACGCGCATCTGTTGATAGCTGCACAGCACGAGGCAACGATTCTTTCTGTTGAAAAATACTGGGAGAGATAAAACTGTATATTTCTACTTTTAAAGAAATAGTGCAAGAAAAAATCAAAAAAATGAAATACTAATTTAAAGTACGTATCAATACAAATATTTGATTTTTGTGAAAACCATATTTTTTAGAGTATTGCCGAGTGAATCCTATCCAAAAACGTAATTGTCAAAGTGAATTATCATGAGAAACTCTTCGTTAATTAGCAAAATATTACAACAAACCTTTCTGTTCAGTGTCACGTCAATGGAACAGAATCTATCCGAAAATAAATATTACCACGATATTTTCAGGTTGAATATTCAAAACTGGAATGTTTTAATATTTATTAACTCCAATGGAATACAAATCAACAAAATGTAACAAAAAAGGGGCGTTCTATGAATTAGTCATGAGGATTCATCGAAATATAAAAGGAAATAAATGATTCACAGGAGAGTGTTCTGTTATACACTCGTAAAACATGTTTCAATAATTTGATAACATCTTTTAATATATGTATGTAAGTACAATTAAACTAGAATTTTCTCAAAAATAAAGTTAAGAAAAAAACTATTCTGAGAGAGTGCACCACATACTATTATTATTTTAACTTTTCGGGCGTTACTTACAAAAAAGAAAGATATACAACAATCTGTAGAAGCCCCAAAACAGGGCATCGAACCCGCCAAAAACTGGGTTCGGTTTAGTTTCAGGTTAATTTGTTTTTTGAAAGATGGGTTCGGGTGCGGTTCAGGTTCAAGCATTAATAAAATTTGCGGTTTTGTTCGCGGTTCAGGTTCGAAATAATGTAAAATGAGAGCCGGAATTTACGCAAAACACAACAAGAAACGAACACAATTTTCACGAAAAGTCAGCCCAGACAGCAACGCAGACGCCTAATACGTCGATTATCGGCTATATTTACTTTTTGAACTAAAAATTAACCTGAACACGAGTTGAACCCCGAACCTGAATTTTAATACTCGGTTCGGTTTCGACTCAGGTTTAATTAAAAAAATATCTGAGGTTCGGTTCTCGGTTCGGGTTCTCTAAAATGTTACGGTTTGGTTCCGGTTTTGTTTCTGTTCAGGTTCGGGTTCGATGCCCTGCCCCAAAATGAAAATACTTAAGAAGAATTATTCAAAAGATACGCAATAATGAGCCGATTTCATATTAAAAATTTATTCTTATTTTTGTAAGAATAATTAAATAAAAAGATTGGCACCAGAAATAGTCATGAAAAACAACCTCCCACTCCTGTGTTGCCGGAGTGCATAGAGTACGTCATTCATAGCCAATAGGAAGACATTTTACGTTATTTACTTAAATAAAAGTAGGCGATAGTTTGTCATGTGTTAAACAGTATGTACTCTGACGTCATATTCCGTTTCAGATCACGTGACTTTTTGAAAACATTACACAAATTTCAATACTTAATTTAAAATATCTAATGAATATAAAACTCTTGCAACATTTTTAAAAACCCGATTATACAAAAAGATTATTTTCTAAAAAAAGTTGAAAATGTTAAGAAATAATTTAATTTCGAGTATATCAAAAACTTAATATAAACTACCGTTTTAATACTCTAGCAATTCTAATCTATCGGATGGTCCGATTCCACGCAATCAAGAAGGTGGCATGTATAATGAAGGGTCCTAATGCCTTCGATTATTCTAATGACGTCATTGTGGTTGTTTACGATTAACAAAGGAATGTCGCCAATCACAGCAACATTAACTTTAATTCATTGCGGGAATGGGACCGAATTGGTTTTGTTTTCCGGCTTCATGTAGAATATTTTATTTTATAAAAATCAACGTGTGCTATGTTGGTTTGGAGCGTTTGTTGCAGCAAAGCAATCGCGGCTTTTACTGCATAGCAACATTTCCTTGCAGTTGTTTGGTTTTAATATACGTTACCTTTGCCCATACCTCAGTGATGTTCAACTTTTTGCGCTATATAATATTTTATACGAACTAGTCGGTGCAACAGAAAAGAAGAAAAGTACTTATAGTAGAGCAATGAACTCTACAACCATCAAATAATTACGGTTTTCTAAATCCTAAAACCATTAAAAATCTTTGCCTCCGGCGCGTGTCGCTAAATTTGATTTATGTTAAAACTACTTTTTTACATTAATTTCATTGAAAATCTTTAATTCTTATGCCCATATTCATAAACACTCGTAAAGTTTCAAAACGGCTCGTTATACTTTTTGACAAATAGAATCAAACTTGACAAATAAAATTTTGATTTTTCTTTCAATGTCAATTGTTTTTATTAGATATTATAACGAACCGTTTAAAATTTTTACGAGTGTTTATTTATACGGGCATTAGACTGTGACTAAGTAATTGCGTAAACCATTTTTTACATTCATAACATTAAAAAAAATACTTCTACTATATCGTTTCATATATATTATTATATGGGGTCCCGTGGCCGCGTGCCTGAGTGTCTTGTCGCGAACCTGGGGGAACCGGGTTCGATCGCGACCAACGCCAAATATTTGGAATTTTAAATGGCACAAAAGTGACCCCTGTGGTGCACTCTCCACGCCAGCAATGAGTGCCCGTAAGGTGACGCCTGGTAAACGCTCGCACGGTACAAATATGTCATCATCATCGATATCTGCGACAAAGCAGATTGGCACACCTAGAAATCGGTAATATGCCGTGATGATATATACAGGGAATTTATTTTAACATGCAACATAATGGTCAATCACTTCCATGGTTACTATTGTCAAAAAATTACAGCAATGTAATATTTGTCCATTTTAAAATGCGACATACAAAATTTGTAGTTTTGTATTATCAAAACTAACTTCCAATAAATTAGCCTACATACGATTAACAAAATAACAAAATATGAATGTTGCACATCTTAACAAACTTTAGCTTACAAAAATTCATAACTTTCATATAATAAATTATGTGTTCTGGAGGTATCTCCTGTGCTGCAATACTATTTATAATGTTGCATTTTAAAATGGACAAATATTACACTGCTGTCATTTTCTGACAATAGAGAGTAACCATGGAAGTGATGAACCATAATGTTGCATTTTAAAATAAATTCTCTGTATTACTAAATTTTATTTTTATGCAAATCATTTTTTTGCATTCATTGCTCTCAAAATCTTTAACTTGTAATTATGTTATTCCTTATTTGTGACTATGTATATTTTTGTGATTTTTAAATTCTTTGCACTGAAAATCTTAGACTCCAATAAGTTTTTTATAACAAGTTCGACTTTTGTAAAAGCCAATTTTTGCATTAATTACATTGACAATCTTTTACTTCAGTTTGTTGTTTCGTAATTTTCTCATATATTAGGATATGAAATAAAGAAATACGAAAAGCTATTGAAATAATAGTAATGCAGGATAATGCATCATGATAAAAGTACTGATTGTTAAAAGCACCAATAAAAATTATGTTCACTCTTATAAAACGTTTGAGAAGCCTGCATCCCTACATCACATACATATGTACTTTATATTCGGAACGTGGAAATGTGTTTTTACACCGTCCGTACTGCACGTATGAGAATTAATGAAGTTTTTAATTTTTTGAGCACAAATATAAACAAGTAACAGTTATACAAAATTCTGTTTACTTGAATAAATAATATTTATTTACCATAATTAACTACAGTTTTTTACTTTATATGAAAGGATTCTTTCAGACCGAGAAATATTCTTTCAAAGAATAAATATGTTTACTATTTGTATGTTATTTTGAAATGTTTGTCTTGGGATGAAAAACAAGCATATCCATTAGCTTTGAAGTAAACATTCCCTAGAAAGAATATTTTTATTTTATGTTGTGGCTATGGCAGTTTCTGCCCAAATTTAAAAGTATACCTAAATAGAAACAAGACGAAGCAACCTAGAAATCTCAAAGCACGTCATTTTGTGGTGGGTACCGAGGCATGATGGAGTTCTAGATAATCAAAAAGCAAATGAACTGAATAAAAAGCCTAATGACTGTTTTACGGGCCTGAAGCTTCTTGTGGACTTTTGAAAAGCCATATCATAAAGATCAAAACTGGAAGGGGTCAGCCATTATTGGCATTTCGGGCCGTAGTCAGTCGAAAAAAATCATTTCACCGCCGTCAACAAGCGCCAAAGTGCTAATAGCTCTCAGAAAAAGGACCTTAAATCTAGGGCAGGTATCTTTATAGGTCGTTGGCCTCTGAAATACCATCTATGTAACACATCTGTCGACTCTGTGATAAGGACGAAAATCTTTACGTTGTGGCCATAAATTAGTGCGGGACACGAAACATGAACTATGGAAAATGTTAGGACAAACCACTGTCCAACATATGCACTCCGTTTAAATCCACACGAAATACAATTAATTTATTTCGCGTATTTTGACAAGCAAAATGCTAAAACGCATAAGATGATTAAAATAAAATGTAACAACACCTCTTAACACAAAACTTATCCATTTCAGCAGTGAAAATAAATTGAAAGTTCTGTCAGATACTTTATATTTAAAACGGTGTCAAATACTTTAAAGTTCCCCAACAGAATATGAAAACAAAGATACATCTCACATAACAAAAGAAAAAAGTTTTAAGCACGTAGAAACTTTTTATGATTCCACCTTAAACAAACAACAATCAAAACAAAATAATACGATTTCGTTTGCGTCGCCGTGATTTTTACATTGTGAAATATTTTTAATAAGAATTGTTAAGTTGAACCGTTCAACCGAAAATCGCTGGAGGAATCTGCAAGTTCAGATGAAGTTTCCAAGTTTTCTGATTCTCTTTTTAAATCGCAATCTGTAATGTAGATATTCCTTCTTGTGAAAGTTTTAGGGAGGAAATATGACAGAGAAGATCGAAAGATAACCATAGTCAGTGGAAGACGAAACAAAACTGCATCCTCTTACCAAACACAAATTTAAAAAAAGTGTTCTCAATTCCTAAATTAATGCATTCAGCTAAAACAGTTTGTTCTAACTGATATTATTCAATAAGATTATTATTTAGCGTATGGTTTTTTACATCACATAAATAATAAAATAAAAGTTACAAAGAAATATTCAATAAGAAATAAAATTCAACACAATGTCCACAATTTTTGCTGGATTCTACAAGTAGTTGGCAAGAGTCCAAATTCACCATATGGCGCTCACTTGTTGCCACTTGTAGTAACTTGTTGCTATGAAGGTTGCGTGAGTGACCTCACCACAAAAACTAGGACGTGGATTGCATGCACGCCGACCTCTTTATACTACACGAGGGTAGCTGAACTGTTCGCACGATCACAGAGTCAAACAGAAATATTTGGTATAAACCCACCACCGCGGAAAAACGCACCACCGCGGAAAAAGTGACAACTCAAAATATTGCCGTTAATAAATATGGACTACACTGTTGCCAATTCAGGGGCAATGTTGAAAATGCTAAGCTATGAAGAAGCGGCAACACCGTAGGCAAGGGGCAGGGTGCGGAGAAGGAAAAAGTTGAACTTTAGTCATTTGACGAAGAGTATTGTTTTTAGAAAATTAATTTTAGTTTTATAGAAAAAACAACAAACGGCTGTCATTTGAGCTGAAATAAATATGCCATCCTCAAATTTGACATTCTATGTTCACTATTCCAAGCAAATATGTCACTATTACTAACTGAGCACGCACAAGTTGAGCTATGTTGTCAGAAATCACATTTTTAGCCCTTGCTCAATTATTAAGATATTATGAGCTGTGAATTTGTCGACAAAAATACATTATTTTCATTATGTTCACAAATAAAACTAAAAATTTGAAAATTTGGACTTGTCAGTTTTGTCACGGGTTATTTACTAAAAAAATATTAAATATTATACACGTATTCATTACAGTGAAAATTTTTTGGTTAAAAAATTATCCAATTGAATCTTTTTATTGCTGACCACGTGTGCGAAAGTAACCAATCAAAACAAACTTACACTGATAATTATCCTAAGACAATTATCACTTATGTCACTAAGTTGCTAAGTAACAAACAGTTTTTGACATATAATTAAAGATTAATTGTTTTAATTTAAAAATGTCATTTTCACGCTGTCAATGAAAATGATAATTTAATCAACAAAATTATAGAAGAAAGCATATTAAAAAATACTGTATTAAATAAAAAACTAAATGTGGAAAATATTTATGGACTTTTGTATGTCTTATCCTCTTCTCTTTGGTCTCACTCAAAGAGGTCTCATTCTCATTGCACACTTCACACTGAACATATTCATAGCCACATTCACGTCCATAGCTACTAGTGACATCTACTGTTAGACACAAAAATTCTGTCAAATACAAATTTTAGGCAAATTTAATGTTAAAACTGCAAAAAAATTTCTCATCGAATACCCCTCGATCATTGATAAATACTTATAATTTTATTACACTTCCTCAAGCACGTTGCTTTTAGGTAACACCACCTCCGCCTTCGGCGTCGGGCTGTTACCAAGCAACGCGCTTTCGGTAACTGTCATAAAATTACTCCGTAATTATCAATGTCCTCGGGATATTATAGCTGAAAACTTTTTACTGCAGTATGCTGTTTCATAATTGAGAAAACCATTTTTTACTTTCATTCATAACTGTGGCTAAGTTTGATTTGATTTCGTGTTAATTCATTGCTTATACAAGTCAAGGGCCGTGGAAATATAGCAACGGCAACCAGAAGAAAAACAAAGTAAAACTTCTAACTTTTTTTAGTATAATAAAAGAAATAAAAAACAAACAAAGAGTATTAAACCACTCACCCACTAATGCAAGAATGACAGTGAGTAGAGGAGCGGCTGGAAATGTTACAGTCACATTGAACTCCAGCATCTGAAGCAGATCCACTGGAACACAACAAAACAACACATTAATAGGTACATGCATAAAGTGTTAGACAGACATTCGCAAAATATTTAAGTATTCCTCATTAAGATTAAATTCCTTTAATCAAACCTTAGTTTTTAAAAGTTAGTTACGTACATCTCATCAAAAAATTCTTTTAATTCAAACCTCAGTTTTTAAAAGTTAGTTACGTACATCTCATCAAAAATGTAAAACTTGTTCAATCTAAACATAATTTCGTTAATATTTATTCTACATCAATAATAAATTAAAAAACATCTTTAGTAAGATTTTAACATTTGAAACTTAATTTAAAATTCTCTAGCCAGTTCCTTACAAAGTTATAAATATTTTAAGCAGCACTTTAGACCTGAATTTCAGCAAGAATTGAAGTAATTTTTCCATCGAAATGCTTTATGCAAAAAAATATACAGATTTTTTTTAAATATGACATATACATGACTGATGTACAGGGTGTTATATAAGTAAGTGTACATTGCTTAACCCATGGTAGAATTGACCCTATAGATAATAAATCTGGCAATAATTTTTGTTTAACATGCTTTCTACAGGAATTAGAGGCCTGTAGAACTGACCAATCGCGTTGTAAAAAAGTAAAAATCAATGTGTTCTCTGAAAATATGTCACACCCGTCACAAATGACATATAAGATCATTGGAAATAACTCTCTGTACCGCAGCAGCACGACTATATTGTAATGTTTCGCCACAGATTACCTATACTATCGTAACCAGATGCGACACTCTCTGTAGGTACCTTTGAAGTTAGTGTCTCCAAAAAATTGTATTGGCGGCCATGTTTTTGATGAAATAATTTACTACCTCAAAATCCTACAAATATGAGGGCAGTACAGCTTGGCTTGTAGTCGAGTTGGTTAGAGCGAGGGTTAGAGCAAACACCGAATCTATGTGAGGTCGCGAGTTCAAATCTGTATAAAGAAGTTTCTATTTTTCAATGTTTTTTTTTTACTAAATAGTCAGTAGATATCATTTTATTTAAATATATTACTAATATAAAAACAAAGAATTAAATAATACAATACCTATTATTTATAGTAACATGTAAAAATCAACTGCTACACTATGCATTAAATGACAACATAACATAAAAAAACTAAGAATCAATGAAGCCATTTCTTATTATTTGTTATAATAATAATAGTTTTTTTTTTTCCTTTTATTGTATTAAAGTTCTTGTTTATAAACTTTCCTGTCAAGGATGGGTAAATTCAATTTCTTTAATTTACTTTACAATATTTTTAATGGTATTAAATTGTATGGCTACAATTTCAAAATTTTTGAAAAAAAAGTGTTCCATTTTATTTTCACGGCACTGACTTTTATATTTCATATTTATTTTGCAAACTAAGAACACGCCATTTTATTAACGAAATATGGCATGCGCAAACAACCTGCGCAGTTGAAAATTTGCCCCAACGAAATCGCCGAGTGTCGCATCTGTATACGGTAGTATAGATAATCTGTGGTTTCGATATAAACTATCTACTCTTAATTGGAGAAGGTAAATGGCATTTTGAGAATATAAAAGTTTTAAAAGCCTCCAGTTCTTGTAGAAAGCATGTTAAACAATTTTTTTGCCAGGTACTATTTATGTGGTAAGTTCTACCATTTAAGCGTTGTACACTTATTTACATAACACCCTGTATATACGAGCCCAGGCTTATAATATGTAGTTCGGCCGGCACACATTTTCAACAAATTATAAAACCTATACAAATGGTGAGAAATTTTTACAAAATTTTCTCGACAACTTTAAATGTAGACTTAAAACTTAAAATAAAACTATGGGCCAAATGAGGGTTGATAATATTTTGACCGACATTTAAAGGGTCATCCTAAGACCCTTACTTTTGACCCAATAAATAACAACTTCGTAAAAACTCAATATGTACTGTAAAATCTACTTTGCAAGACATATGGGACAATATTCTTGATAGAAGAATGTGAAGGGCTTCTAGATACAATGCCTAATAGAATTAAAGTGTATTACTAATAAAAGCGATTCAACCCAATATTAAACGGTGAAATACTTAATAACATTCAGTTTTTGTAAGTTTAAAATCTATATTCTAAAGCAGTCGAAAAAAAATTCTCACCATTTGCCAAGGAAAGTTAATGAAGTTACGATAGTGATATATTTTTTAGAGTTCTGTCATATATTTCTAAAAAATAAATTTGACGTTTAAATATTTTGTGCTTTTTATATTTTTACAATTTAAGAGTTTTTTGTTCTATTTTTACAAAGCGTGGCAGCAGAGTGGTCTACCACGCTGAAGGTAGTAGCGACTATTATATTTTGTAATTGCGTTAACTACTATAAACCGGCCGATGTATTATGAGCCTTGGCTCGTATATATCAACTTCTAGTACTTCTAATAAATTTTTAAAATAGAAATATTCTTTATGGATCCTACCCAGTATTTAAATATATCTTATTAAAATTTTCGTCAGGTAACTGAAAAGTCCCGACAAAAAATATGAAAACCCAGTCCATAAATTTAAGTCCTAGATTCCGAAACACACAGATGGGGCATGTTTAGCATAGTCCTGTATTGTGAGCGATTGTAAAGACGATAAAAAGGATTGACAAGAATGAAATATTCATACACACAAGTCCTACAAAGGTGGGTACCAAGAATAATAATATATGTGAGAAGGGAACCCAAGGAATTTTAAGAGAAACATATCAACTCTTACAAAGACAATTTTTCAAATAGAAATCAATGATAAGCAATTATAGTAGATAGCAACGACAGCTAATTGGCACAAAAATATAAAGTATCAATATATTTCATAGGAAATATCTCCCCTAAGTTGTGCAATGAAGCAAGCTGGCAATTTTGGAAATTAAAAACTGCATTTAGGAAAAACGGTTGAGTAAAAGAGCGAAATGAATAACAATTAACTTCCAAACCAGTAGTGTCTTAAAGAACATAAAGTGTTCATTAATTCACAGAACAATTAAAATGCAAAGTAAAAAAAAATGTACCAATCACTTTTGTTTCACGAAACACCTGAGTCTTCTCGAAAGCAATTAGCAAAGTTGGGAACCGTACAGATTGTGCTGCATCTGAAAATCAATTAATTTGTGGCAGGGAAATGCTAAGATACTACATTCTTTCACGTTAAATCGATCGGAAATTTTGATCATTAATTGATATTATATTTTTGTATATTGCAATATCTTTTATCCCTATTTCAAATAAGATTTTACAATTTTTAGCACATTTAGTTGAAAAAAAAAACAACCCGTTATTGTATTGTAATTGTGCAATGGTGAGAAATTACTACACATTTCTTTCAACTACTTTAAAATATATATATTTTAAAATTACAAAAACCGAATATGTTAATCAATCATTCAGCCATTTAATATTGAAGTACATCGTCTTTATCAATAATAATAGTATGTTAAAAAACCTAATTCGGAGTAGGCTATGAACACAGAAACGTATGTCTGATCTTTATTTCAAAAGTCAAGTTGTCAAAATTGATCGAGAAATATAATTTTGAGCAGAAAAGGTAATAAAGAAGAATACAGAATACTGCCATTCACCGTTTTCTAATTTATTTCTATTTCTAAAATAAAGTCAAGAAGAAAAGCATTAATTTTTTAGAAAACATTTTTGACAATATCTCGTGTCAAATTGACATTTAATTAAATACTTTCAAACTGACATACGTTTTTTTGTTCATAGCCTTACTCCAAGTTAGGATTTTTTTTTAAAGATACTATTATTGATAAAGACGATGTATTTCAATATTAAATGGCGGAATACTTGATTAACATATTCAGTTTTTTGCACACACACTATAGTTTTTACTGTATTAGGCATTGCATCCACAAACCAAACATATTCTTATGTTATAGTATTGTCCTACATGTATTGCAAGATAAGTTTTACAGTCCGCACGAAATTTTTCATATTGTGCCAAAATTAAAAGGCTAGGAGATGTCCCTTTAAACTATTCTCACTCGTCATTTAACCCATAGTTTATGTAAGTTTTAAATCTATGTTTACCGTACTCGAAAGAATTTATTGAAAATGTAAGCCGGCCGAACTATTCTGAGTCTGGGCTCATATTACACAGAACATATTTGCAAAATTTCAGACCAGGGTCTAAATGGGAACCTTGTGGTACTCCTGAAGTGACAGTATAATATGAATCGAAATAGTAACAAGAAATCATACCACATCATCTGCACAGTACTTATTAAAGGAAATTTTATTATTATTCCTACAATTTCCATACAGAAAAATTTGAATAGATGCCGAGATATGTTTATTTATATTTACAATACACGCACAAAACGTATATCCGCCTTGTTTATATACATTTATCTCAAATAAGATCCCATTCTAATGGTAATCAGACTATTTCATCCATGAAACAATAATAGCAATAATCATGTATTCATATGTACAGATACTATAACCTGGTCAAATCAAACCTATATTTGTGTAAATGTATGGACACACAAAGCGCCGTATGTGAACCATCATTCGAATACGGATTGTGCACAAGCTCTTTGTTTTATGTTGTCTTCTGCGAATGTTAATTAATATTATTGATGTTCAGATGAAAAAATATGTTCTACATGGTAAATATTACAACATACGGAACAAATATGTTTATCGTATTATTGTTTAATTAGTTTATGTATGTAGTTGTGGTATTTTGATTTGTTTCAGTGTATTATAATAGAATAAATTTATACACTAATATACTGATTTAACTAGGAGTTTCACAGGGTTCCCATTTAGGCCCATTTCTTTTCAATGTCTTTAGTTACACTACAACATATTTCAAATTTACAAAATGTCACATTTATGACCCGGATGGCCCGAGTTTGATTTTAACGTCAAACATAAACCATAATAATTATAAATATTAGGCATTCGTCTACAGATTTTCGAAAAGCTTATGTTCCTTCATTCGTCTAAATCTTTCTGTAAATTACACTTCAGCACACAGTCAACCAAGCTAAACCACACAAACCACGAACATCAAACAGTAAAGTTTGGTTAGTGTAAACCCAGGACTGGTCAGTGCTGACTGACTGACCACAACAAGTTGGAAACTTCCTAGTTAAATAGGAAAATTCATTGATAAAGGGTTGTTTTTATATATTTCCAGTTCTATACATAAATCAACCGAAAACTAATTTGACTGGTAAAATAAAAATCTGTTGTGGTCAGTGTAATACAGCGTGACCAAAATAATTGATTCGGTTGGCAATACAATAACGGGGGTCTTTTTATTCCACAGTTTACACAACACCAGGTAAAGAAGGAAATACTATTTGATATGTCATTTTGACAATAAATTAGGTTATGTCAGAACAGGGGCCATACAGCTAATGCTATTTTGAGTAATGGAAATGATTTATGGCCGATTTCACCACCGATTCCTACAATTTAAGTAATGCCTATGTGCCCGATGTGCACCACATAAGCATTACCTAGCAAAATTTCGTTTTCACCAACCGCTAAGCATTGCCTATCTTGATTTAGGAATTACTTAGCTAGGTATCTGTTTTCCGATGCCTAAATCGCTAAGCATTTCCTAACATTTGACAGCTGACACTTCAAAATGAAAATTGTACAATTTTATAGAATATTTTGATAGTTATAACGAAGAAATAGAAAGACATACACAGGATAGAAAAGAAAAAATAAATTGTTTTGTATTCTGTGATGATAAATGGTTTTGGAAAAGATGTCCTTTTCATTAGAAAACAGAATTTTATATACCTATACGACTTTATATGATATAAAATTAATTAATAAATACATAAATATATCATTTTTATTCTTTATTTTATATTTTGGGAAATTGCATTGGGTATTCAAACATAATTAAATTCATAATTTCTACAAAAATGCCATAGCCAAATATCATAAATATGCGTTCCGGTTGTCATATTTTAATATTTTTCTTGAAATCATATGATTCAGTTTCTGTTTTTGTATTAATTATTCTATATTTTGCCATTTATATTTTTTCTTCTTGTTCATTTTCATCTTTGTTTCATTTATATTTTCCACTTCTGTAATACAAATTTATAAATATATATGTAAAGGAAATTTCATTAACAATTTAATAATTTTGTGTACCTCAACGTAATATTATAATATCTCCACATAATTTCCAATTTCAATGTTAACAAATACAATTGTCAAACGTCATAAATTATAAAAATTATTCATTTATTTCCAGTGTGCAAATATAGTATCACAAAAGTAACTAATAATCCGATGCCTACGTAAGTAATTCCTAGCTGGGCATTGCTTTGTTTGGTGAAATCCAAAATGGATAAGTATCAGTTTAGGCACTTCTTAAATTAAGGAAATTCCTTGCTAGGCAACGGTTTAGGAATCGGTGGTGAAATCGGCCGTTAGATTATTATTCTACGTGTCTAATGGCCGATTTCACCACCGATTCCTAAAATTTAAGTAATGCCTATGTACCCGATGTGCACCACATAGGCATTACCTAGCAAAATTTCGTTTTCACCAACCGCTAAGCATTGCCTATCTCGATTTAGGAATTACTTAGCTAGGTATCTGTTTTCCGATGCCCAAATCGCTAAGCATTTCCTAACGTTTGACAGCTGACACTTCAAAATGAAAATTGTTCAATTTTATTGAATATTTTGACAGTTATAACGAAGAAATAGAAAGACATGCACAAGATAGAAAAGAAAGAACAAATTGTTTTGAATTCTGTGACGAAAAATAGTTTTGGAAAAGATGTCCATTTCATTAGAAAACAGAATTTTATATAACTATACGAGTTTATATAATATAAAATTAATTAGTAACTACATAGATATATCGTTTTTATTCTTTATTTTATATTTTGGGAAATTACAATGGGTATTCACATATAATTAAATTCATAATTTCTTCAAAAATGCCATAGCCAAATATTATAAATATGCGTTCCTGTTATCATATTTTATATTTTTACTTGAAATCATAGGATTCAGTTTCTGTTTTTGTATTATGTATTTATTCTATATTTTGCCATTTACATTTTTTTCTTGTTCATTTTCATCTTTGTTTCATTTATATTTTCCACTTCTGTAATACCTACAAATTTATAAATATATATGTAAAGAAAATTTCTTTAAAAATTTCATTATTTTGTATACCTTAACGTAATATTAATATCTGCCCATAATTTTCAATGTCAATGTTCACAAATATAATTGACAAATGTCATAAATTATAAAAATTATTCATTTATTTCCAGTGTGCAAATATAATATCACAAAAGTAACTAATAATCCGATGCCTACGTAAGTAATTCCTAGCTGGGCATTGCTTTGTTTGGTGAAAACCGAAATGGATAAGTATCAGTTTAGGCAGTTCTTAAATTTAGGAAATTCCTTGCTAGGCAACGGTTTAGGAATCGGTGGTGAAATCGGCCATAAGAGAATCAACAACCAATTTAATAAAAAAAAAAAAATGTAAATATATTCAAATTTAAATTTTCAAGTCTCACTGCCAACAGCGTCAAAAACAGGAAATTAATGTATTTATCAATCAAGTCTTGCCAACTGAATCAGTTATTTTTGATCACTCCGTATATCTGTAACAAATGAAGACGCCCTGTATATTTATTATTTATTGCTCAAAACTTGATTCCATCTACTAGGTAGATTTTGTATTGAAATGAAATCTATGTAATTAGCATCCACGGTTGTGGTACTCGAAGCTTTTTTATAATTACACCGGGTTTTTTCTCTAATTTTTTCCCGCCGAGGACAGGACGGGAGAGATGATACTTCGGATAATGACAAAAGTTTTGCAAAATATACATAGCTGCGTATGCATAAATTATAACGAAGTAAGATTGATGAAGTTTTGAAGTTAACGTAGGACATTTTGGAATGAGGGAAGACGATCAGGCTTATAATCAATATGATGAGAAAGAACAGCAGTTAACGCAGCGCCAAACTCTCATCTTCACGAAATTATGCTTTCATTATAAAGCATATTAATAAAAATAAAGCTACTTGAACATACAATAACTAATAACGTACGTGTACGTGAGGTGACATCTGGTAAACGCCCGCACGGTACGAATATGTCATCATTACCGATATTTGTGTGCAGAGCAGACTGGCACACCCAGAAATGGGTAAAATACTGATGATTATTTATTTGTAGACACTCAGCCATAGTGTTTTATTTCTATCGCATTTCTACCTTAAGTTAGACATAAGCACTCTTTGCTTATAGGAGGAAGATTCAGTACAATGATTGGCTGTTTTTAAACTAGAAGTAGTAAATTCAAAAGCCGAATTAGATAGTGTGACGATGTCCTATTTGCTCCAGAACAACTAGTGAAAGTTTCGTAGCAACCCTGTTATGAATTCCCAAACTGCGAAAACTTTTATTTTCAGAAACATACTACTAGACATTTACAGCTCGATTCACGAAGAAGTTTAAGCTAATCCTCATTTTTGGATTAGTGAATTCAATTCTTAATTTGACAATTTATATCTTAAAACATAATCCAATTTATTCCTAGTATATTACGAAGGTTAAATTTTAAATACCGAAATAGAATAGAATTCACTAATTCATAAATAAGAATTAGCTAACTTGGTCAATTATCAACATTTAACATTTCAGACAGCCGAGGCATGAGCACGAATGAACGCTGGATGGATGAAATGGCGACAAATACTATTTGACCAATAAATGCCTGTTCGGGTAAAAGACAAAATATACAAGTGTACAGCAAGGCATATAGTTCTCTACGGTACAAAGTATTGGTTGTACACTGTAAAACTTAAACCAATATTGTATGCGACGGAGATGAGAATGCTTCGGTGCTTCATCAATGCCTTTATCTCAAGCGGTTTGACCATACTCGAGAACACTGTTGTGCGGAAGGCTATGTGCATTGTTCTCATAGCATACAAAATAAGGGAAGCAAGAGTTAGATGATACAGTAACGTAATGAGAAGAAACGAAGACTTCGTGGTGAAAAGACCAATGATTTTCAACCTTCCAAGAGGATGCGAACGTGCACGACTGAAGAGACGAAGGAACCGCATAAAAGAAGATATGAAGCATGACATACATCCTTTGGCGCTAAGGGAAATATCTGGAGAGGCTCTATAAGAGCCACTGGCGCCCTATCAATATTATATTTCAGCGACGTCGACCCACCCCGTCTTCAATGCATGCAGACCGGAGCCTAAACAACGCTCAGGAACTCACCCCTAGGGCCTAAGTCTAGCGTGACCTTTGACTACGTTACAATGTGTCCTTGTCGTCCTAGTTAATTCAGGCTTAATTGACGCCTTGGACCAAGAACACTGATTTGTGTAAGCAGAAAAAAGGGGGAAGCAAGACTTAGATGGTACGGTCATGTAATAAGAATAAAGAATAAACGAAGAATTCATGGCGAAAAGAGCAATGAATACCTTACTTCAAGAAGATACATCCTCGCCGTCCTAGTCAATGCATAGTGACGCATCAGACCTACTTGACGCCTTAAGCCTGTTCTACAATTGAGTCTTTTGTCGGTTGTCGTTTGTTGTAAGTCGTTTGACGTTAGAAGCACACGACATTACTTTCAACAACAGTCGTAAGAGTCGTATGGTCTCGTAGCGAACTGTTACTTTTAAGTGAGGATATGGATATTATATCTTTTCCAATTTATTTTAATGTAATTGCAATACGGCTTCAAATAAGACAAAGTGGCCTATTCAGAGAAATACAGTCATAAAGGTTGTTACGGATATAAAGATTGTTATCATAAAGACATTTGTAACAATCTTTATGAATTTGTCAATTCAGAACCTACGTCGGTATTATTGACAATCTTTACAAAATAATACTTGTGAATGAACCAGATTATTTGACAATAGCTAACTTCATTACGCATATATGAACTTAACCTAACCTTATATGTCAACGCTTTATTCTTTTAATAATGTGTTGCCAATTATATTTAAAATGCACACATTCTGCCAAAACAAGTAAAGAAGAATATGACGTTTGTGTCATATTTGAAAACTTGTAAATTATTTAGAACGGGTATGTTAATTCCTACCACTGATCCCAACGTTACTGAAAAGTTATGGAAAGATTTTTTTTTATTTTGATTGAAGAAACAGCACACATTAGCACCAGAATAAATAACTAGGTTTTCACGAATACCTATCACAGAATATAATATTTTCAAAGAAATATGTATTTACGTCAAAATTAACTTTCGTCCACGATGGTTTTTATCGTTCTTATTATCATTATTTAAGTCGAAGCAGGATCCATGCGAATAATCAACTGCATCCTGCTAATATTTAGCAGAAAGGGCATTATTAATATATGATTGATGTAATAATCTGACACATGTCAAATATTAGAAATAACAACGTGATAACAACCATAAATACATAGTTTTAGCAGTCGTTATGATAAAGACTGTCAAAATACGTAACAATTGTTGACGGTAACCACCTTCAGTACTGAGAATACCAATTTTGATTTTAACAATCTTTACAGTACATAACAACCATAAAGACCATAACCAGTATGTAAATATTGAGTTCTGAATAGGCCCCATAAACATACAAGTCTTTGGTGGGTAAAACCTCATATTACCGTTAGACACCTTCTATTCTATACTAATATTATACATATTTTGTAAATTAATGGAAATTTGTCCACAAATTTTTCTTTATCTTTGTATATTTTGGTTCTTTTATCATATAAACTACTATTTTGTTGTACATAATCCATAATTATTTCGTCCATTCGTCGTGTCGTTCTGTGTCGTTGTCGTAGAAAGATGGGACCAACATGTGATCCGACACCGACAGCCAACATCCGACAACCCCTACCGCCAAATTACATACATATATGCGAACTATGCAGTAATGCGTAAGTAAACGCAACGATTAAGAAGGAGTTACAAGAAATATGAAGAATTTCGTTATAGATTAGCAATCCACAAAAATTATATTATTATTTAAGACGTATGCGGATTTGCCGTGCAATAAAGAGAAACTAGAACAGCAATTATTGGCAATAAACAATCTTAGTAGCAATGCAATGCAATGATTTCGTGTACTATCACATCCAATATTTGTTTACAACGCAATTGCAAGGTCTTAATGTTAATTATCCCCCCATATCTGCGCTGCACTGAAGCCGATTGTAACATTACATTATTACACAGATCAGTAGTTCCGCCTGGATATTACAGCTGCAAATGGCAGGGCGCATAACAGGCTCAGGAATAGACGCAGATTCCTCCTGCTCCTCCTCCATCGCTAGCGTTTAGCGCAAACAATCAAATCATTGTAAAACCTGTCAGTGGCGAGTGCAGGAACCGCGCGGCGCAACGACAACGCAAAATCTCAGGAAAGAAATGGAGAAATTGGTGGGGAAATGAGAGGGGGGGGGGAAGGCTCAAGGGACGGTCGGTTGTGATTGAGGTGGGCCTACGCGTCAATGCAGACCCGGACTAACACATAGCTTTTAAATCAGAAAATTTCTTACCGGATTTTTGCTGTAAGGTGATTTTGAATGTTATCTATCTCTCCACGAAATAAAAGACAAGTAACACTTGTTGCAATTTTTTTTTGTCAATTTTTCGATGGGATATTTTTTGTTTTAACCGACAGTTAACAAACAGTTTAATCAAAAATTAAAATAACGAACCTTTATCTATATACAGATAAGAATGGAGTTAGGAGTAAGATTAATAATAAGAGATGGAAGTAAAATCTGTTATTTCCAATTATTGCCATTAAAGTTAGGAATGTTCTATTTCCCAACCTCCAAAAGGTTAGGAATCGGTATATTACCATAATGATTGTGAATAAAAATTTTTTTTCGCGATCGCCCAGAAAATGAGCTCTTTCTGATCACTATTTAAACCGGAAATTCCTTCTTTGCTGAGCTAGCTCGGAAAGTTGTCTATAAGGTGTACTTTACTGATCCCGGGACCGGTAAAGCTGAATGTTTCCATGGCGATCAGTTGTTTATTTATTTCTTATTTGCTCGCAGTAAAAAATAAAATAATACTTTTTTATTCTTTATTCACGAAAAAAATATTGTACCCAACATGACCTGAAAGTGTCTATACTGGGCTCACAAGCTTCCAAAGCTCGTCTACGGCTCGCTCTGGAATATGCTTGCTCACCCAGTAAAGTATCACTTTCAGGTCTTGTTACGTAAATTACTATTATAAAACTCCCGTGGCCGCGTGCCTGAGTGTCTGGTCGCGAACCTGGGGGAACCGGGTTCGATCCCGACAGACGCCAAATATTTCCAATTTTAAATGGCACAAAAGTGACCCCTGTGGTGCACTCTCCACACCAGCTATGAGTGCCCGTGAGGTGACGCCTGGTAAGCGCCCACACGGTAAAATATATCGTCATCATTACCGATGTCTACATGTGTTGTAGATACTGGCACACCTAGAAATGGGTAATATGCCGTGATGATATATTTATTTTATATTTATTTCTATTATAAAACTCATTTTGTATCTACAAAAAAGTGACATTTCAAAACGTCATAAGGTTACGTAAAATTCAACTTTTTAAAACAGAATTAGATAAAAGAATAAATGCTGACATTTTGAGTAAGTGTAAACACCTAATATTATTTATGCCCGTATTCATAATCAGTACTTCGCCCCGACTCATACTTGAGTATGCCTTGAGTACCAGATTTCGTTTCATATTCGCTACTTGTTTCTTCACTCTTTCGATCGAAGGTTTGAGGCGAGCTCCAAGCGACCTTGAGTAATGATCAAGTAATGATTGATGTTTTTTTTAAAAAAAATTTAGGTAGACTTGATCAATATAAAAAAAAAACTGTCAAACTGTCATTTTCATCACATATGACGTTCAAGTTAAATAATGAATCATGAAAATAATTTAGAATTTTTAGAATTTGTAGACATAGTAGAAGAAGCCTTAAATAATAACTATGAAATAGGGTTGCTTCAAGAAGATATATCCGTGATATGACTCATATATCTGTAACCTGTGACATACACATATGTACATGACAAATATTCGATTTGAAAGAAAATTATAAAATTTACAAATATACCAACATAGTTATTACAAACTCTCTAAAATCCTCCCTAGAAAACCGAGAATTCACGAAGTTACAACTATGAAACATATACAGAGAATTTATTTTAAAATGCAACATTATAGTTCATCACTTCCATGGTTACTCACTATTGTCAAAAGATGACATCAATGTAATATTTGTCCATTTTAAAATGCATCATTATAAATAGTATTGCAGCACAGGAGATACCTCCAAAACACATTACAAATGGTGTCAATTCTTATTACGACCGACTAAAATATTGGGGATATTTTATAACATTTATTAAATGAAAGTTATGAATTTTTGTAAGCTAAAGTTTTTTAAGATGTACAACATTCATGTTTTGATTATTTGTTAATCGTATGTAGGCTAATTTATTGGAAATTAGTTTTTAGATTTTGCGTTTATAATGAAGTCATTACGATACGCAATTGCGTATCGTAATGGCCTTCATTTCGATACGCATTTTTTTGTTTTCGAAGGTTGGTACTAGATGACATTTACACTACAAATACTGAAATTTAACCTTCAAATCTTCAAATAAATAATAATTTAATGTGGTCAGTTCAATGATACCAACTACAACATTTCACTTGCAAATTTCCTTAAATTGACTCGGTTTAATATTAGCAGTTTTTTACAATATTTTAGTATGTAGAAGGCGCAAAATCTAAAAAATAGTATAAAGAAATCATTTTATAAGACTTTTTTTCGCACTTGTCAATTAGTCAATAACTTTGACGCGTGCGAAAAAAACATGTCTTATAAAACTTGTTCTTTAATATACTATTTGATAATACAAAAACACAAATTTTGTATGTTGCATTTTAAAATGGACAAATATTACATTGCTGTCATTTTTTGACATTAGTGAGTAACCATGGAAGTGATTCACCATATGTTGCATGTTAAAATAAATTCCCTGTAATGTGCTTTACGTCGAGAACAACCGGTGTAATGCTTGGCGAAGTAATACGCAAGTACGAGATTGAGCATCGACTATGAATACGGCCATTAGTCTAAATTTCAGAAAAAATACTTTAATACATTTTGCAAATCAGTTTTCAGTTCTTATTTCTCATATTAAGATTCTCCCTCAGTAAGGTCCTGTACTCTATTTCTCATCTCTCATACACACACACAACAAATGAAAGCAGCAAGAAGTGAACTCTACTCACCAATGAAGACGAAGATCTGGTGGTGCGAGTACCGCAGCAGCATCGAGATTGATACGGTCTGCAACAAAGGTGGAGAAGTAAATTTACATGCAATCCGAACCCACTTCCTTTCCAACATCACATCACATCACAAAATGAAAGAACTAACAACAGGGACATCCAAATCTAGGTTGCAAACGTCAAATTATTCAGCGAAGGATAGTGGGTATAGTGAATTGGAAATAGTTATAAAAGAAATCAATAGTACCTAAATTTATGACATGGTAGAGTCTGTAATAATATATTATAAGAGTGTATTAATAATCATTTCAGTTGACCGTATATTAATAGATTATATTAATGTATAGCAAACCATTCATTAATGACCCCTATTAATGAATGATTTTTATTAATAAACGATTTTAGTATACCTCGTCCAGATTTCATTTGAACAAATGACTTTTAAATCCTCTGTGTTAATCCTAATCTTTGCTACTGTGAATATTTTTACGTTTCACGCAAATATAGTTTCTTCTCAAGTACATTATATGTCTAAGAAAGTTGAAAATTGCTTGTAACTATTTAAAAGGGGGAAAGTTTTATCTGGACGAGGTATACGTAACCATAGATACTACATACCACTGCTGAACAAAAAATGTCAAAATTTAAGAGTCGGTATTAACCTGAAAATTTTTGTCATGAAATAAAATTAACTTTTTTCAATTTCAGTAAGATACGGTCAACGGAAAAATATTGTAACTAACAAGTGTGTTTATTGGCGACTAAAGAACAATTGACGCGTGAGCGTAGCGAACGCATTAAAATATCTCAATCATTAATCACTCTCATAACACACTTGACAGTTAAATAACTATTATACATGAGTTGTATATGTATGTATCTGTATCGTAATCAAAATTTGTATCATAACTGTTATTGAAGTACAAATGTCATATACTTAATAAGTATATTAAAACATAGGAGTAACATTTCTATTACCTCTCGCTAAGAGAGGTATTGGATTCATGCTAAAAATAACATTCAATTTTAATGAATAAGCACGTTTTAAGGTTCTTAGAATCCGATTATAACATTTTTATGAATATGTCTGAGTATGTATGTGTGTATGTGTGTGTGTGTGTGTGTGTGGATGCGTGTGTATCTGGATGTTGAAAGAACGATTCCTCAAAAACTATAATACTTAAGACCTATTTAACTACGTATTCTTCAATCTGACATTAATGGAAAGAGCTGAAAAGGTTTTGATAACAATTGGACAACTGCAAGTAGTACTTTCTTAAAAAAATTCTATGTATTTTTTGAAAAATTTTGTTATTACAAATATTGAAGAACATAAGATTCTCCATCTAATACAATTAAAAAATTTGTTATATCTTTTATATATTCAGAGATAAAGAAAATATAATATATAGAAATATTTGTTGCAATAAATCGCAGTCCATTTCTTATTGAATTATTAATTTGAACCATCTTGAATATTTTAGAAGGATAGAACAAAATTCCTTATAGAATGAAAGAATAGTTATAATTAAAATTATTTGTGTGTACAAGAAATGTTAAATTCGATACTTATGTAACAAAACGGAAATGGCGAGAGGTATTATACTGGCCACAGCAGATTTTTTTTTATGTAATATAGTAATAATTAATTAAACAATAATTAAACAAAGACTACTATATTTTCAATGATTTAATTAAACGGAAAAGTAATACAGAATTACATCCCGTATGTATTAAATATGCAATTTTCATTTCAAATTAATCACTATTTGCATTGATTTATATTTCACTACTATAATGATACACTAATAACCATTGTTAATTTATATTATTTAATGAATTCCATGTATATAGGTCTGTATTAGTACAATAATGATTTTCTCATTATTATATATTAACTAATTAACAGCACATTCAAACAAGATTTAATTATATTTCAAACAAATTATCAACCATATTAATCGACGTCCTTATTGAGAAATTCAATAGATAATCAATACTATAAATTCTAGTAATAACAGTAGATAAAAATTATATATAAAAAAAAATATAGATAGCTGCGGGTTATAAGGAAAATGATTATTATATAATATATTTTGCTTGCATTTTCTCAATTCTCAATAAAATTGGAATGAAATGTTTATAAACGTTGAATAAACAAATAAAATAAACATCTGGAATGAAACAGGTAAAGTTTAAATAAAAAGGCAAATTCTCTGTAAGGGGGGTAGGGGGAAAAGAGCATCCTACACGTTAGGAATCATATCCTGGGGCTGAAGTGGGGATAACAATAACAAAAACAGGTTAATTAGTGCAAAAAACCGATCAAGCGAACGAATAACGAACTCAAAACAAAGCGCAAACGAAAACAACAGAAACTCGCTGGAAAACAAAAACAAACTCAGTCGTTACGACGAAAGCGCACGCGCAATAAAAGAAACAACCCTTCACTCTTCAACGAGGATGTAAGATATTTTCAAATTGAGAAACATGAAACATATAAACAATTAGCGAAGTTGTCCTTAATTTTTAACAAGCTAGTATCAAAGTTGTGTCAGCCTATTCCTATTGTACGAACTCTTCAAATGTTATATAAAACAAGAAATAAATTACCGAGATGTCTAATTATTTCAAAAATAAAAACAATTATTTTATTGTCTATTTCTAGGTCTTACGGCATTTTAATCACTCATTAAAATGTATTAGATAACTCAAAATTAAAGAAATATAAATATCCTCAAATTAGTAAGCATAGTCATTTGCAATTCGCGGTTCGATCCACTCAGATCATATTTTTGTTAGTTTGATTTATAAAATAAATTATTTATCTTTACTTAGAGACCTTTTGTTAGAAGGACCAAGTAGGACATATATTTAAATATTGGTATTTTGGTAGAATCTCTAGATCTATTCTGAGACAAGTGAAATTTTAAATTAAAAATTTTTATAAGAAGTTGTAGATTTCATGCTAAAAATCTTTCTACAACATAAGCGGGGCTTCAGGTCGCTAAATATAGGATATCGCACCCCGGCGAGATTAGTGACACAAGTCAAAATTTAGAAATTCTAAGTTTATCAAACAAAATTGATCAAAAATATGCTTCTAATAATCAGGAATAGTGACATAAATCAAAATTATATTTTTCGAGAGATGGGGCTAATGTCGTTTCGTTTCGAACTAATGTAAGTAACTTTACATTCGAAAACTGTCTTCTTTAATTTAAATTTTACGCAAAACTATTTTTTGGACTTGTGTCACTCTTCTCGCCGGGGTGCGATATCTGAAAATGGTTGCTTGCAATTTAATAAGAAATATTTCAATTATTGGCAGTTTTCTGAGCATGACGATTCAATATTTCTTACAAAACATTGTGTACAATTGATTTTGGAAGCCCTTATTGTAGGCTGCACCGAATAGCGAATTTCTTTGGATTTCGGATACATGATTGCCAAATTAATTCAACTGTTTCTTTAGATGCCTTAGGTCTTTCCTTTGATTTTTACTTTTCACAAAAACTGTTTCCTTGAACTGTGATACTATAATCTAAACTACCCGAACCATGCATTTCAATTCGGTTAACCATTAAAACATACGCGATCTTTACTTGGACAGTTGTCAATGTTAGACAATGATTCATTGGAGTGCAAATAAAAATAAACGTTAAAATATGCCGTTTAATTAACAGAGGTCAATCAAAATCAAAGGAACGTATTGCGGAAACTTCTTCTCTTTTCCGCACACTGTTCCTTGCCCTATAGTGGTGCCGCTTCTTCATAACTTAACATTTTCAACACTGCAACTAAACTGGCCTCATTTTAAAAATCTCCAACCAACTGTAGGAGCCAGAATATATGGTATTGCCATCTGTACATAGCATAAGACTACCAGCTGAATCAATTCTCTATACATTTTTATTTTATTGCAGGTGATGTTACACGGTGTTACTGTTTGGTAAGCCCTGTTTTGGTGGAGCAGCGAAGCGGAAGCCTACACATCAAGACTGTTGATGATTGATCGCTTTCTCATTTCTAGCGGAGTTTTATCGTAACGAACACGAACCACCAGCAGCTGATAATGTGCCAAATACATCATTCATATAATGCTGTTTCGATCACCGACTGAATTTTCCAACTTCTCCAACTTGGATTGATTGGGGAATCAAATTAATTTACTATTGCACACTTCATTTCTACTAGTCAAATTCATTTTATTTTATCTGATATATTAGCTAGCAATCAGGTCTTCCACCACAGTACCAAATTAGAAAATTGGTCTTTTATTTCCATGATAGGGGACGGAGAATCAAACTTTAAAAAATGCCGGACGGTGGCATACAAAAATAGTGGCAACTATTTTCTACACTATTGCAAGAAATAAAGGTAAATATGCTTTGATAAGCTTAAATTTGTATACACTTACGTAACATTCTCTTTACAATCAAATAATATTACTACCAAGTTCATATCTCTACCCATTTTTTAATTATTGCCCCAAAAGTCAATAAACCCCACATTTAGATAAAAACTTCAAAATTTTCAAAAATCTAATTTTTATGTATCTAGATACTTCTCAATGCGCTGATTCCAAATTTTGAAACCGCAGGTCGATATCTCTTTTCGTTCTCAAGATATTTAGCTTGAAAGTTTTGCTCAAAACTACCCATTTTTGGGTAATAACCCAAAAATGGGTCGAGATATGAATTTGGCGACAACACCATTCGATTCTACGGGCAAAATTACATATGTACACCAATTTTCAGAAGTTTTTAACACCGCATGCAATCTTTAAAGCAAAATAACCGAAAATAGCTAAAAATCGTAAAAATCGTAAGGGGTACCCCTTAGGATTTTTTCAGATTTTGACGATTTTCAGGGGTTTTCAAGTTTTTATTCATAAAAAATGAACCGGTTGAACAAAAATTATGAAAATTGGTATACTTATGTAATTTTGTCCGTAGAATCGAATGGTGATGTCGCCAAATTCATATCTCGACCCATTTTTGGGTTAATACCCAAAAATGGGCAACTTTGAACAAAACTTTAAATCTAAATATCTCGAGAACGAAAAGAGATATCGACCTGCGGTTTCAAAATTTGGAATCAGCACATTGAGAAGTATCTAGATACATACAAATTAGATTTTTGAAAATTTTGAAGTTTTTATCTAAATGTGGGGTATATTGACTTTTGGGGCAATAATTCAAAATTGGTATATTGACATATAAACTTGGTAGTAATGTTATTTGATTGTAAAGAGAATGTTACGTAAGTGTACGCAAATTTAAGCTTATCAAAGCATATTTACCTCTATTTCTTGCAATAGTCAGAAAGAGCTGCTACTATTGATATGATAAAATGATCGTTGATTTTCAAAGATTAATGCTCGCTGTGTTTCCTTAATTTCAAATATATGCGATTCATATTTCTTTTAAATTTTATACTACACACCTCGTTTCTCGTTTCCCATTGTTCTGTTGTTTTATTATTGGTAAAAAGAAATTTAAGAATTTACAGTTGTAAGTGATAGATATTTCTATTCTTTCTAATGTTTTATTTAATTAACTATTAATTAATTGCAAATTGTTAAAAAAAATGGGGCGTATAATTTGAAGTTTGAAAGAGTTGTTTCAAAACAACCGTCCGGTTCTTCTTGATTTAATCCTTAATGTAAAATATCATCTATGCAGTTTCTTAGCAATAAACAAGTCCGAAATATTGGGGGATAGTGCAACCGCACTAGAGAAGTGTCGGCTTACGTGGTAAGAGAAATAAATTGTTTGAAATGGCGCGATGTTTGTGATTCATGGCGTCGCTCCGGTCGCTTGTAATGATCTAATTAACCCCCGCGATTCGGTTACACAAGTCACCGGACACGAGGTACACTCCCACGACAAATTTAACACGGAAATTCACCACACAGGACTGTATCGCTGAATTATAATCAGTACGACATTTAATTTTACTTTTTATAAACATATTTTAAAATGCC
The DNA here is from genome assembly GCA_943142095.1 of Ophonus ardosiacus. NCBI lineage: Eukaryota > Metazoa > Arthropoda > Insecta > Coleoptera > Carabidae > Ophonus > Ophonus ardosiacus. The sequence continues at coordinate 6,892,650 of OW964838.1, read as the reverse complement.
GGCAATTTTGCAGTTTTTTTCATCCTATGAGATGATATTAATGGATATTTTGCAAGCTACGAAATCCAAACATTATTCTCTAGCGGTAAACTGCACTTACCGCCCTTAACAAGTTAACTGCCACGTGATTACATAATTTAGTTCATTTTTCATATTTTCATGCACCACTCATACACGGTTAAAGATAGAATAACGTACGATGAAAATCTGAATTCAACATGAAATACTCTTTCTTTTCATGTCACGCATGATTTTTTTACTTCATCGGATCTCGAGTTACAGCCGTTTGAAATTAGGTACCTATAAATTATGTTGAGATATACGTACATATGTTAATACAAACATAAGGAAAATTAAATATTCTTTAATTTCTACAATAAAATAAAGCACAAAAATCAATAATTATTAAAATAATCAATTTTTTTTATAAACTATCATATCTTCTAGGCAAAAAAATTATTACAAAAGTTTAATACATCAATTTAGCGAACAAAGTATAATGTGAAACAGACGTTGAAACAAGAAATTTCGTGTTAATATTACAATAAACAAAATTATTGCAGTTTTATTTGAACCACTATAGAACTCGGACGTGTTTAATTAAGCTCCGTAACGTTTGTGTAATATACCTATAAACATAACGGTAAAGCGTGGTGTTGTGAAGTGAAAAGTGTAAATAAATAGACAAAATATTAAGAACTTAGCCAAAATAAGGAACTTAGATTCGGGAAAATAACTGGACAGAATGCACGTGCATCTGGTAAATCGAAATTGGACACTTTAACATTAGAAGATTGAGGAGAGCAGCACGGAGTTCAACTAAGTAGTAAGTACAAACAATATAATATTTAATATTGTATATATTAGGTATGTCCTATAGTTTATGTGTATTAAAAACGTGCTCCTTGTCCCTGTTTCGACGACACTGGTTACAGCTAATAGACAGGACCAAGGCTCCGATTTCACATGCCCATTTGCTTGATTTATGATGCAAACTGACACCTTCAACCCCTGTTAACCCCACCCTAAGTCGCCGCCACTGAAATGACAAATTTGCGCAATGCCAGAAATATTCACAATTATTCTTTGGAAAATTATACATTTTTTCCAATACAATAACTTGGTATGTTTTCAATGTAAACAATGAAAATATTTAAAATAACAACAATATTAAAACAATACTATAAAATAATATTGGTGTATCTATTCACCGTAATAGTCTAGGAATTTTCAAACAAATTCGAAGGCTACACGTATTTTGCTTCATGAAATATTTATAAATAAATATTATCTGTAGATATATTTTATGCATCAAATAAAATATACAAAAATAATAAATTACCAAATACACATACATTTATATATTTCGAATTAATATTCAGTTTTGTTTTATAGTTTTTATATATAAAACTTGAATAATATTAAATATCAAAAAAATTGTGCATCTGTGCTTTTCCACGCGTTAACATTAGGATGTAACAGACTTGCACACACCAAATTTCTATTTTTAAATTGTTTGTGGTTTCAAATCATAGCGAAGTATAGTATATTTTGCAGAGTTTATAATGATAGCTATTAATATACGAGCTTGTAGTTTACGATACGAGTCATGGCGAGTCATTAGAGAGTTATTGCAGCTTCAACGCAAAAATAAAGTGCACTTTAAAGTGACGTGACAGCCCGAGTGCGCAGGCGTACTAATAAGGTTCACGTTATATGAATAAGGAGACACGTTATGTGCAATGGAATAGCGAGCGTTTATCGTCACACTTTATAAATCTTTTGAGGTTAAGTTTCGGTGAAAAGTATGGATGTAACCACGTTTGTGTTGCTTTTAGCGTTAACGTTAGCGTGAATACACGAATTAAATGCGATAAACATTGAAATTGAAAGTCCTTTATTTCTAAAATAAAGTATTTTCTACATAAGGTTAACGTTTACGTTCTTTCATCTTAGAAGTTGCAATAACTCCCTATTATACATGATTTGCATACACTATTTTTTCTACGACCATTCATAATAATTTAAAAAATAAACTATAAACCAATAAATTGGTTATAAAATTATTCTGTATCATAATGAAAAGAAAATCTCTATCATAATGATAATCTGTATCATAATGAAAAGAAAATCTGAATCGTAATGATAATCTGTATCATATAGTGTATTAGTCCAGTGAATGAAGCATTTTACCCTACAAAAGGTCGGGTAGTTCTGAATTTTTGATATGTTGTATAGGATGGTTGGTTAGTGAAAAATCCAAATTTCCACAATCCCCCCTCCCCCGTGCCCTCTGCCATCTTGTAAAAACCACCGAAAATCGGCACTCTTTTCAGTTTATTGCCTATAACTTCTTTCTGGTGCATTTTAGCACAACAAAAGTTATTTGCCGATTTGTACAGGACAAAATTTCCTGCAAAATAGTTATGTGAATTTATTTAGTACGATTAATAGCAACGGAGTTATGATGCTGACAAAAAAGGTTAAAATTGCATACTTAGCAAAATTTTGAGTTTCCACTTTACATCGCAATAGCTCCGTAACACATCATTTTAGCGTAAAAGTCCTCATAGTCAATCTTGTAGAGAATTTAATTACCTACATAATCCAATTATTTTTTTACGATCAATGCAACGGAGTGGGGGTCAATTTGCAAAAAACGATAAAAATATTTTTTCTAGTTTAGTGCAGCAACACTTTTTGGTTTATTATGAAAATAAAATAGTAAGTATAAGTAATTTTTCTCGTTGCAACTTTTCAAATAATTTTCTGTTTAGATATAATAAACTTTTAAATTTTAGTGAATACATAATTTTGGGCAGTACTTAAATAATGTTAATGACATGATTCTAATGTAATCAATATACATATAAGAACTTTAAAGGTAATGAACTGTAAATGAATCATACAATAAATAACAATTGAAAATAAAAGCATAACACAATTAATATATGCGTTAAATAGTATAGCGAGGTCGTTAAAAAGGTTCAATATACTTTTTCTTAAAAAAAAAAATAACACTTCTTTAGCAGGCCGGCTTTTCATAAGTAAGATAACGACCACTAATTATTAAATAGTTATATAATATTTTAAATTAAAATTAATATGAAAATTTAATATGATATGGAGATAATATTACTTTGAAAATATAGGATTTTAAATGACATTTACGGCAAACCATTTTTATATTTTTAATTGAACCTGAGTCGAAACCGAACCGAGTATTAAAATTCAGGTTCGGGGTTCAACTGCGGTTCAGGTTAATTTTTAATTCGAAAAGTAAATACAGCCGATAATCGACGTCTTAGGCGTCTGCGTTGCTGTCTGGGCTGACTTTTCGTGAAAATTGTGTTCGTTTCTTATTGCGTTTTGCATAACTTCCGGCTCTCATTTTACATTATTTCGAACCTGAACCGCGAACAAAACCGCAAATTTTATTAATGCTTGAACCAGAACCGCACCCGAACCCATCTTTCCAAAAATAAATTAACCTGAACCTAAACCGTACCCAGTTTTTGGTGAGTTCGATGCCCTGCTTGCAGGCATTTTCTTAGTGCTCAGGATTTATTCGTATTAAAATGTGAGCATGTTTATTTGTTTACAGTACGTTTTTCTTTAATATCTCTGAAAGTAAAAGCGATAGAGACTTGCTGTTTAAAAAATTGAATTCAGACGTTCTTATAATAAAAATTTTCAGCCGATTAATGGATCACTTTAACATTAAGTGTTCGGGATTTACTCGTACTACAATTTGAGCATGTTTATTTGTTTACAGTACGCTTTTCTTTAATATCTCTGAAACGAAAAGCGATAGACTTGCTGTTTAAGAATTTGGAATTAGCAGACGTTGTATTTATAAAAAAAAAAACAATGTTTCAAAATATTCAGCCGATTAATGGATCACTTGCTGGAATTTTCTTAGTGTTCGAGGTTTACTATAATTTGAGCAAGTTTATTTGTTTACAGTACTTTTTTCTTAATATATCTTAAACTAATGCCGCAATTCTGAACAAATCTGTAAGTCTTACAGATTTGTAAATCTGTAAAAAATGAACAAAATCGCAACGAAAGCTGCAACTCTTATGTATAACTTTATATTTATCAACAAAAATAGATGCGTTATTGTCAGTTTTTTACAGATTTACAGATCTGTAAGACTTATAGATTTGGTCAGAATTGCAGCATAAAAGTGACAGAGAGTTGCGGTTTGAAAATTTGAATTTAGTCGGCGTTGTACTATAACAAACCAAAGTTTCAAAATTTTCAGCCGATTAATGGATCACTTACCGGCATTTTCTTAGTGTTCTAGGTTTACTAAAACTTGAGCATATTTATTTCTTTACACTACGTTTTTCTAAATATATCTGAAACTAAAACCGATAGACGACCGATTGCACCAACGCATCTTAAATATTAAACATGGTTTAAACTGACAATATTGCATCGAAATGAAATGTCAAATGTTGTTGGTGCAACTGGGTAAGAGATTTTCTGTTTAAAAATTTGAAATCAGCAGACGTTGTCTTATAAGAAACCAAAGTTTCAAATTTTTCAGCCGATTAATGGATCACTTGCCGGTATTTTCTTAGTGTCCGAGGTTTACTAAAATTTGTACATGTTCATTTATTTACACTACGTTTTTCTACAATATCTCTGAAACTAAAAGCGATAGAGACTTGCGGTTGAAAAATTTGAACACAGCAGACGTTGTGTTACAAGACACACACATCAAATCACATTTGTGATAAAAAGTAAAACCTTTAATGTCTTGTTCAATAAATAACTATTATACTACTCCGAAGGTGACGTCAACAGCGATGTGTGTTTGTGTACAAAAGGTTTTTGGTTCGAATCTCTTGTAAGGCATTTTCTTTTGAATCATCTCATCAGCTGCATATGACCAAAGTACACATACAGTCGTCCATATATTAAAATTAGTAACGAAAATAACAATGTAGGAAAAAAGAAAATATTCACCAACATCAATCTCCAGTCGATCATTGTTACTCCAACGAAAATAACAATACTTATTTAAAAAGTAAAAAACATACCTAAATGTTACACAAAAATTACACATAATATAAAAGTATACGAATTTTAATAAATAAAGTAGCTAGTAAACGATGATTATTGCATTTTGTTATCTGTATTTACATATTTTTTTAAAATATCAAAAAATATTTTATTTCATAAAATAATGATAAAGCAGAAAAGTAACCATGAACAAACTATCAGAACACATAAATCAAATAACTATTTTTAACTGTATCCAATTAATTTATTCATTGTTCAATAAAATTCATTTAAAATTCAAATGGTTGTAATGAAACGAATAAAATTAAAATAGGTTGATCATTTAGTAAAAATTAAAATGGATCTGACCATTTAGCACGGAAAAACATATTTTTTTTTATATTTTACAACTTTAAAATTAAAAGTAACAATAGCGAGTTAAAAATATTTACAGAAAAAAATATCTTAAGGCGAAACAACGATAAAATGACGTAAATCCTTGTAACATTAAACAATAAAAATCTCCTGACTACCACACATAATATAAATAAAACAATCGGGCATCTATTACAATATCATTTATCGTAATTTTATTACAATAAAACATGAGTTACGATGAGTCTATTATTAGTCTGAACTTTACAGACCAAGCCTTGAATATTTTTCTTTGTTAATTTTTTTATTTTGATAAACGTAAATTAAAAACGTCATAAAGAAAATGAAAATTGTACTTACAAAAACTATCATGATAAAGAAAGCAGCTAGGTATGAACTTCTGGCCATCCACATGCTAACGAAACGGTAGTGCTCTCCGGTAACGACATTTCTATAACAGAAAACAGAGATTTCGGAGAATTTTTTAATAGAATACCACAATTTTTAGTATGACTTTTACTTTGAATTGTATATAACAAATAATCTATAGGGTTTTCAAATCGTATGTCCGGATTTTAAATTTCTCTCTCCAGCAACCCTAAAAATTTTTAAATATCTAAATTGACAAAAAAAAATTGATGGCTGATGGAAAAGTTCACAGTCTAACAGTACATAGAAATTATTCACCGATATTATGAAAATTCGCATCTGTAATTTGTAATTTCAACCAATTATTTTCAGCGGCGAGATTCATTTTTGGCTGAATGATTTTGTAAACATTATTAATGGCAATAATTATACTTTCATTAAATAATAAAAGTTTGATGGAATTTGTATTAGTTTGATTTTTATTTCAAAATCCGGACGTCTAATATGAAAAACTCTAGTATCTAATTTATTTTGGTTACAAAAATACGAAGATTAACAGTTTTTTTAATAACAAAAAAAAAAAAGCGCAAATACCTATAAAACTTTTTATTAGGGATAATAGTTTTTTGGGCAAAAAACACGAAATCAAAGTTTGATTTATAACTTAAATACTAAAGTATTAAATCAAGTTTTTGATAAAAATTAATATTTAATTTAATAGCCACTGTGTAGTCTATACTTTCCATTATTAATGGCAATAATTATACTTTCATTAAATAATAATTTAATAACAAAAAAAACGCAAATACCTATAAAACTTTTTATTAGGGATAATAATTTTTTGGACAAAAAACACGAAATCAAAGTTTGATTTATAACTTAAATACTGAAGTATTAAATCAAGTTTTTGATAAAAATTACTATTTAATTTAAAAATAACAATTTTTGTATTCATGATATGTTCATTCATTTATTAAAATATGCCTGGTTTTAATCCTAGAATATGCAGTTACTGTTTTTAATTTTTAATTATTTTAAAAGCAATTCTCACAAGTTCAGATATTAGAATAGATATCTTTTCGACCTTAACCTTACAATTATAAAAAAGTAACATGCGACATGATTTTTAATTTCAATATTTTTGCTATTAACTAAACTTTTAAATTAGAAAAAAACAGTTTTTTGATATTTTCATTTTAAAATGAAAAATTGCGTTAAAATAATTTTGATAAATAAGGTAAACCTTTGGTATAAAATCTGTATTTACAAACTGTTGGATGTAATTTTTGCTCAATTCGCCAACTGATAATGAAAATAATTAGATGTAAAGTGGACCTTAATTAAATATACGGCAGTCAATTTGGTTTCAATAATTTAAGTTGAGGCCGTTAATAAATGAGTACATAAAAATTAGGAGTAGGAAATTATAATATTCGTCTATCACTAGAAAAATGACTATATTAATGAACTAGGATATTAATTTATGTTTATTGGTACAATCAAAATGAAAATTTCCATTAATTAAAATTAATTTCAATTTAGATTTCAAGAGGAATTTTTTTATATAACAGCTTGAAGTAAATTAAACTTTACCTTAAATACCCTTTATTGTCTTCTTGTTCGGCTAGAGTTTTAATGCTAGCCATCAACAGATCATCGTACCCCAAAAATTCATCCAAGATGAACCGACTAAATGGATCCCCAAAACAAGAATCCTTATTAGGATCCAAAGTGACAATTTTCACAGGAATCCCTAATCTCTGTCGCGTAGCAGGCGAAAGACGTAGAAATCCATATTCCAATGAGTATTCGACGATGTATTCGTCTTCTGGCCAAACTGAAAAGTAATTACCTAGTAACGGATTTTGAGAAGGAATTTTTATATAATACCTGCTCTAACGAATTTCTCCACTTGTGGAACGTCGGTTTTTAGTTCTGGTTCTGCCTCGAAGGATTCTCTGATAGTTTCGTTGATAATTGGTTCTTTAATTTCTTCTATTTCTGTCGGAGGGGGATCAGAAAGAGGAGCTAATCCGTCCCAAACTGTTACAGATACCGAAACGTCCCTCGAACTATTTATAGAGTTAGGTTGTATGTCTACGTCCGTACTGACTATAGAACTTTCAGTTGTGTGGTTTACTACTTCTGAATCGTCTAATGGTTCTGTAAGTTCGTCAACAGCTGATGGTTCTATGTTTATAAAACCATCTCTAGCTAGTAAACCCAACATAGTCGCTAAATCTTCTACTTTTTCTTGTTTTAACTTCTCTTCTTTCGCGTACGATTGTTCTATATTATAGTCCTGGTCAGCATTTCTTAAAATTTCAACCCGTAAAATACCATCCCGAGGCCACTGGTCTCTGACGTGTTCTAAACAAGTTGTAGGGGTGCGAGAAAACGCGACGTGTATATACGCCAAGACAAAAAAGGCTGTAATGGCTTTTAATAATATCACGAATTCGATAAACCGACGAACAGACCGCGGAAAAGTCCTAGCGTAAGCGATAGCAGCTTTGAAAAATAACGCGTGAAAGAGTCGATCCCGAACATTGAACAGAGGATTTTGGTTGTTGTTGTTTCGGACACGGTTGGCGTTCAAAATCGGCCCGGCGCCGCCTATATGGTTGTTTTCTGGATTTGGACCATCCATACCTCCGCCGGGTCCTGAAAAGTAAACATATTTATTGAAAGTAAATATTCGGGCTCCGACATTAAGACGATCCTACAACGACGAGGCGATTGCTACGCTCAAAAATATGCAGATGATTCAACTACAGTCCAGCAAACACAATATTGATACGTCCCCTACTGTATATCTGAGGTAGAGAAGCGTAACGAAGTGAAGGTAGTGCATAACTAAGACTACTGAACTATGACCGCAAATTAATAAGAATTTTAGAAAATAGTGTATATTGCGCGAAAATTCTCAGCCTCTATTTCTAGGAACTTGAATATAAATTTTTAGTGTGTTATTAACATAAAACTAATGAACAATATGTTCCAAACGAAATTTTAAAATATAGCAAAGGACTGATGGTATCAGCTATAAATTTTTTTTTTTCAAAAAGTGTACGATTAATTTGTAGATCATTCTTTCTTCTTTAATAATATGTATAGTTTGTATTGAATAATTCAAAAGTTCGGGCTGTAGTTTCGAGCGAATCTCATATTTTACATCATTTTGAAGACTGCTATAGGATCGTCTGTCGTCTGTGACATTCTGGAGTGCATAAAAATCCATAATGAATTAATTTACCTTGAGACATCACTGGCTGGTCATTCACAGGAGTCCTTTGATTAATTGCGTCTACAGGCGAAAGTGTAGTTCACATCCTGTAAGTGGAACAACATCTTTGTGAGCTACTTACTGATTATACCTAACCTGACATTTCAATTGTCATTATCCTCAAAAAATCCCCGAAAACTTGTCATTATTTTTTTCGATCAATTTACTAACGATCGCACATATTTAATGAACTTTGATGTCTTATATTACATTTGCATTGAAAAACTACTACTCACTGCCCAAGTCCTGACGTAATATGGAAATATGGATTAAAAATTATTTCAGTGAAGTAAAATCACACCTGTGAACTGCATAGGATTCGGTGTCAAATCCGTGGGCAGCTGTCACTGTTCTTCTCCCGATGTGCTTGTAAAATGATGTGCCACTACTATAAATTACTATCCATTAGTTGATTTGTTGTTTCTCCTCTTTTAATTCGATCATATTTCAAAATATAAAGCAAAACAACAGGCCTATTCACGGACTACGACTATCCATCACATAGTACTCACTTCGGAGTATTTGCGTTTGCGTGCACTGTCCAGTGCAGTGCTAAGGCAGTGCTGCGCTCTGGCGGGTGAGAGGTGTAGAGAATAGAGATTATAAACATTAGAAACATTCCTGGAACTTCCAAACTTATATTTAGTTTATTGGTTTACTATTAATAACGACTTGTCCTATTAATATTACTTAATTAACAAGTTTAGTTCGTATATTATCTATTTAGTATAAAAGATACATTAATATTAGTGAAGTGTATTTATCAGAATGCATAGTTCATCCATTCAATCGGTTGTCGCCTTCGTTGTCGCACTATTATAGCAATGTGGTAAGTCGCTATGATATACGGGTTGATAGTTTAAGTTTTGAAACTATCTATTTGGGATCGGTCGCAGATAAATTTAACGGGAACGGTTGTGGTGCGGTCATTTAGATCGAATAAAATATCTTTTATCTCCCGCCAACCTACATATATAGATAAAGGAGGTAATGTTTTCGGTCCGAAAATTCGGAAGTGTTTTCAGTGAATACAAATTACAGCCCCACAATACGTTTTTACTATTTTTACAATGATGTCTGTCTGTATGTATGTGTGTGACGATTTTTCGCCCACGATAACTCATATAGAATTTCCAAAAATTTCTATTTTCTACTTGACTTTTAATGTTTTAATCAATGAGAACAACATATTAGATTTTGGTTCAAATTGATAAACCGCAAAAAATACTCTACTTGAAGCTCTGAACAGATTATCTTTAAAAAATATGATCCAAAACTTCTCAAATTTGGCATTTAAAACTTGCATGTGATTGGAAACAACTATTAGATTTTAACTATATGTATATGGTAAACCGGATGTGATATTTGGAACTCAACAGATTTTCAACTTCATTTTATTATTAGGTAGGTACCTACAACAATTTATATACACTTTAACTCAAATAATTTTTTAGATTACAAAAGCCATAAAATAAATTAAAGCTACAGACAAAAATATCATCGGATACAAAACACATGCAATACGATCAAATAATTTGTATTTTATATTGTAATTCGGTTTAATTTTATGAAAATATCTGCTTCCATATTCTTCATACTCCTCTTTGCGAAAATTTATATCGATTGCAAGATTTTCTAATAAAGTTATAATAACGAAACAAAAAGAAGCAAGACAGGAAATATCTAAAGCTTTTAAATATGATACAGATATGGTCGAACATACCGAATAATGATACAAATAAAATAGAAAAGCTAAACAAATACTGGATATAAAATACCGAATATTTATCATATCTGGATTTATCCAAAATGTTAAATAAGAAATTAAAATTAGTAATATACATGGCAGGTATACACAAAAGAGATAATGTTCATACAAACGTTTAATAGTTAATTGGATGACTAAAACAGTGAAATTTCCTGAAAAAGAATTGTATACTTAGTTAAAAAAATTGTTGAATTTATTGAACACATTATCTACCTGATGGTCTAATTTCAATATCCGAATAAGCCGTAACATCAATTAAGTTCCATTCTTCTAGAATATCGCCGGTTAAAATTTCTATTGGAACTTTATTCCAAACCAAAGCAATTTCATCTACCGGAAATTTGTCTAAAAAAAACTTATGAAATTACACTACACAATTAAAAATTTCCATCTTACAAGACCCCAGCTTTATTTCACATATTTGTGTGTCAAACGGAAATTTTCTAAAATCAGTAGTACAAAATGTTTTCAAGATGACTCGTTCACTAAGAAGAATATTTCTTTCTGGAGCAAAACCCCGCCAGTATTGAGTAACATCATTTTTCATGACACGAAGTTCGCCTTCAGTTGATGTTAACCAAGGTCTCCAAATTTGGCCATTTGTTGCAAGGCGTCTTGTTTCGGAATTTGGGCCCAAGCGAGTGTCTGTCCAACGTTGGTGAAGAAGAAAAGTGAATTCAACTTCCTAAATAAATTATTTATTTCCAAGTATCCGGCTCGAAGGACCATGCGAAATAATGAACTGACATATCTTACCATGTTTTTAACGCTAACAAAATGAACTTCTTGTAAAGTTATCGATACGTTTACAACAGTAGTTAATGCTTCTTGCAAAATTGGCCGTCCCATTTCTGCAGCACTTTGGTCTCCTCTTTGGAGCGACAAAGCAGTACCCATCAACATAAAACAATCAACGAATTTCTTTCCCATTTTAATAACTTCACTTGTTGGATTTCTAATAAGAACTGATGAGTAATTCAGGACATACTCCTCTCATCCGGATAAACATCTGGTAAAACGCTTACAATATGACGACAAAAATTTTTTAGTTAGAATAAAAAGTTTATTGTATATGATAAAATACATTTATAAAATTAAAAATCAACAACCACCAACACCACATAACAAATACTTCTTACGAAGGTGTTAATTTATTTTTGGCATCGATAAGTGCGAGAATACCCGCTATAGAAGAAACCACTCCTAAAAACCCGACCGTAGACGGAGATAATTTTGTGTACCCTAAAGCTGTTAACGGTATGAAGAAATCACAGCTGTTTTTTATTGTATCAATCATCACATCTCTGTGAGATTGCACTTCCCTAAAAGCCCTACTACTCATAAGAAGAACATCTCCAACTGTAACACATTGTCGCGGACAAATTACGCGTTGTTCCCTTTGAATAATTTGGTAAATTTCATAAAAATCTCTTACAAGATTCATTGTAACCGAATACAACCAATATTTGTTTGAAATTGTACTCCATTTATCAGAATCAACTTCGAGTAGACCTGAACGACTTAACCATAGCATATGATCTGCTAGTAAAAATAAAGAGTTGCTAATTTTGCTGGATGACACAATAAGACGAATGGCTGCATCTGGGTGATTCACGACTGGAAGGACAGAATAAAGTGTGTCGACACATCTTCCCAGTCGTAAAACTGCAACAAATAAAATTAATATTGTGCGTCAATAAAAATTACTAAAATTACGTTTTCTAAATGTGCTGAAGCTGTATTCCAACCTTTTGAGTCTGTCGATATCGATAGCTCTACTACCTTTGAATTGAAGTCTGTGCCATAAAAATCGGCTCAAATACTGAAGCAGTCTATAAAACCCAGAATATAAGCAAAGAATAAGGTTAGAAAACACAAAACAAACCTTATTAACTTATCCCGCCCTGCAGTCTGATTATTTAGCTTAATTAAAACATCCATTTTGGCTTATGCATCTAACTATTTCATAAAAAAAAACACCCAATAAACAATAATCAAAGTTCAAGTTGATGTTTTGCAACAACATATACAGAGAGAGCAACATTACATTGCATAAGTTAGAATGAGATATGGCGAGTGAATCAGCTAGTTTACACAGCACAATATTTCGCGATAAAAATGGAAACCAACAAATCATTTAATTTGCAATCAGGTGAAAATATTTCCCAACATCATGGTGAAGATACTGAAGATGTAAAACCACTTTTCTTGCCTCGTTTATATTCTAGTGATGAGGATACACAAGACGGTAAACTATCACCCAGTGGTACGAAAAAATGGTCTCCGGGAACCTGGCAAGATGCAAATAGAAAAAGCGCCTTCCGACCATACAACAAAAGTGTTTGTACTGTTTTAACAAACTTACAAAGAGGTAACACCCAAGCAGAAACTCCTATTCCTCAAGAAATAGACGTAGGGTTCCACACAAGAAGTGGACAAGGAGAAATAACAATAGAAGATATTAAAAACGAACCAAATATTGATGTAAAAGACAGTAATGAATTAACGGCTTTACACTGGGCGTCTGCATATGGTCAGTTAATGTCAGTAACTCTTCTATTGCAATCGGGAGCACAATTGGATGCAGAAGGACCAGATGGAGAGACTCCACTACTTCTAGCAGCTAGTGGCGGGCACCATGATATTGTAAGACATCTTTTAACCGAAGGTGCTAACGTCAATCAATTAGACCATATAGGAAATACAGCACTTATGTATGCAGCTTATGGAAATCATCCTCATTGTTGCAATGAATTATTACTGCGAGGTGCAGATGTGACTATTTCAAATATGTTCGACGATACTGCATTTTCGTTAGCTTGTGATAATAATAGTAACTTAGGTAATTACTGATTGATAATTATTGATAAGAGATATATTTGGTTTTTTTGTTTCAGCTCAAGCAGTCATTGAAAATTGTCTTCTTACGCTGTTGTCACCACTTTCATAGAAATATATTTTTCAATATTCTAATTTTTGTTTTTGTTTATTAAATAATATATCAATTGTTTTAGTTAAAAATTGAAATAAAATTTCATATTCTCTTTTTTTGTTTTTGCGATTTCACTATGTTTACTATGCTCACTAAATAAGTCATTATTTCATGATTTCTTCTCAGAGTTTAAAATTCTCCGTTTTTCTTTTCGACTAAAAATTTTCCTCAACATTTTTATTTACCACATTTCTAACTTTGGTTTACTTTATTTAAAGTCCACACTACCACCCCACCGTGCTTGCCTAGGTCTTATTACCATTTTATATATTCTAATTTTTGTTGGTCGAGAATTTTAAAAAAAATTCGTTGATACTATACTCCTTGATCCCGTTGTCATTCTATCTAGATTTTCATCATGTTTACTATTCTATTTTGAAATATTTTTCGTTTTTTATTGCTCCTCTTTAGGACCTTGTACATTTATTTAGTTTTATTTTCATTTATTATTAATTCCACTTCTTTAATCGTTTTATTTAAATTTTTGTGGACAACTTTTATTTTTTGTTTGCTTCTTGTAAATATTACAATATCGTCTGTAAGTTCTAAACTCTGGGATTTTGTGTGTGAAAATACGCTGAGGATCTTCTTGTGTACTCTAGTAACATTTCCAGCTAAAACAGCATTAAATAACATGTGAGTAGGTATACTTACATGTTTAAAAATATTCAATATGGTACGTCTTTTCAATGTTAACGTATTACTTCAGAAAACAAAATTAAAATAATATTTCCGTTTGGGCTCTATATTAATATTAAAATCACAGCCAGATAACTTCAAATTCAAATACACTCTCCGACTTACAAAACCATAACAAGCCATTTAAGACATAAAGTATATTTTATTACTAAGAAAAAATTGTCTCAAATGTCGTTCCTTACACACAACCTAAAGTCACTGAAGCACTGGTGAAACACTAACACTGGAGCGGCACATCGCAAGCTACAATGTATATCAGACCCCATATACGTATATGTATAACCACAAAAACTATGACGGGTCGTATAGTACCATTCTACTATTTCTACTCAGACAAAGTATGGAAATTCGGAAAGTTAAGATTATTACTACTGCTGACTCCCCTATACTGGGACTTGGACGATTTACATGAAACAATAAATATATAAATATAATATCATCACGGCATATTACCCATTACTGGGTGTGCCAGTATCTACAACACATGTAGACATCGATAATGATGACGATATATTTTACCGTGTGGGCACTCATAGCTGGTGTGCACCATTTACAAGAAACATTTTTTCATTTTCATTTCATTGTGAAATGCATTAAAAATTCGCGCAAAGTCTGTTTTTTTTTTTTAAATATATTATATATACTTATCAAATAAAATATATTTTAAAAAGAAATTTGTCTTAAAAGGTACTTCTTCCAGAATCATCAACGTAAATATTTTATTTTTAATTTAATAAAAAATATGAGTTTCAGAAATTATGCAGAAAGTATTTAATGTCTAAAATCATCCTCATTTTTTCCTTAGTACCAAATTACAAATATGTTTTTGTACCTAATTAAATAAAATGGACAAATCCCTTATGAAAAATGTGAACGTGCAGTCCGTCATAATCACGGAAGAATTATCAATAACTATTATCATAATTAATAAAAATGTGTAATGATCAATTAATTTTTTATCTGTAATATTAAATATCCACTGTCAAGTCGCACGTAAATTTAATCATTGATAACAGTCAGATTTTCCGTATTGTTATAAATAATAATATTTAATACTTTATCACTAATTACTAATTTTATTTATAAAGGCAGAGTACTGTTTTCATGGCCAATAGTTCAAAATGGGTGGTATAGAAGCTGGTGTACGCGGGAACACTAAAGGCTCTAACAAATATGCCTTTAAAAATTTTATAAATGATTTTAAAAATGTTTTTAATATAATAGTTTTGCAAGCAGCGGCAGTTGTAACATGCTATGTTTTATATATTAGTGTAGAGAAGAAAAAGTCTGATAATTTAATGTGGCATGCTGTTCTTTGTACTGTTGGGGTAAGTAAAGTAACAATACATTTGAATAACATATATATATATAGAGCTGGGCAAGTTACTTTTAAAATGTAACTAGTTACAGTTACAGTTACCTCCAAAAAAAAGTAAGTAAATTACTTAAGTTCCAGTTACTTTGGCGAAAGAACTAAGTTATTTACTAGTTACTCATTAAAAGTAACTTAGTTACCTTGAGTTACTTTCTAACTACTTTTAATGGCGTGAAGTGTAGACTTAGACTGTTGACTTAGTTATTGTGTAGTATACATATCAGGGAGTTTTTGCACTAACTACGTTAACCTAAATTTTAACGTTATTGCTTGGCAACACCCAATCAGATTATTATTGTTAATGTTAACGGACCTACAGGGCCTTATTACCGCCTAGGCCCACGAGGCCACGGCCTACGGCCCGCTTTGACAAGGGGCGCACAGGGACCGGTTGCTGCGATTTTTTAAAAATTTATTTTTCAATTTTGATTTCTTATACCAAGATATAAAGAATCTACTTTCTTTCTAACATGACATGACCATTATAATGTATAAAACATTATTACCTAGACTTATTAGTGGATAATGATTAATTTTTACTTTGACTAACTTAAGTTACATTCTAATATCTGAATTACTTTAAGTAACTTAAGTTACTCAAGTAACTAGTAACTAAAAACCGTAAAGTTACCAACTACTTTTCC
The DNA here is from genome assembly GCA_943142095.1 of Ophonus ardosiacus. Classification (NCBI taxonomy): domain Eukaryota; kingdom Metazoa; phylum Arthropoda; class Insecta; order Coleoptera; family Carabidae; genus Ophonus; species Ophonus ardosiacus. The sequence goes on along the minus strand of OW964838.1, from coordinate 6,876,129 downwards.
TCAGCAAGTTAAGTTACAGTTACCATATTTTAAACAGTAACTAAGTTACGTAAAAGTAACTAGTTAGTAACTAAGTTCCTAAAGTAACTAGTTACTGCCCAGCTCTGTAATATATATATAGCATTCTTCACGTTGAGAATGTCGTAGGTACAATTCTTGATTACATACGTACCTACATAAAGTAGTCTCTTTTTGCTACACAAGTTATAGAATCAGTTTATAAATGAATTTTATTTATTAATATTAGTTTAATTTTTGTAACGATACAAATTGTTTGTTTCTGTAATAAATTTCCATTTTTACTCTAACATTGTCTTCTGTCTTTATATGGTCGTACAAATATTCCCTTGGCGTAGCTTATTCTTTTTCCGTCCATTTTAAACACTTGGAAATAAAAATATAAAAGAAAAGTTACGGTTTGAAAGTCACATTTCGTTATAAACACTGAATTTTGAGATTTCGCTCACTTTATTTAAAGCATATATCATCTGTAAGTATTTTTTTTAAAATATTTTTGGTCAAAACTGCATTTTGAATTTCTGCTCCACACATGGTCCTTCGAGCCGGATAATTATATATATATTCTCCTTATTTTTAGTATGTGTTACTGATGACTACGGCAATTGTCCTTTTTTCTGGGGACAACATTTTCGGTAGATATTTATCAAGAAGAGGTAAAGCTTGGATCCATGGAACAATAATTGGAGTTGGTTGTGTATTAGCTATTGCTGGAATATCAATAGAGATAGATTCAAAAAGTACCCATCAACGATCACATTTTAAAAGCATTCATGGCATTACTGGTAAGACGAGAATAAACACACTGGACTCCATTATCAAATCATCGTCGTGTTACAATTTATTATTATTTTTAATTTGTCCAGGGTTCACATCAATGATATTAATGATTGTCGCCATTTTGATTGGAGGACTCATTCTCGCTCAAGTGCGGAAATTAATTCCACCAATATGGTTGAAAATTATGCACAATTTTCTTGGATTAAGTTCATTTGTTATTGGAATGTGTGCCTTCTGTTACGGATTCGAAACTTCTTGGTTCAGAAAGGCAGTAGAAGAAAAAGAAAAGGTTGCAATGATTACATTAGCTTCTATTGTTACAATGTGGTGTGCAATTAGTCCCTTGTTAGTTATTTTTGATTATATTAAAACTGCACTGAAATAATGTATTGTAATATTTAATACTATATTTATGTATATTTATAGAATATATTTTTTATACTCCGATGTGTAAAGTTGGTACTTTACACGCTGCAAACAGTGTGTAAAATAAACGATTTTCTTATTTTATTTGCTTTACTCATTACAGATCTACCACCATTAATACACGTGAAGCATTTAAGTTACCTTACTTAAATTTAGTTTTTTCTATATTCGTGTTGGTAATACTGACTGAGTACTGCAGTATTCAAATTCATATCTGTTATCTATTAAATGTGAACTCGGAATGTTATTTAAGGTCGTAAAAAAATCCTGTATCCAACTCAAGTGTAAATAAGCTTATAACATTCAGTCAATAATTTTCGTGACGAGATCTCATGTCATAAAGTTTATGTTTACGCTCTTATAAGTATCTACTTATTTAATATTTTGTATTACCTTAATATTAAAGCCGTTAATTCGTCAATTTCTGCAAACTAATTAATGAAAAGTTTGTGCAATTTTAACCATAAAACTAACGAAAAGTATGTCACTAGCGTTTAGCTAAATTTGTGATACTTCTGAGAATAAACTTTCATTACTATATGTTAATTTTATGGCCCAAGATACAAACTTTTTATAAAAAGTTTTTCTCACAAACAGAATTTACTTTATGAAAAAGCGGACACTATATATGAAAGGCGAAGCGCTTTCGTAAAGTTAGAATAGATGTATGTGTGGGTTTGACGTGAAATATTTTTAAAACATCTCATTTTTTGTTAGATTTTTATTGTAATTTTGAACTAATGTAGTACTAAACTTTTAAAATCTTGAAAGAACGCAAAAAATTTCTTCCAGCAAATATAATTGCATGCTAGATTTACTGACATTTAAGAAAATTTTTCAATATTCTTGTAAATAGCTTTTTATCAAAGCAATTTTTCAATTTTCTATTTGAACGATTTACAACTAAATATTGCTGATAAAAAAACAACGTTTTCTACTTATGCGTATAAAATAAAACATTATCTAAAATTACTCTTATAAAAGTATTAGAGAATACTTTTTGATATTTTTTAATCAAGTCGTAAAATTTCAACATCTTATTAAGAAGGTTACATTGAAAATTATTTAATATTTTTTGTTGGAAGATTATTTCCAAATAAAAATAAAAGTACGAGAATAATAGGACAAACGAACGAAATATATTTTCTTATTCTGTATATACGTATAATAATTTTGTACCGTATCAACGTTCGGCTCACGTTTGGGCTCTTGTGCAATCGTCCTGCTAGTCCTTTGAAGCTATAATTGAACATTTTCATTGAAATTGAGACATCCATTAACATTTTTGTGAACTAAAAATTATATTCCTAAGATTTGAAGTTCAATGTTAAAATTGTCAATTGCTGAACTAAATTATTTTTCATGCACCACTCATACACGGTTAAAGATAGCACAACGGACAATGAAAGTCTGAATTTAGCATGAAATTCTCTTTCTTTTCAAGTCACGCATGATTTTTTTACATAATCGGATCTCGAGTTACAGTCGTTTGAAGTTACTCGATTTTTCATAGAAATTTTGCATTAACCAGTGACGGAAATTAATAATAATCAGGATAATAATAACGGTTGGACAATTTTTTTTACTAGATTTTCAGCTGCCACGAACTAATATGAATTAGAAATAATAATATATCTCATACTTCACAGAGAACATCGGACCTCTCACTCTAACTAAATATTTTAGACAAAATGCGTCAAATAAAAGTTGTAGAGCATAAAATTCTGCATTTGAACAAAATTAATTTCTTATATTGTGTAACCCAACGAGCTATAAGTAAATATAGAGTGGCGCATCGCATGCTGAACGCGTACTTTACCCGTACACAGTTGAATGCTTAGGTCGGCGGCCATTACTATAACTGAGCGCTCAGCTCAGACGCTATACGTTGTTTTTCTCAGCGCTTATTGTACTATTTATTAAAAATGCCCGCAAAGTGAAGAAATAGTTGCAAGTCGTTTCACAGGTAAATTTTATATTCAAAAATTTTAACTCAAAGTTTTAATTAGCGACGGATTTACGATTTTACCGCCTGTAGTCTGATAATAGTTTCTCGCCTACGGTTATAGTAGACATGGCGTCCAAGTGTGTACGGCCAGCAGCGCTCATCCGCCATTCTATATTTACTTAAAGCTCGTTGGTGTAATCGCAGCAATTAGATATGAAAATGTACAAAATTACAATTATATAGGTAACATTGTACTATTCACTACAAAATGTTTTCATTTTAAAGTAAGAAATAATGCATGTAAATAATATAAACAAGTGTAATTATCAACGTTGCTATTTAGTTTAAAATATATTTTAATTATATTAACCTTGTATTTAAATAAAAGATGAACAAAATTTATTTTACATTGTACTCAAAACAAATTTTTTCGATAAGCTGTTGAAGAATCGCCCTGTAAAACAAATGATTATTCCCCCTGTAAACAAAGAGTGACATGGCAACAATTTCCAATGAATTTAAATTGGGGTATGTCTGTTTAAATTTGCTCTGTTAACCATGGTTTGTTTAGCAACGGCAAATAATTAATTATCATGGTAAAAATTTATATAAAAGAACATTTAAAGTGAAACGAACCGTAGGGTTGCGGATTTATAATAAACTCAGGGATTTTGTGAAATTTATTATCTGCATTACTATGGCATTTTAAATTCAGCCGGCGGGTATGTACAGTCGATCAAAGGGAAATTATTTCTGTTGAGTTTCTTCATTGAAATGACATAAACTGCAAACAAGAACAAAAGGCAATCAATAAAGTGTAACAAATTAAAGTAACACGTTTCAATTTTTTAATATACGTATGGAATTACATCGACAAGAATTTAAAAACTATTCTATTAACAAATGCCACATAAAACTCGAAATTATTAATTAATTTGAAAGGCAATTTCGAGAATCTTTAGTGACAATAACATGGCAGATAAAATTTGAATTGCAACATGTAGAAATTTTATAAACAGTTAATAATTTACGTACGAAGAGATTTGAAGCAATTTGTTCTTCGCTATTGACTAGTATATATTAAAAATAATTTAAAGTTTGCAAGCATTTCGTGCAAAAATAATATTTAGTGAGTAAAAATGTAGAATGTAAGTACTACTTCCACCATTATTTTGAAAATGATGTAAAAGATGTAACATTTATACGACTTGGCCAAAGATAGATGCTTAGATGCACATAATAATTACGTCGAAACAACAGTTAAAATGGCGTCGAGACGACCACTTAAAATAACGGCGAAACAATGTCTTAAAATGCTCTACGCTGGTTGTGTTCTAAATTGACAGAAACGAGTGTAAAAATATAATTAAAAACGATTAATTGAAGAACTAATTAAAAAATTATAATTTATGCTGTATTGTATTTAATTACTTATTGAAGAAATGAGCTTTACTGTAACAGTCCACCTATACGCATGCTCGGTAATGGACGCCGAAATGTGATAATTTGAAACTTATATTAGGTTATCGTTATCGATGATAAATTTAGGAAAATATTATTGTGTTTCATAACTTTCAGAATAGTATATTAATGATTACGTATTAAGAAAGAAAGAGGTCTATGGTCTGATACACTAAGTAGTGACTAGTGGCAGAATTTGTAATTACTCCATAAAGGCATGTGTACTGTATATTAGTTGGTTGTGTTTTACATATTTTGTTGTTTTCATTGCAAGTAAATTCTTTATGAATTATTTTTAAAACAGTAGAAGCAACATGATGTTTATAAGAGCTTTTCCTAAATGGGCCGTGGAAGACATCAATGTGTCCTTATTTGTCAAAAAGCGAGGTTATGGTAATGAACGACAAAATGCTGGTTTTGAACAAAAAGTTGCTAAAGTATGGGAAAACGTAATACAAATAAGAAAAGATATTGAAGAATATGATTACGACATTTTAACAATTTGAAATTTAATACAAGAATTACTAAAGTTATGACAGTATGACCAAGAGAGTTTGAGACAATAAAATTAAAGACAAATTCACAAAAAGTAGAGCTAGTCAAAGTTCCAATCAGGAGTCCAAATTGAAAATAATGGATCACAAAGGCCGACATAAATGTCAGAATACAGAAAACAGCGAACGTCTTTCACCTAATATAGAACAGCTTACAGCTTCACAGGAAATAAGCAAATTAACATCAAATTGAAGATAAAAGTAAACAATAATTCGATATACAGATCTATTTTAACATACGGCTGTAAATCTTTGATATTATCTACCTTAGGACACTCAGGTATAAAATAATTAGAGAGCAAATTAGCAACTACAATATAGTCTGCATTGGACTTCATCGAGAAGAGACAACTAGCTTGGTGGGGCCACATGATCAGAAGGATCAAAAATAGACCGGTCAGACAAATATGGATGACGAACGTGGTAGAAAAACGAGACTGAGGAAGACGTAGACACCTGGGTAGGTTAATACTGAAGATCTTAAAGGAGAAAAGCACGAAAGCAATGCGCTAGGAAGATGGAAAGGAATAATTCGATATACAGATCTATTTTAACATACGGCTGTAAATCTTTGATATTATCTACCTTAGGACACTCAGGTATAAAATAATTAGAGAGCAAATTAGCAACTACAATATAGTCTGCATTGGACTTCATCGAGAAGAGACAACTAGCTTGGTGGGGCCACATGATCAGAAGGATCAAAAATAGACCGGTGAGACAAATATGGATGACGAACGTGGTAGAAAAAAGAGACTGACGAAGACCTAGACACCTGGGTAGGATAATACTGAAGATCTTAAAGAAGAAAAGCACGAAAGCAATGCGCTTGGAAGATGGCAAGGAATAAGAAGTAATGGACGAAATTCGTACAGAATTAAAATATTTGTAAACTATACTTTATGGTAAAAGGGTCATACTAAGCGGAGCCCATCTTATAACCATTCAATGATTTTATTCTTGGAGAATGAAACTATTTGAGTCTAAATAACAAAATAACGATAGTATTCAGTAGACCAGCCACTTAAGGAGTAAACTAGGTCAACTTGGTGCCGGTTCCAAGCCTGGGTAAATGGTGAGCGTTGGTGGCGGGAAGGGAATCCGACTGTAAATTCTTCGCCAAAACCAAAGATGGAAAGAGTGTTCCTCGCAATGCCATGCAGTTGCAGCCTCACCTGACCACTGTACCAAGAAAGAAGCTATTCCCCAGGAATGGATCTTTCAATGTCTCGCAAGAATGAGGAAGGTCAAAGAAAAGGGGGAAAGGCTGTGTCGCAGAAGACTTTGAGAGAGAAAGGACTGTGTGAAGAAGATGCGTTAGACAGGAATGACTGGAAGAGAAGAGTTACAACAGCGACCCCTAATAAAATAGGTAAAAAGCGATAACATGCCTCCATAACTGTACCGTATTTTCAGCACCACCATTTTATTAGAACAATTAATTAGAGTTTTTGAATTCTTTTGTGCATCTATATTTGGCCGTACACGAAATACAAAAAATTGACTAGGATAAATCATGATTGACTTCTTCCATATACTTAACGAGATCAGAACTACTGAACTCCATTTCATCTAGATCTTGCAAACTCGAATCACTTATAGTGTTCCCACTATCAACACTCTTATGCCTAACAAATTGTTTCTCAGCACTAATTTCTTCTGGTTTGAAGAGCCCTAGTAATCTTAGTCTATGAGCTAGGGCTCCAAACGACATAGCACTTCTTTTATGCACATTCCTTCTTGGAACTCTTAAATTTTTGACACTTGTCCTTGTGTTGTCACCACTGTGCACAGACCTACTGAGGGATGTCAGCACTGTCGTCTGGCTGGAGTTCGAATTACAGCGCGGTCGAAAGTTTTTTGATAAGCGACCGTTCTCTGCGATTTTCGACAGGGGGTGACGAAAGGGATGACTAGAGTTCTGTAGCTGTATAAGGGTGTCCACTGAGTTTTGTTGGTTGCGTTGGCGGTCTAGAAAGTGCGCTTCTTCGTGGATGAGATGTGGATGATGGCGGATAGATGCTTGATGGCGGGAAAGCGTACTGTAAGTGCGCAGATGCGGAGAGTTTCGGTTCCGGTTCCGGTTGCACAGGGACGCCAGGGTAGACTGTAACAAAAAATAATAAATATTATTGACTACACAAAAAAAATCAAAAAGTAGGAAATTTCTCTACTGTGGTATTGAATACGTGTTAACAGTTATTCGAATTTTCAGACATACATTTATTTTCGTACGCAACCGACGTTACGGTACATTCTTGTATCTTCATTTGCGTCTGTACACATTCAAAAACAATATACTACATATAACAATAAAATAGTCAATATCACACTTATAAGGAAGACCTTTAGAAAAATTACTTTCTCTCATGTTCACACAATACATTTGTTTCTATATTCAGTTTTTCAACATGGTACAAAATCCATAAAAAATATATACCCATCAGTTTTGCTATTAAATTCGATAACATAAATCAGAAACTAGCCCGAAAATATTTTGTGGAAAGTATTCTTCTGTCTCCTATTGGTCATCATTCACCAATGATTGTCTAGCACTGCTGTAGGAATTTAAATAAAATGTAAAGAATTATTACTTTTAATTTGGCCCGGAAATTTCCTTATTGAATTTTTTCTATAACCAAAATATGTTTTATTTAATCTTTGTATATCAGTTCTTGTATAGATGTTGCTATCATCCCTGATATGTAATATTTCAAGGAGAAATTTTCCAAAACAAGAGTGTGTTTTATTGAATTTGCATATTTAGCCAGAGGCCAGAGGCATTTGTTTGCTGTTTTGTTTTGTGTTGATCTGTGATGTTCATTCTTGGCTTGTCGTCTCTACATATGTATCTTTTCAATTATCAGTGGAACAATGAACTTTGTATGTTGTAAACCATTTTTAATTTGTAGTTATTGTTCACTAGGTCTTTCAGATTGCTAAGCATGTCGGTTATGTAGAAAAATAAACGCTGTATGACTGAGATTCGAGTATAAATTGTTAACTTTGAAATCAAAAACTTTTCTTTAACATGTTAAAACTAGCTGACCTCTTTAAGACTTTATTATTATTATATTTATTCTTGCCTAACCGGCTTAGAATCTACATATTATATATATTTTACAATAAACTGTAATACTACATCATAAATTAACCCGTTTCTCGATGACTTCCTTCATCCAATCTTGTCCGATCCTATATAGTCTAACAGAACGGTTTCTTTTCTTCCTCTTCTCTCCCACATAGCCTACAACTCCTCTCATCACTTGATAGCCAGTATTTATTGTTCCTCTCTTCATTACCACATCTTAAGACTATTATGCTATAGGAGCTTATACAATACGAAAATTTCAGATATAATTTTAAATTCCAAATTAAATGAATTTAGTTTTACTTAAATTCTAAACGTGTAAGATATATCACATATTGAAATCCATTTCTAGCAGAAATACCACGCCTATTTCAATAAAATTGGCAATAAAATAAGTGGAGTACATAAAAGTTATAATTCATGACATTTAATTACCGTTATATTTCTCGGCAATAAAAAAATCTCGGTAATATTATTACTGACCTTTAAACATAAAAAATTAATATAACAAAATGAAATGAATAGTACGCGATAGGTTAATAATAGATTTTTCGTGTTAACTGAGGCATCACTTTGTAAAAAAAAGTACTTCAAACAAATAATATTGGGTGAATTAAATGAAAGTCAATAGATTTTATTAATTTTCCGTCTCATATAGCAGAGGAAATTTTATTTATTTCATCTTTCGTATTTTTTTGTCAAAGTACTTGTTTGTGAACCACATTATACAAAAATAGATAACGCCGCATCACAATTTTATATTGAAAGAAATTATGACTCCCTACTTTATTATTTTTACGCTTCATTTAACATCAATTGTGAAATAATGTATTAATATTGACAATCCTTTTTTATCAACATAATATAAAAACATTTTCATTATACAAAATGTCAGACAGGGACTAATTTATGTATTATTTGGAAAAAGCGATATTGTTAAGATAAATAGTTCTGATACCTATATGATTTAAAGCGACGAATTTTCGGTTAAAATTTTTGTCACACCAGTGGTTTAATTGCATTGAACGTAAATTATGTGAAATATTCATTGAATGTGCGTAATTCTGAAATTTAATACGATTAAATTATGTACATTAATATGATAATACGTTTAACCAATGATTTCAAAAACGCGTTTAATTATTCATAACGATGTCATATGATAGTTACTCGTATAGTATTAAATAATACTACGATCAAATAACAACTTCGTAAAAATTTAGAATGTAGAGTAAAACCTATCTTGCAAGACATATGGGGCAATATTCAAACAGAAGAATGTGCAGGGCTAATATAATGGGCTACTTGCGTACCTTTTTTTTATTTAATATTTTTGAAGAGAAGGTAAAAACTTGTTACCCATATTTTTTCTTTTGGCAAAATTTTTATTAATTAGCCAGAAAAAAATAATGAAATTTGATTATTTGAATTCCCGCCATGCATGACGTAGAATTACGCCGCACCAATGAATGGTCGTAAAGCGTGGTGCCGTCCCATAGTACTAGTATGTTTGTGCGGGTAATGTAGATCACCGGTTTGACGTTTCAATAATTGTTTGGAGATTAGTATTTTAGTTTAACTTTTTGGTATCGATATTTTAAATTACAAGTAACTACCTATGTGTTTATTTATAAAGTAATTAATGTATTTGAGAGACCAGAGAGAGAAAGAAAAATGAACTAATGTCAAATTCAAATTAAAACTTTCTCGCACGCCATGCTATCTATTGATAACATTCTTAAACGTGCTTCCCCTCCCCAGTTCAATATAAAGACGCCACAGAAAATTTTCTTTCCTAATTTAGTAAAAACCAATAATTATTTTAAAATAAAATTTATATTTTTATATATGTTTTCAATATAACATTACGTATATAGTGACAGAAAACGGATTTTCAGTACCACGCAAGTAGCCCATTAAAGCAGCTATTATTAATAAAGGCGATGTAATTCAAATATTAAATGGCAGAATACTTGAATAACATATTCAGTTTGTGTATGTTTAAAATTCCACCAAATAAAATTTCATGAAACAAAAATTATAGCTAGACCTAAAAAACCTTAACAACAGATTAATTAGAGAAGCCATAGAGATTTACAAAACCAAGAATAATAATCTCAATCATTGTGACGGTTTATAAATTAGTCGCGCATGGCTTCCAATTTTAAATATTTGTGATATGTATACAACTTTATCTAGACTCTGCGAATCATCTGTTAATAAAGAGTACGGCTGCAGTATTTCGCTACCGAAAATATGGCTCTGAGTTATACAGATCACTTTTCTGCCTGTTTTTGCGGACGGTTTTTCCTCTGGTAAAAGGATAGTTTGCCTGAGAAGATCCATGTTCACCGTTCTAGTTAATGCCGGGCGTGCATAATGTCTAGTAAATTGTATACTTACCAAATGTATGTACCTTGGTTACTAGTTTTTGCTTTTGTCTCGTAATTTATTTGTCATTTTCCCTGACGAAGGCATCAGTTAATGATGTCGAAACGTTGAAACTAATAAAATATTTCAGAACGAAAACTAAAAAGTTGTATTATTTTTAGTCCAAAGAAATTTGTAAAAATATCTCATCATTTGCGAAGGTTTTATAATTTGTTTGTTGGAAATGTAAACAAGTCTAACTATTATCTCTCGTGCAAAAATTTGGTTAAACAAAGAGAATTTGAATTATTTCATTGAAAATATTGCGAATATTTGTATTCTGTCTGAAATGTTTACCTCGTCAATGTATTCATGGCAACGGAGAATAAACAAAAGATGCACGCAAACAGATTCGCTATTTGCAAAAATGTCTGAGACTGAGAGATTCATCTGTTACTACCCTAAACATCTTTGTTATTTATATGTTGGCAATTGCAATAAATGGAAAATACTTTACGTACCACATGTTGTTTATTTAGGATTACTATGGAACCACGAAACCTAAACAGAATCTTAAAAAGAATTCTGATATCGAAGGCATAATATCCCCGGGAGAGAATTTTCTTGACATATGTATTTCGTAGAAATTCCAAAAATTTATGACTTTTCCAAATAAGTTATTCATTTCTTTGACACTTTGACAGCTGAAAAGTGACGGCTGGAAAAAATATACGGGACTAGAGATTTATAACAACATTTAAAAAATATGACAAAGAGTATAATAGCAAGTAAGTTATGTTTTAGTGCGGACGTAAATTATAAATATTTGCTGCAACAAATAATAGTTATTTATTATATGAGAGTGGAATGTAACATATTAGTCACGAAAGAAAAAAATAGCCACGAGGCCCGGACGACGAGTGGCTAATTTTCTTAAGTTTAGTTCAACATTTTTATCCAACACTTTTTTTTAAAACTTCTTAAATCATGACGCCAATAGATAGGTGAAAATTAGGACCTTCCTTTAAAACATAGAATTTATCAATACCATGATGCAAAGCTACAATTTAAAAATCTGTTGTGGCCAGCACAAGACCTCTCGCTATTTCCATATTAGGCTATATAAGTATTGTATTGCACTTCGCATTCCAACCGTTGTTTTATAACAAAAAATTACAGAACCTTACCCAAATATTGTTTTTTCTGCACACATATAATTCTAATTATATCTATTTTTCATTGTATGAGGGAGTTCCTATATGTGAGAGATTCATCCAATTCATTAACCAGATTGGCGGTATTTCTGATGGATATATGCATTTTACCTATAATTTCAAATATTTAATTAATGAAACAATAAAAAAGATTAAATATACTTCCCAGAAAAAGGTATCAGAATGTCAACTGGTTTCCTTAGTGCCTCAGCCTCTGCGATTAGATTACTCTATATATTATAGTGTCTTTATCTCTAAATGGATACAAGATATAATATAAAATTTAAGTGTACTAGATGGAGAATTTTATGTTCTTCAATATTTAATAACAAAAATTTCCCGAAAATTATATTTAGAAGGTTGTTTAATTGTTACCGAAACCTTTTCAGCTCTTTCCAGGAATGTCAGATTGAGGAATCCATAGTTAAACAGTTCTTAAGTCTTATAGTTTTTGAGGAATCGTCCCTCCAACATCCATACATACACACACACACACACACACACACACACACACACACACATACACAGACATCATTTAAAAAATTTTATAATCGGATTTTAAGGACCTCAAAGCGTGCTTATTCAATAAAATCTGGATATGCGAATTTTAGCATGAATCCAATACCTCTCTTAGCGAGAGGTAAAAATTGCAATATTTAAAAAAGTGTTCCCCTAATTATCTCTTAGCGTAATTGGGCGTTAACTATCTAAGCGCTGATAGCAATTAGTAAGCTTGGAACTTATTCTAAAGTCGTCCATTTTAAAGTTTAAATTGTTTCATAAAAGTGAGATACTAATCTTAAATGTTTCATTACTGTCAACATAAATTTATTGTTTTCATTAAAATAAATTGTTAAATTGATCAACAAGTTCACAGTTTCATTTGTATTAAGTTGTCAATTAGTTTGTTATCTACTTGCGCAAATATTCTTTGTGAATATTGGTTTAGTTTGTCGATTGACCGAATCTGTTTATACTCTTCGCATTGAGTTTTTCTATCTGGATACTTTGAAAAAAGGATAGTGGTGTCAGCGGCTTCGTCATCCTTGATCAAAATAAATTTTCGGGTTAAGTAATTATAAAACTTTTAAGAAAATTTTATAAAAATAAATATATTTTTTCTATGCCTCTACAATTTTTGCGTACATCTTACAAGTATTTTCTTTGTCGATAAACTGTTTATTTGTTTCGCACATCCTCAAACACAGTATATTTTATCCTTGCAATCTTTCAAATCGGTTATAGTAAACATTTCAAAGATATTTACATATAGAATAGGTGAATGCACCCTGCGAGACTTTGTGAAGTTTATTCGAAGTGATTGAGGTTAAATTTAAATATGTTTTCGTTATAATCTAATAAATAACGTACTTCTCTATATTGTTTCCAATAAAATATGACACAGAACGGTTCAAAATGAGAGAAATCTTTTAAAGGCATATTACAAGAAAGAAATTATTAGTGACAATAAACTATATATACATTATTTATAACAGTATCAAGTTTTGGGAGTTTATTGTATATTTTTGCAACTAGAAAAGATAAATGTCAAAATGCTGACTCCAAACATAAATCATATTACGTCCTGCGGTTAACGAAGACAGTCAGCAATAGGGGTGTGAAGGTTGTTCCATATATACATTTTGAAAGTGACCCACTAACACAACACCATTTAATTAAAATTTAAATTATATCTATAGTTCAAAACGTCAAATATCTATTTAAATTTAAATCAAATACCAAAAAGCACTGCATGCTTCAAGAAATATTTTCAGTAAAGTCTAAAAAATATTTTCACAGAAATAAATAAAAGCAATTCTTTGCAAACATATTTTCTCGGCTTTTCAATAAAGACTGAAGTGTAGAACAAAGAAAATAATTTATAAAAACTTTCCACGTGAAAGTCACACTATTTTTTTGTGAGAAAATTTTAAATAAAATTTATCGAAATGAATAATAAAATATTGGCATGTATGAAACTTCCAAGCAAAGAAGGGTATAAAACGTAGAAATTGGAAAACAATAAAGATTGAGAATAAAGTTTTTATTTTTTTCTGAAAGTCAAAAGAGCAATAATTTTTATATTTGGACGAAGATAAAAAAATTCCTAGAACACTCAACTATTTAATTGCGCCACTTAACAGTAACAGTTTAATCTTACAGTTATATTTTAATTTTGTGTTCAATTATTAATAATTATTCTAGTATCTTTGTAGAGAAAATTCTACATTAATTGTTTCCACGTGCATGTTATCCATTTATCCATTTTAAATTAAAAGAAAACATTTAATACGAAACTATTAAAATAAAAAGAAGTATACTCTATCGTGCACCCGAGCATCGTATATTGTTATTAACTTTTTAAAATTATGAATCAAAGTTTTCTTAATATATAAAACAGCACTTTCTTATTTGAACAGAGAAAAAATCATTAATTGGTGTAAATTTTAACGAAGTTTCAAATTCAAATATTCGCATTTTGAACAAAAACATTTTTTGAAAACCTAATAAAATGCCTTTGTTCGAAAATATTTGTAGAGCTTAATATAAAAGTTCCTTTCCAATATTGAAAATGTTTGAAGCTGTATTTGTATTGTGAATTTTTGTACGGATATACAAACAAGAATGCTTTTTGTTTGATACACGTAAAAGGTAAACGATGAAATATAAGTTACAGAAAAGTTGTTCAATAAACATAGTCAAACATTTAGTTTAAGTTAACTTTAAATCTATTTTGCAATTTACTCATCACATAAAATAATTACCTAATTTTGAGAATATTAAATACAAAATACTTAAAGATAATTTTTAAAAATCTGACGTGGCCAACACAAAACCTCCCGCTATTTAATTTTTATTATTTTAAATACATACCTACGTATTTACTAACGCTGCAAACTGTTCCATTGCAGAAAACTATTGCTTTATTTACTATTTTCTTTTTAAAATGGCACTATTATTAATTTGAAGTGATTAGTCTTTTGACATTGACATTTAGTGTCAGTTACATTCATTTGAAATATGAACTGTGTAACAAAGGAATTGTGTTTATCTTAGGCTTCGGGTCTAATAAAAAAAAATATTTTTAAATTTATCTGTAAAATATATAGAAAAAGTATTAATGTATTCCTGTAGAAAATTCAATAATCTTTAATTTTCATAAGACAAAAAATTTAATAGTATTTTTTGAAGAAAAACCTTTATGAGCTTCAGGTAATCCGATTTACACCAAAATCTAATGGCTTCTTTTCTTATTAGAATAGGGTAGAAATACAAGGTTTCAGAATTTTTTGAATGATAGTATTTGAGTTAGAGCGAAGACAAAATCCATACACATACATACACACACACATACACACACATACACACACATACATACACACACACATACACACACATACAGACATCATCGTGAAAATGTGAAAATTGGATTCTAGGGACCTTAAAACGTGGTCATTTACTAAAATCTCGATATGTGATTTTTAGCACGATCCCTATACCAAGGGTAGCGGGAGGTAAAAATATTGAATTTTATATATTTAGATAAATCTCAATGAGCTGATTTCAAATCATGAAATAGCAGGTCGACATCTCTTCTAGTTTTCGAGATATTTACATTTGAAATTTTACCCATTTTTCGGTCATAACCCAGAAATGGGTGGAGATACAAACTCATCAACTGATTCTACGGGCAAAATACATAAGTGTACGAATTTTCACAAAATTTGTCCTATCAGTTCAGTTTTTAGTCGGAAAAAATCGCGATTTTTGGTCATTTTCAGTTATTTTACTCTAGAAATTGTATCCATTGTTAAAAAAAGAAAATTTTTACACATATGTAATTTTGCCCGTGGAATCGAATGGTGGAGTCGCCAAGCATGTACCTACTCATTTTTGGGTCCATAATGGGGATTTTTGAGTTCCTGTCCAAAAATGAGGTTTGAAAATTTGGAAACCTACATAGATGTATCTTAAAGTATAAAAAATAGATTTTTGAAAATTTTGAACATTTTGCCCAAAAGTGGGTGTATATGAGTTCTGGAGAGCATAGCTCAAAAATAGTTAAATATACCGACTTGTGGGTACCTGCAATTTATTCTGTAAAGTCAACCAAACCATTATTCTCATATTTTGTCTCTGAAATCATTTCCGCAAAAAAGAATGAAATAAAATATAACGGTAATGAATGGACAGCATTTTTTCTGTATTTTCACATTTATGTTTAAAAAATTGTTACACAAAAAGCTGACAGCGTGTTTGATATAAGCATGAAAATATTCTCTCCATTTGTTTGTTTCATTTGATATCTTGTCAGTTTATTCGCCAGCCGGCTTAAAAGCTTGACCACTTTGAAAAGTTTTGAATGTCCTTTAATTAATTTTACGTTATCCTTTGCCTCTTTTTGTCCCATTTATGCGTGAAGCGTATGTACGGATTACAATTTTACGTTTCAGTTTGCAGGTGTCTAGTTTCTCAGGAACATATATCCTACATAGATCCTTCAGAACTATGAAGCGTTCCAAATTTCTATTCTTTCCTGTCCACTTTAGATTTGATGGTCTTTGTTTTATCGTTGCTACAGCAACGAATACTTGAATGGAGGAACGGATGTTATTATGACCCTGCTTTTGTATATAAATTTTGTGAAACGAAAATAATTAAGTTTAGCGTTTATAGGTACATGAAATGCTTTGGAATTTATTATGGTTTGTTTAAAATTTTCTGTAGGTATAATTTTGTTTACTCAGGCACATCGAATAAACTGCTTGTTTACAATAACGATGCTGTTATTTATTTTATATTATTATAAACTTACCTACACAAAATTAATTTATTACATATGCATATTTTAGCGCAATTTAATACAAAATGCAAGACTTTTTTTTATTAATTCCATTTCTAAAATAAACCAATATGAATCCACCACGGAGAATAAAAATTATAAAAAAATAATTACGAAGTTTTAAAATAAAAAAACTGCATGATCACAACATAATCGTAGTATTAGAAAAAAAAGGATTCGATATTTTCAATCAAAATTCAATTACCTCTTCTATATCCCAAGATAATACAAGCATTTAAACATAAGCTATAAATTATCGGAAAACGTCTTCTGTAGTTATTATTCGTAGTGGCTCTAATATAATTGCTTCTGGACAAAAACTTCAAACTTAATATGATATAACAGACATCCAAATCTCCTATCGAGATTGATATTTTATACTCTCTCAATATCCTTAGCATTTTTTCTTTTTTTAATCTTCATTAGGTACTGTCTTTTTCTTGTTGGTGATCATGACTGGTTGGAATAACCTATTCACAATTTCATTCATATTTTACCGCTTTAATTTCCAAGATCAAGAGACCTGTTATACTGCCACGACGAGATGGCAAAATTAAAACATGCATCGATGTATTGCATCATATGACGTATCGCAATTGAACATCGATGTCTTCGATATATCGTATGAAAAACATCAATGTTTTCAGTTTCGTATGATAAAGTTAAACATCGGTTAAATTAGAACTTACTTATTTTTATTGTGTGTATCGGGATGTACATATAATATTTCCAATAAAACTCATTTTTTCATCGTATCGTTATTTTTCGTCACTACCTCCCCGTGCCGGGAGTGGGTAATTTGCGCGCCTGCTGCCTTCCTTGGATGTGGTAGCCGTTTCTCAGGCTCCATTTAATATTTTTTATACCTTTTTTTAAATGAATAAGCACATTCTCTTTACAAACAAATAATATTACTACCAAGGTTATATCTCTACCCATTTTTGAATTATTGCCCCAAAAGTCAATATACCCCACATTTAGATAAAAACTTCAAAATTTTAAAAAATCTAATTTTTATGTATCTAGATACTTCTTAATATGCGGATTCCAAATTTTGAAACCGCAGGTCGATATCTCGTTTTGTTCTCGAGATATTTAGATTTAAAGTTTTGTTCAAAACTGCCCATTTTTGGGTATTAACCCAAAAATGGGTCGAGATATGAATTTGGCGACATCACCATTCAATTCTACGGACAAAAATACATAAGTATAGCAATTTTCATAATTTTTGTCCAACCGGTTCATTTTTTATGAATAAAACTTTGAAAACCCCTGAAAATGGCTAAAATCTGAAAAAATCGTAAGGGGTACCCCTTTTTTGCTTTAGAGATTGTATGCGGTGTTCAAAAATTCTGAAAATTGGTGTACTTACGTAATTTTGCCCGTAGAATCGAATGGTGTTGTCGCCAAATTCATATCTCGACCCATTTTTGGGTTATTACCCAAAAATGGGCAGTTTTGAGCAAAATTTTGAATCTAAATATCTCGAGAACGAAACGAGATATCGACCTGCAGTTTCAAAATTTGGAATCAGCACATTGAGAAGTATCTAGATACATACAAATTAGATTTTTGAAAATTTTGAAGTTTTTATCTAAATATGGGGTATATTGACTTTTGGGGCAATAATTCAAAAATGGGTAGAGATATAAACTTGGTAGTAATATCATTTGATTGTAAAGAGAATGTTACGTAAGTGTACGCATTTTTAGAGTATTTATATATGAGTATACATAATGTAAGTATATTCATGTGATAATTTTTTTGAATTTATAGAATATTTTCCAAGGAACTTTCTGTTTGGAATTGTATTATGTTCGTGTTACAATTTTACTGGATATATAGAATCTTTTCCAATGAACTTTTGGTATGGGATTTGTACAAAATACATCAAATTAACGGAAGGTAGTACGCATGTACCAACAGGCACGCCTAGATGGCAGCCCAGACAGATAGATACATCCAAAAAACACGTCAATGTTTTTATCAATGTATCAAAACAAAACTGTCGATGAAAATACATCAATATTTTTATAAAATATATCAATGTATAGAAAACATCGAGGTCTATTTGCCAACCCTCAGCTACTATGCGCAGTGTCGACTGTCGATAAGCTCTATAAGCATGTGACAATCAAGTTAGTTTTTCCTACAAAACTGTTGCAAATGAAATATAATTGTAACAACAACTAATTTAATTACAACTTAATATATACTAATATAAGTACATGAAGTAGATACCATTAGATTCAATCTTTTTTATACGCGTCTCTTCTTTATTCAAATGTAAGCGAAATATAAATCTTATTACTCTGTAACATTGTAAATGATATTGTAATTCTAGCATCCTGAGGAAGTATTAAATTATGCTTATGCATCATTAGGAGAATAATAATATAATAAATCTACATGTATACTTCACCAGAGTACAAATCAAACTATTTCATTCCAATATCGTAAAAGGGTGCTTGAAATTATATAAAAACATTATCTTAAAGGGGGATGACCAACGCATATAACTAAACACATCACACATCTGCATAACCAGACATATGAACCTATCAACGCACTATCTGCGTGACTCGGCTAACCACAGAGACAGATATCATAACTCACACCCTAAGATATAACATCTTAAAATTATATTATGTTACATGAGAATGTTGGTGAAAACATAACAGAATGTGTTAATTCATTTAGCTGTGCTGGAAGGCGGCTGAAGTGATGAAAATCTGACTGGTGATGTTAATCCCAACATCCCCGAGAAATTCCAATTATCCTTAATGCAAACTATTGTAAATCTAATCCCCAAATACATAAAGGCTTGATCAAAATAATTTTACTAAATAAAATCTGAGTGGGAATAATAATGTGGGAGAAAGAAGTCGATCATCGTTACTTCAACAGGGAATAATAATATTATGAATAAATAAAAGTATACTGTATATTTTGGTTGTGTTTATTACATATTTAGGTACATTAGCTACGTAAATAAATATGCGTGTTAAAACAGTAATTTAGGTGCACTATTGGATCGAGACGATTGAGCACCCGAGCAACCTATGTAGTATTTAGTTTTTAAAATTATGAGTAATAAAGTTTTCTCGAATATTTAACCATCGAGCAGGCGCGCTGGCGCACTGAGTGCGCCAAGATCAACAAAAGTGTCTTAAAATTGTTATTGGGCGAAGGAAGAAGGAATGTTTTGTTACTCACGCTATTCCTTCTTTGGACCTTTGGTCACAATATGTATAAGAAACAACAATTTATTCGTTGGAGTTGGAGGCAGACAGATATAGTATTTTAGAAATATACTCGTTTGAATATTTTTATTTCTATCTAATTTTCTACTTTGTTCATCTTTATACTACTTTGTTTACAAATCACAAATAGTTAGCAATCAGAGGACGAATAAAATCGAACATTCATATTTGTGTTTACTTTCTATTATTTATAGTTTTGTGCGCTATTTTTTCAAAGAAAAAACATTGAATATGAGTTAATAATGTGTACTACTTTAATATCCAATGTGTAAATAAATATTATGTTGTTCTAAATAGTCATAAAATTTCTTTCTTTTGTCTGTCGCACTCTCTGCGCCGCGCGCCAAGTCATGTCATGAATATTGGCGCGCCCGCTCGAGGGTTAAGCACTTTATATTTGAACAGAGAAAAAATCATTAATTGGTGTAAATTTCGATTAATAATATTAATAATAAACGAAACAATATAAATCATGAGCGTAAAGTTATAAAAACTAGAATATGTTGTATTTTAGGGTAATCACTCAATAGTAGCTGTAGATACGTGTTTCGCTCTTATTAGAGCTCATCATTATAGCATAGCTAGTTAATAGGTGGACATTAACTAGAGGTAGAAGACAGAAATTCATCAAAATGTAACAGCACCAGTAAGCAGCCACATACACATTTATTGTTTCAGTCACAATTTCCAAATTACCGCCGCTGCGAGGTTCTATGTTCACAAAACAGTGGATATTGTGACCGAAGCAGCAAATGTGTATTTGGCTGCTTATTGGTGCTGCTACATTTTGCTGAATTTTTATATATATATATATATATATATATATATATATATATATATATATATATATATATATATATAAGTAAGGTTTCTTGTTATTTAATAAATTACAATATTTTTCAAGATGTAACGCCAATTTTTTGAAAAAATTGTGTACATTGGCAATAATTGTTTTTGCCTGCCCATTTAAATATTGTTTTCCTAAACGTTTTTTTATAATAAGAAGGAGGACTACCTACTTAATTCATGAGTTTCACTCATTTTCTTTTCAAAAGTCTAAGTATAATGCAATTTATAGGATTAGGAATAAAAAGCGCACACAAGTATTAACGAAAATGTCAGAATATAAAATGACATTGACAGATTACAGATATTTGTACAGGTAGACACTTAAAAAATTTGGCATCAGTTTAGAAATCTCCAGTCCATAATTATTTGACGGCAAGTATAACTAGCTATGCTGTACTGATAAGCTCTAATAAGAGCGAAACACGTGACTACAGCTGCTATTGAGCGATTACCCTAAAATACAACATTATTCTCTGTAAACAAGGAAATACTTCTCCAGCAATTACGTATTCCTCTTTCTCGTGGTTCATTCTGGGTCATTCCGGTAATTTATGCTTCCATCTAATAATATAAGCTATAAATTATTATCTTCCTCATTCATTATTCCTGGTAGTGGTAGATAATTGTTTGCCATAACAAAAAATTAGGGTGAATATGATATGACACACATGTACTACAAGTTTGCGTAAAAGCTCTTCACTTGATTAATGGTGCAATTTTCGCCATAATCTATAATTACCCAGTTCAACAAGTTCAACATTAACATTACGCTAACAAGTCTACTTTTAACATGCTTTTTCAAATTTAATTTTACAAACGACACAGAATCCAGAGATTATATTCTCATGTTTGTTTACAAACAAAATTGAATTAAATTAAATTAACTTTCGTTTGTGATTTCGAAAACAAAACGCGACAACATTTAACTAAATTAGTTTTTAACTCCTCTGTTAAACTCAAATGAGATATGCCGTTTTTTTTTTACTTGACATTCCATTTTCTTTCGATAATAATGTAAGATTCACTTTTCGGCTGCGTGCCGATGGTTTGAAATTCAGGCAGAAAGCACTTGACTTTCCAAAGTATAAACACATTCTTAGAATAATAAACAACGCTCGATCCCTCCAACCCTTGGAGGCTGGGTGACTGGGTCAGTTGTGTTACTACGCAGATGTGTGAGTGTCAATAAGTCGAGCAGTTTGCTGTAATGAAAGGTGAGTGAGTGCTCACAGTCATTCTAATTATTGTACAGATAAGACGATCGAGTGCAAATCAAAAGATGCTTGATTGATATGCTTATACACTGTTTGTGTATTTGATATGCATGGTATATGTGAAGTATACATTTGTATTATTTGTTTGTGGCCGCAAACGTGTGTATTTCCTTATCCGAAGGGTTGTCTGGGACAACCCTGGGTCCATGGAGTCGTGTGCTCCGCGGTGGCTAGTGTACCTAGCGGTGAAACACCGATAAGTGGGAGGCTGAGATTCACTAGAGGTCTGGGACCTGGTGATCTTATGCTAAGCTCTCATACAAGTCTGGGACATGTGAAGGTGGCTAGAGTACCTAGTGGTGAAACACCGTTAAGTGGGAGGCTGAGGTCCACGATGGGTCTGGGACCTACTTATGGCCGTAAGCTAAGCTCTCACAGGTCTGGGACGGGCCTAATACCCCCCCGTACATGTTATTAGATAATAATGCACGCTTGTGATAATTGTTGTGATTAGAATGACAATGTGTATTTATAACACCTAGGGGATCGCGTCATAGATGAGTTGTCCGACGCTGATGAGCTCGTGTGCGTGTGGAGAAGAGGACGCCAATGATAGGTCAAAAGGAATGTGAAATATATATTATATTAATGCATGTATTATCGCCCATATATTCCTGACAATACATAGTTCTATAGTAATTAGCCCAACTCTACATGCAATGAGCTTTAATAGTTCTGACTATCAAGGAGAGAAAAGATTATAGTATAATACAGTATGTTTATAAAAAAAAAAAAAAAACGTGTGCTGTGAAACAAACAAGACTGGTTCCTGTCAGCTTCTGGTTTCAGCGGCCGTTTTTATATTACCGAAGCCTATTTAATTGTTAATTTTGGTCTTTACGCCGTCAGCAACTACCAAGTTTTTAAGATAAGTGTTATCTTTCTTATACATTTCATATTTAGTTAAATTTTTAATATTATATATATTTGAATATTCAAAAATTAGATTTTGTTTATTAGTTACGGTTTTAGCATAACTAGATTATAATTTATTATATTTTTGACAGTTTGACAGCTGTCAAATACAGAATTATATACATACATAAATTCATTTTATAGTTTTTTATTTTTAAAATAAGGATAAAGAAATAAATAAACAAAAAAGTAATTAATTCCAACTATTGTTAAAATGAAAGGCTAACTTAAATACTTTTCTTATACTTCAGTCAAAGACGAGTCTGGTAAACTGCTTTGACTTCTACTCTTACCGAAAAAACCCGTTTTCTGTCTACTCTGTCCTTCTTATCTTTTATGTATAGTAAAATGAAGAATAAATGGAGAATGTATGATGAGTGTAAATTCGGGACATGGAATGTCAGAAGTGTGAATGGCAAAGAGAATGAGTTGATGAATGCAATGCGAATGTACAGTGTAGATGTTTTGTGTGTAACTGAAACAATGAGGAAAGGTTGTTGTGAGGAAGAAGTGGATGGCATTTTTTGTTTGTGGTCGGGAGTTCGAGAGATTGAGCATGCTAAGCATGGTGTAGGTATACTTGTGAGTGAAAGAATGAAGCCGTTTATACGAAATTATGGTTGTATTTCTTCGAGAATTTCTTGGATGAGATTCAAGGTAGGCTATATACGAATCTTCGTTGTGTCTGCTTACGGTCCAACAGAATCTGAAAATGACCTTGAAAAAGATCAGTTTTGGATGTCGATAAATAATGTAATTGATTTGTGTGATCCGGGTGAGAGGGTGATAGTATGTGGCGATTTGAATGGATGGGTGGGTGTAAAACGAAGTGAATCAGAGAATGTGTTGGGACGTTTCGGTGATTGTCGAGTGAATGACAATGGTAAGAGAATTGTTTCATTTTGTTTGGAAAGAAATCTCTTCATTTCAAATACCATTTTTAAACATAAGTTAGCTCACATATACACCTGGGAAAATGTGGTTCAGAATAAACGTAGTGTAATTGACTTTGTAATCTATGATGAGCGTTTGAGGAGTATGATTGTAGATACGCGTGTGAAAAGAGGCGCTGAATTGGGTACGAATGATCATTATTTGGTCGTGTCGCGAATGCGGTTAAATAAATTTTGGCGAATGAAGGAGAAAGGTTCTGGGCAAATGTTTCGTGTGAAATCCTGTGCCCTTTTAAATGAAGATGTTAGGATAAAATTTGTTGATAGGTTGAATGAATCCATGCCTGAATGTGAGCCTAATTATGAATGTAATATAAATGAAGTTTGGAAGAAATTTAAGGATTCCCTCCTTAAATGTGCAAAAGAAGTTTGTGGTGAAAGCAGATTAGGCTGTTGTCCGAAAAATGCGTGGTGGAATGAACAGGTGAAAGAAGCAATTGCTGAGAAAAAGAGGGCGTATTTAAAGTTATTAAATGTTAAGGATTCGCCTGGGAGGTTGCGCGAAGAATGTTTGATAGAGTATAGAAGGAAGAATAAATGGGTGAAGCAAGTGGTGAGAGAAAGAAAAAAACAATTTGATGATTTGTTGAGTGAAAGGTTGACAAATGATTTTAGTACAAATAAACGGTTGTTTTGGTTGAGTGTGAAGAGACTGCGGGGTGGAAGTGGTCGAGTTGTGAAAGCTGTGAAGAGTGCGAATGGAGAGTTATTGTGGAATGAATCAGATGTAAGGAATAGATGGTGTGAGTATTTCAAGGGTTTGTACGGAGGTGAGATTGAGAGAGATGATAGTAGCGAAGCTGCAAGTGAAAATGATAGTGAAGATGATTATGATATAGATGAAAGTGAAGTATGTGATGCATTAGCGCGTGTAAGGAATGGTAAGGCTGCGGGTTTGGATGGGATTACAAATGAGATGTTGAAGTATGGGGGAGAGAAAGTATTTGATTGGTTAGTGTATTTATTTAGATTTTGTCTAAAACGTTGTGTAGTTCCTGATGATTGGAAAAAAGCTGTTATTTGTCCTTTATTCAAAGGCAAAGGCAGTTCGAGTGAATGTACAAATTTTCGTGCAATAAGTCTGTTGAGTGTGGTAGGGAAACTCTTTGGTAAGGTTTTAATTCATAAGGTGCGAACCTTAACAATTTCAAAAATTAGTGACGTTCAGGGTGGTTTTTTGCCTGAGAGGGGATGTGTCGATCAATTATTTGCTCTTCGTATGATTGTAGAGAAGTCACTTGACAAGAACAAGAAGGTGTTCTGTGGCTTTCTAGATTTAAAGAAGGCGTATGATAGTGTTCTTCGAGATACTTTGTGGGGTGTACTAAGAAAGTACGGCGTGAATGGGAACTGGTTGGGAGCGATTCGAGCGTTGTATGAGGGTAGTGAAGCTGCTGTGAGAATTGATGGTAGGTTGAGTAGTTGGTTTCGTATAAATGTAGGTGTTAAACAGGGTTGTGGTATGTCTCCGTGGTTGTTTAATTTGTATATGGATGTGTTGTTGCGGAAGGCGTTGAGTGGATTGGATGGTGTACATATTGGTGAAAGTATTGTGCCTGCGTTAGCGTATGCGGATGATGTAGTTGTCTTAAGTGAAAATGAAGAGCAACTGAGAAGAATGATAGAGAGAATAAACGAAGTTGGAAGAAGTATGAATTTAATGTTGAATGTTGATAAATCTAAGGTGTTAGTATTTGAAAGGAGTGAATTGGTGACTGAGTGCAATGTGTTGGTGAATGGAGTAAAACTGGAGCAGGTGAATGAGTTTGTATATTTGGGTAGCATGATGTCGAGGGATGGACGAATTGACCGTGAAATTGATAGGAGGGTGAGTGCGGGATGTAAGGTAATGGGTGCTCTGGGGACGTTTGCTCGTAACGTAAACGTATCTAGAGAAGCTCGGTTAAGTGTTTATAATGGAGTGCTGGTGCCTGCTTTGATGTATGGAAGTGAATGTTGGGCATGGACGAGAAAGCATAAAAGGAAAGTGACTGCTGTGGAAATGCGGTATTTACGTGGTGTTTGTGGGTATACAAGACGGGATCGCGTGAGGAATAATTTGGTGTATGAAGAATGTATGGTTAGGAAGAAAGTAGTTAAGAGAGTTGGAGTGAGTCAGTTGAGATGGTTTGGTCATGTGGAGAGAATGATAAGTGAACGACTTGTAAAACGCATATATGTTGGTAAAGTTGAGGGTGTTCGATTGCGTGGCCGTCCAGTGTGTAAGTGGATGGATGTGATTGGTAGTGTTTTGAAGGAGCGTAAGTTTCCGAGTGGAAAGAGAAGAAGAGCATGTATGAATACGATTATGAATGTGGCTGAGGCGAAAGAAGTTTGCCAGGATAGGAATGTGTGGCGTAGGATGATTGTTTCGTAATTATTGTGGTGTAAAGATGAATGGTTAGTAAGAATGTTTTGTGTGAATGGAGAGACAGCTGAACTTTTATGTGGACGAGAAGAATGAAGTATGTTTGTACAGGAGTGTGTAGCGAACGATGATTTTTGTGTAACTATTATTGTGGTCCGGATGCGGTTATTCGCTACCGAAAATCGGTCACTTTAATATGTTATTATGTATGAATACGTTTATGAATGTGGCTGTGGTGAAAGAAGTATGCATGGATAGGAATGTGTTGCGAAGGATGATTGTTTCGTAATTATTGTGGTGTAAAGATAAATGGTTAGTAAGAATGTTTTGTGAGAATGAAGAGACAGCTGAACTTTTATGTGGACGAGAAGAATGAAGTATGTTTGTACAGGAGTGTGTAGCGATAGATGATTGTTGCGTAACTATTATTGTGGTCCGGATGCGGTTATTCGCTACCGAAAATCGGTCACAATAATATGTTCTTGAATGAATGTTATGATGATTTTGGGCAAGGCTGAAGAAGAATGTTTTTAAAGAGTTAAGTGATTCTGTGGAGCTCTGGCTTTCATCCCTTTTCTTATTATTTTCGGGTTTTTGCTAACCCACTAAGTGGGAAATGCGTGATTTTATGTATGTATGTATGTATGTATGTTTATATCATATCTGTGTCCTATATTCAAGTTAAATACTAATTGAGAAAAATTAATGAATTAAAAACCTACCTACTAACTTTTTTATATCTTTTAATAATTGACAATAATTTATACAAATTTGCAAATTCAAAGATTACAAAATTAAACAATAGTATAACATTAAAACAACGTTAACGTAATGCGTAACAAATTGCACTCTTATCCTAGAAACTAAAAGCGCTGCAAAATTATGCATCAACTCATAATATTATACATCTCTAGATCTTACTTTACTGTGGCCGACAGACTTTACCGCGTACATTATAGATATGTTTTAATACACTTTTTTTCTGTAACGCTTTTTCTGCTAAAAGCCACTAAATTTTTGAAACTCTAACGACGTAAAAAATTCTAATACATGAATATATTATAATGCCTTTAGCTATTATGCGTGAGGCGTTTTGCCTTTCGCAGATTACAGTAATTGGGTGGTAATCTTTTCAGATTTTCAGACAAAAAGTTACGTTGCTTTCAGAAGCTGTAAAATGGCAACCCAAATCAATAAAGAAAATAGGAGAAAATCCGGCTTATGTTTGTTCTAAAAGAAAAAGAATTGTTATTTTATGTCTATTACAGCTGATATGCCATCATTATCCAAAATTAAATAAACAAATTCGAGCTTCTGTCGATAAGTTTATAAATACTGTCTTTCCAATTTGATGATTATTTTATCAACAACCAAATAAACAATGTACCCATAATATACTCGTACACTGACTGGAAAAAATTGGATCATCTAAAAAATTGATTATTTAAAAAAAATTGCATAATTTTTTTAACTTTATCTATATTAAGTAAATTTTTTTTTTATATTTATTTCCGAGCGAGTAGTTAGGTCCAAATTTTAAAATCTGATGTGGCCAGGACATTACCTTCCGTCAATTCTATGTATTTTGTACAAATCCCATACCAAAATTCTTTGGAAAAGATTCTATTTATTCAGTAAAACTGTACACAAACGTATATTGTTTTCTACAAATTCCATACCGAAAGTTCCTTAGAAAAGATTCTATAAATCCAATAAAATTATAACAGAAACGAATACTATGTAAATTGCACTTGACACTGACATCTGTCAATTAGAATTAATGGAATATATATATGTTCGCTACAATTGACAGATCTGACAGCTCCTAATTCACCGGGAAAAGCTAAAGTACTAAGGTGTCGATTTCACAAAACACGAATAATGACAAAAAAATTATCTCTAGCTGTTGTTCACCTTTTAGATCAAGAACCTTGTCTTTGACAATATTCCTGTCTCCAAAACTCTCGGTACACTCTATGTACAGTAATTTCCGGTATATATTTTTCAAACAAAATGTATGGTATTAACATGTTCCAATAACGCAACAATGCGAGCAGATTATTGAATGTAATAGGCATTGAAACAAATTTTAGAGTTTTATCTCTCTATTAACACTGTTAATAGAGTCATTTATGTAAATATTAATAATTGGAATAATACTACCTTTTCTAGTTTAAGTTCTGTATTTTTATCTTAGGCTTCGCGACTAATTATTTTTAAATTTATCTGTAGAATATATAGAAAAAGTATTAATGTATGTAGAAAATTCAATACAATTTTCATAAGACATAAAATTCGAAAAAATGGCATTTAATGGTATTTTTTGAAGAAAAACTATTATGAGCTTCAAGTAAAGCACCATTTCCGTTTATCCGATTTACACCAAAATCTAATGGCTTCTATTCCTATTAGAATAGGGTAAAAATACAAGGTTTCAGAATTTTCTGAATGATAGTATTTGAGTTAGAGTGCAAACAAAATTCGTACACATACACACATACACACACATATATATACACACACACATACAGACATCATCGTGAAAATGTTAAAAATGGATTCTAGGGACCTTAAAACGTGGTTATTTACTAAAATCTCGATATGAGATTAGCGCGGGTAGCGTGAGGTAAAAAGGTGGTATTATTCCAATTATTAATA